>OU015493.1:50854495-51464495 GCA_907164885.2 Dolomedes plantarius | reverse complement strand
CTCAGTGATAGCAGTTTATTTCTAATAGCATGAAACGTATAAAAACAGAATGTAATGTTTCTAAACGAATGATAACTATAATGGTCATGCCATTCCATTTGATAACAGTATTTTAATCACAACAGAAAAGATCTATATGTTAATATGTATCTCTGTCACAAACGTTGAACAAATTCAACATTGAACAAATTTTCAAAGCAAGGCGCATCAGGATAATTGACGACAAATTGTAAACAAAACTATCGCTTCAATCGATTACATTAGGTGTTACATATAGGATTATCGATAGCATTATCTCTGCGCCTGCACTAAACGTTTAGCTGTTTCAATGACGTCACCATCATATTTTAATGATAAACAATGCCCACTTTCTCCCATAAAATATATCCATAAAATTTTTTCACCTCCACCCAAATTCTACGAGAAAAATGATTAATCAACACAATGAAGGGTTAGAGAATATACCGTTCAACTTGAACTTCCCGAAATTGTATTACACTCATGTCCATAAATTAAGGATAATTCAGAATCACACTGAAATCGAACTCTAAAGTAAAAATTTCACCTGTAGAATTATCACACACATCTTCAAGAATAATATGCAAATTACAGGAAGCCACCAGATGACGCCGATAGTACGCCACAATGACGAGAGTGTAAGAGAGTTGTATATAAGGAATGTTGGCAAAGAGGTAAAAGTCGCCGTCAAGCAACTTTTCGCGTGCTACACGAAAGAAAAGAAACAACAGGCCATGTGGGGTCAATAAGACTGCACAGATCGAAAAGGAACTTTCTCCTTGCCTCCTAATCCATATGATGATCTACCTAATCCCGAAGACAACGTACTTGACTGCAATATCTATTGATGCGAAACTTCAAGCATGGCTTAAAAACGGCGATCCCATCACAGCTGATGAAGATAGAGATCGAGAAAGCCTCTACTCCCTTGCCACTGCAATCAAGGACACTTTTGAAAGAAATTACGATGAATCATGGCCATACTTCAACACAGTGAAGAAATTCACCAGACATCTGCCAAAGACTGTTGACAACGCCAAGTTTGATGATATCTATATGGTGAGAACTGCTTTCATTTATTTAAAATCAGTGCTTAACAATAGTGTTAGGATATTAACGAGTTTCTTAAAAACAAGTTATTTTCTCTTTATGTTAAAAACTTCACCGATAGTATTAACGATTCCTTAAACAACCACAACTTAGCTTTTATCATTAATGATGAAAGTGTAAATGTCATAAATAAAACCAACGTTAAACGTTCGCGAAACGAAGAGGAAACTCCAGTCTCGCGAAATAAAATCGCGGCAACTTGTTCAGATAATGCTAACCTAACAGAACAAAATTGTGAAGTAATGGAGACGCAGGAAACTGCCGACCCTGTAGTTAACAATAAAAAACATCACATTTATTTTGAAGCTGGTAACAGCTACAAAACTACTATGCAAATCATCAAGACTATTTATCCTGACGCCGAGCCAGTTATGGCCGGCAGCTTAATTCACATAATTTTCAACGACACTGACAGATATAGGGACACTATTAAATATTTAACTGAAAACAACATTCCGCTAAGAACGGTTGATCCGAGGTCAGAGAGACCTAGGAAAATCCTTATTAGAGGACTGCCTGCCAACACTGATCGTAACGATATCCACGAAGCATTGACCAACTTGGGCATAGTCCCCATTAAAATAGCCTTTCTAACAAATAAAAAGACTAACACTACTCTGCCACTCTTTATGGCATCACTTAAACCCTCTCCCAATAACGATAACCTAGATAAACTAACCCACATTAATTTTCTTAAAATTAAAATCACAACTTTGTCAATTCAGGTTTTGCTCAATGCTATAACTGTCAGAAGTTTGGACATTCGAGCATTACCTGCAAATTAACCACTAAATGTTTACTCTGCAGCGGTGACCATCAGGCCCGCTTTTGTCCCATTCGCAATAACCCTTCTAAATTTCGCTGTGCTAACTGTGGGGGAAACCACACAGCTAATTTCACCGGTTGTGAAAGGCACCCTAAACACATAGCAAATAAATCTAATCCTAAAAATTCTACTATAACTAACCCTCAACTTGCCACTAATTTTATTCCTGCTCCTATTCCTGCCGTTTCGGCGTGGAATAAGGGTAATAACTCTGCTAATAAAACTAACATCCCGGCTAGCCCAGTGGAAAATGCTTCGTGCGACTACAATACCCACACTGACCCCAATATTAATCAATATGTTAGGAATGCCCCTAAAAAGAAAATAACCATTGAAAAACCCATATCTAAACACAGCGCCCAGCCTGCTAAAAGTAATAATAATATTCCCGACAACGAAATCAACAGCGGTCTCTCTGACTTCGCAGAAATCGCCAAACTTATTAAAGAAATAACGCAGATTTTTTCTATCACGGATATCCTTAATCTACTTAAAAACATCGCCGAAGTACTCCGTGCTCCGGGAGAAATGCAACTAAAAATAATTGACATTGTTAGAATCACTTGCGAATTTTTCTGTTCTGACCTGGGATCGAACCCAGGACAGGATGCTTCACTCTAGTCGCTCTTCCCCCCCCCCTCCCGTTCTGAACACTCAGAGCGGGTGGGACTTTTCGCTCTCAGCTTCTTTTGTTAGCGTCTTCATTACGCTCACAATTTGTTCTTTCACTACTAATTTAATTTCTTCAAGTAATTGTAACTTTTCTCACTAAGCACTGATTTTAAATAACACGTAACTTGTTACGTGTCTCACTGATGATAGCTACCAGTGAAATCTCACACCTTGAAACTGGAGATAAATCTATCTAGACAAGGCACTCCAGTTGTACCAAAAATAGCAGTTGAGGTAAAATTGTTCACATTCACTCCCCGTCCGGACTCGATAGGGGAAGGACGTGTGTGAAGCTCGCTCTCTTAGTGCTTGCACGTGTCTATAAGAGCTGTTATTTTTGGTCTGTGACCGCATGGGGATTTTTTAATCTTGCATGCGTGTAACCGGCCCCTGATAGCAGTGTCCCTTGCTTTTTTATTTAGCGTTCTCTCTAAGTTTTGCTTTATTATGAGCAACTTAGACCCTCCAGCTCTCGACATTGCTGCTACCGCTACGCCTCCTGCTAGCCCATCAACTGCGCAAAGCTCGACAGAGACTCTGAAGCCGCTCCCATCATTCGACGAACTTTATGTGTTTTTCGATGCAAACTACACCAGAGAGTGGGAATTCTACCGCATCATCAGGGCCTTCTTGGACTATGCTGGTACTACTCTTTTCAACTCTCCTGACTCTCCACTGGTGAGTAGATTTTTGTTTTCACTGTCAAAAGTGCTCAAAAATAGATCCACGGACATTAATGACTTTCTCAATCTAAATCTCTTTGATTACTACTACACGAACCATTGGGTTCAAATAAACGAAAATTCGGCTCCTCTAAATCTTTCTATGGTTAGGATGAACAACAAGCTAACGTTTTCGCGCAGATCTAAGCGTAAAGCTGATAACATTTCTGATTCTGATTATGAAATTGAAACGAAGAACAGATTCGCTACTTTTAGTAGCGAAGACAACGAAATTGACGGAACCCAGCCATTTGAACCGGCGTCCGATATGGACACAAACGTTTAGCCAGTGCAAACCGGCGTCAGCCAGTGCTACCGGTGCCAAATGTTCGGACATTCTTCGTTAAATTGTAAATTGTCTCCGCGCTGTGTTAATTGCGGAG
Organism: Dolomedes plantarius; assembly: GCA_907164885.2. Lineage (NCBI taxonomy): Eukaryota > Metazoa > Arthropoda > Arachnida > Araneae > Dolomedidae > Dolomedes > Dolomedes plantarius. Next base: position 51,460,764 of record OU015493.1, on the reverse strand, counting down.
GTGGCCATATTGCGAAAGAGTGCTCCTTACAGGCGACAGATGGCAGCACATGCTGCGCCAATTGCAAGGGCAACCATACGACAAATTACCGAGGTTGTCCAATGAATCCTAAAAATAAGCAAAAATTAAAACTTAAAGACCCCAAAGCTAAGTCCAACAACCCTCAATCAAAGACCCCTAAACCTGCTCAATTTATTCCCTCCGAGCCATTTAAAACCTCGGCACGGAAAACACCATTGAATTTCAATAAGAAACCCACGGAACCGGCTAGCGATGCTTCATCATCCAGCGACAACCGAACTCTGAGCTCCTAAATTCAAAGTGCCGAGGTAACCCCACGAGCGGATCCAAATCCAGCCAATGAGAGCAGGGCTAGGAGATCCAGTCGAAATACGCGTCCTGAGTCCACGCCAAGCGCTGCCTCGGCAGTCGCTGCTTCAATTCCCAGCGAAACTAATAGGAATGAACAGCCTACTTCTGGCTTCTCCGATTTTATTTCCATCATTAAAACTGTCAGGGAATTCATGTCGGCTTTTAACATCACCAACATAATGCAATTATTCAAATCAATTGCGAACATTATCAGGAGTGAAGTGGACTTTTATTCGAAACTGGAAGCCATAGTTGTAGAACTTGGCAATTACTTAGGTCCTGCTCCTGGTCATGAATAGTTCCCATCCTTTCCCTTCACTGCGGGTTCTGTTTTGGAATGCTAATGGTCTCACCAATAAAATTAATGATTCAGGCAGTTTATGGAAAACTCCAATATAGACGTCGCCTTAATTCAGGAAACCCGCTTCGCTGCACCTTGGCGGTTTAATATTTCTAATTACGCTCTCTACAGAAATGATCGCCCCCCCCCATCCCTAATTCTCGTAGGAATCCTGGTGGTGTCACTGCCATATACATCCGTAGGGGTCTTAACCATTATAAAATTAACAATATTATTACTACCGCAGTTGAGAACACTTCTATCATGCTTCTCCCCGACAGAGCTACCAAAATTTTAATTTCCTCTATTTACCTTCCACCCTCTAGGTACTTTCTCAACGCGAACTTTTCCAAAATTTTTAGCACTTGTAACTACTGTATTGTGGCTTGTGACTTTAACGCTCGCAATACAGCCTGGAACTGTCGTAACATTAACGCTGCCGGCAGAGCCCTTTTTAAATATGTCACCGACAATCACGACATTAAACTTATCTCCCCCCTACCCCTACCCACTTCTACTCCACGGGCTCTAGCACTATCGACCTGGCTTTAACTAAAAATATCCCTTACCCCCACACCATCGAGACTCTCGATCTGTTCGACTCTGACCATCTGCCAGTCCTAATTACTTTCGATCAGCAGGTCGACATTCAAAATCCTAACCCCACCCCACCCGTACTAATTGGAAGCAGTTCCAGGATATTCTTAAATACTCCCCCCTCTACTACCCCTTCATCCGCTGCTCTGAGGATATTGAACGTGCCACCAATACTTTATCTAACGCCATAGTCACCGCCAAGGCTAACTCTACTCATGCTTTGAAAAAGCCGTGTTACCACAACCTTCCTGCTAGTATTGTTAATTTAATTAAAGAGCGCAACGCGGCCCGTAAACTTTTTCAGTTCTCCCGTCTCCCCTCTCACAGGAACAATTATCACTTCCTGCGCGCGCGCGTTCGGCGGGCTATTAGAGTTTTCCGTGACAAAAACTGGGCTGAATTCATTAATAGTCTCTCTCTTGATGATAACTCCATTTGGAATTACATGAGACGTCTCAAGTCGCAGCATGTTCAATTTCCGCCCATTAATGGCCCCCACGGAGTTGCTCTTACCGACTCGGACAAGGCTAACGCCATCGCCGATACGTATAAGGACCAATTCTCCCCTAATACGGACTTGGTAGACGAAGAAAATGACCGCCTGGTTCACAGCACAGTCGAAAGCTTCCTGTCCATCCCCCCTTCCTGAGATTACTCTCCCGACTTCCATGCACGAAATCAATGATATAATTACTAATCTTAAGAATAAAAAGTCCCCTGGTAACGACCACATTAATAACTATACTCTTAAGTTCCTCCCTAAGAACATCATCTTTTATTTTACTGGTGTAGTCAATGCTATACTGAAGTTAAATTATTTCCCTGAGTGTTGGAAAACTTCGATCGTCTGCCCTATCCCCAAACCTGGGGGGGGGGAGGACCGCAACGACCCCAGGAGTTACCGACCAATCAGCTTGATGTGCTCCCTTAGTAAGGTGGTGGAGCGCGTTATTCTGAACAGAATCTCCTATCACCTCGACCAGCATGACATTATTATTCCTGAGCAGTTTGGCTTCAGGTCTTCGCATAACCCGACGCAACAACTCTTAAGGGTAGTTGAATTTGCCCGTGACGGGATTCTAGCTCGGAGACCTACCGCTGCACTCTTACTTGATATAAAATGCGCATTTGACAAAGTCTGGCATCCGGGACTGATTTTTAAGCTAATCCAAATTCATATGCCAGACAGTCTTATTAATTTAATCAATAACTATCTCCTTAGTCGAAATTTCACCGTCCGCATTCCTAACGAAATGTCCCGGAGTAATTTTATTACCTCTGGTATTTTACAGGGTTCGATTTTAGGACCTACCCTGTTTAACATCTATATAAATTCAATTCCAAGAGGTGATAATACTCTTCTTGCTCTTTATGTGGACGATACTGCTATTCTTTCCACTGCTAACAATATCAACTACCTGACTATTCAAATTCAGAGTCACATAGACACTTTAGAGAATTGGTTTCAGTGCTGGAAAATTAAAATCAATCCCTCGAAGTGTCACGTGATCTATTTTAGTAATAGCTATCTTAATCCTCCTCGTCTCTATCTTCATAACTCCCCACTCGAATGGGAAAGCACTGTCAAGTATCTTGGCGTAACCCTGGATCGCAAGTGAACTTGGAACGCTCATGTTAATAATACTGTCAGTAAGTGCAATGCTGCGGTAATGCAACTCCGAAGTCTCATCTATGGTGGTCACCTTAGCATGAAGAACAAGGCCCTAATTTTTAAACAATGTATCCTTCCCATTGCCCTCTACGCTATCCCTGTATGGTTTTCTGCTGCTAATAGACACATTAATAAACTGAAAAAATTCCAAAACAGAACTCCCAGGCGAATTCGCCGAGCTTTTCGCTACATGTCCAATTAGACTGTTAGGAGAGACCTTGACACTTTATCTTTCACTCAACAAGCGCACAAAATCTCCAAGAGATTTTATGACAACTTGCCCAACCTTCCAAATGAAATAATTATGGAATACCCAGATTACGATTACTCAATTAGAGATCGTAGCGCCCTCGGGCGTGCCTTCTCAAATGCTAACATTAATTTCCTACCGTGCTACTAATCGCATCTTGCTTTTTTCTCGCGTGCCAATCATAGCACAGCGCCTTCGCACTGGCATGGAATCACTCACGAAGTGGGTTTGATCCCAGCCGGTGTCTCTTATTCTAAAACTATTTGCTACATTTAGCTGTCCCCATTCGTACGCCATAATTATTTCATTTTGAAGTGTATGGTCCTGAGGGCCTTTTTCTTTTAAATTGCAGTTCTTCTGACTTCGAAAATATATTCATAAAACTTATAAAAATACAAAAAAATTGAAAACACTTACAAAACACAAAAAAATTATGTCTTGTACGCGGTGATAACTCCTGCTTTCCTGGGCTTCTTACTCTTTTATTATTATTATTATTTTTCCCCCGTGGAACTTAATTCTATTTTAAATTTTTTTTTCATGTGTAAGCGCTCCTTGTAACTTACTTGTAATTATTTTTCTCTCTTAAAATTAACTTTTTAGTTGTTTTCCTACTTTAATGTTTTTTTATTATTAACGCGTAATTCTCATCTTAATATTTATTTCCTCTTAAATTTTAACTACTGAGCACTCCCATCATGATTACAATTATCTTGCTTACAGGAGATAAAGCAGTCAGGCCAAGGGACTCCACTACCAAACTACAATTCTGCTAAGTAAAATTGTTCACAAGCGTTCTGTAAGCCGCTCAGTGCCATAACCGAATAGTTATGACACAGAGGACGCATGTGGAGGATTTTTTACGTAGTAGAATTATTGGGTTTGGAATGTGAGCGTACTCAGATGGAAGTATCCGAGGAACTTGGAATTGCCCAAACTGTCATCTCTAGGCTTTGGCAACAATTCTAAGATGGTGGAAATGTCAGTAGACGTTACAGTACAGATCGCCGAGTTACAACGCCGAATGAAGACCGGTATTTGACAGTAACTGCCAAAAGAAGCAGACGGAGCACAGCATCCGACCTGTCTCGTCAGCTACCTGCATCCACGGGTACCACAGTTTCAAGGCAAACCGTGTACAGACGTTTGGGAAATATTGGACTATAAGCTCGCAGGCCTGTCAGATGTGTTCCGTTCACGGCAACTCACTGTCGGCAGCGATTAGCCTGGATTAGAGAACATGCAATGTGGATATCATCACAGTGGACTTGTGTGATTTTTCCGACGAGTCCAGATTTAGCTTGCAGCCTGATTCACGTCGGACTTTCATATGGAGAACGCCAGGTACCCGTTACCACCAAGACAACATCATTGAACGACACCGTTACGGTGGTGCAGGATTGATCGTTTGGGGTGGAATTATACTGGGCTCTAGAACAGACTTGCATGTTCAAATCGGAACCACGAACGGCCACATTTATCGGAACACCATTCTGGAACATGTACGTTTGTTTAGGGGTACCATGGGCTCAGAATTTGTGTTTGTGGATGATAACGTCAGTCCTCACCTAGCAAACATCATAAACGTATGCCTTTAATCTGAGGATATCACCCGTATGGAATGGCCAACATTCTCACCTGACTTGAATCCGATAGAGCATGTGTGAGACATGCTTGGCCGACGAGTTGCAGCCCGTGAACCACCTCCTACATGTGTACCAGAACTTAGGAAAGCAACTGAGTGGAGTAATCTTCCCCAAGATCAGCTCGATAATTTGATACTCAGCATGCCTAGGCGTTGTACGGACTATATTTCGTTGCTTGGGAGACATACAATGTATTAACTATCATACCAGCCATGTAATATTAAGTTTTTGTAAAGGTGATATTTTTTACAATTGCTCCAGGGAGCAAGAATCGCAATTTTTATGAATTGTATTGTTATGGTTAATGTAAGACTGTATGTTTTATTTATAATATCACGTCTTTCTCTGTTATATGTATATTTATAGATATAATGTAAGGTGGCTGGATTATTCTATTGGATGGCTGTATAAGGTTGTTTTGTAAAATTTAATTTAATAATATAAAATTAGATATTTGGTAAAACCCCTTTTCTTTCCCTAAACTCAGTTTTCCTTAGAGTTACCTTTTTCTTTTCAAAATCTATGCCACGGTAACTCTATACCTCCTTCCTTGCCATTTTTTGTCTTACGCTTTCGCAGGACCCCGTGGGATATCGGAGTGTCCATCAAGCTTCGTACCAAAAACACAGCCCAAAGGAATGTTAAGTGATTCTGCACTCAGGCCGGCTCGAGGAGGAGTTTTTTTCTTCCGCGGTGGGATACAACACCTGAAGAAGGCGAGTTCCTCCGCAGCTTATTAATAAAGGAAAAACAGCCAAGTACCAATGCATGAAAAAAATAATTCAGCCTCTAACATCCAACAAGGGCCAGGGCATTCCAGAGTTAAGGTGGTTGTATGCCCGTAACGCAAGGAGCCGATAAGAACTATTTTACGTCTTTCATTTCTACGCGCAGGCGAGAGGTGTAAAAAAAAAAAAGTTTTCCCTTTCGCGGGTTTTTTCTTCGGAGGGGGTGGTGTAGAAAAACGGAGGGAGTACTGTCGTGACTTCGGAGCGTTTGGCCGTTTTACCCCTTCAGCGTCTCTCCGTCCGATCCCGGAAAATTGAAGTATTCCCTGGTCATTGAAGCAGCTATGGAGCCTGCAATTTCTATTTTTTGTTTTCTTTTCTTCCTTTCCTTACATTTCCCTCTCAAATTTTTTTAGCCTACAGTCGACTGAGGTAATATTAAATTTAATTCTATTATAATTATATTGAGCTCATATAAAGTGTTAAAAACCTACAGGTCACCAGCCATCCGTTCTTATGTAATATGTGTGTGTAACCATTGTGATTATTATATATATATATAAGTAAATGGATAAGTGCAGATTTAATTTATGATGAGGATAGTCTTAAGGGTAAAAAAAAAAAAAAAAAAATTATTGTAACGTTAAATCATGTAAGGTCTGAATAAATTGTTGTTAAGTTTAAAAATATAATTGTCAAGCCTTTTCTTTTGGTCATTTGAATTTAAGTGTTATTTTTCATTTGCCCTCAGTTTAATTCTATGGCAGCAAGTTGTATTTATGATTGTGGAGAGGTTGTTTTGGGGGTCAATTTTAGGTCGTCTCCTTTGCTGGAAAGTCGTTTTCTGTAAACTGCTTTAATTTAATTTAATCTTGAAAGAGTCACAATAAAATGGTGCCGTTGACCTTTCTGGGTTTAACACAATGTTGATGTTGACTCTCAGTAAAAAAAAAATTAAACTTAAAGGAGAAATTTTTTTTGTTTAATAAAGAAAATGTTAAAGGAAGAAGATAATTGAAATTTAGTTAAATTTTAATTGATTATGATGATGATATGTTTAATGAATGTATTCAAGTGTTCTTATGTGTACTTGGGGAATTTATTTTATTTATTTTGTTGTATTATTTAAAGTGTGTAATTGTTTAAAATGTGTATTTTAATCATGTTGTATGTGAAAAAATTTTGGGGGATGATTTCTTTATAGTGTAATTGTGAGAGAAAGGTTTGGATGCTCTTTTTCTGTTTGGGGGATAATTTTTTTTTGTAGTAATGCCTGACTCAGTTGGTTCCGAGCAGTGTACTGCCGGTAGTGAGAGGGGTGATGTAGCTAGTGATGAGGCACAGCAGGTTTTAGGGGCTATAACTTTCCAGAGGCGTGATCTTCTGCTAAATCACTTAGAATTAATTCCGACCTTTACTGGTGCGGATCCACATTTCCACTTTTCTCGATTTAAAAATAAATTTGAGGAAATAGCGAAATTTTTACAGTGGTCCCCAGAAGACCAATTTTTTGCTGTTCAGCAGCGGCTTGCTGGGCAAGCCCAAACGGTTTTTGCAAACTTTAGGGAGGAAATTTGTTCTGTAAAAGACCTATTCAGGATTTTGGGAGAGAGATTCGAAAACGAAAAGGACCCGGCTACCCTATTGGCAGAATTTTGGGCATTTAAACAAGATAAGCATACCCCAGTCAAAGAATTTTTGGCTATAGCGAGGTCGAAAGTGAAAGTACTTATCAAAACCCATAATTTACCGGATGCGACGAGAAAAGAGATGGAGGAGCAGTGGCTAATGGCCATGTTGTTAAAAAACTTGTTACCCCCCATACGTAGAGCGGTCATAGCTAGGAATCCTGTAAAGCTGCAGGAATTAATAGACATAGCATGTCTGGAAGAAAGGGCTATGAAGGAGGTGGGTGCTATGCTAGAGCCGGAGCCACCAGCGGTGGTGTATGCCATTGGTCAGGAAAAAGGGGCTTTCAGCGAGGATAGGCAAACAAAGTTGGAGAATATAGTAGTAAAGCTCCAGGATTCGGTCAGCCTTCTTTCCACAAAGTTGGAAAATCTAGCGATTACCCCACCTCTGCAGGCTCCGCCTCAAGGCAGGTGTTTCCTCTGTAAGCAGCTGGGTCACCGAAGAAATCAGTGTCCCCAGCGCGAGCGTAATTCTGAGAGGGGTTCCGCGTTCCGGGGTCAGCCTAGTCCGAGACATCAGTCCCCGCAAAATTTTGCCAGGTCTCCCAGCCGCGGGTGGCGAAATTTTGAGCCGTCCCCTAGCAGGGAGAGCGATCAGTTCGCGAGGGGAAATTCGTATAGGGCACCGAGGCGGGAGAGGGGCTATTATGGCAGGTCCCCTAGTCCTCAATTCAGAGGTAGCCGAACTGTTTATAACCAAAACTTCACTCCCCAGCCGAATTTTCAGGGTCAACAAAGATGGGTCCATTTTGAAGAAGAAAATTCACAACAAGTTAATAATTTTAGAGGGCGAGGGAATTTCAGGGGAAATGGCACAAATTTTAATCAACGGAATTTAAACTACTAGAGCCCTCATTAAGTAGTCAGCTTAGTGATAGAAAGGGGCCTTCAGACTGGCCACACGCTGAGAATTTTTTCACCATGGTTAGCCCTCAGTTTTTTAATCTGCCCATTGTCAATATTTATACCTCTGATAATATTTTTGTGGCACTGTTGGATTCGGGTAGCTCGGTAAATTTAATTGGTACCCAGACAAGTGATCATTTTAAATCATTAAGTGTCAAGAAGTGTAGTATTCCTCTTAGAACTGTTTCGGGGCATGCCGTGAAAATTGCCTCTCAAGCTCAGTTGTTTTTTGATTTTGCTAATTTTAAATGTTGTGAGGTTTTTAATGTAACTCAGGGTCCCATTTCCAAGAATTTTGACTTAATTTTGGGGATTCCTTTCCTAACGAAGTATAACATTGTTATTGATTTTAGAAATAATCAAATTTTGTGCCCCGATTTCACGAGTATCCCTTTTAATGTTGCTGTAGATAGGGAGGTCAATGCTGTTAGTATAGAAGATCCCAAAATTAAAATTGTTTCTAGAAGTAAAGTAATCTTACCCCCAGGGAAGCAGATTATTATACCGGCTAAAGTGAAATCAACCCTTCCATCTGATTCCGATTTAATTCTAATTATCCCTAATACTAGTATTTCGAATGTTTTGGTCGCTAACGCCATTTGTAAAAATGAAGAGCAGTCTCTTTTTGTTCGGATTGCAAATTTTGGTGCAGATCACGTACATATAAATAAAGGATCAGAGTTAGGTTATGTGGAACCTCTTTTTAGTGTAAAGAAAATGGATTATGTAAATTATGTTGAGCAAAATGATATTGCTACCTTGGACCATGCTGATTTAACTTGGGACACTAAATTCGACCTTAACCATTTGTCTTCCCCTTTAAAACTTAAAGTTCAAAATTTTTTAAATCACAACTCTGATGTTTTTGCTGCCTCAGTTTTAGATCTTCCTGGGTGTTCAACGGTTCCCCATAATATTAATTTAATTGATGATGTGCCCGTTAAGTCTAAGCCGTATAGAGTGCCGTATCATTTAAGAAATGAGATGAACGATCAGTTAAATATTTTATTAGAAAGTGGAATTTTAGTCCCCTCAACGTCGGAGTTTGCAGCGCCGGTTATGCTCGTTAAAAAAGCTGATGGTGGTTATCGGCTAGCGGTCGACTTTAGAAAATTAAATAAGAAGTTAATTAAAGATTCTTTCCCCATTCCCAATATTAATGAGACGATTGACTCTTTATCGGGTGCAAATTTTTTTTCAACTTTGGATTTGACCTCTGGTTTTTTTCAACAGCTAATCAAAGAGGAAGATCAATTCAAACTGGCCATTTCGACCCATAAAGGTCTCTTTAATTTTACCCGTAGTCCCTTTGGGCTTGCGACAAGTCCCAACGCCTTTCAAAGGCTAATGAACGTGGTTTTAGGCGATTTAAATGACCTCTCCATTCAAATTTACATAGACGACATTGCCGTCGCTTCAAAAGATATTCCGTCCCATTTTGAGAAACTTCAACTTCTTTTTGATAGGTTAAGGCAGCATAATTTAAAATTAAAACCCAGTAAGTGTTCTTTTTTTAAAACATCTATTACTTTTCTAGGATTTAAAGTTCAGAATGGTCAGATTTCTCCTACCGATAGGAATGTTAGTGTAATTAAGAAATTTAAAATTCCTACTTCCCGTAAGCAGGTTCGCAGCTTTTTAGGCACTTTGAATTTCTACAGGAAGTTTTTGCCGGATTTTTCTAAAAGAGCCCTCCACTTAACTAATTTAACTAAAGATAGAGGAAAATTTTTTTGGACTAGAGAAGCGCAGGCGGAATTTGACGATTTACGTGCGGGTCTTGCGGCTATCCCTACTTTAAAACTTCCCGAGCTAGACAAGCCATTTATTCTTTACACTGATTCTTCGGGTTTTGCCTCAGGTGCAGTGTTAGCACAGTTGGATGAGGATAATTTTCCTCGCCCTGTGGCGTTTGCAAGCCGTAAATTAAAAGAGGCAGAAACGCGGTATTCGACGACAGAGCGCGAGCTTTTAGCGGTAGTTTGGGCAGTCAATTATTTCAAATGTTATCTTTTTAATTCAAAATTTTTATTGTTTACTGATCATGCTGCCCTTACTCATGCCTTGAAACTTAAAGACCCCACCTCCCGTATTGCCCGTTGGCTATGTTCCTTAGCAGATTTTGATTTTGAAACGCGATTCATAAAAGGTAAATGCAACTCCACGGCCGATTTTTTGTCTAGGTATATAAATTTTGAAATTTCTGAAGAGGTAGACTATGTAAGCGAACCTGTAAATGGTGAACAGTGCTATGCAATCCCTCCTGATCAGGTATCGTTTAATGTCATCGAAGACCAAATTTTTTTAAAAGAAGTTAGGGCAGCCCAGGAGAAAGATCCATTTTGTAGTAAAGTTTTAAAATTAGTGAAAAAGGGACTCCAGGTGAGACCTGTCTACATGAATTTTTTTATTTCCCAGAATAATGTTTTAAAATGTATTGATTTGAGGGGTAAGTCCCGAAGAGATTCCCAAGAGAAGGTGGTGCTTCCGCTCAGCCTGTTAACCAAAGTTTTTTCTTTAGCGCACGAATCCTTAATAGCTTGCCATATGGGACATTTTAAGACCTATAATCGACTTAAACAATTTTTCTTTTGCCCGGGGCTAAGTGCGCATGTCCAAAATTTAATTAAATCTTGTATGCAATGTTTGGAGCGCCGTGCTCATAAACCAGGTGGTTTGGCTGAGTTACAGCGTCTGAAGATTCAGGATGCCCCTATGCAGACAGTCCATTTAGACATTTCAGGCCCGTATCCGCAAACTTTTCAGGGAAACAAATATATCGTGGCGTATGTTTGCGCTTTTTCTAAGTGGCCTGAGGCATATCCTGTTTCTAACATAACTTCTGACGCCATCGCTGATACTTTAGCTGAGTTTATTTCTCGCCATGGGTGTCCCAAAGTCATCGTAACAGACAAAGGTGCAAACTTAATTGGGGAAGCTATTTCTAGAGTGTATAAGGATTTAAATATTAGGCATATCAGCACGTCGGCGTTTCATCCATCAGGGAATGCTAAAATTGAGCGTCAGCATGCCACAATTTCTTCAGCTTTAGCCCATCTGGTAAATCAGAGTCACACCGACTGGGATGTAAAATTAAAATTTGCCCTTTTGGCAATCCGTACTGCAGTCCATTTGTCCACTAATGAATCCCCCTCCTTTGTAACTTATGGTAGAGATTTGGTTCTCCCTTATAATATTTTAGCAGGGGAAAGTAAATTTTCTTATTGTGATGCCCCTAGTTATTGTCAAAATTTAATACCCTCCCTTCGTAACGTTTTTAAACAAGTTAAAGCCCATCTAGAAAATTCAGCCGAATCACAAGAAAACTATAGAAAGAAATTTGCAATAGATAAAAACATTAAAATTGGTGATTTGGTAATGCTGTATTCCCCGGCAATTAAGCCCGGTTTGTGTAAAAAGTTTTCCAAATTGAATAAAGGCCCTTTTCGCGTAGTTGCACAAACATCTAAAGTTAACTTTAATATTCAATTAGTTGCCGATCCATCCCATTCGGAGGTAGTACATGTTGATAGGTTGTCCAAAGTCCCCGACAGGAAAATTTTTCCCGCTTGGCCTGAGAAAGAGGAGGTTGTTGTGGCAGCTGAGGATAAGGTTACCCAGCCCAGGAATTGTGACGCAGAAAATTTTAATCCTCCTCCTAGGTTTTCTAAGCAGAGGACCCGTTTTTTCATAAACACGGCTAGGAGTGGGAGCCGTCCCCAGGCTAGAGCGGTGGGACTGAGCCGGGGTGAAAATTACTGTCCGCGGGGCTCTCTTAGGGTTGGCTCTAAGGATTCGCCTACTCAGCAAGGTAGTTCTCAGCGTGTGCAGGTCAGGAGTTCCAGGTGGGATAACCTTCCCCCTTCTAACATGAGGACCAGGTCTCAGACTAGGCAGAGCCCATCTGGAAACTAGGCTCTGGCAATTTGCTTTTCGTGCTTAATAGAATTACGGCCGCGTGTATATATCACTTATTTTTGTACAATTATCCGAAAAAAAATAATAGTAAAAGTGAATTGTTGTGTATGTTACCACATGTCAAGGCGTCTCCACTTGGTCTTTTGATAGAACAAAGGTTTTTTTTTGTGTAAAGTATTCTATAGAAAATTTTGTTTATAGTTTGCATTGTGTTTTCCCCAGGGAATTGTAAAAAAAAAAACTGGATGAAATGTAATCCGTGCGGATGCGAATTCAGCCGTGACAACGAAAAGACTCAGCGGTCAGCTAATACACACAAGATAGGATAAGGACTATTAAATAGCAGTTGTGTATGCAGCGAAAAATAAATAAATAAATAAATAAAGATTCGCTGGCTGTTCCATCTTAAGAAGAAGAAGAAGAAGAATGTGTCCAGCTACCAACATATTTGCACAAATTTATTGTATCATCCTTTGTAAGGCAATGCATGCTTGCCAAGTCACCCTGCATGTACTGTAAAGTCCCGATCTTGTCTTCTTTTTTCCCTTTGGGAACTTCGTAACGTCATGTCCATGCACTCCACGCTAGTCCCAAGAGTGAAAGCTGTTTGAGGTGTATATATTTGCACGTTTAAGGACACTCTTCTTCTGCGCCTTGTGGTAACGTATTGTTTTGTTGTAATTAAAATGTAATGTGTAGTTTTTTTTTGTATTTTGGAAACGTAATGTGTAAATTTTTTAAGTAAAATCAATCGCAGTTAGTGGCTTGCGTGATCAGGTTGTTGCCTCTTCAGCTAGGTTGTTCCTAGTTCAGGCAGGCTAACGAGTAAGCTACTGTTTCAGTTGGAAACTTTGGTTGTAGAGAACTTTCTCTCAGATGTAAAAGTTTTTAAGTCTTAGACAATCGAAGTGTGTATCTTATGTTAGTGTTCCATTTGTTTTTTACAACATATGTGTACGAATACCCAACATGACTTCTTTAAGTTTTTTTAAATTATTTTTGTCTCTGTAAGGGGAGAGTGAAAAAAAATTTTTTCCCTTCGTTAAAATTTTTTTTTTCGTACAAGAGGGATGTTGTTATGGTTAATGTAAGACTGTATGTTTTATTTATAATATCACGTCTTTCTCTGTTATATGTATATTTATAGATATAATGTAAGGTGGCTGGATTATTCTATTGGATGGCTGTATAAGGTTGTTTTGTAAAATTTAATTTAATAATATAAAATTAGATATTTGGTAAAACCCCTTTTCTTTCCCTAAACTCAGTTTTCCTTAGAGTTACCTTTTTCTTTTCAAAATCTATGCCACGGTAACTCTATACCTCCTTCCTTGCCATTTTTTGTCTTACGCTTTCGCAGGACCCCGTGGGATATCGGAGTGTCCATCAAGCTTCGTACCAAAAACACAGCCCAAAGGAATGTTAAGTGATTCTGCACTCAGGCCGGCTCGAGGAGGAGTTTTTTTCTTCCGCGGTGGGATACAACACCTGAAGAAGGCGAGTTCCTCCGCAGCTTATTAATAAAGGAAAAACAGCCAAGTACCAATGCATGAAAAAAATAATTCAGCCTCTAACATCCAACAAGGGCCAGGGCATTCCAGAGTTAAGGTGGTTGTATGCCCGTAACGCAAGGAGCCGATAAGAACTATTTTACGTCTTTCATTTCTACGCGCAGGCGAGAGGTGTAAAAAAAAAAAAGTTTTCCCTTTCGCGGGTTTTTTCTTCGGAGGGGGTGGTGTAGAAAAACGGAGGGAGTACTGTCGTGACTTCGGAGCGTTTGGCCGTTTTACCCCTTCAGCGTCTCTCCGTCCGATCCCGGAAAATTGAAGTATTCCCTGGTCATTGAAGCAGCTATGGAGCCTGCAATTTCTATTTTTTGTTTTCTTTTCTTCCTTTCCTTACATTTCCCTCTCAAATTTTTTTAGCCTACAGTCGACTGAGGTAATATTAAATTTAATTCTATTATAATTATATTGAGCTCATATAAAGTGTTAAAAACCTACAGGTCACCAGCCATCCGTTCTTATGTAATATGTGTGTGTAACCATTGTGATTATTATATATATATATATAAGTAAATGGATAAGTGCAGATTTAATTTATGATGAGGATAGTCTTAAGGGTAAAAGAAAAAAAAAATTATTGTAACGTTAAATCATGTAAGGTCTGAATAAATTGTTGTTAAGTTTAAAAATATAATTGTCAAGCCTTTTCTTTTGGTCATTTGAATTTAAGTGTTATTTTTCATTTGCCCTCAGTTTAATTCTATGGCAGCAAGTTGTATTTATGATTGTGGAGAGGTTGTTTTGGGGGTCAATTTTAGGTCGTCTCCTTTGCTGGAAAGTCGTTTTCTGTAAACTGCTTTAATTTAATTTAATCTTGAAAGAGTCACAATAGTATCATACATACACCATCTTTTTTGTTCTTTATCTTTTGTTTAATAAATGGGCTTTATGAATAAGTTACGTTTGTTTTGTTTCTGAACCTTTATTTGCCAGAGCTGGCATTATCTAAATTTATGGACATGAGTGTAAATAGGGCATCACGAGTGTGCGAAGGGAGGTGGACAAGACACCAAATGTCCGGCGTCTCGGACGCCGAGAGTCTCCCGTGAGTGGCATACGCCAGACGTCCGAGGTGCCAAAACTCCCTGCGTCCAAGCATTGGCGGCTCCAAGGGGAGGGGCACTAGGGGCAATTGCCCCCCTCCCCCCCAAAAAAGCCTGGCGCATTTTTTTTTTTTCATAGCCTAAAATTATATAATCATAGACCTAATACTAAATGAGTTTAAATTTAAAACGACACGATGTTTATTTATTTTATATACATACATATATAATCTACTAGCTGAAAACCGCACTTCGCTACGGAGTACATTAAAATTAAATACAACGATCAATGTATGCAATTGATGTAAAAAAAAAACAAAAAAATATATTTATTAAAAAATCCTAAGGGATATTTTTATAGACAAAATAAAGTAGAAGAAAATATCGAAATTAAATCTAATAGAGCATTTTAAAGAATATAGTACAGTTTGGGGAACATATCTTTTACTGTATTTTAATATTTTTTTTGATAATGTTCAATCGTCTGCCGCATTAGCAAGGAAAAAAAATTTTTTGTCTATTTCATTGTTATGCATGTGACGATAAATTTATTTAAAGTACCAGAAAAATAAAATCACGTGATCAGCATTTAATAAATTAAATTCTAAAAATTAATCTTTAAAAATTCACCAGATATCAGAATATGGAGGTAAAGTTTCGAAAAAGATTTCATTTTAAAGGAATTTTTATGATCTTTCTTGTGATATAAATTTTATAACCCTCAAATTATTATTATTTTAAATGCAAACTTAAAAAAAAGTTACTAAAACAGCTTAAAAATTTAATTTAAAAAAATCTAAGAAGAATTTTTCAAATATCTTTCTTAGTGCACTTCTACACCATAAGAAGAATCGCCATGCAAAATATCAGCCCTTTAGGTCCAGCGGTTTGGTCTGTGCGTTGTATGTCAGTCAGTGAGTGAGTCAGTTACGGAACTGTTTTATATATACAGTGGCTCCCAAAAGTGTTCGTACACTTACGATTTTCAATGAAATAGGGGTCTATCCATAGATTAAAATGAATATTTCAGAATGTGTATTTAATAAGATCTATAATATATTCTTAACAAAACTACATGAAATATTTTGAAAACATAGTAAAACTTTATTTTTAAGAAACCAATAATCCAAAAGTAACAAAAACTTTATCTCACAAAAGTCATCGTACACTTGTAAAAAATCTCTACATATTAGTAAATATTCTAATTTTTCGTTAAATTAATATTTAGTAGGATATCCTTTAGCATCCACAACAGCTTTTAAACGTCTGGGAATAGATTGCTTTAGTTCTTTTGTAATTTTTGCATCAATGTTCATCCATTCTTCCATCATGATTGTTTTTAGTTCGCTTTTCGTGTGAATGTCGTGTTTTCGTACTCGAACCTCCAGTTCTCTCCAAATATGTTCTATTGGGTTTAAATCTGGCGATTGAGGTGGTGTTTTCAAAACTTGTGGACAATTATAGAGACACCAGATGCGAACGTTGAGAGCCGTGTGCTTAGGATCGTTATCTTGATAAAAAAACAAAGTTGTTTCCAATACCCAAATATTGAGCTGATAATTTTAAATTGTCTCTTAAAATATTTATAAAATCAGCATGATTCATTATGCCATCAATAAATACCAAATTTCCTAGTCCTGATGCTGACATGCACCCCTATACAAGGATACCTCCACCGGCATGCTTAACTGTTCCTACTAAGTTCTTGGGATTAAGTTCCTCATTTTTTTCTTCTCCATACAATTATACGCCCATCAGCACAAAAAATGTTCATCGGCAAGTAAGACATTATTCCAATAGGATTGGGGCTTATTTATCATTGATAGTGAGAAGGGAAGCCTAAACTTTCTGTTTTTCTCACTCACAAAAATTTTTCTATAGGCAGAACGCCCATGTAATCTAGCTGTTCTGAGAACTCGTCAAAAAATTTCAGGTGAAATTGAAGTAGAAAATGTTTCATTGAATTCTGCAGAAACTTTTACAGCACTCAAACTTGAATTTTTCACAAATTTTCTTATTATAAATCTCTGATCACGTTATGTTAACTTTGCCGGACGGCCTTTTCTTACCTTGTTTTCGATCCAATTTTCTTCTTTAAAGCGTTTTTTCACATACTGCACAGTAGAATGGGATAAATTAAGTAATTTAGCAATATTCCGAACTGATTTACCTCTACTATGATGAAAAATAATCAATTTTCGAATACTGTTTGTTGTTTCTTTACGACTACAAGCCATTTTTAAATAATAAACAGAATATTACGGAGTAGGCAAGCAAAAATTAAAGCCAAACGATATTTTAAATGCCACTGCAATTCAAAAATAAAAATAAAGCGCCAGACGATAATTTTAATTATGAATTTATCCGAAAATATTTCAGTGTACGATGACTTTTGTGAGATAAAGTTTTTGTTACTTTTTGATTACTGGTTTCTTAAAAATAAAGTTTTACTATGTTTTCAAAATTTTTCATGTAGCTTTGTTAAGAATAGATTATAGATCTTATTATTAAATACCCATTCTGAAATATTAATTTTAATTAATGGATAGACCCCTATTTCATTGAAATTCGTAAGTGTACGAACACTTTTGGGAGCCACTGTATATATCACGGATATATATCTATATAGTCAGTCAGTTACGGAACTGTTATATATATATAGATAATAGTCAGTCAGTTACGGAACTGTTTTATATATATAGACATATATAAAACAGTTCCGTAACTGACTGACATATAACGCACAGACCAAACCGCTGGACCTAAAGGGCTGAAATTTTGCATGACGATTCTTCTTATAGTGAAGGGGTGCACTAAAAAAGATTTTTGAAAAATTCTTAGATTTTTTAAAATTAAAATTTTAAGCTGTTTTTGTAGCATTCTTTAAAGTTTTCATTTAAAATAATAATCTGCGGGCTATAAAATTTATATCAGGAGAAAGATCATAAAAATTCCTTTAAAATGAAATCTTTTTCGAATATTTACCTCCCTTTTCTGATTTATGGTGGATTTTTAAAGATTAATTTTTAGAATTTAATTTATTAAATGCTGATCTCATGGTTTCAATTCATTTTGTGATATTCTAATTCAGGGGTCTTCAACCATTTTGTACCTAAGAGCACATTCTACTGTAGAATACCGATTGGAAGGCGGGCACCATTTAGTTTTTCAAGAAGAATTTATAGTTGGACATACACTCAAGAGCCAAAACATTATGACCACCCCTACATTTTGCAATGAATTCGCCTGGATGATTTGGAAGGTAAGTGATCAGGTGGAAGTGGTATTTAACTGCTGCTGGAGAGTCTGAAGAATCATTCTTTCACTTACTTCTGTGTGTGATGGGAAAGGCTGCGGATCTAAGCGACTTTGATAGAGGGAAGATTGTAATGGCTCGAAGGCTCGGAACAAGTATTTCCGAAACTGCACGACTCGTGGGTTGTTCGCGACCTACAGTTGTTAGTACTTATGCAAAGTGGATGAATGACGGTGAAACCAGCAGTAGACGACATGGTATTGGACGTCCACACTCTTTCAAAGAAAAAGGTCGTCGGAGACTGTCTCGCATGGTGAAGCAAAACCGGAGCCAGACAGTGGGTCAGCTGACAGCCCAATACAATGCAGGGCCAAGTAGAATACTATCGCAGCACACTGTTCAGCGGACACTGTTGGATATGGGGCTACGCAGCAAACGTCCCACTCGTGTGCCTTTGCTGACCAAGCGTCATCGCCAACTGCGCCTGCGCTGGACCCGGGAACAACGCGACTGGTCCATGGATCAGTGGGAGAGAGTTGCCTGGTCAGATGAATCACGGTTTGTCATTCATCACGCCGATGGCCGTGTCAGGATACGCCGTCTTCCAGGTGAACTGTTGCTCCCTCAATGTACAGTAGGTCATACACAGGCCGGTGGAGGCGGTATTATGCTTTGAGGGACGTTCTCTTGGGCGTCTCTGGGACCCGTGGTTGTGGTAGAGCAGACCACGAATGCTACAGGGTATCTGAACATCATTGCGGACCAGTTGCACCCTTACATGGCCTCTGTTTTTCCAGCTGGAAATGGAATGTTCCAACAGGACAACGCCCCGTGTCACAAGGCTAAAATTGTGTTGGAGTGGTTCCAGGAACATGATGCTGAATTCCAGTTAATGTCCTGGCCGCCTAACTCACCGGATCTCAATCCGATAGAACACATGTGGGATGTCATGGGACGGCAGCTCAGAGTTCAAAGACCACCAATTCGCAATATCTCGGATTTGCGTGACCGTTGCTTAAACATCTGGTACAATCTGACTCCGGCCATCTACCAAGGACTTGTGGCATCCATGCCAAGGCGGGTTGAAGCTGTGTTGGGCGCCAAAGGTGGGCCAACTCGTTATTGATAGGTGGTCCTAATGTTTTGGCTCTTGAGTGTAGTTAATAATATATACACATAATGTGCAAAAAAATATTTAATTCCAAAAATATAATTTAACATATAAAAATTATTGTTAATATTCTAGTGTAAAATAAATGATTACTAAAAAATGTATACAAACTCTAGAAAGTATAAAAATTCTTTATAAAAAATATAAATCTCAAAGTCAATTTGATTTTTGGCATTTCATTTCATTGGCCATTGCTTCGTAATTAGGAGAGTATGATGATATTCCTGCTCGCACGTGTGTGAGCAATCGTCAAGGTGTTCACCTGTAAGTCGTGATCTGTACTTTGATTTTATGATATTCATTGTCGAAAACAAAGATTCACACAAGTATGTGGAACGAAAATCGATTTTATTTTATATGCTGCTCTTTTCAAGAATGGAAATTTGTTTCTGTAAACTATACTCCAGAAATTCTCATCTGATACAATGGATTTTAGGACAATGTCGTTCTGAAGATCCGAAATTTCTATCTCCAGTTCTTCTGTCCTTACTTGAACAAGCTCTGAAATGTATGTAGGTAGTTCGGCTACATTTACTTGGTAAATAAAAGGATAAAAAAAAGGTCACCATTGGCTCGATGATATTTAACTGTTGAAAGCGCTTTTCAAACTGGTCTTGAAGTAATTAAAGGTTGATAACAAATGTTGATAAATCAATTTCCCCGTCGCGTGGGCTTGTGGCGGCCCAGTGGTACAGCGCGCTGGTTTTCGGTGCTGAGGGTGCTCAGATCGAGTCCCAGCGTTGCGCCACGAAAAATGCCTCCGTTCGTGTCGTCCCTTCATAGGGGGTAATGCTGTCCGCCTATATGGTTCCCCCACAATAAAATGGACAGTAAAACTGCGGCGTAGTAAGGGCCAATGTTTGAATACAAGTGCCTCCGCATTGGATTAAAAAAAAAAAAAAAAAAAAAATTTCCCCGTCGCCTATAATTTTTTTCATATTTGGAAAATGCACAAGGGACTTCATCTTCAAATGTGATGTCCATAAAACTAGTTTAGCTTTAAACAAGTTTATAGACACTATCATTGTAGCTATATATTTGTCCCTGCAGCTCTAAGTTTAAGTAATTAAGTTTTTCCATTATATCTATTATAAAAGCCAAATCCGCTAGCCAACAAGAGTCTGTTAGTTAAAAAAATTTTTATTTTTGGCACTGAGATAACTTTTTTATTTCTTCAATTAAATCTACAAATCTAGCAAGAACTTTGCCTTTACTGAGCCAACGTACTTCAGTATGCAGAATGAGATCAGGATCTTCAGGATTTTCTAATAGGGCCTTAAAAAGGCGCTGTTGCAAAGGAGCTGCGTGAATTAAGTTGACTATTTTTGTAATTATTTTCATGACGTGTCCGAAGGGTAGTATTCTACCACATAAAACCTCCTGGTGGATACTACAGTGATACGATATAAAGTTTGGAAATTATTCATCTTTTATGCCGAGGGCAATAAATCCATTGACATTACTAACCATTGCTGGTGCCCCATCAGTGGTTATCGCAGACAGCTTCTGGAGAGGCATATCTATCGACTTTGCATGTGTTATAAATATTTTATAGACATCTTCACCTGTTGTTCGTCATTTCATGGGTAATAATTTTAGTAGATCTTCTTTTACAGTAAAGTCACTAAATACCATTCTTACCATAACTGCTAACTGTGCTGTGTCTGATATGTCTGTAGACTCGTCAAATTGTAGTGAAAACCACTCACATATTTCCGAGTCACTCTTTAACTGAATTTGCATGTCCTTTGTAATGGCTTGTATTCTTCTTGTAACGGTGTTATCTGATAACTATAAGTCTTGTATTGCTGACATGATCTCACGTTTGTTGGAAAATCCCTCAAATAAGCAATCGGTGCCAGTAAGAAATGCTTCCTTTAACAACTCGCCATCCTGGAAAGGCTTTTTCTTCATTGAGAGTATGTGAGAATTTTTTATAGAAGCAATAGCAGTGACGTAGCGAGCATAACTGGCGCCCAGGGCACGATACCTTTTTGGCTCCCCCCTTTCTGAAAAACATATAGTAATATAATATACAGGGTGAATCTGAACAAATGGGCAAAACTTTACGGGGTGATAGAACGCATCTACACGAGCAATATTCGTCATAGAAAGTATGGGCGGAACGCAAACAGCTAGGCGCTAGGTGGCGCTGTAAATGGTACCAGCATGTCACACGTCCTCATTTGTTCCAACGGCGGTTTTCCGTAAATGTTTGGGGAGGGATCCTCCATGACCATTTGGTTGGCCCCTACCTCCTGCCACACCGTCTGGACGGCGAATCGTATCACACATTCCTACGAGAGGTCTTGCCGAAGCTGCTGCGTCCGATTCCAACCCCCATCAGGTCGAGAATGTGGTTCCAGCACGGCGGTACGACTGCAAACTTCAGCTTGAATGTGCGGAGCAATTTAGATGCAACATTCCCATGGCGATGGATTGGTCGAGGTGGTCCCATAGCTTGGCCACCAAGATCGCCGGATCTCTCATGTTTGGACTTTTTCCTGTGGGGACATATGAAAAGCCTAATCTACGAGTACCCTATTGAAACTAATATGGAACTAGTCGCCAGGATCGCCGTTGTTGCCGGCGATATTCAGGAAATGCCTGGTGTCTTCGCAAAAGTGCGTCAGTCCCTATCCCGCAGATGTGAAGCCTACATTACAGCTGCTGGAAGCTCTTTTGAGCAATTTCTTTGGCCATGTAAATCAATTACATTCCTGTTAATAAAATGTTTTCTTCAGTATCTCCTCTCATTCTTGTGTTAATTCATTAAATGTGACAGTGGAAAACTACCTTTTAACTTCTCCCCGTTTGCTTTCCGACCGTACATTCTATGACGAATATTGCTCGTATAACTGCGTTCTATCACCCCGTAAAGTTTTGCCCACTTGTTCAGATTCACCCTGTATAGAATTAGTGAAAAGGACCATTTGGCGCCCCTGTGCGAGTTGCGCCCGGGGCATGATAGACCCCCTT
Source organism: Dolomedes plantarius (assembly GCA_907164885.2). Taxonomy (NCBI): domain Eukaryota; kingdom Metazoa; phylum Arthropoda; class Arachnida; order Araneae; family Dolomedidae; genus Dolomedes; species Dolomedes plantarius. The sequence goes on along the minus strand of OU015493.1, from coordinate 51,438,630 downwards.
GCCAACCCCTCGCTACGCCACTGAGCAATAGTGGAATTTTTAGATCTTAACAGAGGCCTGGTGAAAACTGACTGTTGAGCGGACAGATTCGATTTTAGCTGATCTATTTTCTTCTTTCTTATTTCAGATTAAGTGGATTTAAGTTCGTATTAAAAGTAGCATGAATTGTCAGGAAATGATGTTCAACATTATGTTTCTTTGGCACCGCAACGCTATTTCCACACAACAGACAAATACATTTGTCTTTTAAATTGACGAAGCAATATGAATCCTCCAATTCAGTATTAAAATTATAGATCTGTTTACTTGATCCACTCATTTTAGGGTAAAAATAAGGAAGTATTTAAAAACAACGAAGGAGGAAACTCAGTATACAAAAAATCTAAGCATATATTTATGACGTATCTACTTCATTATTGAATAAATAATGAAGTAGATACGTCGAATGAAACGTTTATCTCACAGCACAAACCACACTACTGGATCTCACGAGATGAGCTCCAGATAAATGTCTATGTTGTGACGGCAACCATAAAAACGGACCGGTTCATTTCATTTTAGGTATGGGAAATAAGGTTGGCGAAGATCTGACGAGAAGAGAAGAGATCGGTCGCATTACGCTTTGTGCTTTTATCTGTGTTTGGGCGCCATTTTTACTTTTGCGTGGTTAATCATTAAAAATGAGAAAAATTTTACAAAGCATTTTATTGAAAACTGAAATAGTTTTATCGTGGTCGCACAGCGATGGGCACACGTAAAACGATCGGCGGGCGCCATGGTGCCCGCGGGTATAGGGTTGGGGACCTCTGTTCTAATTAATTATGCGTCACGTGCATAACATGCATAGCAGCGAAATAAATGGACAATTTTTTTCTTTCTAATGTGGCAGACGATTGGGCATTATCCAAAAAAATATTAAAATACAGTAAAAAAATGTTCCTTAAACTGTACTATATTAACTGTACTATATTCTTTAGCATGTTCTATTAGATATAATTTCAATATTTTCTTCTACATTATTTTGTCTATAAAAATATCCGTTACGATTTTTATATAAATGTATTTTTGTTTAGCAATAATTGCATACATTGACCGTTGTATTTAATTTGAATGTAATCCATAGCGAATCACGGGTATTCAGCTAGTATATATACACTGCTGGCCACTGTAAATACAACACCCTGAAGGAAACATGCAAATAACATGAAATTTACAACATGCATTAGCGGAGGTGAGATATGCAAATGATTAGAATTTCAGCGCAGACGCACATCACACGCGCCCGTGGCGCCACTTCAAAGCGCTATTTAAGGCTTGGAGATTTCGACGATTTCAAGTTCGGCAATTGTGTTTTTCTTGTGGTTTTTCAAAAAAACGATCAATTATGCCTCGTCGAAAACAGCGATCATCTTTTGATCAAGTATCCGAGTTCGACAGAGGAAGGATAGTGGCCTACCGAGATTGTGGATTATCTTTCAGGGAAATCGGTAGTCGTGTTGGACGAAACCAAACACCTGTAATGCGGATATGTGATCGTTGGATGCAGGAGGGTACGACGGACCGGCGTGTTCGATCGCATCCACCTCAGCGCACCACTTCACGTGATGACAGGCAAATTGTGCGCATGGTAGTGACGGATCGCTCAGTCACATCACGAACCATAGCACAGCACATGCAGCCTCTAACGCATCATCCAGTGTCTGCGCGTATCATTCGACGCCGTTTACAGCAGAGTGGTCTGTCCGCAAGACGTCCATTGCTTTATCTACCCTCGACACAGAACCACAGACGTCTCCGCCGCCAATGGTGCGATGACAGAAGGATGTGGATGGCAGAATGGAATGAAATTGTCTTTACTGACGATTCACGCTTCTGTCTGCAACACCACGATCGTCGCATTCGAGTCTGGAGACACCGTGAAGAGAGGATGCTGAACAGCTGCGTTATGCACCGCCACACTGGTCCTGCACCGGGTATTATGGTATGAGGCGGTATTGGATATCACTCTCGCACACCTCTAGTACGCATTGCCGGTACTTTAAACAGCCAGCGCTACATCTTCGAGGTGTTGGAGCCAGTTGTCCTTTCTGACCTTCAGGGCTTGCCCACAGCCATATTTCAACAGGATAATGCGCGACCACACGTGGCACGCATTGTCCAACGGTTCTTCGTCAATCGCCAGATTGAATTGCTTCCCTGGCCGCCTCGATCTCCGGATCTTTCGCCGATACAAAACATGTGGTCCATGGTTGCTCTACGATTGACCCAGATTCCATCCCCAGCTGCCACAGCAGATCAACTTTGGCAACGTGTGGAAGCTGCTTGGTCTGCTGTATCCGAAGAACTCATCCAAAGTCTCTTTGAATCAATGCCGAGGCGTGTGGCAGCGGTGATCTCCAACAACGGCAGCTACTCTGGCTACTGATTTTGGCAGGAACCACACTTCACAGATGTCTATAAATTTAATCATTTGATACTTGGTCAACATATTATCTACAAAATAAATTTTGTTGTGATATCTCTTGTCTTCCTTGGTGTTGCAATTTGGGTGGCCAGTAGTGTATATATATATATATATATATATATATATATATATATATATATAACCCTAAGAGCCGACGTTTCCCCCCCCCCCCCAAAAAAAAAAAAAAAAAAAAAACAACTCTGAACTGGAGCCGCCCCTGGGTCCAAGACGCCGGAAGTCCTCGGGAGTGGCCGGCTTTAGGAGATAAGGCCTGTTCACATTGCAGTTCCTTAGAGTAAGCGTAAACGGAATAATGGCGTTGAGACGGAAATAAACCAATCATAGTCTTTAACAATTTCGTTGCTAATCGTTTGGAGGTTTGTCATTGGTTAAATATATTTCAATACTCTTACGCTTACGCTAACGGACTGCAGTGTGAACAGAGCCTAACCCCTCAGGCTGCGAGCTTACAGTACTGACAATAAAACTGAAGCTTTACCATTTCATTTTTTTTAAAAATCTTGAACTAATTATCCAAATCCTGTTAACCCCCGTGATGCTATTATTTCTGAAATTAACAAAAGCCCAACTATTCAGGGAAGCCCCTGGGATTGGATCACCATCAACCAATTTTATTTATTTTTTCTCCCCGCGTTTCTTGACCTTTTTCCAAAATAAATTTTTTTTCCTTACCAAAACCAACATGTTAGAACACTGTTTTTTAAGAGCTTGAATTTACAAGAGTAAGGGCCTGTTCACATAGGAGTCCGGTAGTGGAAACGTAAAAGGAAAGATGGCGCTGAGACGGAAATAAACCAATCATAGGCGTTAAAAATTTCGAAGCTAATCGTTTGGAGGTTTGTCATTGGTTAAATGTATTTCAATACTTTAACGCTTCCGCTACCGGACTCCTATGTGAACAGGCCTTAAGATAAAGAAAATGTCACTCCACTTGTACTCCGAAAACGTTATTAAATAACTTGAATAGAAAAATCTCTGCCTTAAAACAAGTCATGGGAAAATAAGGAAGAAGTCATCAATCGTGCCAACAATATTATGAGCCCTTTATCACATATTCGTATCTGCTAAGAGCTCCCTAGCAGGCTGAGCACCTAGTATTGATGAAAAAGGCTAAATCTTTTACCTTTTATTTTTTGGTTTTAAACTTAGGCTATGTACACATGAGAGCGTTGCAACGCGCGTTAAAAAACCGAATGTGTACACTAGTAGCGTTAAAGCCACGTTGACCGCCAGTATAGCTATGGAAGTTGAAGAGGCAGCATGTGTTTGGATTTTGTACCGTAGGTATAAAGCACGAAGACGAAGGCAAAGAAAATACTGGGTACATCCGATTTTAAATGACAGATTGACTCACGGCTCTTTTGTAACACTTCCCAAGTTTTTAACTATTTAAGAATGTCGATTGCATCCTTTGACGAGTTATTAGAAATAGTTAAGGATGACCTGGCTCCTAGTGAGAACGTTGTAAGGGATAGCATTTCTCCAGAAGAAAAACTCGTAATCACATTGAGTAATGAAAACATTTTCTATATTATATACCCTTTATGTACCACATTATGAATTAATAAATGAAAACTCACGTAAATTTTTATTTATGTTAATTCAATACTAACTAACAAATTAATGTAAAAAAATTACTCACCTTCTTAAAATTTAATTAATTACTACTAGTTAATTAAAGTGGTACTTTAAAGTACCGCCAGTATTATAGGGTTACAAAACTCTTCAAACTTTGAAAATTAATCAGAATATTTAAAAAATTATATAATTATTTATTATGAAACGCAGAACAATTTTAAATTTAATGAAAATTTAACTTTGATTATATTAAAAAAAAACAATTTTTTAAAAAATTTACACATAAAAATAAATTACATATGCTGCATTTTGAATGAAGTTTTGATTGAACTTTTCTTTGTGCACAAAGCTTGCATAGATCTCTATTTGACAGAAATGTTACACGAATTTTATACTCTAACAGGGAGATTGATTCATGTTTTTCGGTATATATTATGTATTAATTTACACATGCTATTTCCAGCATAGCAAAAAAGTGCCTATGCCACCACTTTTTTGATTTTCTGTCTCTTTCATAGATCAATCGTAGCATATCCGACTTATCAACACCACCAATGTGTGCGTTATGTGTGCAGTTACATTAAAAAAATATCATCTGTAGATAGAAAGTGGAGAGAAAATTTAAAGAAATGTAAATTTATAATGTACTCAGGGAATGTATATTTGTGGTTCTATATCAGAAAAATAATAAAATGCATTAATCATAAAATAAAAAAATATACATTAGTATATTGGGCACGAAGTCGCGTATCTTTCATGTAACACCAAACTCCCTAATTTAATTCAAATGTTTAAAAAATTTTAAAAATAATAACATTTGAAAATTTTGCATAAGTTCATTTTGAAAAATTCATGTATTTCATATATATCTTATTTATTCTTCACTTTGTAAAAAAATAGAAATATGCCAGTCAAAAAATAGTAGTCAACTGCCCCAGTGCGCGCGTTGCAACGCTCTCATGTGTACGGTCTAATTCAACACAAAGGAACTCGAGGCGCGCTGTAGTCGCGCGATCTGCGTGGAACTCTCCAAACGCGCGTTGCAACGCGCCTTCTAGTAGAAGAAAGCGTTGCATGTGTACGCAATCATTTGATCAGTTGTATTTCTTTAACGCGCGTTGCAACGCTCTCATGTGTACATAGCCTAAATCCTGATAAACCCCGTGATGCTATTATTTAAGAAGTTAATGAAACCCTAACTTTTCAAGGGAATTCTCTACTTTTTGGCTCATCGTCTGCCATTTTGAATTTTAATTATTTTTTATTTATTTATTTATTTTTTTTGGCTCACCGAGCTTGGTTACCGTGTTTTTCGAAATGGAAAAATTTTCTCACCAACATATTTGAGCGACATTTTCAAAAGCTAGTCTTAGAAAATATTTCAGCGAACTCGCTAAAACACACGCTTTCTTTATAAGCTCTACTTTAAACATCCTTTATATTTCGAATTTTTTAATTTCTTTCTCGGAGCTTAGAAAATACTTGAAAATTAAAGTTCAGACATGGGATTTTATAACTCATTTTTAAAACTAAGAAAATATTTGAAACAAATAAATTTCAAACTCGATATTGTTGCTTTATTTTCTTGGAATGTAGAAAATACTCTAAAAAAATTTCAAACCCAGAACTTTAGTAGTCCGTTTTGGAAATACATTTCAAATATGGTACTTCTTATTATCGTCGGCGAAAAGTACTTTTAGCTTGGTCTTTAGGGGCCTTTCAAGGATTTTCGAAAATATTCTGTGAACTTTTACTTTAATCAATGAATTATTACTTATTTAACTAATAATTGCTTTTTTAGAAACCTTTATGTTGAATGCAGAAAAAGTTGAAGGGAAATTCTTTTCAACCACGTATTTAACAGTATTAAATTTTCTTTAAATATTTACTAAGTTCAAAGTACTTTTTATTCTCCCTCAAAAAATACTTTTCCTGTATACTTTATTTAAAGTTATTAAACATTTTGAAGTTATGCGTTTTCTGAAAATTTTCTGAATGTCGTAGAAACGCCTTTTTGAATGTATTTTATAGATAAATTAATTAATCTACCTTTTGAAAACTCTGCTCGAACACGTAAATACAAGGAAAGAATTAAAGCAATTGTATAAACATATAGTATTTAAAAATTATTTTACAAAAGTTTCATCTGAGTACGGTAATTGAAAAATGCATTTTATTGCCGAGTTTTCAGAAATTTTTCTAAATTTTTGAAAACACAACTCAAACTCATTTGTGAGGGAATAAAATAATGCAAGTAGAAAAAAACAAGAAAATTTTCGCCGTCATTGCGTCGGCGAAAATTACTTTTAGCTTGGTCTTTAGGAGCCTTTCAAGGAATTTAGAAAATATTCTGTGAACTTTTACTTTAATGAATGAATTATTACTTATTTAACTAAGATTACCGTTCAGCACAGATGTTTATTCGCCTTATTAATCTAGGTCTTCTTAAAATAACATTAATATATTTTGTTGCAGTGTTCTATATTTCCATCAGCATATAATCATTATAACTAACCAAAGCAAATAGAATTTCTACTATACAAACAGATAAGAAAATTTGAGGAAAAACCAAACTTCGCATCTTATGCACGTGATAGTTCTCGAATTTTCTGATAACAACTTTCAAGACGAGAAGTCAAGTGCCTGCCGCATTGAGGGTAAGGGCCTGTTCACATAGGAGTCCGATGCGTTGCGTTAAGGAAAAGATGACGTTCAGACGAAAATAAACCAATCATAGGCCTCCAAACAATTAGCAATGAAATTTTTTAACGCTTATGATTGGTTTATTTTCGTCTTAACGTCATCTTTTCCTTAACGCAAAGCAAAGGACTCCTATGTGAACAGGCCCTAAGAAAATCAATCAATCAAACAGCAACAACAAAAATTTCAGGTAGTCTTTTCTAACGAAACTACCGCGGGTTACTAACGTAGGATTACTTATAGTTGCTTACCTCGTTTTTTTTGACGCATTTTGGTACTTTTCTGTTGAACTGTTTTATTGCTACTGGGTTTGGCGCGCTGCCAAAATTATAACTCGTGACAACGCTGCAATTTTGCTTTCCGCAGGACCGTTATTGAGGAACGCAATCCTACTTTAAAAAAAAATTAAATTCAAGTAGTCTCTTCTAACGAAACTACCGCGGGTTATTAACGTAGGATAACTTATCTTTGCTTACCTCTTTTTTTTTCACAATAAAATTCCTACATATGAAGAGAAGGATGAGTGATAACCCTATGCAGATGGTAAGAAAAATAAGTTACATATGTCTACTCTGCCACTCTTGATTTATAACTTGCGTCGGCGGTTTTAGCGTCATAAATTTTGCTTTACCGCGGACCGTTATGGAGGAACATAATCTTACGTTAAAACTGTTTAGACCAGCCATACTCAATCTTTTTTTACTTTCGGGCCATATGTATATGTTTGCTATGTTACGTGGGCCGCAACATAATACACTACTCAAAACCTAAATGTGTTCAAACGTTTATTTAAAAATGAGTGGTTTTTTTATGTTGAGGCAAACCTTCGAATATTTTAGACAAATCAGGTTTATACTTGCTACATGCTGATGTCAATACGTCATCAAGGTAAGAATAAGTAAGTCGATATCTATATCCGTTCTTCACATTTTTCATTTTGGAATTGGAGGATTCGCAAAGATAAGTTGATGGGAATAACTTGAGCACCAGGTGGAACATTTTGTACAGTTTTGTGTTTTTCAGGCACTAATTTCCAAAATAATGTTTACAAAAGCACACGCCTAATAATGAGTGCGAGTGTTTCGGACCGTATATAAAATCTTACGGGGGCCTATGTAGCCCGCGGGCCGCAGTGTGAGTTACCCTGGTTTAGGCGAAAGGTGTGCTTTGGAAAGTGACATTTAATATAACCCCTGAAAGTCTAAAACTGATAGTATGGTGATGTTATAACGTCACGTGACATATATGTTCATTAAATTTTTATGAATGTCAGCAAAAGTCCTTCAGTTAACATCACCACAAAATTTGCTATAAAAAAATCTTGCTTACAGTATTGTTTATTATTCTTGGTTTACTATTAACGCTATTCTTTGGGGAAATACACATTACATCCGCCAGCGTCAGCGTAACTCCCTTTGAAAAACATTCGACCAATCACAGAGTTCATGGTCTTTAAATCAATGGACTGGACATGCAGATTTGAATATACAGTCGAACCCCGTTATAGCGAACCCGGTATATAACGAACTCCTGGATATAACGAAAAAAAATTTTGGTCCCACCGTTTTCATGGTGCACGTATTTTAATTAGTATTGTGTCAGTTTAATTTAATCGATTTTAGTCGATATAATTCATTAATGATCATTTTCAATAGATTTTATCATTTTTTAATGCATTGTTATTGAATACACATTGGAAAAAATGAGTTATACATTTTGTGAAATCAAGTATTTTTCTTAACGGTTCGGATATAGCGAACCACCGGATAAAGCGAACAAAACCTTTGGTCCCTTTAAGTTCGTTATAACGGGGTTCGACTGTATTTAGTTAAAAAACAATTATAAAAATTGCATAAACTTTCAGTTTCTGTTCAGGAACATGTCTCATATTTTTTTTGTTTTCAAACAATGACGACATCCATTTCGCCGACTCGAATGTCATTGGTATTATTTTCCTATTCTGATGATACACGAAATAATCGGGAGTACAGTTTAAGTATAATGGAATCTCGATTTGGTGGTTTTTTTTGCCAGATCTGGGTTTGACTGAAAATCAGTTCTTTGTTGAGAATCGAATTTGCAGGTCCCGGTCTGTTTCCCCAGCCTGCATCATAAGCTGAGTTTAGCTCTTAAAAAAGCATGCAATCCAAGTGAAACTCATCTAAGGATTGATTATCACAGAAGTTTGAGTGAAGGGAAAAATGCAGATGGTATTAAGGAGTTGAAAGAGGAAATTTTTAACATAGGATTACATTCCTCGATAACGGTCCGCGGTAAAGCAAAATTTCAGACGTTGAAACCGTTGTCGCTAGTTATAAATCAAGAGTGGCAGAATATTTAGAATAGAGTTTGGTATTGATGCCATTGTGCCGATCATCATGATGGGGGATTTTAATCAGGGCCGTGCTTAGGGGTGGGCGAACTGGGCAACCACCCAGGGCAGCTAAAAATTTAGGGCTGCTATTTTTATTCCTCATCGCAACACTTTTCTAAATGTTACGAGTTGTTTTTAAGAAATCCCTCATTTTTCGCGGTTTCTACAATTAAACTTATAAAAAAATATATGTTTCAATTTTTTGAAAAGAATCGTAGAAAGATCTTAATTGACAAACTACCCTTTAGGTTCGAAAAATTTCTCGGTTAGAAAAACATGATTTATTTTCTATTCATTTATAGTAAAACCTTGATTATCAATCCTTTTTTTTAATATTAGTTTCTACTATGTGTCTGTCACTACATACAGCCATTTGAAGAATTATAAGCCGTTTTGTTGGAATTTTTCCGTTTTCGCGGAATAGTTGCAAACTGAGAAAAACTTGAGCATATCTTTGTGAACGAATACTAATACCATTTGGTCAAATGTTTGGTCTATTCAAAGCAAACAATAGACAAGACATTTCTCCAAGGAGTGTAAGACAAGTAAGTAAATGCGTTCCAAACCTGTTGGGAAGAAAAGGGTCTGAAGGCTGAAGGAGTGAGGTAAATAAAAAATGGCTTTTACTTTTCTCTCTTTCATTATAATGGATTTTATTTCCCACTTCTCGAAGAATTGAAAATATTACAAAGCGGGTACAATCAGTAAGCTCTGAATACGGATTGTACGCCTGTCCTCCTTGGCACTTATTTTGAATGAAAATGATCTCTCATCATCTTTGGACTTTTCACTTATAACAGACAATTTTGCTACTCAGAAAGCAAGAAAAATTGCTTTATAACCAACAAATTCATACATGTAAGTATTTGTTTTTAAAACTTTACACTTTCTAAATAATGTAAATAATTTTTTCATTTGTTTCATTATTCATACAATTGATTAATTTTATATTTTAGTGGACCAATTGTAATTTCATGTATAATTTTCTTTTACGTAGCAAGAATGTAGGTTTTTTAGTATCGAAACGTAATGCATTAAAAGTAATAATTAGTAAAATCAGTAGTGGATGCAGTTTTTTTTCGGAGAAGGGAGGGGGGAGATCGGGGTTGTCTTACAAGTTCCATTACACAGTGGAACTTGTAAGATGTGGAACTTGAACAAGTGGAACTTGAACAATGGGAATATCTGCTTATATATCAGTTATGTTTATTACGGATTTGATGAGATTGAAAATGGTGACGCCCATTGTGGTAATTTTCTAAACTGCGGCAATAAAGAAATATTGATTGAAGCAAACTCGAAATGGACTCGAATGGATTTCATTATGCAATAGAGTGAGAAGCTTGGCTGATAGCTGGCAGTACGTAGAGAAATTTGACTGCCAGTAAATGTGTTTCGCCCAGGGCTGCTAAAACCCTAAGCACGCCCCTGATTTTAATATAGACGCAAAACGCAACGAAAAGGAATTTGATTTCCTGAAACATCGCTTTCATTTAGATATGGCTCCGTCCAACTCTCCGAGTACACTAGGAAACTTATTTATTGACTTGACATTTACACGACACATTATCCCCGATTTTCTGACATATGTAACTTATTTTTCTTACCATCGACCTATTCTGCATAGGTTAATCACTCATCCTTCTCTTCGTATGTAGGAATTTTATTGTAAAAAGAAGAAAAAGAAAAAAAAAGAGGTACGTAACTATAAGTAATCCTACGCCAATAACCCGCGGTAGTTTCGTTAGAAGAGACTACCTGAAATTACTTTTTCACAGTTCATGAAGTCCAAGGCTCAGTATTTTCTTTAGGCAAAATTTTTTCTGGGAATATCTGCTTATATATCAGTTACGTTTATTACGGATTTGATGAGATTGAAAATGGTGACGCTGATTGTGGTAATTTTCTAAACTGCAGCAATAAAGAAAAATTGATTGAAGCAAACTCGAAATGGACTCGAATGGATTTCATTATGCAATAGAGTGAGAAGCTTGGCTGATAGCTGGTATAGCATTTTCTCTCCCGTAGAAGCACGAGCAGAACTTTTTGCAATACATGCGGCCTCAGTAAAATTGGTAAAATGAATGTGATAAAGGTTATTCAGCTTGACAGGCTGAGTAGGAAGTGTTACAATGCTGGATACTCTTTTTTCATGCAAAAGGATAAACATGAAGCTGAAGATATCGAATAAACCTCCGATCATTCGAAGGAAATGGAGTAGAGACGTGAAAAAAAATCCCGCCAAGAGAGTCTGACCTCAACGACATTGTTAGATTCTGACGGCAATTTGCCTCAGGGCAACCCAGAGACTTTACGGGGCCTGGAGCAAACTTCTGTTGGGGGCCCCAAGAAAAATAAAAAATGGAAAGAGACGAAAACGCACATTCAAATTAAGTTACTCATACTTAAATTTTTATTACATGAATGATTAACATAATTATTATATTTCATTGTACTGCTCTCTTCTTATATTCTCCAATAAATATGACATCTTCCATCGACGAAGCTTTTTTACTATCTATTTTAGTAGTTAGTACTGTCTTCAATTTATTAGAGAGAATGTAATTTTATAGCAGTTAGGACTAAACAGATATATTTTTCATTAAATCTAAATCGCTTTTTTTCAGAAGACTATTTTGGAGTAATAGAAATCTACTTAATCGAATATTTTTTTTTTCTTTAATTTTTGGGGGCTCCTTTTTTCAGGAGATTATTTTGAATTTTGAAGTACGGTACAAGTTTCAGAACTTTCTTTTGGATGAAATCTAATAAATTAATTTTTAAAATTTTTTTTGGGGCCCCTCTGGCAGTTAGTGGCAAAGTGCTCCAGTTGCCCCCTCTCTGGGCGGCCCTGATTTGCCTACTTGTCAAATGTAAAACATCAATGAAATTTCAGTGAACAAGGAGAAACCATCGGAAACTGACGAAATCTATCATACCGGGGAACAAGTTACATTACTGAAGATCATGACAGATACTGTATGGAGCAAATTTTTCTGCAATTTTCGTGCGAATAAGGACGCTTTCCAAACTGCCTGAAGAAAATGAAGCGGAAAAAAAATAACCAGTATACTTTCACAGTAAAAAATCTTTTGCCTTGGGCTTTGAATGCATGAATAAGCCAATATAGCGTGGTGAGCTAAACCTCCCTCCTCTCTAAGCAAAATTTTATTTGTTGAAATAAAGAAAATTAAAGATTTAACGTCGATGGCTAGCACAAGGAAATTAACGTTAATCTCCTAAAAAATCACTCATTCTTTTTCAGATATTCATGAATAATTTTACTAGTCACTTGACATTGTATTATGTAAAAAAATAAAAATAAATAATAATAAAGCTCCCCGAGAGTCTAATATACAGGGAAGTTATAATTAAAGTTCCACTTTGAAATGGTCATAAAAGGAAAACTACTGGACCAAATGTTATCAAACTTGGTAATAGTTTAAAGGAAGTCATGGAAATTTCTTTTCCGCCAAAAGAAAAAAAAAATAAAAGTTCAACACATCACCACCAGGGGGGAAATGGCGCTGTATGCAATATTTTTAAACGAAATATGACATGAAGACATCGGTTTAAAATGTGTTCAATCGTTTCCGAATCGTGTCATAAAGCATGTTCAATGTGGCGTCCACTATTTTCCGAAAGAAAGTTAAATCGCATTACTGCATTCTCAACATTAGCTCTTAGCACATCAGGAGGAATGTTAACCCCACAAACAGTTTCGTTTTAGAAACTATGAAAAACGTTTTAAACCGATATCTTTATGTCTTAGGTCCGAATTCAGGCTTCAAAATTCACAAATTAGCGATCTGTAAGAAAACGATTTTAAGAATGCGCACACTTTAAATGGTAATTTTGTTTAGGTCAATGCTTCTTAAGGGTATACAAAATGTTAAATCCGTGCAACAAAAGGTTAAGTTAGATTCCGACCCTTATTTCGTTTTTACAATATTGCATACTTCTCCATTTCTCCCCTGGTGGTGAGTTTTTGAACTTTTTTTTTGGCGGAAAAGAAATTCCCATGACCTCCTTTAAACTATTACCAAGTTTGATAACATTTGGCCCAGTAGTTTTCCTTTAATAAACTTTAATGATAACCACTCTGTACATTGACCAATTTTCTCATCACTCAGCATCGGAATTTGAAACAGAATTATGATAATTTGTAATACGATTATATTATGTATTTCTGTGTACATAATGAAAGAAATAAGAGGGTTAAAACTTGCTTTGAAGATTATACATAATTTATCGACGATTCTGATCAATTTTTGCGTTCTTAAAGTATAACATTTTAAAATAATTTTTTTAAACCGAAATTGAGCTTATCATTAAATGGCCTCTTTCTTACCTATTAGTTAAAAAGTTCTTTTTTGGCCTTTCTGATTTTTTTTAAAATGCGGAGGCACTTTGTCGTCAGAAATTCGCCTGTTGTTATTCCCCGTAGCCAACAAAACTGCGGTGAATAACAACAGACAAATGCATATGTCTAACGACAAAGTGCCTCCGCATTAAAAAAAAAAATAAATAAATAACATAGAATCGTACCATAGCTTGAATCCATATTTATTTAAAACATAAAAGTTTTCTAGAAATACGATTTTAAGGCAAGAAAAAACGCAGAATACGTGCGTTTTCAAAGCGCTGAAATTACCCCAAATCGAATTTCTATATACACATGCTGATTTATGAGCCTCCCTGTTGTTCCTATTTCTTACCAAAACGCACGCAATGCAACCTCCGCAGCTGATATATTGCCAGTTTACGAAACACATCGATCTTGAACTTCCGTTTTGTGCTTCTTTTCAAGTATTATTATCTTTTTCTCTCAGCTATTGCGTCGCGACCAGACTGGCGAACACAAAATTTAAAGGGAAATATTCTTTGCTTGAACTTTGTTTTACTGTAATAAACTTTTTGGACAACTGCTAGAGATAAAGAAACTGTTTGTGAGAAAAATTTTGAAAGGTTTTCCGGGGGTGCACAGGTTGAGATAATTTGGAGAAAAAGGTTCAATCATGAAATTTATAGACTTTATAGCGAACCAGATATTATCACTATCACATAGGTAAACAGAATGAAATGGACAGGTCACATGCAAACAATGGATTGCTCTAAAATAACAAAACAAAATTATAAGATACTACTCAAGCGACAAAAATGTCAAGTGGAAGATCATCCCTTTGTTGGGCTGATGAAGTTCCAAAAAATTTTTGACACCATTAAAGCAAAAAAATGGAGAGCCAAGGCTTCACGACGAGTAGAATGGAGGAGACTTTTTCAGAAGTCCAAGGGCCTACAACGGGCTGTCGTGTCAATAAAGAAGAAGAAGGAACTTTTCGAAGGCATAATTAGCTGTTATCAAATTTGAGATGGTGGAGAGAAGTATAGTTTAAAGTTTCCTTCTCCAGTGAACTTAAAGCCTTAGAGAAATATATTACATTCTACAAAAAAAGACTTTTTAAGAAAAAAAAATGAAAATGTAAAGAAAGCCTCCTAAAGCTGGAACAAAATGGCGACTTAATTTGGCTACAATGGGCAACAAAATGCTTGATTCGCCATCTTGGATATTTAGCAACCTTAGTCTAAACCTTTGACTGTACATTTAAGGTGACCAATCAGAAGAGTTTAAAATATTCTCGAACAAGTTTTTATCGTTTAAAAAGGAGAGAATTAGAGGGGGGAGGGGATAAAAGTGGTATGTATAATCACCAATTAATATCGACACGTTTGATCACCTTCCTTATTACCAGGTGATTCTACAAAAAGAGACCATTTAACTAAAGACTGAAAGTGAAATAAACACTTCAGATCAAAATAGCGACATCATTTGGCGACAAGGGCAACATACAGCCTGGCGTGTCGGCTTGGATATCTAGCAGCATTAGCCCAAAACTAAGAGTACATAGATAGATAGGAAAGACGTGCTTATCGCTCAGAAATCACTGGTCTATTCTGATCAATCCCAACGAAAAAATCCATTCAATTAAAGGGCCAAAATTTCGCAACCGTGACTACAATGCAATTAGTTAAAAAAAAAAAAAAAACACAACGACTTCCTTTGAAATTTGTCTCAAATTGTCACTTTGAGAAATGTGTCGTCAGGTAAGTTGATTTGCGAATGGGATCGTAAATCGCAAGTTGAACTATGTGCGCCAAGCTCTCTTGGTGATACCGTCTTGTACGCCAAGTTCCTGCATGGTACTCCAAGTATGCATGGTTCCAAATGCATGAGGGTTTATCGGCGAATGAACAAGCCTTACCTATTTATGAATGCCTGAATCAATACTTGAATTCATATTTAAGTTGACCAATTATAAGCGTTTAAAATATCCCGGAACAATTTTTGTTGTCTAAATACAGCAGATTTGTAGAATTAAAACTGTATTATTAAATCGTCCTATAATACCTAAGCATGTTTAATGTTTTTTAATATCCACGGTTAGAAAAATTGCTATTTATTCTTTGTGTACATACTGAATGTAACATGCAAAAGAATTCACAATGAGTCAAGTCATAACAAACTTTTTTTTTATTTCTCACACATGATAGTAGAAGTTCATGATGCATAACATAACATTCTGTTAAGATTGGCTAAAAGGACAAGCGCGAAACTGAAAAAGGTTTTACCTACAGATCTCTCGTAAACTAATGGACACAGAAAAGGCTACACTTGCTAAGATGTAAAGAAGCGTATGAAACTACCGTGTCTTACTCAAGACAGTATAACGAAATGAGGACGTCAGTCAATCGCGGAAAGGTACAACTCCAAAAAACTGTTAAGCTGAATGTACAAGGATTAAAAAAGCACAGGACTTCATTTCTGCACGCGTTTTCAGATATTCGATATTATTTTTTGATTAAGTGACCTGGCAAGTAAATGTATGAGTTGTTATAAAACTTTATTGGTGAGGATTCAGAACTTGCTTGTTATGAAATAGTCAGAAGTTGGGAGTAAACAGTGTTAGAATGATCGAAATATACGGATAAAATCCAAGTAAACTAGACATCAAGTATGTTTAAATGCAGCTGCATGTGATTAGATATAAAATGTATATTTTGCTTTCATAAAATGATGAATTTTAGCAAGCAAAGTTAATTTAAAATCATCTTTTGATTCTGAGATTTCTTGATAAAAATGTTTTGTCGAATTTCAGTAAAATATCACAAGTTGTGACTGTGCCAAGTACACTAAGACAAGAAAAAACTATAAAGTTTAAAACATTCAAGCAGATTAATTTTTTGGACGCAAACTTTTAGACACTCGATATTCTGTTCATTTTCACCGCTCCTACACCAAGACCAAGAGAGCTTTTGGTTCTTGAGTTGATGAGAAACGCGGTAAGATTTACTTCTAAGAAAATACTTGGTTTATGAAGCCAGTGATTGGGAAATCAATGTTATTATATAACATTACAGGCTATCAATTTAACATTCGATCTTGGAGAGTTTGAGGTATGTAATCAACTCTAAAACTTTAATTTTACAGTTGAAACGAATTTCTTATGAGTTTCTAGGTATAAGTTCAGATGATGGATAAGTATATATAAGAATAAAGAATAAGAATAAGCACTCAAGGATAAATAAGAAATATTTTTCCTAACAGTTAAATCATTTGTAATTTACATTTGTAAGCACTAAATAGTACGGAAATTTTGAACACGTAATCAGCTAATATTTTCAGGTGCAAATTATAATTCTTCTTGTTTTTTAGAATAATCAATAATTTTTAACTTAAATTTTTTAAAATGCTTTTTAGTTTTTTTTCGGGAGTTCAAATAATAAATCCTTTAAACAGAAAAAAAATTGATTCTATTACGAGAAAATTTACTGCTTAAATAAACTATTAAGATTTCCTTTTCAGTGAATTAGGAGCATCTCGCGTTTTGGGTGTCGCCGTGCGACCGCAATCCAAACAATATATTATTCCCATCCATGTCGGTAAACCATAGGCATTTGACGTCACGGGTATATCTGCGCAGTTGCAGTGGACATTTTCATGCTGTGAAAACCTACTACGACTGAAAAGCAGACAACGATTGTTTTCTTTGCAAACATGCCCATTGTCAATACGAATCTATGCAGCGGTGGCTTCTTTAATATACTATTTACATTAAGCAGCATCTACCGAATGGATACACGTTCGTCTGATGACATTTCCGTGCGTTATTGATTGACGTCCTCATACATATCACAGTTAAGCAAGCTAAGAGAGGGAACATGTTCAGGCTACCACTCAGAAAACACTATCCTCCGACACATAAATATTTCCTCACAGACAAACAGTGCCAACATTGATTTTTGACCTCGTTTCTTACTAAAAATAAAACTGCAATCAAGTAACAAAATGTGTGTCCGTGCAGTGAATACGAAAATATATATGTACACACGAACAAATATAATAAACACGATGCAAATGTGCTCTATAACTTGTTCATCATTAAGCTCATACAAACATTTCGTAATTAAAAGTGTAAAAAAGTTGTCCAGTTATGTCAAATCATGTGATATGCAACAAATAGTATGCAGGTATAAAATGACGTAATACAACAAATTAAGGCTTCTGAGAACAAACTCACCATAGCTATCTTTCGTTCAGTTTTTTTAATTCATTGCAGCGTGAAGAGGATGCTATTGATAAAAAAAAAGCTGCATATGAACAACACAGATTAGATTAAATCACTTTGATTGTCTCAATGCAACTAAATTACATCTCTCTCTCTCTGTATATATATATATATATAATAATTTCAGATTTGATATTTCATTCGAAGAATAGTTAATATTACAATTTAGTACCAATTGAGGTAACATTATTCATTTATGAAAATTTTAATTAAGATATCTTTGTTACTATTTCAGCGATTAGATTCCAAAATTTTAAGATATTTTCTATTTATTATTTGAATGTACACTCTAGATAACATAGTACAAATATAAATTTGCTAAAAAGTTAAACAACAAATCACTCTGTTTAAATACTACTTAAAATCAGGGTGAGAATAATTTTAAATAATTTATTGGACATTGCTATCGAGATGTCAACTCGTGCCTACAAACTGAAATGCCATCACATTAGACGCGTCATTCTGATTTCATTTTCAGAGCGAAACAGTTATTGATTTCTCCAAACTTAAAAAAAATTACCCCAGGTTAAAAAATAACAGTTTTGAGAAATTTTATGTTGCAAGGTATCGATACCATTCTTAAATATCAAACAGGTTTAAGGAAAGCAAATTTTATATTTGAAGACTCAGATTTAGTATACTGAAAAGAAAACATCACACAGCATCCAATTATATGAGAGTAGATTCCTATCATCACCAAAGAAAATTGTCACAATGAAATCAAAATTTCGCCCTCTTCCCTTTTGTGGTTTTGAAAAACCATTTTTTTTCAGAATTGCTTTTTTTTTTGTAAAACACGATGGTTTATGAAATAAAACTACAGAAAAAAAGAGTAGGTGAGTTTGTTCTCTGTCATAAAAGTTTTAACGAATAAATTGCTTTCAATTAGCAGTCGTGTGGCATTCATTTATAATCAAGTATCACACATGTACAGTTTAGAAATCATCAGTAACAAGACACGCCAGACTCTCCGAGAACTGCGATCTAAAAGTATGAATAAGCCCAACGACTTCATGAAATGATTCTGGATTCAAGAGAGCAAATGACACATCTGTGCTTTTTTTTTAAAAATTCCCTTTGATAATTCACATAGCTTTTAATAAATATATTTATTTTAAGAGTAATCAGAGGGGGAAAACCTAACAGGATCAAATGTTGTTGTTTTTAATGCCCCCTGGTTGGAAGTTCCAGACCAGGTCCATAAAGGCTTCGGGCTGAAACCTATATGGACGTCTTAGCTAGTTGCCACCTCAATTTTGACCAAGCATCCCCCAGGGGTGACATCTGGGGGGATCGTACCCTCTCTCACCCTCTCTGACCTCTTAGTTGTACAATAGAATTCAATACTGGGCTCAAGTGCAGACAATGGGCAACAAAAAGCCCGATGCGTCAGCTCAAATATGTAGGAGACTTAACAAATTTAATTGCGCGTCATTATCAAACGGCGAAGTTTCCATGCGTGCTAAGATTCAGATTCAAAATTCTATAAAAAATAATCGAAGAGAAATTGAGTTATATATCGTAATATATGCTGTCGTAAAAAAATTTACTACAACTTTAAATTAACAAATAAATTTTCTTACACTGAACTGTTATTTGTTTTGATATTAAAGCTGACTGGATATTGAATTAGAAATTGATTCAAATAGATAAAAGCTTTGTTCTTATAAAGGCACGTTCTCAGAGAGTTTGAGTTTACAAACTGTAACCACTACGTTGAAACTTCCTTCCGCACAAAGATGTAACAATCACATTTTTTTTTATGAGAAATAAAAAAATAACACAATTTTTTTTTTCTTCACACAGAAAATAGCTGGGGGAAACTTCAGAATCAGCATCTCTGATCTACAGCAATTACTCTGTAAGCACACAGACAACAGTTTCGATTAAAATATATCCATTATGAAGGAACTGTACACAGGTAAACTGAAGTCGTAGAGGCAGAGATGAAAAAGAAATGTTTTTTTTTCCTCCTTTTAAGCACCAGGATGTCAGACATTTGGTCTGAAGTTTGCTTCAATACATCCATATCATGTAAATTACAAAAAGGAAATAGAGGATTTTGACACGTATGTAACCTTGGGCTTTGTATACAGAAGAATAGCGTTTTTTATGCGATTGGAAAAACGTCAAAACTTTAAGAAAAATATAGAATTTCCAATGCGAGAAACACTGACAGTATTTAAATATATCAGCTTCCATGTTGTCGTTCTTTCTGATTTACAGAGGCCGTATATACAGTTATTCGTGCATGCAAGAATAGAAATTTGATTGTAAACTAATGCATAGTGGATCTTTGAACACAAAACGTGCATATACGAGAACAGCTTTCAGCTAATTTGCATAGAATGTGACCAAAGTACACAAGGTATGAGAGAGATATTACAAACAACAGTGAATAATGTCTTTGAAACATCAATGCAATACTGTAATTTTCAATCGTGTTGTATAAAAGTTCATCAGATCTGGATACGAATCGAAACTCTAAGATCGACAGTGAGACGTTATTCCAAATATGAAGGAGCAGTTAAAACATAGATGGGCTTAGCATCCGTCAAAGAGGAATACAAAAAGGAGATCCATCTATAGTATTGCACCTTAAAAAGGCGTTGTGAGAGTCACTTAGAATAGTCTTTTATGGAAGATTATAGCATTAGAAATTACCTTACTGAAAGTCTGTTCAAAATTTTAACAAAGAGGCTTCATTTTAAACTGTTTTGTTTTCACTAAATTTTTGAACTTGATATATGTACTCAGTTTAGTAACAAGCCCTTAAATCAATTTCTAATATTGTTTTTAAAAGTGTAACATCAGGGAAAAAAACAGCTGTAGATTTAATATTAATGAAAACGTTATGTTCTTCGTACTCAATTGGTCATTCTACATTGTATGAATGCGAATAATGACATGAGAACATTTTGATACTTCCATTATTAATTTTATTCAGCAGACATTCGATTATTTCTCCATTTGTGACACTTTTATGCGATTTTTTTACTTATTAAAAAATTAATTTTCTAAAAAATGCTTTTGATTGTTCATATACTATGAGCTTCTTCATAAATATCATTAACTTCCTAGCAAAGTAAATGATAGGTATCCTAAATTGTAAGAGGAGTATTGGATTGGTTTGGTTTGGAGCGCTACGGTCATTTTTTGCTACACGAGAGGAGTATTGGAAAAAGAACGTTATTGCTTCATTTTGTGCAGTAATTAGTAGTCATGAGAACTGTGTTTATGTATAAATAGCGTTAAAGTTCCTCTTTTTTGTGCAAATGTGAAAACATGAACAGACTTTTCAAATTATTTTTTTTCTCCAGTGGTATTTTAAAAGAAATTAATTGTAAAGCCGGAGTTCAATTTACGGAATTTTTTTTACTTATCCCATTATCTAAAGCCTGAAAAATATACGTTATTGATATAGACATGAATTTCAGTTTGAGAACAACTATTTAGTTGTCGCCATGTACTCCACAAATTTCTTACAATAAGGGCTCGTGAGATAAGAGGCTAAACTGATGTATTATTTAAATAAATTTATTTATCATTATACGGAAGAGATATTTTGAAATTGCACCCCATAAATGTAGGGAAAAATAGCAAATGAGATGGCGCGAAAAGTTACTTTTAGCACTGAAGGGCAAACTAATTATATTAAAATGTAATAACTGAGACAATTAGACGCTATCGATGTCATCACATTTTAAAATACTGCTTAGTTCATAATGCTTCGGTACTGAAATTGCTTTATCATGTAGAAGTTTTAAGGTGTATTTTTCATTTACAAGATAGTATAAAAATTGATAGAAAGATAACATGTAACAGATCACAGATGATTTTTAAAACATGGTATTTTATACATTAAAATGAGCATTACGCTATCTAATAGGATAAAACAGTGTATTTACAAAGTGACATAACACAATTTTAAAGTGTCACAACTGAAAGGCTAATCGAGAAATACGTGAATCTTTAGCCAAATGTCTTAGCATCTTGTAAAATTTGCTTGTAACTTCTCCAGATCTGTGCAACTCTATAAATTTGAGATGAAATCGGTTTTGAAGATGAAGATTTCTAGCGTTTTTTGGGGGAAAAGGGAAGCTTAATTTATGTCCTCGAAACTCCGAAAATTGCTTTTTCGTTTGATTGATACAATTTTTTTTATGGCACAAAGTTATCTTTGGGCATACTGCGCCAAACAATCTTTTGATGCAGATACAGGTAAACATGTTGCGTCACAATTAACTGAGACTTGTCAAAATGATTGTTAATTCG
The DNA here is from genome assembly GCA_907164885.2 of Dolomedes plantarius. Taxonomy (NCBI): domain Eukaryota; kingdom Metazoa; phylum Arthropoda; class Arachnida; order Araneae; family Dolomedidae; genus Dolomedes; species Dolomedes plantarius. The sequence goes on along the minus strand of OU015493.1, from coordinate 51,416,591 downwards.
CTTTCATTTATCAGAATAAGGCCTAGTATCTGTCATTTTTTTAAAAGAATTTTATAACATAAGTGATTCTCCTATCTTCTTCATTGCACCGCTTGAGAAAGCAAAACATTGCGACCAAGGCACCTCATTACGTTGAGAAAATACAGTCTGAAATGGCAGAAATATTCACAGAACACAAAGACATGAATAAATGAAGATGATTGGTTAAAAAAATCAGTTTTGGTAAAAAGAAAATATGTATATATATTTATATAAACCCTTCTTCGTTGATATAAATAGTGTCTCGAGTATGTTCAGGTATTTGCTTAATTCCTTGACAATGCAATTTGGTGTTTTATATTGCAGTTTTTTCGATTTAGAATCATCCAGAAGATTGGACAACTACCCTTCATTAAAGTACTACTACTTTTTTTTACGTGTCGATAACACACCAGAATAGAATTAATTACTGTTTATGTCTTGTTCCCAAATACTTGTAAAATGGCGTCTGTACCTGAAGAATTCTAGGTTAGGGATTCGTAGATTGCAGTAGCTTTACTTGAGAAAAAGAGTAATAGAACAATCGAAGCCTGAAAAGTAAATCTGGTATTTTGTTTTCGAATTATCCAAATTTGTTTACCCTGGTCAGGAAGAAAACAAATACTTGTACATGCTACACTTGTTGAATAATAATTAAAAAAATCAAAGGATGAGTGACCAGTCTAAGAAATTTCTTCCAATGAAACAGCAGTCTCTTCTCCTTCAGGTGATTTCGTAGTATGATCCGTAATGTAAATTAAAAAACTAAGATTGATTTTATTGAACAAAAAAGAAAGCAAATCAATCTGATTACTTGAACTAAAATGGGAAACACTTATCTATTGTCCTTTTTATGTATGTGCACACATTCAACGTAATTTAATCTTTGCATAGTTGAAGTTTTCCAGACGTTAACAGGTTGTTGAGGAGTCATTTCTTTCTTTTTGATGTGCAGGAAAATAAAACACTACTTGTGAATTCCTATCTAAAAATGATTTCTCTTGTAACATTCAAATCTAGAGACAAAGAAAAATTCATCTAATGGGTTATGGGATAGGATCGCGTACAAACTAATCTCTTCTACCTTCTTCACTCTTGATGAAACTCGAAGTTTTGCGATGTTCTTTCGATGGATGAGACATCCCAGACAAGTCGTTGAAAATTCTGATCACCTGAGAACGTAAAATGTGGCGACAGTCCTTAGTCGTAGAGATGAACTCGTTTACCCATTTCTAGTGGTTTATTTACGTCAGGGTTGGCAAATGTGTCGGCAGGCGATGCGCGTGCAAATTCTGAGATTGAAATTTTAAATGATGTGAAGGTGTTAGGAAGCTATTTAAAAACACTTTTATTTTGGACGATTGTTTAAAAGTATTTTAATATTCAAAGACGTCTCTAATCGTTTGAAACGATTAAGAAAATAAATATTATTTTTTAAGTTCCGAAATTTTGGAGAAAACAATGTTTTCGGTAAAAGTAATATTAGAGTTGGGAAGAATTATTGGTTATCGTGACGAACAGTTTTTAAGAATATTTTCTGGGTATTCTTATCGACCAACCAAAGTTAAAAAAACGCGCAACTATCGAAGACATTTAATATTAAAAGGACATGAGTAAGTTAGAAAATGAAGGAGTAAAGAACCAACACGAAAGTGCAACACATAAAAGTATGTTCAGTTGAACTTAGAATAACAGCAAAATAAATTCATCCAGAAAGAATATCGTATTAAAGAATTAATTTGTTATTAGGGACTTCAAATTAATATTTTTATGCATTTTTACTGAGTGAAATACGTGTAAAGAAAGAAACTCTGGATTTTAACTGCAGAAGAAGTCTAGGATAACGGCGCTTAACCATGGACAGTAGAAAATTGACCCTGTACCCAAATTTGACCCCACGATCACCAGATCAAGTAAATTAACTATTATACTAAGATAATCTCAAGAGCGATGACAGTCTCACGTCAAGTTTATTTACGCCAGTAAGAGAAAGTAGGGTCATTATCGGTTATAATGGGTTCTAATGTTCCGCTGAGACATTTGTGAGCAAATCAGCAACTTTGGAAGCCCTAAAACCACAAATTTTCAGGAGACATAGACATATCTCTTCCTGACCTAAAATACATTATCCACACAGTTAAGGCGTTTTCCAGGCAGCTATGGCAACAGAAGACGGACATTAAGACCATAGTGGCAAAGGGGGAAGATGAAAAAAATGAATGGTTTCAAGTGAGTGTAATGATGACGATGACTCTTGAAATGTCGACTAATAGCTTTGATTCTGTCGTTGTTGTTGGAAAACGCGGGAAAGACAACTAATTTAAAATTGCTTTAAAGAATAAGCTAGTATTTCTGGGAATTTAAAGATTATTTAATAAGTTCAATAAGTTCAAAGTACTTTGTTGCGTAAATTTTAAAGTGTTAGCTATTTAATGAATTTATTTAAAATAAGAGATTTTGGAAGAAAATATTTATCTCTTTGAAACAAATTTCAAGTTATCTATAATGTTGAATATATCAGAAATGAATTCCCAAATTCAAAAATAATTCTAAAAAAACACGCCATCATCCCTAGTTTAGCGCAGTGCGATTCCTAAAAGATAGCATGACAACATTTAATTTTCCTCATAAAAATTCGAAAATTGGCTTCCTTTTTTTATATGAATTTCCAAACACGATTAAATTAGTGAATCAAAAAAATTTACCCAGTTTTATTAGCACTTCCTAAAAAGTTTCCTAAATATAAAAAACAGGCTCTGAAGATCATAAAAATGTAAAAACAATGCTCATTTTATCAATAAAATTCTTGAAAAACATCCTCTAGTTGATATTTATTCCTGCAAAGATGAATATAGACGTTGCTCAGATCACCAAAGGGAACTAAATTTCAGTTGGTGCTTTCCCTATACTGCTGACTGGATGTAAGGCACTTCCGTATTTTTCCGACTTCAATTTTTATTTGCTCTTTTAATCCTTTTTTTTCTGTATAAGATTACCATATTTGTAAAACAGCATACAAGGAAAAAACGGTATAATTTAAAATTAACTAGTTGCACTGGGTAAAATACGTAGAATTTTGATCTCACGAAGTTTTTCGATCGTTGTCAAAGCGTTGCTCAATAATTTTAAGGTAGAGATTAAGAAAAGTCCTTTCGAAGTGCCGCTTTTGTTTATTGAGTTACATGTACCATAAAACTCTTCAGCGGTTGCTATTATCTCTATACTTTTTTTTTGCTCTAATGTCCTGGCCTATCTGTGTAATTAATTAGTGGTTAGGAGAGACTGATTGAAATAGGGTTTCAACTTTAGTTCGACCTATCAGTGGATGAGAACCATAATAGGTTCTAAAAGAACTATTACTGTATCAGTGTATATCACTCAAGGAACTTAAAAGAAACTAAACGTATGATAACTTTTTTTCTTCCACTCCGAAGTGAAGAATATATGAAAAACACAGGCACAGCTTGTTTACGACTTTTGTTACTACCATGGTATTTTGAAAAGTATTGGTGGACTAGCTCTAAGTCCACTTTCTCGAGTCCAGAGACCTTCAAAATCTCTACTGTCCATTTGTGTCTGCTGTTATCTTAAGTTCTAATTTTCACGAAGATTTGTAACCCCAATGTAAGCCAAATTATCTCAGGTAAACTCTGATGAATCATCTTTTAATCGAAATGTTCAAGGTTTAAAACGAAGAATACAAAATAGATCAAAATTTTGCATGCATTAAATACTTCATACGGATGCAAAGCTTTAGAATGTCGTAGGTAAAAAAGCAGTGCTGAAGTTTCGGACGTGTGCATGAGCGGGTTTAAAAAAATCGACGCCTTTGATGAACCAACACATGGCAGTGGTATAAAAAGTGAATGCAGTTAAAAGGGGCGAAGAGGACGGAGCGTGAAATTTAAGGTAAAAAAGAGCGAGGCACCATAGACAGAAGAAGTATTTAAGCATACTTGAGCTTATTGACCAAGTCAGAGTAATTGTTCAACGAAAAAGAAGAACAGGAATAAACAATTCATGCGTGAGTCTATCTTTTTCCGCGAGGGCAACATTTATAATCAAGCACAGTGTTTATATATTTTTCCGTAATTCTGGTATTTAATTTTCGTTCTAAGCGAATTTCTCTTCAGAAAATTCTTTTTGATTCACCTTTGAGAATCAAAGGTTTTATGCTGAACAAGGTGAGCATTATAACACCAAGAAATGTTTAAATCATTTCATGGTTTGAGGTTCAACCACGTCCGGCTTAGAATTTAGTCTGTAAAGCCGGATTCATTCTAGTAAGTGGAAGCTAAAAATACCACTCACAGGATCACAGAGAAAGTATTAAAAAATTTTCGCCTTCGAAAAGAAGCACCATTCTGTATGAGCGTTTGAAAGAGGAATGAAACATTAAAAATTGAGCATTGCCTCCAATACTACAAAAAAGTCGTCGAAATCTTCAGAATGGTACAACAATTATATCACCGCAAAAGTAGCTAAAGATTTCTTATACAGCCTTTCCACGGACTATGTAAGGATGCCCCATAGCCAGCGGGTGGATAGATTCAACAAAGTGGGAAGTCATCTTAACTTTTCCTCAGCCAAATGGAAGTAAATATTTATCGTGTGAATTGCAATCATCACTTCTGACTGAAGGAAAATCACGATAAATCTCAGCGCTGAGAACATAGTTAGTGTTTTATTGGGTCTTCCTTTGCATAAACGTATCAGACACAATTGAAATTACCTCCACCGTTAATGAAAGGTAACTAAAACAAAGCATTCTTTCCTCCTTCATTTCTTTTCAGTGTAGCTTTTGGCAACACGTAGATTTTAAACGGGGCCTCTTAGGTTTCAATCCGCGTGACAACTTTCCCAAATGTGTAATTATCCGACGAAGCAATTATTGATTTTTTTCCCTCACCTGACAGAAACTTTTCAGTATTTTTCTTACAAAAAAGGTTGTAATGATTGCCAATTCAATCATTACAACCTGATCTTTAAATGGATATGTTATTTAGCCGATCATATCTATAGGTTCATAAAAAAGGAAATTTAACTCTTTGGTATCAAATTTAATATAAATTCCTGTTACCAGTATTTTGACCAATTTTACAAAAATTATCATTGACTCAAATCTGAAATCCAGTTGCTCCCTGTCTATCAGGTTACTTACGGAGACTTAGTTGTAGTTAAGACCCTCGAGTTTCTAAAGCAAACTGGCCTTCAAGAAAAACCGATATATCAATGTTTCATTTTACGCTGCCTTCCATTGTACGATGGTAAACTACAACAAAGCGATTCCGGGTTCGAATCCAAGATAAGGGATGGATGTGTCAGTGTTGTCTCTTATAGGGAGTAACATTAGTGTCTCTATTGTGTTCTACTACACAAAGTAACCATAGGAATTCGCAATGGTTATGTTGCGAATGTCAATATGACAAAATTTCAATCACCTTTGTAGAAGAGCGAAACAACTAAGCAACGAGAAAAAAATGGAGGTTCTTGAGGGATAGTTAACTTTAAATCTCCCTAGAAATTTATTTATTTTCTGATATTTAATTTCGAAAAGTACTGAGACAAATTAATTCATGTATGTGGAACACTAAGTACACGGCTAGTTCAATTCAAAGCTTACCGAAAGTATATGTGTCATATCTGATTTAATTTACAGATGTCAGCAAGCAGCTTCATACCTAATGTATCGTAGCTGTTGGAACTTTAAGTGGCGTTGTTTGTAGGTTGTTTTAATCGTATTATTTGGTGTTGTCAAAAATGCAGCATGTATTTAAAACATAAGATTTATCATGATATACAGTAAAGTTCTTAAAACTGAAATCTGTTACCAAATAGAATTTTTCTGACTGAGTTCTTACCCATGATTTTAACACCCATTATGATAAAAACTGAATTTATAGTTACTGAATTTATCAATATAACCCTGATTTCAAATACGAGTCAATGACTACTGAGTTTTAGGAAATTAATTTACATGACATGCAGAGTACAGTTTTTCAAGGATCTCTTGAAACGGAACCTTTTGACTTAAATGACCGGCGAACATAAAATCAAAGTAAGGAATTCTAGGCGAGTTGAAATCTATACTTAGTGACCACAACGATCACCAGAGACAGGAGTCCCTTAGAGAGTGTTGTCACGGCAGTATGGAAACCCAACCACCTGTTTCTTATACATGCAAGTTTTGGAGACCCATCCCACCTTGCTAGAACTCACGCGGCCCGAAGTGCAGCCATCTCGGCATGTGACTCACGGCTAACTGAACCGTCTGCCTGCGCCGACCCCCTTCTTTGCCAGCACCCTGTCGTCGACACCAGTCATCAGGCATGAACGAAATGACTTCGCGTCTCTTCACTTGACTCGTCCGCTGTGTGTTCTCAGCCTCGATGTGTAGCTAGTTCTGGGCTCCGGTTGCTGCGGCGGGGGGTACTTGCTCCGCCTCCAGCGCAGAATCCGAGTGATGTAGTCCGGCCAATTGTCCGGGAGCAGCACCAGGCAGAATCCGATCATCGAGAGAATCACCCCCGCCAGTTTCATGCCGCGGAACACCACCGAGTAGAGGTACACGTCCACCACTGCCCGAGAGAGAAGAAATCGTTAGACAGAAGAAACACTTTGTAACGGAAAAGGAGGAGATAATGCTAGCATGATGGCCAAAAGCTTTTGTTCTCTTGTACCGTTAACGGGCAAGAAAAGGTTGTTCATGATTAGATTTAAGCATTTTTCTTAGAAACACCAGTAATGATGCAGAGTTTTATCTCTGGCCTTCAACGACGTTATTATCATACGTATCTTCTACCTTACAACAATGTGTGAGGAACTTCTGTATAAATTATGACCAAAAATCCTCTAGATATTTCAACTCAGGTACTTTAATATTAAATTAAACTTTTCAACATTACGGTTGGTTGGTAGGGAGGGAGCGGTTCGAGAACTAATCTATCTATATCTTTGCTACACCAGGACATATATTAGACCACAAGACTTATTATCTACAGTTGAAGGCCGATTCCGAACGGCTGCATTCATCCATGCAACCGGTGGGACAGGAATTCACAGATTCTAGTACCGAAGGCCAGTACCTTAGCCTTTTGGCCATCATCCACGGAACAATTTCCAATTTAGTAGCTTTTATATCAAACAGCGAATGTAGTTTCTTTAATGAGTTTCCCAGCGATTTCTTTAATTTTATTTCTTAGGCTGACCACATACAGACGCTTCATTACGATTGGTGTGCATGTCTCGCTATAAGAGGATCACAGCAAAATTTTGAGCAAAATGTATAAGTGGTTTCTTAACACTTTAAAGACTGGCCATTTCGTGCCACTGTGCTGCAATTAGCCACTTTTTACTGTCCAAAAATGTCCCTCGTCAACAATGTTTGGACAGCAAAGGACAACTGAACTCGTCCCCGGTCGTGCAAAAGTTAAATAAATATTGTATGGGGTGTATTCCAGCTGGCATCAGAGATATTGTTGTAAGGTCTCGAGTTTATTTTTCTCTTAGTAAAATATTGTTTGAAACATGCTAACTGCGTGTAGGAAGAAAGCTTAGTTACCTTCTCATGAGGAAACCACGCAGGTTTTATTTCCTTTGACATTAATTTCCTGTAATAATTTATTAATAGAGTAAAAACAGTGGTTACCTGCGGATGTGGGGATTGCAAACATAAATCCGAGAGTAAGGAAAACTTCGTACGTCCACATGACCCCAAAGTTTCCCAGCATGTTGGCCACTAGAAAAATAAATTATATTCAGTGCATTATTTAGGGATAGCAGGTGACAGTAGACTACAATAGGCTCAATAGCCGATTACGATAAGGTCATAGCTTTTAAATCACTGACTCTAATTCAAGTGATATATCAGGGTTCATACTCATTCTGCGAACGTAAAATCAAGTTTTTATGCAGACTTTAAGAGAATTGAACTAATTTTAAAGGACTCTTTTTAAACTATGCATTTAGCTTCTTCTATGATGTTTTTTCGTAAACGTTTGTTATATACATTATACACTAAATCTTTGAGTTTCTCTATAAAAATAAACAACTTTAAAGGTTTAAAACAATCAGAAACAATGTAATTAAACTATATATATATATTATTAAGAACTCATTAGATTTGAAATTTGTTGAAAAAATTTGTATCTGCATTAGCTTTTAAAAACTTTTTCCTTAAATCTTCTTAAATGTAATTTTTTCAGTAATACATCTCCCAGGAATAAGATAAATGCCAGTTCAAAAATGTACTCTAAGTAAGGGAAACTCTTGTACCTAGGGCCGGCTATTTCCAAATGGCAGTATCTTTACTTGTAACTAACTTACAATAATAAAAATAGTTTGTATACATTAAGTTCTTTATTCTCTTTAATTAAAAATCACTTCAAGTATAGAAAAAAAATCTTGTAAATGATATTGAAAATTAAAAAAAAATTAAAAATAGCACAATAACACTATTGTACTTAGGGCCAGTTATTTCCAAAAACTGAAATTGTTGTTTACAATTAAAAAAAACAATTTCTATGCATTATTTCTTTCCTGCACAGTTTCTAAAATCTTCGTAAGGAAGAAATGTTAATCGTAGGCAAGGTCTTAAAGGAAGAAATGTTTATTATTGCACATTGTAATTCGCAAAACTGACACCAAAAGTAAGTAACAAGCACTGGCGTTCTGAGCATCCAACAGTTTTTTGTTCAGGCAGTTCAAACACAACATATCTCTGTTAATAACATAAGCTGTATCATTCTGATACAAAAATTATCTGAATCTTTACTGAGTTGTTTCAGGTATTTAGATCATCTGTAACATCAATTACTTCTGCAATGTAAAAATGCTTTAGTTTTCCCCCCGTCTAATTTCGTCAAACAGAAGTCGACCTTTTCAAGTTCATCACTAGGCCTTTCAACACCTATTAGAGAATCTACGTTGCTCGCAGAATCTGAAGAGTCCATCACTTCAAGTTATTCCTCAATTGTTTCATTATAATTTTCTAATGTATGTTTTTTCTCCATTATCTTCTTAATGATCCCACATAAATTTTCTGTTTCAAACACAAATTTCGTAGCAATTTTAACAATTACTTTTTTCAATTTTTGTGCTTGAATTTCATTTTTCTCGGGGGTATCAGTGAGAATTCTACACTTGCCAGGTTTTCGTCCACCTCTTTTGTACCAGAGGCCATGGTCCTAGGTACAAGACAAGATTATGGCCCTAGGTACAACATGTTGTTTTTGGCAAAATGGCTTCCATTGACAAAGACCTGCAGAAACCAAACTTTGTTCTTATTTGATTTTTTTCCTTTAATGATTACAAAAAATAACTGCTATACATTAAAACATAAGTTTTCACTTACTTTCACAAAACAAGACTTCAAACTGATGTGAAAAAATTTAGTTTTGATCATCAAATTAAGAGTTTCTTTTCTATTTAACTATAGCTTCTTGCTTTCATTAAAAATGGCTGTTATGAATTGAAACAGTGTTGTCACTCACTACAATGAGTGAAAATTCTGTAAAATAATAATTATTTAAATAAAGCATGGTGGCCCTAGGTACATGATGGCCCTAGGTACAAGAGTTTCCCCTACTCGATTTACGTTCCACGAGGGCGTTTCTCTTCATTATGCGTTTTTAAAAATGTTTTACAAGCCACGAAAATGAAAAGAAAATTATAAGTTTCCTTTGAGGCTCACTTACTTATCCGAACACACAGACAAAAATCGATTCAATCAGACCAATTACGGGTTGAGCAATTCCAGTCAAAAGCTATGACCCTATCCTGAAAATCAAAATAAATTTGCTGGACTGGTTACCAGAGATCTGTCGTGCATGAAACACTTTAATTATTAGTCTCCCAGAATTAAGGTGTTTTGAGGGCCCTTAATAACGAAATTCTAATATCGGAACTCTTGTATGTGCATCCTTTTCCTCTTTTTCAAAAACTGTTTCTGCTGAGACCAGTCTTTATTAGAAAACTCTTTTGGCCTCGGCGCAGGGCCCGACTTAGCCTAATTGGGGCCCGGGGCAAAAACTTCTTTGGGGCCCCCCTCTGCTTCACTACTTTAGTAATGAAGAACTTAATACTTAATACTAAACTTTCTATTCGATTTGGGGCCCCCCTCTGATGTGGGGGCCCGGGGCAACTGCCCCATATGCCCCTGCCTTAGTCAGGCTCTGCCTCGGCGTATATAAGCTTAAATTCTATTTGCATAAAATAAAAGCTTAGGAATACAATTATAGAAAAATACAAGAAAAAGTCCAATAAGCTGAGAACGAAAGTGGGATCGCCACGCTAAAAGAGTCTGAGACTCCAGCACTAGAGGGTAGTCATCGAGAAACTGTGAGTTCCGAGAGTCAAAATGTTCTTCCTATCTCCTTCTACTAGAGGTTATGGATATCCGAAATTGAGAATTAGCGTCATCAAAGCAAGGTTATATGTGTTTTGTAGTTCATTTCGGCAAAGTAGTATAACATGCGCCTGACTGGATGTCACATAGTTTATAGAGCAAAACAGCAAAACAGTCTGTGCAGAGGGGGATGTGGAATGGAAGGACTCCGAGTATGCCGAAAAATAATTCGGCTTCAGCTTCAAAGATGTCCTAACAATTTGAAAACTTTTGTTTCGAAATTACCGGCTGATTTGCCAAAAAAGCCAATTACACAAGATCAGAATGCTGTTTCGGGTACAGGAAAAGCTGGCGCTGTGATTTGTTTTCTGAGTTTGTAAAAAGCCTTGAACCATAGCTGGGTTGCAGATCGACTGGAGAAAGCGTTTTAATTTTCATTGGCAGGAAGCTAGACAGAAATTAGCTATATAGGGGAGGGACAAAGTTCTTCATATCTCGGCTTCTTACGTCATGCATAGAATCAAAGTTTGCTTTCATTATTTTTCCTTTTTTTTCTTTCGATCGAAGGTGATGCGTTAATGTGAACAGTCGGAACTTCAATTAATCAAATTTCTTTATTATTTATTGTCCCATAAGATCAGGGTTAAATACCACTTGTGCTCCTGTGCACACTAACAGAATCACATTCAGATGAACAAAAGACGAGAAAATGAGAGAAAGGGAAATTTACGAATTTTGACCAATTACTCGTTAAAACTATTGATAAAAATTCATAAGGAAATTTTTTTCTCCTGCTCTTATATTTCTAATCACTTCGAGGAGTTTTTTAGAGAGGACTTCGAGGTGTTCAAAAACCTTCCACAGGAGGACATGAAAACACTATTCTCCATATTAGTAGATACAAAAATAATATTTATTAGACTATTTTCATCATTCACACGACACTCGCGGCAGATAAATTTATACCACGAGCAAAATTTTCTGTTTTTGTGCTCAACACATTTCCTTTAGTGCACGGAAGCCCAAAGCAGAGACCTAAAAATTGTTGCTGAGATATAACAACGATAATTGCTAGTTTTGCAAGAAAATAAATTATTATCCATCAGTTGACGGAGTTCGGGTGAAGCTAGTAAAGCTATCCATGATATTAGGAAGGACACATAGAAAAGACTCCTACCTTCTCTACTTTTGACCGTTTTTGGTGATCGATGCCCTTAAAGACAAAACTAAAAGAACTCACGCAGTATGAAGAGCGCCGCCCCCACGAGGGGCAGCCATGGTACGTCCTGCCAGTGCAATGTCTCGAAGCCTGTGAAGTAGAGGGCCAGAAAGAAAGGCCACGAGAGTAGGATGCTGGCCAGCCCCACCAACGTTAGGAAGAAAGAAAGCTGGCCGAGGGTCACCGTACCCACGACCTTCTTGAAAAGCACCTGCGGAAGGACAAAGAAAATGACAGGTTATGAGCATATAAGCATGAAGACAAGAAAGGGTACGTACTTGGCTACCCGCAAGCTAAAGTTTTTACTTTAAAATCATAAGCGCGGTAAGAAGTCTGCTCTCCATTACATATTTTTAAATATTTTCCACGAACTTATATATATATATATATATATATATATATATATATATATATATATATATATATATATATATATATATATATATGTATATTGTTCCGTTTTCTGGGTTCGATGGGATTGAATAAATTCTTCAGGCGCATACACAATTACTAACAGAAAACACGTAACAACTGTCTTCTTTACAACAGAAAACTCTAAAAACACAAGTCAGGATAACAGAGTCAATACAATATACGCCTAACGCACTTTCAATACATTCAATACGCAGCAGAAGAGAACACTGGCTTCCAGGTTCAGGTAGGTCTGTAGGACTTATCTCCAATTGCAACATTATGCATCAGAAATATATTTGCTCAGCAGGTAATTAAATATCATAAATAGGCCCTTATCAGTAAAGACTGACTTCCAATGCCAATCTCAGGTATATTTATAGACTTCCAACGTGACCCCTGTCGGCCGCCAGCTAGAAATCTCCAGAAAGTACGAGAAAGATCTAGAAGGTTGGCGACCATTTGGCGACAAAAATAAGTCTCCAAATCCATCGTCAATTTGGAGATGACTCACATATTTGGCGAGATTACCAAAGACTCGCAAAATTCGTAACAATATATATATATATATGTGTGTGTGTGTATGTATATATATATATATATATATACACACAGTGGTAGCTCGACTTACGAGTGTCCCAACTTCCAAGTTGTTTTTTGAGATTCGAGCCGTCTCTCGGCCGATTTTTTGCGTTGAGTTGCGAGCTAAAATTCGTATTACGAGCCAGCTTAAGATACCTATCCGCTAGTTTGAGCAGCAAACGCCATGTAACGTTCTCGTCAAATGAGCACACGAGAAATATATAATATTTGAAACGTTTATATACAATTATTACACAATTACATATATATCATTCTAAGAGTACTTTCCAGTATTAAATCGAGAGATTTTCTCTCAACAATTATCATACGGGACAGCTTGCTCTGTCCACACTTAAGTCGCCCCCCAAAACCGAACAGCGTTCAACCTCTCACTTCAAAAACATTCTGAAAGGGGAGGATGAAAAAGACCTCACTGGACAAGTTTTTATCGAAACCCCTGCAGACGAAAGTGAGGAAAGCGGGGCGAAAAGGGCAAAAATCAATTCCTCTCCTTTTATGCGAATAACTACAAGTTTAGAAACCAATTTATTTTCTTAAAGATTTTATTCCTTTTAGCTTTATATAAACACCTAAAAAACAGATTGAAATCTGTATTAGTAATAAGCTAGCTGATAAAATCAAATTGAATTAATATTTATGCAGATTAGGGAGGGGAGTTTAATGTTTTTGAGAATTTTCCTAGCATATTTTGAATTAGTAGAAATATTTCTTATCTAATATTACAAATATAATTTGAAGTTCATTTAATTTATAAATTAATATTATTGCTCTGAGTTGTCATTTTAGCTATATTACAATTTAAATAATCTATTTTGGGTGATAAAAATGTCATTAAAAATTCCATTCAAACCCTTTCAGACTAGGCATGTTACAAAAATCATTTAAAAATGCAGGCAAATGAACTGAAAAAAATATAGATAAAAAGAACTATTTTAAATGTAAGTATTTATCACTAGTTGTGAAGTATGCTTTATACGGTTTAAGGAAAATATTTTTAATGTTCAATAGATTAAAACAGTACTACTTTGCGTCATTTTATTTCAACACAAACAATGTCATCTTTATATATTTTACAGTTTTCGGGATGGCAAATACCAAATAAAGGTATCTGGAATAAATTATAAATCATTTGCTTCTAACTGAGATACATAATAGAGTAACTAGGAATTATTACCAACTTTTTGAATGATCTAAGACCTATAATATTAAACAAACAAACAAACAAACACACACGCGCACGCTCTCTCTCTCTCTCTCACACACACACACACACACACATATATAGGCTCAATCATGAAGCCCAGAGCTGTAGCTTCATGGGCTCAATACACAACTCTCTTAATAAACCCATTCAGTGAGTTTCTACACTCGCAAAGTCAGGTAGATGTACCCGTTTCCGGAACTAGGTTGTAGGACCCACTTTCCAATGTGGGATCTTCAACTCGCCAAATGGGAGTTCCCCTGTGCAGTGGATTTCAACCTCGCAAAGTGAGTTCACCGACGAACTTTTTTTTTCTCTGTGCACTATACGATGGCGTTACTGCCAAAAGCATTGTTCTTGCTTTCATCAAAAATAAATAAATAAATAAATAAAATAAATAACTTCATCTCAAAACTGTTTGGGCTTTAAGATGTGATCCTTTGCAAATTGTAATCGTTTATCTCTATTCCTTTTACTAATAAACGGCTTTTTCTGAGCTTTTCTATCTTTACAGACAGCTTTTCTGAGGACTCTGTGTACAATTCTAGGAGAAACAGACTTACACAAAGTTCTAGAAGTACTTGAAGCAATTTTTGGAGCACTTATTTTAGAATCAACATTTATTGATGCAAAATTCTTCTCTCTGCTGTTGAGGTCAAAATTCGTTTTCGGCTTCTCCCTACTTTATTTTCTAATGTGTGATCCTTTTTGTATCTTTAAACGACTTTTTGAATGCAATTCACTCTTAGGCTAACTATTTTAGCTATTTTTTGCAAAGATTTTCTTTCATTTGACAGATTAATGACTAGTTTTCTTTCCTCTCCTGCTTCCTTTCGATTCTCCATTTTTATCAATCTAACAGTTAGTAGATACTAACTTTGTGTTAGAAAGACCTTTCTGAGAAATGGCTGTACTGTAAATATTTATACAATAATTTTTATTATAATTACTGGTCATTTTAAAAGGAGATTTGAAATGTATACTTTCAATTTTGTGTCTCTCAATACTTGTAGCACTTCTTTCAAAACCTCAATTATTTGTTTAAGTAAATTATAATACATTAATTTTTAGGAAGTTAAACATCAAAATGCTTGTTCTTTTGTGGCACTAAATTAGAAAATCATGCCTCGTAATTTATGCTTAAATTTGACTCTTCATAGTCTGAAATTCAAATAAAAAGCAAGTGTACCCCCAATTTTGGGGATCACTGTATATAGTAACATGTCACAGGTGTAGCACAGGCTTCCAAAGAGCATCAGAACAACTAATATCCAAGTTTGGGATTACATCAATGTATTAAATTGCATAAGAACTATAATTTGGTAGAAGAACGGGTTGGTTGAATTAGAAATTGATTCTGGTTTTGGATGGTTTTTAGAGAGAGAAAAAGCTCTTTTTGACAGCTGTATAAATTGTATTCTCTTTTAAGCACTTGCTAAAGGTCTGTGGTTCCCCAAACCCCCATTTCCAAAGCTGGAAAATATTTAGTCTGTTCTGCGAGCCAGTACTGAGCTTAGTCGGCAATAATTTTGGAAAATATTGTATAGAAACCAGATTGCTAGCTATTGTTTCGTACACAATATTTAACATTATTGCTGTCTCATTGTCATACCGATTCCTTTAGTATAGGAACATTTCCAAGTTAACGGAAAAATTGGGTTGTAGGACCCCCTTTCTAATGTAGATTGTTCAAGTCACAGCTTCGTCGGCAATATTTTTGGAAAATATTGTATAAATCCCAGGTTGCTAGCTAATGTTTCGTTCACAATTTTTAGCATTATTGCTGTCTTAATGTCATACCGATTCCTTTAGTATGGGAACATTTCCAAGTTAACGACAGAATGATCTATCATACAATGGATTTCCAAGCATAGGAAAGGAATGGTTACCTTGTAGACTGCAGTGCCTGCCGCTGCCGCTGCCGCTAGTACTACCCCGCCCAGGGTGGCTGCCCTTGACGTGCCATCCATGTAGGCGAACAGAGCGATACCCGTGTTGCAGAGAATGACTGCCACGATCTGAAAAGGGGAAAAGAGAGGAGTAAATAGGACATAATACCACGAATGAATCGACAAAAAAAAAATCTTAAAATGTATTGCACAAAGTCCAAAAATAACCATATTAGGGAGGATGACGCGTTTATAGAAGGTTATTGGAGTGGATGTACCTGGAAAAGGACACTAGCAGCGTTAGATTATAAGAATTTATATAAAACAAATCGGGAATGGATAGCGAGAAATGACAGAATAACTCTTTTAAAATAATTTTAATTCATCAACAATTTTAGTGGTATAAATGTTTTCTTTTCTTTTTATATAAAGCGGCAGGTTCTTATCCAGGGATTTGCTCATATACATCACGAAATCTGTTGGCCATTTTATAGCACTTAATAGGCGGACTAACACGCCTCCCTTTGATAATACAACGTTGGAACAGCCCTAAATTAGCCAAGATTTGGACCTGGACCCATTTTGAAGATTAAGACGTTAACCATTAAACAATGTGAATGGCAGCGTGTAAATATAATCGGTTTATGTCCTCAGACTTCAGCAAAAATTATCACAAGACTAGCAAATAGACTAAGGTAAGCGCAAAAAACATCCACCCACGGTGGAATGTTTTAGGGGCGTAACTTAATCTTTGTGTCAGGCACAAAGCTAAAAAAGAAACCCATTACATATGCAATCCAGACAAAAAAACATACAGTTAGATTACAACATTGGTGTTTCAAACCGAAGTCATGTTGCCAACTTTGGGCTCATAATCCAAAGGGTCGAATGAAATGCAAAAAATAATCCATCACTTTTGCAATGTAACTAAAAAAACGTAATCTTCAAACAAATTTGTGTATTGGGTAGGTGCGGCAGCTCTTTCGCAAAATAGAAAGCCGGACATTTAAGTCGGACATTTTATACTGTTGTAAGACATTGGTAGTTTTGATTTAATACCGATGCCTTTTCCAACTGGTTCATTATCCAAAACGATGAATTGGGGAAGACATTGATATTAAGGTGGTTCATCAGTTGACATCGCAGGCTTTCAATCCTTATACTTAACTGTGAGAAATTTTCCCTATTGGCATTTTCCTAATTTCATGTATAAATGAATATTTTTAATTTTTTTCTTTTTCTTCAACGGCAATGTGCGCGTTTTACCTTATCCCCCCTTTTTTCAAAATCGATAAAAAATCCCCAATTTTAATTTTTTAGTGACACGTGGTACAAAAGTGACATGCTTAGTTAACAATGGATTGATTGATGTCAAATAAAAAGAATAGTAGCTAAAAATTTAAAAAATTGAAAAACTGCCCACTTTCATTTAAGATTTCTTTCTTAAGATACTAATAACAGAATTTAAACATATACGTTTGCTTATGTGTGATCACAAAACCCTGGAAAAAATTTCAATTACCTTTTGGGTATCAAATTAAAAATAAAACTTTTTAATTTGATGCATTCATTTGAAATTTCGTTACTTAAGTATCAAAAATATTAAATGACCATGATCATAATTAGGACAAAACATAACTAAAATTATTTGGCATTCAAATTTTAAATATTTTGGAGTAATATTTATCTGACTTAATTTCAATTGTTCCGTGTGCACTTCTTTTCCGTACAATACACGAGCCCATATTCATTAGATACTTTAAAATCCTTCTAAATATTTTATAGCATTTATAGGAATTTTTTTAAAACATCACTTTTTTTTCTATTAAAAATACCAAGACCCATCTTATAAATATTTACACTATTTACATTTGTATGAAATTTATATTCGCCGCCATTAATTTAATACTGTATGCGAAGTATAAATTGCAGATTTGAAATTATTACAATTCTTAGAAAATATTACAATTCTTAGCTTAAAGCACTATTACAATTCTTAGAAATTAGCCTAAAGCACTTCAAACAACTATCCTTGACGCGGCAGGCACTAATCCTGACGACACTAGGCCCTGTTGTCCGTTTTTAGTTGGCTACATAATCATGCATCCCCGAGTAAATGAATTAACGTTGTTCCGTATGTGAGAGAGATACCTGGCATCTCTGGAGTTTGAGTCCGGGTCGACGGAGGGGAAGCTTGGGACGCTAACCAGTCAGTTATGGCCATGAAGCTACAGAAGGAGCGGAAGCTTCAATGGGGAATTTTTCGAAAAATGAACCGATTGTTGTCGCTCACCGGTAGAGGGCGCGACATGCGATCGAAGTGACTATTTTACATTGAGTTATACGGCGTGGTGGTGAAAGTTGTTTTATAAATTTTTAAATTTATTATGCGTGGAGAAATATGCCAAACACGTGTTTTGCCCCGGGTTGTTCTACTGGCTATAGATCAGTCTTAAAAAGAAATAAAGAAACTGGACAGAGAAATCCTAGTATATTTGCTGCTCCTAAGGTAAAAACATTATTATTGTTTTGTGTTAATATAAGATGTATAATAATGAGAGAAAAGTACAGCTGCTGTGTTTTAAGTGAACGCAAAGTTAAGACATCTTAAGTTCTGCTGGAAATAAGCGTGTTTTATTTTTCAATCATCCCTATATCCCATCAAAAATAATCATCACGTGTTCACAAAGCTCTATTGTATGTAAAAAGATGTAAATAATTACTCATACTATTGATCTAAAGGAAATAGCTCATTAATAAAAGATGTACGATACTTACGTATATAATGAAGCATTAGTTTTTGATGGTTTTCAAATTTTTAATTACAAATTTACCTTCATTAGCGATTGTAATTCATTTGATATGTTTGTGGTATGTAACAAGTTATCAGAGAGTGAATTTTATACCAAGCATACAATTTTCATTTTATAAATATATATTGATTGTGTTTGTTGTTCATTTCAATTCTACTCATTCCAGGATAGTGAACTTTTGGAGAAATGGCAAAAAGCCATCCCCAGAAAAGACAAAGTTTTCAGTAATCGTGACAAGCTCTGTGAGTTTATTTTGAAAAAGAGTGTATAGAAAGGTCATATGTGACTAAACTCACTGATGGAACAATATTTACTCTTGAGAGAGGGTCACCTCTTTTAAAAGCAGGTTCTGTACCAACATTATTCCCAAATTTACCAAAATATCTGTCTGTTAGAACATGCAAGAGAAAAGCTCCAGCTCCTCGTCATTCTTCATTTGAAAAAAACAAAAGGCCTAATATAAGTACAGATGTTGAATCTCATACAGAAGCTGAACAACAGCAAAATTATTATTCTACATTTTTGATTCATTTAGAAAATATACAAAAACCAGATTCATGGTGGACAGTAGCATCTACTCAAGAGTATCTGATATGTTCAAAATGGAATTCTAAATATTCTTGTGAGCGACGAGTCATTATTTGTCAGGATTCATCTGTAAAAGTATGTACAGAATATTTTTGTTTAAAAAAGTTGAAATTGCAAAATGGTTAATGGTTAATTTTAAAATGTTAAATGGTGTAAAATAATATTCTAAGTATATTACTTCCACCTTAACTATTAGATATAAAAGTAATGAACAGTTGTTTCCAATTGTTGTGTTGATTAATGTAATCATAAGTACTTTTTAAACAGATTTCTTTACTTTAAGAATACATGACATAATGAATTAATGCATATTGATTTTAATCATTAAATATTACTAATAATAGAAATTGAAGTACACTGCTTTTCGAATTTCAGATTTTTTTGGGAAATATAGAAATATCACTGGATGTTGATGTGCATGATATTGAAAGCCTGTCATTTTTACTACAGCGTGTTAATGATTTAGTAATTTGCAAAAATGCTGAATCAGTGTAAGTTTAATTTTAATCTGTTTCATTGGGTGGTAACATTTGTTCTTGAACTTTACTTATTGTTTTGATCAAATTTATCTATAGTAAATTGTATATCACACATTTAATTTTTATTTTATAATAATGTATTAATAGTGTATGTTGTTAATTTCAGTTCTTTATAATTATGAAATACTTTTCTTCTATTCAATATATTTTGTGGTTATGGCAAATTGAGCTACACGTCTGAACTAAAGCCATCATTTTTTTAAATTGTGCACAGAAATAAAATATTTTCAGTTAACTTTTCTTAATATTGAATTTTATCACTATTAAGTTAGTTGATAAGTAAATAAGTTTTCATTGTGTGATAAATAATGTTGTTACTATAAATGCTTATGCAAAATCTGTTGAGTATAATTTTAAAAAAAATTAATATTTTCCTATCTTTTTACTGTGACTACAATGAAACCCATACTTTGTGAAAATGCGAAAATATAGCTGATTTGTCCTTATGAATGTTATTTGGGGATTTTTTCTTTTTAATTTGCTGAAAATATTTGCAATCGATAATTTACCAACTTGAAGGTAATTCCTGACAATGCTGGAACCATAATATTGAATTGAATCACTATTTAAGTTAGTTGATAAGTAAATAATTTTTCATTGTATGATAAACAATGTTACTATAAATGCTTATGCAAAATCTGCGTACAAAATCTGCTTATGCAATTAAATGCGTACTTTGTGAAAATTCAAAAATATAGCTGATTTGTCCTAGTCAAAGTTATTTGCTTTTTTCTTTTTAATTTGCTGAAAAAATTTGTATTCTGTAATTTACCAACTTGACGATTATACCTCCAGTTTTTGAAAGTGTAATCTGAGATGCTTTGACTGATTTTTTTTTTTCCCCAAAGGAAGATATTTTAAAGTATTGTCTGATTAAATACTGAATTGACTTCCTATTTTATTAGTCCTGATAAGAATTTATTTGGGATTGATAGAAAATGTTGCTTTTTTTTTTTAAAGGCCTGTTATATATGATGTATTATTCATACTTATCTGCAAATAAAAATATTCTTATATTACTATGTGTGTGTGTGTTTTGGTTAATCAGTATTATTTCTCACAATTTTTTTCCATAAGAGATTATGAACAATGATAAAAAACTTTCTTCACAATTCTTTTCTGTAATTTCATTTCCTTAATTATTAAATTATTACAGAATTCTGAACTAATTTATTCTGAAACCAATACACAATTATTCTGAAAAAGTTTATTTACTCATTTCCTTTAAGAATTTTATTGAATTGTAGCAAAAAAAAAACACTTGAAATAAAGATTTTGAATGAAAATAAAAAATTGTTAAATTGAATAAATAAATTCATATTAAATACGCACTAAAATAAAACAACTTGTTTTCGCTAGGAAAAATACGAAAAATTCATATTAAAGCGTATGGTTGTCCGTGTCTAAGCCGCCCGCCAGAGCACGCGAGCGCCCTCTAGGGGCGGCGACAAAAAGGGAGACACATTTTTAACACTGAGCTGCGCCTCCTTCTGTAGCTTCATGGTTATGGCATTGCCAAATGGGGTAAAAAGCACACCATTGCTGAGAATTTGATTTCACCTTGTATTAAAGATGCCGTTCTATGTATATTTGGAGATGAATATGTCCACTCAATTAACCATATCTCATTTGCAAACTTATCTAGGTTCTCGAATAATTCAGGACATACCTGAAGATATTCAATTAAAAGTAATAGGTGGAGTTAAAAAGAGTAAATGACTTTAATTAAAACGGCTTAAACACACGAGATGATTTGCATAATATTTTCAGGGCAGTGGTAGGATTCAGATTAATTAAAAACAGGTTCTATGTCCTAATCAGCGGTGGGCTTCAGCCGATTCGCGCCGGTTCTGTAGAACTGATACCTACATTAGGTATCGGTTCTACAGAACCGGTGCGAACCGGTTGAATCCCACCACTGCGTTAGGGGGGCTTCGATCCCTGGACCCCGGGGTACTATTAGTGAAACATTTTACCAAGGGGAACAAGGTTAGAAAAGGGTGTTCGAAGCCAACTAATGAGCCACCCCACGTCAGAACCATCCCCATAGGATGAGATCCCCCCCCCCCCCCCCCTCGAATTATAGTGGGGGGTATAGAGGAATGGGAAGAGGGTTGCCCTCACCCGTATTCCGACGAACTGTTCCTGCAGGAGCACCCAGGAGAGCAGGTAGACGAAGGCGACGTTCGTGGTGTAGAGGCTGACCACGTCCGTCGCGTCCAGCAGGGAGAGGGAGTGCACGAACATGTAGGTGGCCACCGTCCACAGCGCAGCGAACAGGCAGCAGCGGAAGAGGAGTTGCGCCGCGCCGCGCTCACCCAGCGGATGCACGCTCTCGCTGCGAGAAGAGAAACAGAGATCGTCAAAGGTTTTTGGACAGATAACCAAAGTTTTTCCTATACCCCACCCCTTACATTTTAGTACAATCGAACCCCGTCGTAACGAACTTCAAGGGACCAAAGGTTTTGTTCGCTTTATCCGGTGGTTCGCTATATCCGAACCATTAAGAAAAATGTTAGATCTCACAAAATGTATAACTCATTAGTTGCAATGTGTATTCAGTAATGATGTATTAAAAAATGATAAAAATCTATTAAAAATGATCATTGATGAATTAAATCGACTAAAATCGATTACATTAAACTGACACAATACTAATTAAATTACGTACAGTAGGAAAATGGCGGGACCAAAATTTTCGTTCGTTATATCCGTGAGTTCGTTATATACAGGGTTCACTATAGCGGGATTCGACTGTACTTTTAAGGTCTCAAATTTTAGCATTTTTCAAGGATTTAAGAATTCATTACTGTAAACAATTTTTAAATACACATAAGCACTTTAAAGATCACAGTAGAACTTAAAAGCCTTTTGGAATATTTTAAAGACTCTATAACTAGTTTCAAAGACTTATATGGACTTTTAAACTAATCTTGAACGTCTCGTTCCGATTGTGGGACAGTACACATACCTCATTCCTAGCAAAATAATCGACATTAAATAAAGAAACTTAAGGTGTAGTTTTCTCCCTGGACTATTCTTGCGAATGGTCCATACAGACAATCCCACTTAATGCTGCTCGGCATGATGATGAACTATTCATTAGTTCGAAACTAGTAGTCACTCATTAACTATGCAGATTTAAGGATCTGTGTGCTCCTGTGTTGCGTATCAGCGTATCCCACAATTTTACAATGAATTATGATCTGTACTCATCACTCCAACTTAATACCAATGATGACCGCACTGAAGTCACAGTTGTGAAGCCGATATGTCTCTCTTTTTTGACATATTCTGTGACAAGTCCCGGATGAGATGTCGAATTGTCACTGACGTCTCGAGGAAAAGCCCCTGTGCACAGCACATAGTGATTTCACAAAGGAGGAACACAAACGTGACCAATGCATCGCTGTTTAACTGTTTGGGGGTATTTGGAGATTGAGTGATTAGTCCATTGCTGTTATACCTAAGAAAAGAAATAACAACAGTGTTCAAAAGAAGCCTGTTCTGTTACTCATTGCTAAAGGGACGGACGAACCATAAGGTAAGCTATGTTTACCAATTGGGACGCATTTCGTCTGCGAGGTTCAGCTTTCTGTGTCCATTCGATTAAAACCCACTTAAAACTGACGATGGGAAGGAGAGTGACTGTCAAAATGTGGATTTGAAAGTCCTCCCGTGAGATTATGATGGGCAGGGAAAGTCTGCGGTCTCTGGAGCCAAATTCCTCTGAGAAATACATTGCATTATACAGTGTTCCCACCTATATCCGTTACAACCCCCCTTAACTTCTAAACGGTGACAGCTTAGGCCATAAAGTTGGTGTCTAGGTATAGTAAAAAGGCTATGTGCTACTCGATGAGACAACTTACAACGCCATCTATCGGCAAATTTTGGAATTAGCGTTTTTATCTCAAAAACGGTACGAGAAACGGGAAAAAAGTCAATTACAAAGTTGTTCACCATTATTGATTTAGTAAGAAAAGATACCTTGCGCATATTAATATTTTAAAAAGAATGTAGAAAATGAACATTTGTTTGGTCACGGTTCGAAAATTGTCATATCATAAAGAGTGGAAGAAAGAAACTGAGACACTTTCCTATCTTCAGGATCATTTATTTATGTTGCTGAAAATGCTCTCCATTAGCCACTATACACATTTGCACTCTGGACCTCTGTGAGGTGGTCTTTTCGAGCTTCGCTCGCGTTTCACGACGCCATAGAGTTGAAAATCCTGACCAAACAAATGTTCATTTTTTACATTCTGTTTTGAGTATTACTGTGAGCAAGGTATCTTTTCTTACTAAATCGATGATGCTGAGCAACTTTGTAATTGACTTTTTTACCTATCTCGTACCATTTTTGAGATAAAACCGCTAATTCCAAAATTTGCGATAGATGACGTTGTAAGTTGTCTCATCGAGTATCGCATAGCCTTTTTACTATACCTAGACACCAACTTTATGGCCTAAGCTGTCACCGTTTAGAAGTCAAGGGGGTGTAACGGATATAGGTGGGAACCCTGTAGATGGGGTAAAATGGATAACTCCAAATCGTGGTCCCATATTTAAAAAACAGAAAAAAGAATAAAAGATGGGTACGCGATATATTGACAGGGAGTGGCCGTACTCACGTGATCTCCTTCTTTATGGATGTCTTTTCTGAAGCGGGTGCGCAGAATCTGGAGGTGAGGTAAACGGGGAAGAAGAGAAGGTTTAAGGCGGTGCAGATCCAGGTGGTGAAGAAGGGTGCGTCGTAGAGGGGGAAAGGCTCGACCCACTCGCTGCCGCTGCGGTTGGAGAGGCGAGCGTTGGCGGCCACGGCCTCCGCGTAGTCCAGGTGGAGGGCGCGCAGCAGGTGGGTACCACCCGCCCAGGCCAGGGCCACCAGGCACCCCAGCAACAGCCCGCAGGCCACACGCTGACGGTGCTCAGACAGGCACGAGCGACGGGTGGTCACGGGGATGTGCGGGGAGTGGTGCTCCAGCATGGCATCGCCTGGAACCATACAAAAAAATTAACATTTTAGGTGTTCAGATAGAAGTATAGTCATTAACAAAACAGATGGCGAAATCGTCTAAGGTCGTCGAAACGGAACAAACCAGAATGGATTTTCCCCATACCCTTCCTCCTAAATTTAGGAATTTTTAAGGACACAAATTTAAGCAATTTTTAAAGACTTATAGGGACAGTGGACTTTCAAAATCGTGAAATTTGTCCAAAAATTAGATTTTTTTAAAATTTTATTGAATTGTGAAACTACGGACGAGTAAGAATGTGTTTCAAAAAGAGTTTTTAATCTCTGTGATTACTTTCCTAGTTACAGGCATTTGTATTTAATTTAGATATTATGTGGTTACTAATAGCAATAACTTTAAATGTGTTTTTCTCAAAATAAAAATTTTCATGTCATACGAATATTCAAACTGCTCCAGGTGCATTTCTAATTATCGTATTGCTTTGAAATTTAAGTTTTATAAACTTAACTGTATATCAAATAAATATTATTGAAAACAAGTATGCTTCGTAGCTCAGAATTTCTAAATTTTGTACTTGAAAAGATGATTTAGAGGTATTTTGCGTAATAAAAAGGGTGTTTCCACTGTTATTATTTTTTTCTCTTTATATTTTTAATGAATGCTTAAAATAAGCAATAAGTTTCATTGATAGTTCTATAAGGTATCCTGTAAATAAAAATTACCATATTATATGCAAAAGAAATGCGAATGGAACATTTTTAATGAGGCCAATTTTTGATAAAATTAATAATTCATAATTCATAAATTATTAATATTTCATCATTAAATTTTAACCACTTTTACATATCTATGGTACTAATCGCATATTCAAATTTCAAGCAAATCGATTGAAAACAAAAAAAGTTAGGTTTGAAGGTCCACTGTCCCCTTAAGAATCGATTACAGTAAAAATTTTTTAAATACATAGAAGCACTTTAAAATTGAACTTAAAAGCCTTTTGAACTATTTTAAAGGCTCTATAACCAGTCTCAAAGACTTATGAGGGCATTTAAATAAATCTAGAGGGTCTCTTCCCGATTTTGGGACAGTTCACATACTTGATTCCTAGCAAAATAATTGACAATAAATAAAAAAAAAAGTTATGGCGTGTCTATACCCCATTTGCGTGAAAGGTCCTTTGAGACAATAGCAACTAACGCTCCTTGGTCTGATGACGAACTATTCAGTAGTTCGAAACTAGTTTCCCTTTATTGCGTGGATTTTAGTTTTTTGATGTTCAGATAGATGTATTATCATTGAAAAAACTGCTTGGAACAAATTTCGGAGGAAAGGTCAACAGAGAAAAAAAATGGCAAGTCTGGAGTACCTAGGGGGCATCGTCATTAGTGGCGCTTCAGCGAGATACAATCGACGAGTCCGTTGGAAGTGACACAACAGCTGGTGTTTAGTTCCCATACGTCACCTGCTACGATAATTTTAACGTAACTGAAAGGATGTTATATATCGGGTACTGAACATATACTATAAAAACTAAATGCTGCTTCAGGTTAACAAAGCTACCCGTTTTAGGGGGTAATGCTTCTGGGTAGTGGGATTGCCGGTTTTGCGTATCCCTCTTTTGTATCTTAAACTGATCTTCCTACACTTCTAGTTATACTTTGTTTAGTCTAGATTTTTGTAGTATGCTCAAAACAGCATTTCACGTTTACAGTGTACGATTACAATTAAGCGAGCTGAATAGGTACTGATCTATCACTTGCTGAATATTCGAACGTTCAGAAGTCATTCTCTGAAATAGGGTTTGTTGGCGTGGTCAGCATTTTGATTCATATCCACCTGACCAACAGTCGACATGCCATTGAAAGCGTCAGTTGTACCTGCCATGGCCAGAATTCCAACTGCTGATGCTGTACATGATGTTCGGATGCACGTACTACTATTTGCATTCTTTTCTTAGGGACAAAGGGAAGGTCTTTTCTTGCTGGAAGGTATGTGCAACGGTAAGCGAGTAGTAGCTTCGTGTCAGGATATTTTATTTCAAATGCTGACAGTTCGCCGAAGCACTTATATATATATTTTTTATTAATTTCAATAAAAATTATGAGTCCTTTTTATAAGACTAGATTTTTTTTTCGCAGACACATGTCTCCATCACATTAATGTATTGAAATTCTTTTTTCTTAATCATACTGAATCAATGTTAAAAATATTTTAAGATTAACTGAGTATTTTAGTACTTTATTTTCAGTAATATTTTCAGTTATTCTTATCTAAAGGCTATGAACTTGAATCAGGAATACATTAATTTTACTGAGTTGGGCTCATTCGTATTTAAATAAAGAAAAAACTGAAATTTTACTTTCTGCTGTATTTTTTCAGTGATGAGAAAAATAAAATTGGAACTGATGTTCAGCTCTATCATATTTCGTTATTTTTTAAGCCTATTTGCAAACCTTTAACAAACGGAGCTAGACAACCGATATTCGGCACCATTTTCCTGCCTTCTACTGATCAGAAGCTTATAAATTTTAGCAATTATTGGTCTCATACTTTTGCTACGCTTTCCTCTAATATAGCCATGCACAACCATTTTTTTCTCTCGGGCCTCATACATACGTTTGCTATATTACGCGGGTCTCAACGTAGTACAGTATACCACAAAATAAAATAATGTAAAAAATAAAACTCAACACCTAAATGTATTCAAGTGTTTACTTAAAAATGAGTGTGATTTTTTATGTTGAGACAAACTTTTGGCTATTTTAGAGATATCAGGTTTATACTTGCTCAATACGTTATCAAAATATAGAATCAGTAAGCTGATTTCTATATATATTCGCATATTTCATATTGGAATTGGATGGTTCACAAAGATACTTTGATGCGAGCAACATGAGCAGCATATGGCACATTTTTGTACAGTTTTGTATTTTTAAGGAATTCATTCTTAGAATTATGTTTACAAAAGCACCTGTCTGTCAATCAATGTGAGTGTTTCGGGCCGCACATAAAAGATTGGTGGGCCGCAATTTGAGTAACCCTGCTCTAATAGAATATAAACCTTACAGGAATAGGATATTGGTTCAAGATATCGATAATCCTAAATACAGCATTCGATCTATCGATTTGAACTTTCTCGATATAGCTTGTCAATGACGTACAATTTTTTGTGACCATCCATCTAGCTGTCTGATTCAAAAATAAGAAGCTACTTCTATTATGATGGTTTCAGTTAACCTGCTACTTTTAAAGGAAAGTGAGGTGCCAGAGAAAGACTTTTTAATTATTTTTATGTCGATTGGCAAATATCTGTTGATTTGGATGATAGTCCGTCAAACCATGTACAGCGTGGGTGCTCTAAAAATAGATAAAGTAAAAGAATAACCCAAATTTGAAATAAGAGACGTAAACACTTTGAATTAATCTTGAAACAAGGTTATTTTCATTAGAGGTCAACTGATTAAACTCTAAAGAAAATAAAAGGTTATTTTCTTTAGAGTTTAATCAGTTGAACTTAGTCCATTCTTTCATTATTTTTTAGTTTGTTTTCAACAACAGAAATGAATAAAATTCACGTTAGTTCGTTTAGGCTTTTTGGAGATATAAAAACTTGGTAATCAATAAGGCAGTTTCCTGCAGCATATCACATATCAACTCCAATAAAAACGAAGAGAAAAACGTTTCTTGTAAAACGCATGTATTTCTAAAATTCTTACGGTAATGCAAACGTAAATATTGGCCCATTGAGTTAGGAGGAATTACAGTGTTCTTAGGAGGTTATATGAAAATTTAGAGATGTTAAATTGCTTAAACT
Source organism: Dolomedes plantarius (assembly GCA_907164885.2). Taxonomy (NCBI): domain Eukaryota; kingdom Metazoa; phylum Arthropoda; class Arachnida; order Araneae; family Dolomedidae; genus Dolomedes; species Dolomedes plantarius. The sequence goes on along the minus strand of OU015493.1, from coordinate 51,388,172 downwards.
GAAAACCTCCCACAGCCAGACACCACTAGGCGAGCAGCATCGTCACAACTAGAAAACACGTGATGGTTCCATGGCACTATTGCAAATTGAACACAACAGAACTTCACTCGTAAAACGGACATTTACACATTCGCGATCCCTCAAGACATTCGCGAGACATTAGTCACACTCCTGCATCGACGCGAGTGACGTTCTCTCATTCCCGCCTCTTGCCGTGAACAAGACTTCCCATCGCAACGGCGCCATTCGCCCCTTTGACTAGTGCCAGAAAACCGCTCCCGAAGCGAGATCCACGATTGGCGAGGAGAAACGGCTAGAACGCCGTTTACACATTCGCCCCCCGCGATTCGACTCGCCGCTATTGCGACTGTGTAAATGCGGTGTGAGGGTTTTACAGAACGCAATCTTGAGTCACATTTATGACTTGTTAGGTGCCCTGTATGTTTCTAGAAATTAAACATTTTATAGATTAAAATTATACCATATACTTGCTAGCCGAAATTCTTCCCGTTTACTGATACCTTAGAAATAAATAATTTATTTTATTACAATTATGCTGCAATCCTTAATTACAGGTATCTAATGAACTCAACTCAAGACTTCATTTTTTAGACAGCCGGATCTAAGGAGAAGAAAATCACTTTTCTGAATACCCTTTAATAAACACTGAATATAACAGAGCAGATTCCTCTTACATAAATTAAAGGAATTTTTAATGCAGTAAAGATAATGTTTGATCGATTGAACGCGCCCAAAGTTCGGAAAAGATTACCACCTGTCACCAAAGTAATGAGGTTTCCTTGAGATTAACTATAACCACTGAGTTATGACCTACATAAACTTTGACGTTCAGGAACTTAGTGTATAAATTTTGATTCTTAAAGTTGTAGCATGCCTTTGATAGTAGGCCGAAGAATTTTCGCCGTATGCTTTGAGATCGAAAATTCGACACCTGTTCGTACTTCACCATGTGGATATGGTTTCCTGGAACGTTTAATATGCAGGCATGGTAGACAACTTAATTTTGAAATATTCTGTATTTTATTACAGAGAGCATTATGAGGACATATGTGATTGAAAATATACTGAAGAAATTCAATCAGTGGTTTAAATATTCAGTAACTTCTAGTATGCGGAATTGCAAGTACTCAATACCTCTGTTGGACTTGTTCTCTGTAAGAGATTATTATCACCATTATTATGATAATAAGGGCACTCAGGGCATCTGCCTCCTGCAGTTTTCTAAAAAATTTTTTCCTTTTTCTCCAACTTAAAGTGTCTTTATTTTGTATCAAGTTTAGGAAAAATTGAATTTTTTTTTGAGATTTTGAAGATAAATCCCAATACTAGTAAAAATGTAGTCGTTCTGTGAAGGAAATACCATCATCTGTTGTGGATTTCAAGGCTATGTCGATTTTAAACTTAATAAAAGCTTACTGTTTCAAACACATAAGAAAGTAGACTCTCATTTCACGCAGGTTAAGAAGAGTTCAGGCTGTTTCAAATGTTGAAACAAAAGGATTTATTTTGTGGAAGTTTAACAATTACTCAAAAATTTAGGGTTCAAAATTTTCAGGTTTCTAAGATTCATTCTGAAGGGAAATAAATCTCCTTTGTATTTTAAAACTGGCTGTACATTTTGATGATATGCGTTTTATTGTTGAAACTTTAAAAGATGAATAGACCTCAGAGTAAGTACATCCTACTACGGGTTTTTAGTCGAAACTTAACTTCCTCTTAATCAAGACTCATTCTATATCTGATTTTTAGTCAATACTTTTAATGGATTTTTTATCTTCCACAAATATTCAATTAAGAAAAATTCTTTGGTATAGCGTCTCAAAATAGATAAATACTACAGCAGAGATATAGGATAATATTGTATGAGGTACAAAACTGGGTCATTTAGTAAAGCTTAAGGGTTTAGTAAAAGTCAGTTTCTAACAGACAGAAGGATATTGGCACAGAATACGAAAAAGTTAGGATCAATTTGCAGGGCTAATTCTATTCATTTGAATGTGGAGATATAGTTCAATTTTGTTCTTTATACAAAATAGGGTCATTTTATAAAAGTTGATGGTTTGGTACATGTTATTTTGACTTTGTGAGTTGAACATTTGTGCAGAACACGAAAAATCAGCAAAATGCTAAAATTTTGAGAGTATAGACGTGAGAGGATACAGTGACGGCAAAAAGTGTTTGCACGTCAAGTTTTTCTCTTACACATTATGCAAGTGGGTAAATATTTAAGATCATATTCGGTTAAATTTGTTATATTGAGCAAATTACGGAAGTTTTTTTAATTTTCTAATGCGGAGACGTTTGTCGTTAGACATTTACCTTTTGTTATTCACCGCTATTTTACTGGCTACTTTATTATGGGAAAACCATGTAGGTAGGTGAGCCAGCATTGCTCCCTATGAAGGGGCGACACGACACGGAAAACAACTAAGATTTAATCGTGATTTTAACCCAAGCCCACTGCTTGACAACTCAGAACACTAACCACTAAACCATGTGGGCGGCAATTACGTAAGTTAAGGGTGGAAAAATCTGAAAATTTGATAGTTAGAAGAATTATCGGTTTAAAATGCAAATTTTAGGACATAAAAAGTATTTGCGCACTACGCACTAATGATTGACTGGCTATAAAAAATGCTAATGTATTGATTCTGAAAAGTCAGAAATCTAGACGTTTCAGTCAAATGACTTCAATAAAAGTGACAGAAGTAAGGACAATGATGCATGCATGGTCTTTGAAATTATGCTGGTATGACAAAATGCATCCTAAAGGGAGTGAGCTATCCGATTCTCTACGGGAACGTATTATTTCCTTTCATTGTGAAGGTAAAAGTTATCATGACATCAGCTAAGCAGGAGGAGAATGCTTTTCTACTGTGAGATCAAGAGGTATGAAACCCGTGGAATTACAACCAATATAACCCGTTCAGGTGGCCCCGAAAATTTATCCGAAAGAGATCGTCGACGCGTTGCCCTGATGGGGAAAACTCCATGTACGGGTGCCCAAACATGTGCCGAAATCCTTTTTGCATCAACAGGCGAACGTGTTCGTGCATTCAACATTTGAAATGTTTTAAAAGGAGTTTATTATCACGATAGAGTACAGGAGAAAAACTACACAATTTTGAATATAACAGAAAGAAGCGCACTGTCTTTACAAAAACTTATATATTTATAAACCAGCTGATTTGGGGGGGGGGAAATGTATTATTTACAACAGAACAAGTTCAACCTTATCGGCTCAAATAGCTGTAACATAATTTGGTGTCACCGTTATACGGAACTGAAAATATGAACATTTCACCTACTGTTAAATATGGCGGAGGCGTGTTATACTCTAGAGGGGTATGTTGTATTCTGGAGTAGGTAGATTACACTTTATTCAATAAAATATGAATGTAATGCAGTATACTGCATAATTTACAGCTTAGCGCCCAAAAGCTGGGAAATGGAGACATTTTTCTCTGAAGGATAAGGATCTTAAGGTGACAGTCTGCGTTCGGAGCCATTTTTTTGAAAAAATTGTTTTTTAAGGATTTTTTGGTCTTTTATGGTAAAATAGTATTTAAAAAAACTTGCCTGTAAATACCATACTTTTTTATAAATTGGTCAATTTGAAGTAATTTTTAATGAAATTTAGCTAAAACGCCTATCACTCTGCAAAAAATTCTCATGCTACTATTTTTATTTCCTTCTCACACATGATACATATGACAGTTATCTTCAAAATGACCCACAATCGAAGAGTAATTTTAAAATTCAAAAATAATACACATAATTTTATGTTCCAATATGAAAAAATTCCGATTATTCATTCCGATGTTTCATTATACGAATAATGAAACAAATGAAAATCGAGCTTATTTAATAAAGAAAATATTCCAAGCTATTACTGATGCCAATGGAGTAAATACTAAATAATAACATTTATGTAAGCTATGGAGAACCATAAGTATGCAAATACTTTTTTCTTCTAAAATGTTGTTATTTCTATTTGTGTTGCAAATGAATTAATGTTTCACAGTTTTTTAGTCAGCAAATGTTTTTTTAAGATTAAAAATCTTGTTTTGTTGATTAATTTTGCCATGCATTTTATTTCCTTGCAAATATCTGAGGCGTTATGGAAGATGTTGATATGTCCGAAAAATTCAATTTTATGTTTTAAGTTGATATGTCACACTTAAAATTGATTCTTTAATGTGGCAAAAGCTGATAGTGGAATTTGGAAATAATGCTAAGTTATTCATATTGGCAAATGCTGTTATGTATAAAAGAGTTAAGACTTTGTTCCTAATTGAATATTTTTGTCTCAAATTGAAAATTTTCATTGATGACCAGCCATGCTTGAGGTTGAATATGAGTATTAACTAAAGAATATTTGGGTTGAAAAACTTGATTGAGCAATTTTATATTTCACAACAAAAGTTACTTTTTTAATTTGCCGAAAACCTGAAAAAAAAGACATCTGCCATAATTCCACAGATAGATCGAAAACTCATTATTTAAAAAACGCTTTGCACCCATTGCGTATGCTAATTTCGCACGTGGCACAAAAGAGAGTCATTCAGTAAAGGTTAAAGGTTTAGAAAATGTTATTTTCGTTCACGGAAAAGGATATTGGTACAGAATACGAAAAAATTATGAATAGTTTGCAGGGCAAAAGCAATGAATTTGACAGTAGAGTAGTCATTTATTTTGTACTTGGTACAATATGACCATTAAGTAATAGTTAGAGGTTTAGCACTAGTTATTTTCACCCACGAGAGGTGCAATATGGGGAATATTATCTATATATATAATTCGCACAAATATGTAACATTTTGTGTCATATTTTTTGTTACTTTTTATATAACATTTGGTTTTCTTTTTAATCTTTCATTATTTATTTCATTTACACATTAAAGAAATAGATAGAAAGAAGAGGTGGGGTGGGCCACCGTAGGTGGTTAGTGGGTGGGTGCCCCTCTAGCATGCATACATTTGCAGTAAAATCTATCTCAGATCGTTATGCTGGCATTTAATAACACTTATATAGTAAATAAAATAACGTGTTTATGATATCACTTTTAAAATTGACAGATTTGAAGCACAATTTTAAAAATGTTGAATTTAAGATAAAATACACAGAATAGAAGAAAAATAACAGAAGTACTGATACTGCCCCTTTTCAACATTGCCATATAAAAAAATTGGCGTGTTCAACAATAAGTTTAGATTAATTACGAACGGCAAAGCAAAATGCAAACAGGCCTTCTTACTGTCATTTGCCCCATTGTCACAGAGAATAAAATGGCGTGTTTACAATTTTATTTGACTGAAGCACAAACGTAAAAACAATAAATTTATGATAAATATATATAGTAGAGCAAAATGAATACAGGCATTCATTTCCAATAAACACTGTAGCAAATTATGATATGCGGTGTTCATAAAAATTATTTTTTTAGAATTAATTGGATTCCGCATTAAATGCAGTTCTTTGATGATTTTGATAAAAAAAAAATCGGAAGGTAAGAAGGAGAAAATTTACAGACGGAAGAAAACTGTTAAAAGCTTTTGGTTGCACAGCTTCTTATTTTAAAACGGTACGGAAACGTACAAATTACAAAGCGCGAATCTCCATCTAAATGTCTGAAACGGGATAATATCTTTTACAAGATAGCTAAATAATGACTTTAAAGAGTTTCGTTTGCGAGAAATAATTTTTTTGCAGCGCTGCAGGGGAGAGATGGAGGGGGTGGGGGGAAAAAGAATGTCTCACTTGGAAGCTCCCAGTTCGCGAATCCAAGGCCCGTGGGTAACATCTTGGGAAACACGACATACACAGTACACACTATCATCTGATTCTGTCGACCATGCAGGTACGCATTTCTCCAGAAAAAGAAAAAAAAGGGGAAGGACTGTCCAACAAACTCCACACCGCCTTCTGTTTTGTCACCAGCCGGACTCGGCCATCCTCTCCGTCCGAGATCCTCGGACCCAAACAAGTCTGCGGATGACGTCAAATGGTGGCTGCGTTTCCCATCTTCCGAGACCAGTCTGTTGCTCCCCCTGGCGCGTCTCCCCTGGCAACCAGAGCCGCCCCCGCCCTCGGTAGCCCCGGCAACGCGGGTAAAAGACTGCCGGGTTGAAGGCGGAGTCGGGAGTTAGCAGGTGCCGAGCAAGAAAGGTCGATTCCGGAAGAATGGTCGCACAAACCTAAACGCTAATATCTTTCGCTTGCATAACCTTTTTCTTGCCGCGGGAGGTTAACTCTAACCGTGCACAAAGCGCTATAATTCTTCCTTAACAGTTTAATGAACGTTGGATCCGACATGATTAGCGAGCTGGGCGCTTTGCGTGACGGGCTGTGCACTGACGAGCCAAATCCCCGAGTGACTCGTTTGTTTATTTTTAAAGTTAGCTTTTACGCAAAACTGACTAAAGTAAAAATAGTGCGCACGAAAGTAGGGAGGAAACAACCTTTCCAAAAATTACCAAGAATTCAGTCTCTCGTGGAAGCAGTCCCAGTGCCAAGCGTGGTTTTGAAAAGTTTTGATTAAAACTATCCGATTTTTAAATTGAATTTTTTTCTCTCTCATCTTCCTCAACTTGTTTTCTTAACAGTGAATGAATTTTTTTTTCCCAGGAAATTTTTTTCATCTGAATGGAGAAAAAGTTCATTTGTTTTTGCGGAGCATTTATTTTTACGGAAAAAGAAACCAAACATAGCATAACTCACGCCCTAAGAAATAGTGTTTGGCGACTTGACTACATTCTCTGAATAGTTAGATAATTATACCATTTAAATGGAACTGCTGGAATTGTAAAGTCATAAATAAATCATTCCACAAAAGAAAAAAAATATCTAAATTATTGTTCGTTAAATACTCTTCAATGTATTTAAAACACTTCTAAATATTTATGAAATCCCCAACAAAACAACTGATTATTTTATTAAATAAAGCTCCATCCTTATAAGGAAACTCCAAGAACTACCTGAAAAAAAATCTCATAGCCAGCATCGTCTAACTGGTAGAATATCTATCTAGTGAAGCAAATATCCTAGTTCTGTCTGTGGTGGAAATTTGTCGAACCGCAGATCTTCCTTGTGCATATTTGTTGTGGCTTGTGCCCCTTGACCGACAGTATATCAGATCAAGTCCATGTAGGCTATTGGACAGAATGGTACGGCTCCGGTTTTGAATAGCACCACAAGGGTCCGAGTCTGACTTGGCTAACGGACCGGCCCATAATTTTTAACCGAGTCAAGTGACGAGACCGGTACACTTTACCCCGCACCTCCAGACTTAATTTTTAAGAACTTGGAGGACAATGCAGCCACGACAGATTTTTCGTGCACCAGCCGCCATTAGTGTACACGGTGGGGGATTTTTCAGCGACTGGCATCAAACCAGAGACGTTAAGATCACTGACTCTCAGCCTTTGCCAACCGAGCCACCGCGCCCTTGTGCATATTTTAATGCGATTATAAATGCTTTTTGGCGACCATTCCGTTGAGCGTTACCCTCCAAAATAAGAAAAATTCAACTGTACTATACGATAGTCAGTCTAGAAATAAAAATATCCGAGTTCTAGCCCTTGTGGAGATTTATTGAACATTATATTCCAGGGGTGGCCAAGCTCCTTGATAGTCCGAGCCATTTTTCAAAATTTGAAATTTTTCGCGAGCCGCAATTAAATACGTATTTAAAAGGTATGAAAAAAAGGTATTAAAAATTTTTTTTACAGAAATTATATTTATTGAAAACATATAAATAAAAGTACACAATATGTGCATTGAATTTAAATATTAAAAATTAAACACATTTATTTTACTTCTCTTGTTAATTCTTTAGAATTTGGTGAATAATTGGTGACAGCACTTCTCAGTAATTCTTTGAGATTCTGGTTAGTTAATACTGATCGGTGTTTGGAATTCACGAATTTTAAAGTGGAATAAAATGATTCACATAAGTACGTTGTTCCGAATATTGAAATAATTCGACAAGCAGCCTTTTTTAATTCAGGATACTTCGATTCTGGTACAAATTTCCAAAATTCAGTAATCGGCGTCGACTTATATTTTAATTGTAGAGCTTTATCTTCTCGCATCTCTATTAATTCTAATTCTCCAGATGCTTTTTGGGTCATAATTATAATGGAAATGGAAAACTCACCTTGAATTATGTTAATTTCAAATGGATTCAGAAAAAAGTCAAGAGACGATTTAAAATATTTCAAGTCTTGAAATCTATTTTGGAATTCCGTCAATATTCCTTCTAGCTTTTTTATACACTCGTTGAGTTTGTCTTGTTTAATATCGGAACACATTTTTTTAATTCGAGGAAAATGACAAAATGTTTTATTTTTAATGTCCTTTTGAAAAAGTTGTAATTTAGTTTGAAAACTAAATATACACTGTGAGAGGTCAGATATTATTTTATCTTTCCCCTGCAATTGTAAATTCAGTGTTTGCAAATGTTCCATAACATCAGTCAAAAACATTGTCTTGTAACCACTCGTCTTTGTCTAATTCTAAATAAGTTATTTTCTTTTCTTTTAGAAATTCAGTTATCGGATCAAACAAACCTACAAATTGATTTAATACGATGTAGCTAGATAGCCATCTATCAATGCAAAAGAAATTAATGTCATTTGAAAGTTCTTCGTCCTTTAATTCTTCAAGGAAATTTTTGAACTGTCGATAATTTTTTGCATTGATGCGAATGTAATTTACAATGTTTAACACTGTTTTCATAATATCAGGATATTTAAAATATTTTGTAACGAGATGTTCTCGGTTAATTATGCAGTGAACCGGTATGAATTGTGGAATTTGAGAATCATCTCTTAAAAGCCCAATAAGACCGATTTTTTTACCTAGCATTGCCGGAGCTCCATCAGTTGCAATGCTTACAAGTTTATTAAGAGGCACATCAAAAGTTTTCATTATGAAATCTAATGCATTTTTAATATCGACACCACGGGTTGACTCTTGAAGTGCTACTAAATCTAATAATTCTTCTTTAACAACGAAGTCAGGTGAAACAAAACGTATGAAAACTGCCAGTTGCGGAAGATCTGTGATATCTTTCGATTCGTCAAGGGCTAAGCTGAATGCAATACAGTTCTTTGCATTCAGCTTAGCTAAGCTGAATGCAATACAAATCATTTTTAAATTATATTCAAGAGATGTATTAATTGCAGTTATGCGTCGTTCGGTTGTGTGTCTCGAGATGGGAATTTGCGAAACAACTTTGTGCAATGCTGCATTATTTGGATCTAAAACTTTAAGTACATCTTCCAAGTTTTTTTTATAAACTCTCCCTCCCCATACGGGCGTTTTGCACGAGCAATATTCCAGGTAATAACAAAACTGGCTTCAGCCACATTATTAGCTTGATTGCTAAAGATCATCAAAATTGACTGTTGTTTATTTAAATTTGATTTTAAAGAAGCAAGTTTATCTGATCTTAATTTCGAATTCTGTGGATACTGATTAGAAAACTGAGGATGGTTGGTTTCATAAAGTCGACGTAAATTGCTAAATTTATAATTTTTGACCGTAGAATTACAAATAACATATAATGTTTTTCCGTTATTGCCAATAAAAAAGAAATTCTACTCCCACTCATTATCAAAACTTCTATTTTATTGCTCGTATTTTTTTTTATTTTCGTTCTCTGTCGTCATATTTTTAAAAGAACTGGAAATAAATAAAGAAATTTTGAAAATACAAGTTTTGTGTTATTTTTAGTGTTATTTAAACAATAACAACACGTGTTACATACTACGAATCAAATTATAGTTAATTTACCAAAAATTCCAGATTACAAATTATATCCGTAGCAAGAGTGATACAAATTTTTCCTCCAGACCACAATGTCAACTGTCCGTTGCAATGAAAGTTTACAAATTCAAAATCGGTCTGGAGTAAGTCTATTACGGACGATTACGCCACTGTTTATGTTCGTTCGCGTAGTTTTCGATGAGTCATATCATTCTTAACTTGGACGGAAATGAAATTTGTTACAACGTTGCACTTAGTCTTTCATGTTTGTTGTCAGTAATTTAAAAGTGTAAACAACCCTTTTTTCCTCAGCAACTATCTTCTCTAATGAGTAGAGGGCGCTACGCGCCACGAGGAAGTGTCCTCTCCTTATTATTTTTGTCTTTAAAAAGGGAGAGGGGCTTCCGGGGAAAAACTTCCGCCAGACAGGCGTTGGGGTTAGTAGTTGATCTTCTAATGCCGTTGAATGTGGTTGTTGTTCTTCCTAATGTTAAAATTGTATATATGTAAATATAGTTAAATTAATTATGTATGTGCTATTGTAATTAAATAAATATCTTCACCTTCTGAGATGGCGTTAGACCTGATCCCAGTTAGCTGATTTATTTTCGACGCTGAGCCTGACTAGTGGCGTTCTTTCCCGCCATAAGTGATGACCGTCGGACGCCGAACATTGGATAAAGTCGTGAAGTTTCCACTTTATGCTGCTGTCAAGAGTTGTCGTCTCCGTCAGCCGCTGTTTTAATTTTAATATCTATTTAGTTTTGGTTTTGGTTGGCGATGAACGTTGAAGGAACCCTCGTTCCCGTCACAAAAGACATTTTGAAACACATACGGAACGATAATAATTTTTTAAAATATAATAACACAAAAATGAAAAGGGAACTCGGGTACATTTATCGAGAGCCACAAATAATCTTTCAAAGAGCGGCATGTGGCTCGCGAGCCGCAGGTTGGCCACCCCTGGTATATTCAATAAATTTTGGCCACCATTTCATCAAGTTTTACGTTACAAAACTAGAAAACTTTGTGGTTGATGGCATAGGAGTAGCATCGGGGGTGGGGGGGGGGGGGGACAGAGGGCACGTGCCCCCGTCCTCCTACTTAACTCGAAATAAATTAAAACGTTATATCTTTAGCCTTAACATAGTTTTACTTTAACTTGTTTTTAGCCTTAACATAGTTTTTAACAATGATATGATCCATAACAAAAATTCGGTGCTATTTTATTTTCTCATTTTTTTAAAATTATATTTATTTTTCTCATTGTATAACTTTTGAATACTACTCAAACATTAACTCTATTGTATTATTCAATTTGAAAATCCCATAATATTTCAAATTTTAAGAACCGTCTGGCAGTCAATGCACTGAGGAGGGCCCTAACTGAATTCAATTCGTGCCCTCCCCCCCAACTGGAAGCACACTACGCCTATGGTTGATAGCCTAGAGCAGTGGTGCTCAAACTGTGGTTCGCGATCCCCCGGGGGAGGGGAGGGGTCACGGATAGTTTGAAGTAAATTTATATCATACTGAATTATTTAGTAAAAAATACATATTAGTAAAAAATACATATTTAAATATGAAGTTTTAGTCACATGAGATTTGCCAAAAACAAGTATAGAAGGTAACCAAGATATTTTATATCTGTTACTACGTATACCCAAAATTTACAGTTCATCGACTTTTAAAAAAATCTCCTAAAATTTCCTTATTTCTATTTCCTATTTTTGTCAACATTTTCCCGATTTGTAAAATTTTTTTGCAACTACCAGAAAATTTTCATTTGTGGTCGAGTGATTTTTTATTTAAAGAAAGTGGGGCATGGTGGAAAAAAAGTTCGCACACCAATGGCCTAGAGCAGGGATCTGGAACCTTTTTTTCATCACGGTACACTTTTAATAATTTTAAAATTTGGCGGCACACTAACCATAAATAGGGATACGTAATTTTCGTATTTACGAAATAGATGCGAATAAATGCGAAATTTGCCGATTTGAGCGAATAAATACAAAAATTATTTTTTTACTACTTTTCGGCGAAAACTCGGTGATAAACGGCTTCTTAAACGAAATTAGGTAATAATAGTAATAATTTATTAACGCATTTGCTTAACTAAGACCCTCCGCGGTCTTTAACTGAGAAATCTCACTCTCCTTCGGATTTGCTCCGATTTTCCCCCGGACAGTTTGTCCGTACCGGAGTCGAACCTAAAAATCTATCTGTAAAATTCAACCATCAAGTTTTGTGGAATAATTTAGTAGATTTAAGAACGTCTCTTGGGCGCCAAAGTCAAGGGTATTTCAGCCACTTACAGAAGTCACCCAAGAGACTCCTGTCGATGTTGTACAGATTTTAATTTCAACGAAATGCTGCTATACCTTAACTTTGCAAAGGCAGCTATTCAAAGCCTCTATAGTCCCGTTAACAGAGTTGATATTGAGATATTTTACTATGTACAACATAGTACGAGTAATTAATAACAGAAGGTAAAGACTTAAGGAACATAATGTGGAGATTACTTTTAGCTAAGGATTTTGATACAAACTTATTCAAATAAGTAAAATTGTAATTTTTTTTAGAAATGGGAATTTTTTTAATTTATATATTTTTTGCGAATAAATGCGAAATTTCATATGTTGTATTTTTGTTATTGTTCCGAAATTTCGATATTTTTAATGCAAAATTTACGTATCCCTAACCATAAGAATAAAAGAATTTAAAAGAATTTTACTTGGATAATTTATTGAAGCAGCTATAATATATTTTGTAAAAATGGCATACGAAATAATTCGCAGTGGCGGCACAGTCAAAGAATCTCGCGGCACAGTGGTTGAGAATCACTGGCCTAGACAATGCAAATACCCGAGCTCTAGGTATCGGGGAAAATTGGTCGAACCTTATATTAACACAACGAGTATTTGTACTCTTAATATTTCCTCAAGGAATTTTTAAATGCATAATTAAACGCTTATTAAATTTGACGATGATTATATCAGGTAATACGTTCCTATTTTTTTCCCAACGCGGCAGGTACTTTGTCCTGAGGACATTGAACCAATTCGTTGGCTACTTTATTCTGGGATTTCCCTATAGGTAAGCCACCATTAGAGACAGTGGATTAGACTGAAGAGGGACACCGTGGAATAAGTCGCTGCAAATATTGGCTATGCGGATGATATAGATATTATTGGAAGGTCAGAAAGAGCAGTAAAGGAGGCTTTTTCAACTATCGAATCCTCCTCTACAAATATGGGCCTCACTGTCAATGAGGATAAAACTAAATTTATGGAATTCTCACCCTCCATGGCAAACTATAACAACCCTCTGAGCATTCAGTGTTACACCTTTGAAAAGGTTGATGAATTTAATAACCTTGGCATTATAATTAATGACAAAAATAAACTAAAAGCATAAACTGATAACAGAAACAAAATGGCTAATAAATGCTTCTTTGGGGTGAGAAGACAATTGAGATATAATCTTATCAGTTGCAAAACTAAATTAAGAATTTATAAGACACTAATACTACCTGTCTTACTTTACGCAAGTCAAACATGGACCTTGAGCGTAGACCAGCAGTACTCACTGGACATGTCTGAGAGAAAAATCGCCAGGGCTATCTTTGGCCCAGTGCAGGAAGAGGGACGTTGGAGAACCAGATATAATTTTGAACTGTATAGGCTTTATGGGCAATCGCATATAACACAAGTCATCCGTAGTAATAGGTTAAGATGGCTTGGCCATGTTTGGAGAAGCTCGGAAGATAATCCCACTAAGATCTTGACATTTAAAAAACCTGAGGGATCCCGAGCTAGAGGTAGACCACCGACTAGATGGTTAAATGACGTTAAAAAAGACTTAAAAACTTTGAAAGTTAAAAATTGAAAAGGAATCGTCGAAGATAGAAGACGCTGGATGGAGCGCGGGGTTTAGACAGCCAGGGCCAGTACGGGGCTGTTGTGCTTGTGAAGAAGAAGCCAACACTGCTCCCTGTGAGGAGACAGCACGGCAATGTCCATGCAATATCCGAGATTTAAAACTGAGCCTACACCGTGAAAGCCCAAGACAGTAACCACTAGATGTTGTGGGACACTATACGTTCCAAGCTAGAAAACTTTAACTATGTTGTATAATCGAAATTGAAATAAAAAGCTATAATTTTTAGACATACGATACTTTCGGAAAAAAAGTTTTGTGATAAATTAATTACCCCTTTTGTTTGGTACGTCCAGCCTACAGTTACAATTATCTGATGTTAAGGGAACGGTGGACGTTAAAATTTATTTTTAACGTAGGATTACGTTCCTCCATAACGGTCCTCCGGAAAGGAAAATTTCAGATGCTGAAACCATCCGTCCTCTCTAATTATAATTTTGGCAGCGCGCCAAACCCAGTCTATCGCTTGGACAAGATAAACAGAAAAATACCAAGATTCGTGAAAATTTTGACATTATATATATATATATATATATATATATATATATATATATATATATATATATATATATATATATATATATATATATATATATATACACATACGTATATATATATATATAGGTACATAAACACATACAAAAGAGGTAAGCAACGATAAGAAATTCTACGTTAATAACCCGCGGTAGTTTCGTTAGAAGAGACTACCTGAATTTTATTTTTACTTTTTATCATAGAGATATGAAATTTTGTACATATAAACATTTCCCCATAAGTATACAGAATATCTTAAAAGAAATTTTCAATCTTATTATAATTTTAAGACTTAAAAAAAATTTAAATTTATAAACAAAATTTTAAAATGCTCCTTGCGATTTAATTTTTGAGATATTTCCTCGATTTTGGATTTTAATCACTTAAAACTGTATTAAAAACTAATATGGAAATAAATTATTTAATTCCTTGAATAGTTAATTTTTGAGAGATTTTATTCTGAATTCCATCCCGATTTTCATCAAAATTTTGCCTTTTAATAAGTTATAAATCCAATTTAATTTCCTTAATGAAGTCGAATTGCAAAATGCATACCCAATTTCTTTGGAAACAGTATCAGGATTCTTTCTTGTCAATTTCATGAATTTTGAATAAAAATTAAGTCGCATGGAACATTTAAAAATATCTAAAAATATTGAAAAATGTGTCTTGAGAAAAACAGATTTAAAGTTTATTACTACGCTTACCTTTATTACTTACTTCGTAGAAGTGTCGTAGAAATGATTTTTTTTACTTAAAAAAACTATTTTGGCACTATTTTCCTACAGAAATATATATATATATATTACAATAACACAGCCTGTACTACAATAAAAAATATTTAAGGACCACTGTCCCCTGAAACTTGGCGATGATTTCGAATTTCCCGTTACTAATGAGTAGGCAGAGATAATTTTTCAAACAAAATTATTCTACTATAGGAGGAATCGATTTCTCAGATAGGCGTGGTTATCTTGATGGGCAGTAAAATCTCGTTTCTTACTAATTCCATTTACTTGTCACATTTTAAATTTCTCCTCACGAGTCGAAACCCTCTGGTCGACGACACGGCAAGTGTTTTAAACAGAAAGTGATTTGGTATCCAAGGTATCATTTTCAGACAAACGTCTAAAACTGCAGTAAGTTGTTACAATAGAAGGCTCAGGCTCAAAAACACTGAATATATATTTATATATATATATATAACTAGATCACCCGTTAGTTAAAGAATGAAAGGTAATTTCAATCTTGCATCGAAATGAGAGGTTGTATTGAGAATTTAATTAAATATTTCAATCACAGACATATAGTATCTATTCGTGGGATTTGGAATTAAAGAATCAGAATTAATTATGCCCCATTATTATATAAAAAAGACTCAAAGGAGCGTAATTGCTGAAAATTTTCATTCGATTTTTGCTTTTTACCCCTATTTTAGTGTGTTTTCAGAAATACTCGAATGTTTTTCTGTACTCTTTCAAGTTTATATTTTTAAGAAAACTATGTAAAACAACAAAGCATAACCTTTAGCCTACAGCGTCCATTTTTTCGATTTCCTCTTTAGAATGGGAAATTTCATACCCTCTTTGTTAGAACAGCCATTAAGGGGTTATATATATATACAGTGGAATCTCGATCGATCGTTTTCGGATCCATCGTTTTTCCGTATGTACCATTCATTTTATCCAGTCCCAACGATCATATTGCTTTGTTATGTTTCCGCATCTATCGTTTTCCCGCATTTATTGTTCATTTCAATCGGTCCCTTGAAAAACGATAGATCGAGATTCCACTATATATATATATATATAAATCATAAGTAAAAATAATAATAATAATAATAAAAATAACTCTTAGTAGTAATAATTATAAAAAACTAAAAAATTAAGGGTATAATAGTCCTAAAATACGGTAACCTAAGTAAGTCTGTAACTGAGAATCCACTACCTCCATGGTTGCAAGTTTTGTGACGTCAGTCATCTTGCGGTTACAAGTTCTTAACTTCCACTCTGTCTAGCGCTAGGCTTGGTGTTCTTTGGTTAAGTACTATTATTCAATCTTTATTCAATTATTAATCAATTCTTCTATTTTTTCATGGATTGTACGGTGTCTGAGTGTGTTTATTGTATAGATCATACTCATCGGAAACAATCCATTGGTTTTTAGACAGCATTGACACCTCTGATGAAGACATGCTGTCTAAAACCTCTTTCATACTTTTCTTTTCATGTTATTTGTTCCTAGCTGCAAGTAGCTTTAGAGCTATTACTGGTTTTCTCTTTCATCTTTTTCTTATATATATATATATATATATATATATATATATATATATATTCATTCTTGGGTCCCTATTCTTGGGATACATGCTTGGGATACCCACCCCGTAAGGAAAAGGTTGACTTACATTGAAATGTTACTACCAATTTTGGTATCTAACACATTGAATGAGCATGAAAACAAAGCTAAAGTACAAGAAGAAAGTAAAAACGGAAAAGTTGTTAAGTCACATTTTAAATAAAAGTTATTATTGTTGAGTGTTTTATTCATAACTTCCTGTCAACACAAATTTTTTTATGAGTGATATTTTATGACGACTTACGAGCCTAAACATATGGCCTGGATACAGCTCGCAAGAGGATTCGATGAATGGTATCGAATCCAGAACCATTTCAACTGGTTCTCAACTAACTGATTTCTCATTTTTTCTGCAATGAAAGACTTTTTAAATTGATTTTTCTCCCAGACAAACCTTTATTTAAAAATTACTGCCCATATCAAAAATACTTAAAATAGGTAAAATTTTATGTTAAAAACTAAAATTAGAAATATAAAGCTTTTTTATGGGAGGTATCTGATATACCTATCAAACCAATAGGTCTATCTGCCCATTTTTCCCTTTTGTTTGCAGAAAAGGCTTCTATTTGAAGCCTTTCCTGCAAACTGTATCTATCCTTTAGATTACTGCAATCTGTATATTACTACAATCTGTATTTATCCTTTAGATTAATAAATAATTAGATTAATTATTTATTAATCTAAAGGATTTATAGAAATTTTATAAATTTTTTCGGGGGAAAAAATTAGATTTTGTTTTTCAGAGTAATTTTTAAAACTGGAAAATATATCCCGCCTTTTCCCCCTAACTCAAAAATTTTAAAGACAGTAAATGGTAATAGGACAAAGAAAACCTGGGCAAAATTTTTTAGTATACCTTGCGAGAAATTTTTTATGTATCTTTTTGACATGGCAAATCAGGAGAAATTCCGTTTCGAGATTATTGAGCTTAACGTATACATGTGCAGCAGGTACGGATAGACAGTACTGAATAAAAATATTATATCTAGCAATATTATCATAATATGAATATGTGGCTTTTTATATTTGATTCTAAAAGACCTACGGTAAGTTTTATGCCAAGAAAATAAAAATGTTCTTTTTTTCCCTAGAAATTCACATCCCACACCCCCTAAATGATATCAAATTCTTGTAATATTATCAGAATAGGATACAAGAACGTTAATCAGAATATGATACAAGAGCGTTTTTTTTTCAACCATCCATGTCTGTATGTTTTCCCCCTCCGATGATTTTTTCCATACTGCGATGCATCTGCAAAAGATCCATGTTGTTTTCCGTTGCCACGCATGCTAAGGGAAATGTCCTCCCTGTTATATCTGTATCACGTATCATTTTAGTTGTGGTGATAGACCGGTGACAAATGATTCACGGTCGCGTTGCCGACAAGTGTGTTGAAATTTGGGCCCTGATAAGCTTTCTTTTAGAATTTTTTTATCCCAGGCCCCTTTAAGAAAGGCCTCGGACATTTTGCGTTCTTATAATAAATACTGGGGATTAAAGCCCTTCTATTTAAATACAAATGTTGTGAGGGGGGTGGGGAGAATTGCAATATCAGGCTTCGAAACATAAAAGGAATTTCTTCAAAATTAATAACAGAATAAGACAAATAACATTCGGAACTCGTCGTCAGTTGTCCACTTACCAGATTCCGGTTCGCTATCAATTTCACTGTCAGCTCGGGCGGACATTCCGAATTTCGTGCAGCAGTGCCTTCGCAACTGGCTCATTCGGCCACTGGTCAAGAACTTCAAATCCAGAGACTCCAAAGAGTCTGTTCTTGATTTGAAACCGTTCATATTTGGCCCAGTCCTCCACAAACGCATCTAATTTAAACGTTACAAGTGCTTCTTTCCGATTCAAATGAAAATGGTCACTTTGAGTGTACTGACGGCAGGAAACTTTTCTCACTAATCTTTTTCTGTAGCTGGTAAAACTTACATGATGAAGCTTATCAGTTCATAAAAGACGAAACACAATGACAGAGAGTATACAGCCTCGTTTTTAAAGTATTTTTATAATTGAACGGTACAATTCTGTTTAACGATTCAAATTAAAAGAAGTTACTACATTGACAGTCATGAAAGCTATTAGAAAAGGTCTCTACGACGAGAAAAATATTTGCAAATTATTGTCTTCTTTTTCTGTCTAAATGTCACTTTGAAGTAATTTATACTTTGCACATAATTCTGAACTTTCAGGGTAAACAGAATCAAATTAACCATAAGAATTCTTTCTCTGTTTTTAAAACTGTTCATCAAAGAAAAACATGCATGTTTTTTATCAACTGAAACATACCTCCATTTCTAATCAATATGAAGAAAACTAGAAAAACTACGATTAATAAAAAATTTAGTTCGGTCTTAATGCCTTTGTTTTGGTCTTCCTAACTATTCCTTTCTCTAATAGATAGATTTCTTTTATTTTTCAGAACATGTAGTGATAATAGGACGCACAGCATTGAACTCCTCCTTTCGTTATTAATTCTCACTGAAGCGCACACATTTGTGAACAGATTTTAGGTTAAAATAATGTTGTTCTCTAAGGAAACAATTTATTCGTAAAATAATAATAAAAAATTTCTTTTGCTGAATTATCTTTTCATACTGGTGCACTATTTTTTCTGTTTTTAAACAGTTAGTGAAAATAAATAGCTGAGGAAATAAAGAGTGAAATCCAGCTAAACTTAATTACGCAGTTTATTGTTTGTTTCTTAAATTATTATTCCCTACAGAAATGCACCATAAAAACATAAGATCATTTATATATTCAAATTAAAGAAGCATGATTCAATGAGTTAAAACATTACTTCATTTTAAAAATAAGCGATTCGTAAATTCTCTCTCTTTTTATGCTTCATGTTTTCAAATTACTTAATAAGAAAGATTCTCAATTCTTTTACCTCTTAGGTTGTTATTTAAATTAAAAGTCAAAATATTAAAGTGCATTAAAGTCTAAGGCACAGTGCCAGAATTTATTGATTTTCTTTCAATTTATTCTTCCTTTTGTTCACAGATTGAACGTTTAAGGAAGGTATTTCCATGTCTTATGAAAGCCATCTAAAAAAATCTCCTGTTTTAATTCATATATTAAAACATTAGTAGATTTATTCTTTCATTACTTTAAAGAGATTTCGCTTCTTGAAGATAAAATAATCCCCCAGACTTAAAAAGTTACTTCAGAGTTAATAAAGCTAGATCTTGGAATTTTTTCTTTTTTGAAAGGGTAACTGTCTTCCACAAACTGAAAATTGTTTTTTTGATCAATACAACATCCTGATGATAAAAATGTAATTTAATAAAGAAATGCATAAAATATATACTTTTTCTTAATTTTTCTGTATTAACACATCATAAAGTCCTCATTCCTTCCTTCATGATGAACAGAATCAAATTTTAAACGCCTTAAAAGTTCAAACTCTCTCAAAACAAAATTTCAAAGTTCATAGCGTTTATCATGAAAGGGTTTCTATTCAGGAACCCCTCTAACCTTGCTTACCAATAATGCTATCTAGTGGTCTGATGTACAGACTTTCCAAATAATATTTAAAAAAAAAATATACAGATAACTTTAACAGTATTGAATAACCTTTTGTTTCATACCCCTTTGCAAAATATTTACCTATCATGCTTTTTTAAAATTAATTTAATTTTCTTTAAAATGTCAGATTCACACACAGGAGAATGTATATCTGTTCTCCAACACTTTCACCACAAATATTTTAAGTTCTGTCTACAAACTGGAAACTGAGAAATTGCTCGGATGTTTTAGTCACAGGAAACTATAAAATATCATTTGGTTAAACGTAAGTATACGAACTTTCTTATTTCCTCCAAATTCTCATCACAGGAGTTTGTTCCAGAGTACGACGTTGCATTTCTCTACTCCATCATTTTAGCACTTTTTTTAACAAGAGTTTCAGAGGACCGCTTAAAAAAGATGCCAGTCTGCCTGGTATAGAGCATTCAAAACGGAAATAAAATCTTAACAAGAAGTTTTATAGCAACATATTTCTACATAAGAACGCATACGTTCATCTATTAAATTTTTATTACTTGCATTTCATCACATCAATACGAGAAGTTACTTTTTATGTGAGGCCGAACGTTTCAGACATATAGAAGCACTGCCATCAAAGCTCTCAATAACATCTGGCAAAGAATAGTTTGGTATTTGGTGAATATCTAATTTTATAAAAACCGAGAGTTTCAAATTCAGTCATGAATGTAGACACTTACCTTTAGGTGAAAAATATGTAATTAAAATTTAAAAAGCAGTGACCCATTAAAAATTATTTGCCAATTTGTATTATTAATTTAAGCATTTTTATAGAGGAAATATCCTTTTCCATTTTTAGAAAGAAATATATAAGTCACAGCATATAACAGACTTTGCTTTTACACATTTCTACAACAAATATCACAAAGGAAAGCTTCTTGTAGAATACCAAAATAATGCCTCAATTTTAACAGAAAACTTCCAAGCGTGTAGGTGAGTTACAATATACCACATAAAATACTCAAATAATCCTAAAGTTTGATAAAAAAAAGAGTCATAACTTTTCACACAATATAAGTAAGGATTTTTTTTATCACAGAAAAACTACTGTAATGTTCTTATACGAAAACAAAAAGCAGAATTAGCTTAGAGAAGTCGAAGATGTTCGATCTGTAGCACTCTCTGCAAGCGTGGGTGGTTTGTTGCTCTATATACTTTCTAGAAATCGATTACATGGAAACTGTTGCACGGGAGTTCTTTGAACGCAAAAAGAAATACCAGATTAATAGGAGACTGCAATCATCCTACATATTTCACCTTGTAAGGAAGTTAATGTTTTAGACTCGACGTTTCATGCCAGATTCACAAATCCTTTTGATATCTTTCGGAAACACACAAATACCACACCAAAAAACACAAAAATAGCTGCAAAATATCAAACATTAATCATTTCTTCTTTCACGGATAATGTTCAATAAAATGAAGCAGAATATCATGTGGGAGGTCAAAAGCTTATTTCTAATAGTATTTTTTAAAAACTGTACAATCACCTTTTAAAATAGCTACTAATTAAAAATCAAGGCTTGAAATTTTATTCTATAAATTTTTAGTTTTACAGTTCAAAAACTACTGTGTTATTCTTTATTATGTAGTAAACAATAATTACTACATGTAGTAGTCAATGATTCTTCCATCAGTGTCCAAACCTAATTACCATGTCTCAACATTTTTCTGTCGAAAGAATACATAGTAATTTTAAATCAACCATAAATTGTACCTTATTCGTATGTAACTTGCTGTGTATGTTGATAAATAGTATAATCACCAAATCGGCATAAAAATTTTGAAAAAAAAAATTCTCTCTGTTTTGTAATAATATTCCAAAATACACTTTTCTTTAATTAAAATAACCCTAAAATCTTTCTCAAAGTTGCCGATATAAAATATTTCTTCTGAAACAACTCTTGCTTCTTAACAGTGAGTGCATCACGTAACGAGCCTGTAAGGCTCTTGCCAATCCAATTATGTTCAAACAGTATCACGCAAAATACTTCATAATCTTGAGTAATAAGGTAAAAACATAGTTCACAAGTATTTTTTTTGAGCTCTCAAGTGAAATATTGTCACCTGAAAAAATGTCGAAGGGAAACAATCCGATTTGCAAAGACTTTTTATCCCCAGAGGAGAAAACTGAAATCGAAAAAACTTGTTCGACACAAGTTACATTTCAAAATATAACGGACCAATGAATAGAGCACAACCACCACACTGAATATCCATTCGAGTACTAGTACATTCTTCGTTCAATATCAAAATCTGTCATAGATAATGACGGCTAATAGAAGGAGCCCACAAAACGCGGCCATTTTGTTTCGATACTCCCTCTGCAAGTTCACACTGTTTTCGAAGGGGTTTATAACACGACTGAAATATATGAATGGTTATACTCATCAAATACATAACTATCCCGTTTAAGTTAAAAGTGCTTCTTTCTGTGTTTATCTCTTGATGTCTATCGCCCGTCAAACTATGCTACTTTCATTTTTACTAAAACAAATTATTGAAACGCTATTTTATAAAATTTGCTGACGAATACAGTTTATGAGATAAAATCCCACTGCGTTAGGTGACAGGAAAATATTACAAAATCTATTCCTTGCATCCTTTAGCAAAAGCAAGTTATACAGATGAAACCCAATTAACAAACCATTATTCATATGTTGTTGTTGTTTCTAATGCCCCTTGGCTGGATGTTCCAAACCAGGTCCATCTAAGCATCGGGCTGAAGTGTGCTGTTCCGGTTCATATAGCACATAGGTTCTCAACATGGGCGATAACGCCCCCTTGTGGGCGTTTGAGACTTTCAGGGGGGCAGTAGAAGACCCAGAGAAAATTAGGGGGCGTTGAGATGGGGCGTTTTTTTTCGACCCTTTTTCAGGATCAAAATCGGAAGAAGCTGTAAAATTACAAGAACTAATAGAAGTGAAAACAAATGAAGAATTAAAATTTAAATTTAAACACAGCTATCAACAGTTCTGGCTGTAAAAAGATGCCGAAACTTTACCCTGGACTATGTATGGGCCGTGGTACAAAAATTTTTAATAACGTTTTCTTCATCATATTTAGTGGAACGTGGGTTCAGTGCAGTCACAAATATGTTAACTAAAGACAGAAACGGACTGCAAATTGCTAATCGCGATGATTTAGGTATGCCACCCACTAAAACAGAGTCGAATATAAATAAATTGATTGCTGTGCACCAAATCCATCCTCTTCATTAGATTTACAGTTATTTGTAATATTTACTAAACGATTATTATCCTTCGTTATCTTAATTTTCTGTGTGTAATGCAATTGTAACTATGTTTGATTTTAATAAATAATTTTATAATTTTAAGCTTAAAGTTATCTTATTTACAACAACATATTTATTTACTATGTTCTATATAGGTAGAAAGATATATACATAAAAGGCCGAAAATTTGCCATTGTATGTGTGTTTACTCGCATAGGAAGGTAAATTTCCAGGGGGGCGGTGAGTAATTTTTTCTCTGAAAAGGGGGTGGTCTACGAAATAAGTTTGGGAATCCCTGATATAGCACCACATGGATCGGAGTCAGTCTTAGCTAGTTGCCACCTCAAATTTGACCCCCCCCCAAGAGATATGACATCTGGAGGGATCGTACCCTCTCCCACCCTCTCTGACCTCATAGAGGGACTTTCTGGTCTACGGATTTAACGTGCCCATATCCGGCCTAGACATGGAGATATTTGTTGGCGCGTGTCGGGATTCAATCCAAACACCCTTAGTATCGAAAGCCAGCACGCTACGAGGCTACCTCGAGCCCATTATTCAAATAATTATATAAAAAATAATGCGCTAATTCAAACCGTCCGAATCGTTCAGATTATATGGCGTGATTAAACCTGCAGACTAGTCACTACGCAATAACCTGAATACGCAACCGAGGGTCCGCCTGTTCACTCATGTTCATTTAGGTCTTAGGAGCCGTGTCAAGTAGCATAGACTACCGACTGTTGCCCCCACCGACCGCTATATAAAAGACTAGCCGAAAACCCGCACTTCGCTACGGAGTACATTCAAATTAAATACAACGGTCAATGTATGCAATTGATGTAATATATATATATATATATATATATATATATATATTGATAAAAAATTGTAAGGTATATTTTTAAGGACAAAAAAATGTAAAAGAGAATTTTCAAATTAAATGTAATAGAACATACTAAAGAATATAGTACAGTTAATATAGTACAGTTTGAGGAACATATCTTTTACTGTATTTCAATAATTTTTTGGATAATGTCCAATCGTCTGCCCCGTTAGAAAGAAAAAAATGTTTTTTTTTGTCTATTTAGTTGTTATGCACGTGACGATAAATTTATTTTAAGTACCAGACAAAGAAATCACGTGATCGGCATTTAATAAATTAAATTCTAAATATTAATCTTTAAAAATTCACCAAAAATCAGGAAATGGAGGTAAAGATTCGGAAAAGATTTCATTTTAAAGGAATTTTTATGATCTTTCTCGTGATTTAAATTTTATAGCGGTCAAATCATTATTTTTAATGCAAACTTAAAAAAAGTTACTAAAAAGCTTAAAAATTTAATTTTAAAAAATCTAAGAAGAATTTTTCCAAAATCTTTCTTAGTGCACCCCTACACTATAAGGAGAATCGCCATGCAAAATTTCAGCCCTTTAGGTCCAGCGGTTTGATCTGTGCGTTGTATGTCAGTCAGTGAGTCAGTCAGTTACGGAACTGTTTTATATAGATAGATAAAATGAAAGTAAAGATGGATTTGTCAGGACTTTTTTTATTCATACCGTATAACCAGGGCCCGATTATGAATGCTGGGGGCCCCTGGGCAGATGCTATTTGGGCCCCCCCTTACGAAAATTTATAAAAATAAGAACTATCCATAGGCTATACATACTATTAGAAGTACTAGGTGCATACATGAAGGGAATTTTGGGGCCCCCTAGCATCAGGCGGCCCTGGGCAAAGTCCCGATTTGCCCATACGATAAAAAGGCCCTGCGTATAACAATACATAAACTGCCCCCGGAGGGATTGACTCGCACAAGGCAAAACTAGCAAGAAGTGTCTACTATAGAAAAGACATGCTTCTAACATCCTTTTATATATTTGGTCGGATGATGTTTGAAAAAATCAGGCGCTGCCATTCGGTACGGGAGTATGCGAGTTCGAGCCCCGCGGTTTGCGCTTTTGTAACTGTTCGGAATCTGCTTTAAACTGAGGTTTCGGCTGGTTTATCCTCCCAAAAGATGACCCTTAGCTTTCTCGATCTCCCAGTCTTACTTTCCGATGACACGAAACGTGTTTTCTGCAAATGTCATATAAAGAAAGAAACAGTAGAATCAAAGCAAATATTCATCACTTCCAGATCTGCAGCTGGATGTTTGCAAAACAAATTTGAACCGGGAATTCACATCCTTTAACTATTACGAAGTACAAGAGGGACGTTTTGCTTGCACGAATACGTGAATACCCTGCGAGTACCCCAAGTCTTTTAAAGTATCCCTCCCCCATACGCTATGCAAATAGTCTTACCTAGCGAAAATATTTATTTATTTTTTGGCCAGGGGGTATTAGAAACAACAACAACAACCGTCATGAGTTCAGAAATAGGAGAATGAACTACCCTGATCCCAATTTTCGACAAAATATTCTTGTTTTCGATTATTGAGATGCAAATGACTGTTTTCGATTATTGTAACACAATAATCATATTTAAACATATATGTAAGACTATAGCATCTCAATAATCGAAAACAAGAATATTTTGTCGAAAATTGGGATCAGGGTAGTTCATTCTCCTATGTCTGAACCCATGACGGTTGTTGTTGTTGTTTCTAATACCCCCTGGCCAAAAGTTCCAGACCAGGTCCATATAGGCTTCGGGCTTAAGTGTGCGGCTCCGGTTTATATAGTAGCACCAAATGGGTAGAAGTCAGTCTTAGCTAGTTGCCACCTCAATTTTGACCGAGCGACCTCAGGGGCTACATCTAAGGGGATCGCACCCTCTCCCACCCTCACTGACATCATAGAGGGACACTCATGAGGGTACTCGAAGGCAATAATTTTTCAGGGATTATGTGAACCTATAATCAATCTTCAAATTTGACATAGTACTTAACCTTAACCCTCCTGCCGTTGATGATTTTCATATTTTTCTCTACGGGGCTGTGGTACAGCGCGCTGGTTTTCGGTGCTGAGTGTGCTCGGGTTCAATCCGATCCCGTGTGCTGGGATTCGAACGCGTCGAATCACGAAAAATGCCTCCGTTCGTGTCGTCCCTTCATAGGGGCTAATGCTATCCGCCCATATGGTGCCCCCATAATAAAATGGACAGTAAACTGTGGCGTAGTATACGCGAATGTTTGATGACAAGTTCCTCCGCTTGAAAAAAAAAATAAATATTTTTCTCTACAAAATTGTGCACAAAATTTATATCTTGTATAGGGTTATCTCAAAAAGAGTTTTAATGCAATTAAAAGAAGATTGTATAAAAAAATAAACTAAATTTTTCAACGTTTTTATGCGACGTTTTTGGGTTTTTCAGTGTCGTGGCGCCATGTCTGTTTACTAAATATATGTAAAGTTTGTCTATAAAATATAGGTAAAATTTCAGCCAGGTGTGGTGAGGCTGCCTCAGAGGGCAACGAAGGGAATTAGAGGCCGGAGCCCCCCCCCCCCCAGAAAATAAATAAATAAATAAAATTAAATAGATGGAGTTAAAGAAAATATTTTTTTAGTAATTTTCAACTTGTGAAAAATATGAATATCTCGTTTAAGAAAAATAGAGAAAACAATTTTGAAGATAAAACATTTTGTAGGAGAAGTATTGCTTAGAATGAATGATGCGTATATCTTATCTGCAATATTTCATAGAAATGTAGGTAGGGAAATAACGTCCCCTTACATCAAAATACATAATAAAATTTCTTCAAACGGTAAATAAAGTTTCCCGCTGCTAAGTTACTCAGAAAATTTAATTCTACGCGATAATAGCGTAGCAAGCCAAAATTAACGCAATACGTATTTAAAACGCGATTTCGGGTCTCCCGCGGCTGAAGGGTTGAAAATTCTCTCACGGATGATTTCATTCTCCGTATACCCACCGTTTTTCCGTCTCTGTGTGATACCTTAAAGATTTTTTGAGGGGACCCTTAACACCTCACCTTAAAATAGAACCACGCCTCTTCTAAAAAAGAAAAAAGCATATTGTTTGGCTGAAATCACACTATAGAGTTGTTCGAATTAAATGGCCCCAAACCGAATTATTTTTCTACTGTGATTACATTGTCAGATGTAACAATTATAACTAGTGCAATTATAACTAGTAAAATGTAAATAATTCACCAGAGAAAGCCATTATATAACAGGAAGAATGCCATGACAGGCAAGCGAAATAAACAAAAATCCTGCACTTTGAACTAATACACCATAAATGCAAGATTCTGTAGCAGCATAAAAACTAAACCATAAAACGAGGCAACCAACTGGTCTCTTACTCAGGAGGCCAAATCGAATCAGTTACCACAAGGGGGATCTTTATCTTGCATTTATGGTGTGTTTAGCTCTAAGTGCAGGAATTCTGCTTATTTTCAATTGATTTGACTATCTGTTTCCATGGGGATCTCGGGACCTTGGGATGTATTTTGGCTAGACCTGCATCCTATTCAGGAAGTTCACCCTTGAGGTAACTGATTCGGTTTGGCTTCCTGATAAAGAGACCGGTCGGTTGCCACTTTATATGGTTTAGTTTTTATACTGTTACAGAATCTTGCATTTATGGTGCGTTTTGCTCTAAGTGCAGGATTTCTGTTTATTTCGCTCGCCTGCCATTGCATTCTTCCTGTTATATAATAGCTTTCTCTGTTGAATTAATTATTTACATTTTACGAGTTATAATTGTTTGTTTTTTCAGTTTGAGGATTTGTTGCAGCTGCGCAATCTTTTATTGAAAAGTTTAAAATTATTCAACGCTAGTGCAGTTTTTCTGTTAATTTCGTTCGGCTGTCTATGCCTTCTTTATGTATTTTAAATTCTTATTTTGTGTTGAATTATTTACATTGTATAAGTTATGTACATCTGTACTTTATATATCTATCTATCTCTGATATTTTCCCTAATAGTCCATTTTTTAAAAAAAAAACTGATATATTTATAATTTAACGTAAATTATCTCAATGAAATTTTGCATAGCTTTCCTTTTGTTCAAATTTCACCGAACTGTCGTCAGAATTTGTAATTTAGAGAAAAAAATACTGAAAATATTTTCCGTGGAGCAAAAATTAACATAAAAAATATCATTTTGCTCTCTAACCCTCTTAGCGAGTGAGCCATTTTTCTGTGTTTTTCTTTCAACTGCGAAAAGTGCTTCTGAGGAATTTCCCCCATCCTTTAGCTTAGTATTCAGCAGAATCAAACTCGAGACTCGTTTGACGCACTACAATAAGGATGGAATAATCTGTCACAAAAACTTTTTCAAATTGAACGAATGTGACGGAAAAACAGGTCTCAAACGCTTAGAGGGTTAAAGGGATTAAAGCTTGGATGTTTACATTTTTATCAATCCTGGACATAATTTAGAAGGTGCAGCCATTAACTTCCAGGGCTGATCTAATAACTCCAGAAAATATTACATGGAATACATACCCTTTTAAAATGTTTCAAAGTAACTCCCACATGCCGTCATACACTTCTGTGTTCGGCTGTTTAAGTTTCGGAAACAACTTTTAAAGTCCACTTTCGGAAACAACTTTTAAAGTTCACTTTCGGAATGCTCTTTAATGTGGACGTCGCGGTTTTCCTGATGGCTTCGACATCTTCAAATCTTGTTCCCTTCAGCAAATCTTTCAATTTTGGAATCAAGAAAAAGCCTGCCGGTGCTAAGTTCGGAGAGTATGGAGGATTATGCATCTCCACAACCTCATGCTGGGCCAATTTGCCGAAGGGAACAAGATTTGAGGAAGTCGAAGCCACCAAGAAAACGGTGACGTTCACATCAAAGAGCATTCCGAAAAAGGACTTTAAAAGTTGTTTCCGAAACTTATACAGCCAAACACAGAAGTGCATTATGGCAGGTGGGAGTTACTTCGAAACATATTAAATAGGTATGTAGTATTTCATGTAATATTTTCTGGAGTTATTAGATCAATCCTGGGAATTAATGACCGCAACTTGTACTTTAAAACCTTTCCTGTGAAATAAATATCATGCAAAAAGAACTATTGAATCGGCAGATATATTAATAAAAGCTAAGCATGTTTTGAATTTTGTGTTTGAATTGTTTTTAACAAATTTTCAAATTGTTCAAGTATTTTTAATAAGCAAAAATACCCGATACACCCACTCTTCGTGTTGAAAAACCAATTAAAAAATCTCCGAAAACAAAATGGCGGTGAAGGTAGGTCTGCTTAAAAAAACAGGCTAAACCAACGGTCACAGGTGTCTTTCGCGCGCGTTCCATTGATTGAGGATCCTCCTCTCACGTGACGACTTTTTGTCCGGCGGATAAAGGCGGGGAAAAGCAAAAAAGAACCTCATCGAAATTCCCGCTGCCCGCTAAATAATCGATATACCCCATAAACGATTTTGTCCGAAAGTTAGGGAATATAACGCAGGTCGGAAATGTAACTTCCCTACGATTAAAGAAAAAAGTAGGAAAATGACCACAGGTAATTTTCTTTGGGTGATTTATTAATGCCTCCATACTGGCAATATTCTTGATACTGGGTGGAAAGTAAAAGAGAGCGCTCCATCACTTTGACAGAATACGCTTTTTCTTTTCCTTTGGTAGTTCCCGATACGATCCGAGAGAAAGCGATCGAATTAGAGCGTTCGTGTCTTTCTGACACGTTAACATTCAAAACTCTCGACAATAACGACTGGATACTCATTCGGACATACGAATTTTTATTATACGCACACACACAAACATATATATATATATATATATATATATATATATATATATATATATATATATATATATACTCTAAAGAGCCAAAAAAACTGGTACAGGCGTGCGTATGCAAATAAAGGAGGTATGCAACCAATCAGCGTAAAGCGATGCAGTCGGCAGCGCCTATATAAGACAATAGGTGTCTGTCGAAGCTGTTAGATCGGTCCCTGCTGCTACTATGCCTGGTTGTCACAATTTATGTGACTTTGATCATTG
Organism: Dolomedes plantarius; assembly: GCA_907164885.2. Lineage (NCBI taxonomy): Eukaryota > Metazoa > Arthropoda > Arachnida > Araneae > Dolomedidae > Dolomedes > Dolomedes plantarius. The sequence continues at coordinate 51,357,815 of OU015493.1, read as the reverse complement.
TGTTATAGTCAACGCACGAGAGATGGGACAGAACATCTCCGAGATAGCGATACAATTTGGATTTTCGAGAACGACCATTTCACGAGTGTACCGTGAATATCAGGTATCCTGTAAAACATCAAATCTCCGACAGTGGTACGGCCGGAAAACGACCTTGAAAGAACGGGACTGCCAACAACTGACGAGAATCCTTAAACGAGAGAGACGTGCAACACTTCCTCACATTGCTGCGGATTTCAATGATGGGGCATCAACAAGTGTCAGCGTGTGAACTGTTGAACGTATCGTCATTGATATGGGCTTTCGGAGCTTCAGACCCATTCGTGTACCGTTGCTGATTGCACGGCACAGAAATTTGCGCCTTGCTTGGGCCCGTCAACACCTCCATTGGACTGTTGATGACTGGGAACACGTTGCCTGGTCTGACGAGTCTCGTTTCCAGTATTATCGGGCAGATAGACGTGTACGGGTATGGTGACAACCTCATAAATCCACGTTCCGTACATGTCAACCGGGAACTGTTCAAGCTGGTGGAGCCTCTGTAATGGTATGGGGCTTGTGCAGTTGGCGTGATATGGGACCCCTGATACGTCTAGAGGTGACAGGTACATAAGCATCCTGTCGAATCATCTACACCCATTCATGACTATTGTGCATTCCGGCGGATTTGCACAAATCCAGCAGGACAATGCGACACCCTCCAAGTCGAGAGTAGCTACCGAGTGGCTTCAGAATCCCTCTTTTGACATTAGACACTTCCATTGGCCACCTGAATCCCCAGATATTTACATTATTGAGCATATCTGGGATACCTTTCAACGTGCTGTTCAGAACAGATCTCTACCCCCTCGCACTTCTATGGACTGATGTGCAGGATTCATGGTGTGACTTGCCTCCGGGATACCTTTAGACAGTCAAGCCCATTCCACGTCGTGTTCCGGCACTTCTGCGTTCTTGTGGGGTTCTACATGATATCAGGCATGTGTACCAGTTTGTTTGGCTCTTCAATATATATATATATATATATGTGTGTGTGTGTGTGTGTGTGTGTCATGTAATTCATGAAGAGGTACCCAAATTTCACAGGACAGCGAAAACCTGTGTTCAAGACCCCGTTCAAGACTAAATTACCTATTTTCAGGTTTGAATTTCAGCTGATTCCAGTAACATTTGGTCACATGTATACAAAAGATTAGCTTACTACGATATGTAGTTCGCTGCGTAGAGTCGATATAGTCGAAATGTAATAATCAAAATATAACCCTGGTCAACCCTATGATTTTTACCATGTTTTTATTAACTTTCTTTCTTGCATGTTTGTGTCTTTGTCAAGTAAAAATCTTGCAATCGATTTTTAACTAACTTCCCTACTACATAGACATTTGAAACTTTTAGAATAGCTCAGAACACTATAACAATGCATTTTTTAAATGCTTTTAGCCCTCTTTAAGCAGAATTAAATTAATTTTCAGTTATTTTCAGTTAATTTTGTTTTTTAGACTGGTGCAGCCATCTATTGGTCGGAACGGGAAAGAAAAGTTAAATGCAAGTTAACTTCCAATTAACTTCATTTTCTTTCAAGTTGATGGAATAATTCATCAAAAAAATTTAAAAAAGTATTAAAATTTTGTTGATGATTTTTTTTTATTATTAATAAATAGAATTGTCAAGTTTATATGATTCAACAGAAAATTTAAAAACATTGTCGTATTGTCTGTCCTGAAATTAGATTTTTGGGCGTAAATCGTAGTTTATTTGGGTTAGTACGTATTTATTTATAATTAAAATTATTTGGTTGCGTTGTGTTTAAGTTATTTTGTTGAATCCAGCCCAAAGCTCTGGACACTAATTGACAATAACGAACAGATCAAATAGACATAAATTAAGCCAACTCATTACGTTTAAAATAGATCATAATTTATTTACAAAAAAACCTATATTTACAAATTATGCTACGAACATTTATAATCATAACCTTCTTTGCAAAATATTCAATTTTCAATTTCCAACTTTTTCAATGTTTCAAATTTTAAGCTTACACAATTATTTAATCAAAATATTTATCAATTTATTCACCACCTTTATAGGATTAGGGAGCGTAAAGACTTAGAACCAACAAATACAAAATTTGACTCTAACCGAAACAATCTATACTCTTTTTCTATCTCTCTAACACACCAAAACTAACTCGAAACCGTGGGAACTGAACAAATCAAAATAATGCAAAACACTCACTCAGTTTGCTGACCTTTGATGATTGTTGACATTCGATTTAATGCGATGGGGTCCGGGGGTCGAAAACCTTCCTTGGCATGGGGTGGTCACGTCTGGCTTTATGATGAGGAAAACCTCTCGACGTCTGGCGGAATATCTAAGTAGTCTCCACTCTATGATTCCATCAACTCCTTGTCTCAAACTCAGGTGCGGTCTTCACTTGATTAACGGTCGATAACGTCTATGCGTAACCCCAGATGCGGGCTCCACTCCAACAGCTGTCGATTGCGTCTTCTACCTAACTTAGATGCTGACTCCACTCGACCAACTGCCGATTTATGTCTTCTACGTAAATTTAGATCCACGGGAAACCAAACTCCGATTCAAAATTCTACGAAAGACAACACAGTGTTGCGGGGACCCTACAGCTTCCCCGTCAAAATCTTAATCATCTTTTTTTTTCTCTCAGAACCATGTATATATTTCCTTTCATTCTCTTTGTCTAAAATTAATCCCGCCTTCTAATAAAACCTCTAGCCATTCCACGTTTTGCAATGTTTTTTTATTCGTCTATCCAAAACTCAAAATCTTCGATTGGATATCTCTCTCCAAATGGGTGTGCACTTCAATTTCGTCACTCAAGACCACCCAAAGTCAACTCCACGTGTCCTGCCGTAGATTCCCCTTCATTGACTCATAAATTTGTTCACAAAAGGCTTTGTAGTTTAATGTCACTTCTGGCTCCAGCCCCGTTATCTTGTCTGGAATCGGGAACCACCGACAAACCGCTTTCGTCCCCCTTCTCTCTTGCCCAAACATAAAAGACACCGTATTATTCTTTAATTAAAAGTCTCTTATGCCGGTACCCTTCTCCAAAATGTAATGCTGCCGCCTTTACATATTTCTTCTACAATATTTCAGATAACTTTTATCCAAATTAAAGGCGCATCATTACAAACATGGTATATAAAAAGTTCTTTTTAACTTATAATTATTTAAAACTTATTTTTAAAACGCTGTATCTCCCTCATTTCCCCCTCATTTTGCTCGTAAAATATTCCCGTTTTCTGGATAAGATGAACTCAAAAGCTAGAAATCATTTTTCCGCTATAAGGCACCTTTTCCTGGGCATATATTTTCAGGGTGATTTTTATTAAACTGACACTACTCAGAGCCATCTGTAGCGCAATCTATAAACTGGAATTCCACCTAAATTGATAGAGGGACCAAGGACTACATGAGAAAGAGTTTCCTTGAAAAAAAAAGATTCCAAAAATCGCCGATAGGGAAGATATGGTGCTATTGTTGTCGTCGCACTCGAGAATTTGCACGAAACGCAAGTAAAGCATCAAAATGCAAATTCACGACAACGTAGTCGACAGCAGTGCCAATATTTCGTCTATAAAGATAAGGGGTGAATACCGAAAAAGTTGTAATAAGCAGACAAATGGATAACAAAAATATTTCACTGCAACATCACTTTTCGCAGCAAATTCACTTCTCCCTCCTCCAATGTGACCACCATCCTGGTGGACGACACATTGCATCCTGAACAGTACGTTCTGAACGTCCGAGCGTAACATGTCACCTGGAATGTTCATCACAGTCCGGATATGTTGTCCTTTAAGGGTGCCAAATTAGAGACTACACCAAGATACACCTTGGACTTTAAATACCCCACAAAAAAAGTCACGTGGTTTAGGTCCGGGGAGCGAGGTGGCCATGCAAGTGGAAAAAGCGACTGATGACCCTTTCACTCTAAAAAGTGATGGCTTAACAGATTCCGCACCGATTTTTATAGCCCAAAATACTGACGCTGCTGTCGACTACGTAATCACGAATTTGCATTTTGATGTTTTACTTGCGTTTTATGCAAATTTTCGGGTGCACCGACAACAGCGCCATATCTTCTCCTATCGGCGACTTTTGGAACGAATTTTTTTTCCTTCATGAAAACTCTCTCCCATGTCGTCCCAAATCCCTCTATCAATTTTGGTGGAATTTTTTGGAAGTTAGTTAAAAATCGATTGTAAGATTTGTACGGGACAAACACACAATCACACGAACACACAAACAAACAAACACGAAAGCGACTTAATAAAAACATGGTAATGAGTGCGTATCTGGCCTTGTTATCATCGTAGAGCAAGGTTTTTGTCTTTTGATTCTAAAAGCTCTATGTTTTAAGTCATAAAAATAAAAATATGCTTCTTTAGAAAATTTTATGTCGCGGAGATTCTTAAACACAAAAGGTAGTTAAGTGCATTAATACGGCGCGCGGAACATCCCTGAATATCCTTGCTCAGAAGTGCGCAAAAGTATTACACCTCCTAAACGAAAAATAGCTTTAGGAAGACAGTTGCAAGATTTTCAAACGAGGTATTTTGCAAAATTTATGAACAAATCCTGATGAAAGAGACATAAAGGGGGTCGCAGTACATAATATAGAGACGCTTCGACAGGAAATTACAGTACAATCCTACAATACTGACGTGCTCAAAAGTTTAAGACCATAGCTTCGGAATAGTATTGGTACTTCTCATTTGCTACGTTCTCCAATGAGATCTTGTAAGAAAGTTAGAGCACAAATGCTAATAAAAGTGAATTACTTGGAGTCGCAGCACAGAGTATAGACGTATCAAAAGGGAATTCCTTTCTTTTGGCGCCACAAAATTCCGCCAGAAACCTTGTACTCAGCAATGGGATGAAGTAGTCTTCGCTAAGCAATGGTAAAAAGTACCATTTTCTGGTGAATCTAACGCAGAAAACTTTGGTATGCACACATACAATGAGTACGACGCTCCACCGGCCTTATCTTTTTTACATGTTTTTATTAACTCTCTTTCTTGTTTGTTTCTGTGTTTGTGTGTTTGTCCAGTTCAAATCTTGTAATCGATTTTTGACTAACTTCCCGACTAGCTAGACATTTGAAACTTTTAGAATAGCTCAGAACATGATGACAAAGTATTATTTTAATACTTTTAGCCATCTTTAAGCATAATTGAATTAATTTTCAGTTATTTTAAGTTAATTTTGTTTTGTAGACTGGTGAAACCATCTATCGAACGGAACGGGAACGAAAAGTGAAACGCAAGTTATATTTCAATTGACTTAATTTTCTTTCAAGTTGATGGGATAATTCATCAAAAAAAATTTTTTAAAAGTATTTATTAATACATAGAATTATCAAGTTTATGTGATTCAACAGAAAATTTAAAAACAGGGTTTATAAAAAGTTCTTTTTATCTTGTAATTATGTGAGAAATTAGCTCGTGTAGGGAAAGATTCCTCCCTAAGTTCTGGTACTGCTACTTTGCATCTTTTTTATTGACTGTATACGTTCTGAGCCAATTTTAAAAAAAAAATCATTTTTAAAGGATATTTTGGTCTTTTATGGTAAAATAGCACTTTAAAATTAAAAAAGGAACAAGAATTTACCTGTAAATACCATACTTTTTTTTAAATTGGTTAATTAAGTAATTTTTGATGAAATTTAGTTTAAACGCCTGTCACTCTGAAAAAAATTCTCATACTACTATTTTAATTTCCTTCTCACACATGATACATATGACAGTTATCTTCAAAATGACCCACAATCTAAGAGAAATTTTAAAATGTAAAAATAATACACTTAATTTTATGTTCCAATATGAAAATTTCCCCCAATTCTTCATTCCTTTCCTTATAAAAATAACCTCAAATAAAAAAACTATTTATTATACATCAATTCTTGTACGTCATTTCGTTAACTATAGCATCTAAAACATTTCCTGAAAATTTTATCAAACTATATACATTATTATGCGAGATATCATGATAACGGTAGAGATTTGTGCTAAAAAACATAATTCTGAGAAAAACGCATTTAAAGTTGTTTGTCACTTCAATTTTGTAGCAGACGATGTTTTTTAAAATAACTATAACTCTGCTTCTAATTTATGTAGAATGAAAATCAAAACGGTTTTGAAAAGAAAAAAGATTGAATTACACGATTCTTGCCCCAAAAAAAATTTTTAAAAATTGACCAAATAGTAAAAAAAATGACATTTTCAAGGTAGGCAAACGTAGGCCTTGTGAGAAATTAGCTTGTGTAGGGAAAGATCCCTCCCTAAATTTTGGTACTGCTACTTTGCATCTTTTTTATTTATTAACAAAAGGTTTGATTTGGAGCGTTAAGGCCAATTTTTGCTATACAAGGGCTAATTAGACCCGGACCTACTGCTTAAAGCCGATTCCGAACGGTTAGAAACGTCCATGCCAAGAGCGAGATTCGAACCCACAGCCTTTGGTACCGAAAGCCAGCACCCTAGCCATTCGTCCATCATCCGGCTAAATAAATAAAAAAAAGGAGGAATGCTGTTAAGTATCTGAACAACAGTTGCAAGTGATTCTGACGTTTACTAATGAATACACACTTAATTGTTCTATTTTCATGATTAAAAACAACACTTAATTAAATGTGTTGTAAAGTTACATGTTACTTAAAAGTAAATAAAATTTACGCCTGGATTCGGGCGGAACATTTTTGCTCAAAAACTGTACAAACATAGAATTGCACAAACAGAAAACTGCACAACATAGGGCCTGTTCACACCGAATCTGGAACGGAGAGTTGCGTTTCCTGCATTGGCAACGATATTATTCACATGTCCTGTGATTAGTCTGATATATTACGTGATCCTTTTTTCAAGCTCTGGGATTGGTTATTATTTTTAACGTAGACGCTACGCAACGCTCGGGACGCAATGTGACCAAGGTCATAGACAGAACATTCAACAGATTTTTTTTTGAGTTTATTTAAAAACAAACTCAATGAAAGACATCCAAGGATTACAACAGAACTCCCTGCATCTATCAAATATGTATAGTGCACATTCCTTACTACTGAAAATATTTAAAATATACTAAATTATTTGAAATATTTGAAGTATACTAAATTTAATGAAATATTTGAAATATACTGAAAAATATTTAAAAAATACAGAAAATATTTTTTCCAGCGTTCGTTATTGATTACGACAAACCATATGTAACAGGTCTTTTCCTAAGTATTGAAGCCCTAGCTCATCCAAATTCCTTCTTTATTCCCTTCATTTCTGCTTTTCTTTCCCCCGTTGTGCGTCAGATTTATCAAAGACCGAGGGAAAGAAATTGATGTGGATTTTAAGCTTTCACGCCCTGCTCTAAATGACCATAAAATGTGACGCATTTTCCCAACACAGCTGAGACTCAGCTAATGTCGGCCTATCACCGAAATTCAAAAGAAATTATACGTGATAGGCAGGGAAACATAAATTTCGCAAAAAATACAATTTATAAAATTTCGCACAAAAAAAATATAAATTAAAAAATTTCGTATTTATTAAAAAATAATATGATTTTGCTTACTTGGATTGTAAGTATCAAAATTCTTAGTTAAAAGCCAACATTGTAGTAGTCTCCATATTATGTTCTTTAAGTCTTTCCTTTCTGTCATTAATTACTATATTATGCATACTAAAATATCTCAACATCTACTCTGTTAACCATATGCGTAGCGTCGGGGGGCACGTACCCCCCCCCCCCCAACTTAACTTGGAAATAAATTAAAACGTTAATAGAGGTTCAGTTAAAATCGGAAAATTTTAGAAAACTTTTAAGAAAATTGTTTTTTTTCCGCTTTTTTAAACTGTGAAACTGAAGATTCCGATTATGTCTTTAGCCTTAACATACGTAGTTCTTAACAATGATATGATCCATAACAAAAATTCGATGCTATATTTTTTTTCTCATTTTATTTATATTATATTTATTTTTCTCATTGTATAAATTTTGAATACTACTCAAACATCAATTCTATTGTTATTCAATTTTTAAAAAATCATAATATTTAATATTTTAAGGACCGTCCGGTAGTCAATGCGCTTAGGAGAGCCCTGACTGAATTCAATTCATGCAATCTTTACCTCCGTTTTCTGATTTTTATTGAATTTTTAAAGATTCATTTTTAGAATTTAACTTATTCAATGTTGATCACGAGATTTGTTTTTTCTTTTTGGATACTTTAAATTAATTTTGCGTCACGTGCATAACAACAAAATAAATTGACAAAAAAAAAAAATTAAAATGCAGTAAAAGATGAAATTTAACCACTAGACTAATTGAGATGGAAGTTTTTTAAGAATTTAATTCAAATTAGTATGTTTTATGGATATTAAACTACATATGAAACTGCAATTTCCCCTCAAAGTATGCTTCACCATGACGATAAATAAGTCTCAAGGGGAAACTTTAAAATAAGCTTGCGTAGATTTAAGGGAAAATTGCTTCTCCCACGGTCATTTTTACGTATCTTGCTCACGAGTAAGTTCGCGGAAGAGCTGGTAATAGTAGTTCCACCCAATGAAGAAACAAAAAAAATATTGTTTATAAGGAAATACTCTAAAAATCAATTTCATTATTTTTTCATTGTAATTATCCTAAAATGTACTCCGTAGCGAAGCACGGGTATTTAGCTAGTTATTTATATACAGAGATACAATTGATTACAAAAAAATCGCTACAAAATGTGTGTATGTTAAGAAAATTTTATGTACCTACCTCTTTAATTGATGCAAGCGGGGAACACACCTTGAGGATGTGCCGTCAATCTTTAAAAGCCATTTGTAAGTCCAGAGCAGGACTTAGTTGTTTTGGATGTTTTTTAGCCAAACTCAAGCATTCAGGTTTGATCTTACAAGGCAGCTTTCTTATTAGACTCCCATTAAGGCAAGCTCTTTTCCCCAGAAACTTTCGATTTCAAATCTTGGCACGAGCCAACTTCATTTTAATCCCACAGTAGCTATGGAAACAAAGAAATAAAACACAGGGCATCTGAAGGAACCAGTTGCAATTTTAAAACTTTATCGCCTGTGGCCACATTTAGAAACGCATGAAGTTCATTTTAAATCTCCATTCAGGTCACATAAAAAGCAGTAAAAAAACTTCCAGCCCGGTTAAAAATTCACTCGGAGGATATCGCCTTTCTCATAGGTACCGTATGGAATGAGAGTTTAATGACCACCAGAGGCCAGGATCTTGCGCGATAAAAGCAGCATTAAAAGGGGTGAGGGGTTTTCCTAACAATTCGAAAAAAAAAGAACAAAAAAAAAAAAAAGAAAGATCCCTTCTCTAAGAGGGAAAGCGGACGCTGAAAACATTGTTTTCGGAATTAGAAGAAATGGCATCCGAACACGAGGCCTTAATAATGCAATTACAGGACTTGGAATTCCTTCCCGCCTACTAGTCCAGAATTAGAATGCCTTCTCGTTCGGGAATGTTCCGAGCCATCTCAAAAAGTTCTTTGTTCTTTCGGTCCCTGAGGAAATTCCACGGCTCTGAGTTTTTATTCTGATATTAAATATTTTAGAACTGGCTGCGTTCGAGAGATAAAACTGTAAAAAGCCAAAGAGGACATTTTTAGAGACACCCGTGTATTTTAAAAACACAAAGTTGAAGCAATAAAATACGACCCAGTGTTTCAAAACAGATATTGTTTCAAGAAAGCCCGAGTTCCGGAAGGATTCGATAGTTCCATTCTTTGAATTTATTGTTTATTAGACCATCCTTTTTCAGTTGCATCGCCCACTATTCGAAGAATTCGAACTAAAAGGTCAATATTTCACTGAAATGGAAAATCCTTTTATTTTAAGATTATTTAGCTGAATATCTCAATCCATTTGCCTCATTATTAATTAAAGTATCTGAATCAACCAATTCCTTATTATTATTTTGAGGGGCAACTCGTCTGATCTCAACAAGGCGAGTTTTTGATGGCAACATTTTCGGTTGATTCGCCATCATTTGAAAATAATCAGTCAATATTTTCTTTTCCACCCGTTTAGAGCCATATGGAAAGTTCGCCAGCTTCCATTTCTCCCGTAAAAATTCATAAAAGTAATCTCTAGCTTCTATATTTATTACAGACATTTTGAAAGGGGTTATTAAAAGCTCCTGTTTTCTAAGAATCAATATAAATTAAAAATATTTAATTAAAAGATGTTTTTGGATTTAATATCATTAAAAATCCGTAATAAATATTGAAAATTTAAATTTTTAATTAGTTATTCATTCCGAATTACAGCAGTTTTTCTGAAAAGGAGTTTCACACCAAAATTCTTTATCAACAGATTGGCAGCCATGAAATTCGAAATCAACTCATTTTTCATTGTGGTTTAATTTTAATGATGTATATACTATGAAATATTTTTAATTCGGTAACATCCTAACCCAATATTAAGGAAACTTGCATCATTCAGTTTTGTATAATTTCAGGAATACAGGGATTTTACAAGCATGGTATACTGTTGTGTTCCTTTGGCTACATTGAGAGAAACCCAGAGTATTAGTCAAATAAATGTAACTACATAAATTATATAAATTTAAATGACACCCAGCACAAAGTCTCGCTCCATGTCTTACAAAAACGATAGGATCCTTTTTTTTTGTCGTTGTTTTTTTTTTTTTTTTGCATTCGAACAAAAAAAAAGAAAAGAAAATCTGTAAAAAGCATCAAAGAAAAGGATTTTTATTTGAAAAAATATTTTTGTATAACGTTTATTATAAGTAATGTGTCGTCGTTTCCTTTCATGAGGTTCGTGGAAATAGTTCTTTGAAAAAATTACTAAAAAGAAAAATAAAATAAATAAAAATGTTAATTTTCTTTGCTTAATAAATACTAAAGGTTTTTTAGAATCAAATAAGGTAAATGTGTCTACTATGCCATACATTACCACATGCAACACTTTTAGAATGTCTAAGTTTACCCAGCTGCATATGTGTTCTGCAAGTCAATCTATCCCGGAATGAGGTTTTTCATGATCTGCTATTTCCAAAAGTATATCTGTAAAGCTCCCGGCAAGGTATCTCTACGGAATCAAAGAGAGCATTCCGTTATTCTATTTTTATTTAAACTATCGTCAGAATTTTTGTTAAAGATTACATAACGTGAAACTACTTTCTCTACAGCAAAAGTTGCTTTGATAGAGCACCTTTTTTTCTATTCCCTTAAAATCATCCTAATTCCCTTAAGGCTGCTGTAAGCTAACTTGGATTTGCTTACCTCAATGTTAAGCCATGGAGAAAATGTGTCTAAGGATTGCCGACTTGGATTTAAAGTTTTTTTTTTTTGAAATTTTGCACCCTAATACAAAAAAAATACACCTTGGGCATTTTTCATTTTAAAAAATGAAAGTAATATTTTAAAATTAAAAATATTAGGGGAAAATCAGGACAGTGTATTTTGAATGCTCCTAAATTCCTTTGGTGGACGAAATTTATGAAATGAATCCTGTTGACAGCTGCAGAAAAGTTCAGGCTATCGGAAAATACCATCTTTTATTGGATTAACAGCATTTATGTAGCTGCAAATAGTAGACACATTTTCTCCATAGGTTAACATTGGGGTGAGTGAATCCAATAGGGATAGTACACAACAGTCTTGAAATCAAGATCAAAGTGTTTAAAAATTTTAATAATAAAGTTTTTATAAATCATTAAGGCAAATTATCTTGAAACTAATCCTGTTCACAAAGTTGAAGAGTCATGCCGACAGAAATCGATTTGGCAGATATATCAAAAACCTAAACGTGCTTTTGAATTTCAAATTTTTTTTTTATAAAACAGAGAAATAAAATTTTCCAGAATTTTAAACGTGTAATAATCTTTATATAATAATTACAAGATAAAAAGAACTTTTTATATACCATGTTTTTAAATTTTCTGTTGAATCATATAAACTTGAAAATTCTATGTATTAATAAATACTTTTTTAAATGTTTTTGATGAATTATCCCATTAACTTGAAAGAAAATGAAGTTAAATGGAAGTTAACTTGCGTTTAGCTTTTCAGTCCCGTTCCGGCGATAGATGGCTGCACCAGTCTACAAAACAAAATAACTGAAAATGAATTTAATCTTCTTAAAGATGGCTAAAAGTATTAAAAAATGCATTGTCATCGTGTTCTGAGCTATTCTAAAAGTTTCAAATATCTTGCTAGTCGGGAAGTTAATTAGAAATCGATTGCAAGATTTGTACTGGACAAACACACAAACACACACACAAACAAGAAAGCAAGTTAATAAAAACATGGAAAAAACACCTTTGAGGGAATAAAATCATAAAGAAATGTCCGTAAAAAATAAATAAATAAAACTTTGTGACCACACCCCCTTTAAAAATGAGTTTGATTAATTCAAGGAAAATCACCTTTTCTTTGAATAGGATGAGTGGATTATTGCCAGAAAAAATTTCAGAAACTATGTAGCAACCAGAATCACTCGAAAAAAAATAATAATTTTAAAACTTCATTTTGGTATTTTTGCAACAATAAAAATCGTGTACTATAGTCTTTCTATCATGCTTGTTTGTTCAGAATTTTCTTTAATGGAAGCTCTCTGTAGATAAGGATGATACATAAAAAGTAACTTTATTTGATACTTTGTTCGTTTGATCTTCCATTGATCGTTTCATCCGATTTAGGATAAATTAGCTTTGTTGAAAATGAAAAGTATTTTTAGAAAATAACTGAAACAATAGCTATAGACGATTCAACAATACTCCACTACAAATTGCTATAAGAAGCATCGCAAGGTACAAATCCGGAACAGACTGGCGACAGTTCTTCACGAACGATTGAATAAAATCCGAATTAATACACATATTTGGTCAAATCATGATTTAAAAATTAAAAATAATCTAAAAAAAAGGTAGAAAAAGCGCTATTGCATTTTTATTCTACTTCAATATTAAATTTCTTAGTTTTTCTGCCATTCAGAACAGCAGAAATATCGGGCATTAATAGCGCCATATGTAGAAATAACCTTAATGTTAATAGATAAAGTGCAAAACAAGGCTGAGTTTTGCCGAACAGCAGATATTTTCAAAGTTGTGGTCTCGTGTAACTACATTTAGGCGATTTTTTGAGGGTCTTAACAAATTTTTTGGCGATTCCTTCATGAAAAGATGTTATTAATAGATGATTTAAAAAATAAATTAATTAAAAATTTTACGAGATTTGTCCAGAAATATCGCCAGAAAAAGATGAATAACGTAATCAGCATTCGCAAATTTGTCTATCCTATTTCAAAGTAGTACGTTTCTCCTTTTAAGTTCAGAATGATTGGTTCATTCCTGGTTTCACTACGGCCATTGTCAGCAGAAAGAATTTGCTACTTACGACTGAAGGTTTTTTTTTTTTCTGTAGGAATAGTCGGTAACTCTATAATGTGGTTCTGATTATAAGAATAAAAAAAGAAAATTGTTCGAATAATTTTGGGAGACGGCTAGATTTATTGTAAATATCATTGTTCTCAAACTACTATTGCATTAGAAAATAATACAATATTTTATTCATTTAATGAAGTAATTTAATAATTTCCCACCCATTAAAAACATTATAGTACTGAAAACTTTATTTTATTTGTAAATGGGTTTAATATATTTTTTCACGGTATAACAAAACCTTCATAAAGAAAGTGTCTTAAATGTAAAAATAGGATCTGAATGTGTTGAAAAAACAATACTTTTTTACACATTAAAATAGAAGTGTAAAGTTACCCTGACCGTTGATATAACAATGTAAGCAAGTTTCATTGTTGAGCTTCGGAATGGATTCAAAAAGATACATTCTTAAGATTATACAGCAAAATACGTTTTCCTGGTATTTATCAATCTATCTCCTTACAAGAATGAACATGAATCTTGAAAAATTCATCTTCAGTTATTTTTTTTCAAAATTTAGGAAAATAAAATTGGACTATATAAAAATTGAGGCACTAACTGAGTTGATTCCAAGGAAAAGTGTCTTGTTTTCATATTCCCATAAAAATATAACATTACGAAATTAAAAATATCACGAGACTCAGTTTTGCAGTGCTGCCATCTATTGAATATATTTGAAAACAGAAACGATAGATAAAGTTACACTTCTAAGATGTTTTTATAATAATATTCAATATTTAAAAACACACAGTAGGCCCACTCATGATGAATTGAAAGTAAAAATTATTGAGTTTAGATATTTAATTTATATAAATTTTAACTAGAATTTTCTATTCACGAAAAAAGGTAGTATACAATACTCAAAATTAAAGCTCTTTCATTAAAACGTTTTATTCAAAAGATAAGTTGAAAAGATTGTATAAGAAATGAATATATGTCCAAAACAAAGTAATTGGAAAAAGAGCCGTATTTATCAAAATTTCTGAAATTAGATAATAGAGATCACAATTTTCTAGAGGACACAAAACCCTCTCGTGTTAATCCTTAATGAAGCGATAATAATCCAAAGAGGGTGTAGAAGCCGAAAGAGAGCTGACAATTAAAAATATCCGAAAATTAAATGTAGTTGTAATTTATACTGACCCAAATAAAAAGATAATTGGTCGAAGATTACGAACTATAAAACACACTTAATAAACCATTCAAAGAATATTTCTGAAAACCTTCAAAAGTTTTTAGGGAATATTTATTTTATCTCATAAGATGAAACATTTTGTGCTCAGGGAAACAATCAAAAATCTTGAATAAACTTAAATCGCACATTTTCATCAATATTTATTAGTATTAAACCAACTGTTACTTGATATTTTGGTAGGATAGATATCCAGGTTAAAATGAATTTATGAGTTAGGTTCATTTGAAGGAAATTATTAAATGCAAACATCTCGACTTAAATATTATTTCTGTAATTACACTACTATAAAGATCATTTTAAAAATTTTCTTGATTTTTTTTTGTGAATGAATAATAATAATAAAAAAACTAATGTGTGCAGGTTTTCATTATACAGGGTGATCAAAAGTCACTTTACCCATAAGATTACAAATAACTTTTTAACAAATGAAACCATATGCTTTTAGTTAAAGGTGAACGTAGTTCAGTTCCTGATTTTTACATAGATATCAGATTGTGCAAACCATTCTCTAGTTTACATGAATGAATAAGACAACAAATATTGTCAACTACATCTTGTAGCATCTCCTCCGGAATGACGATAATTTCCAATCAAATTTTTCCACAGTTCCTCTCTAGAGTGGGATTTGTTTGCATATAATCGCTGTTGTGAATCGAATGGATTGTGTGGGTGGAGTTCAACTGGCAATAATCGATACAACGTGACCCCCGGAGAACGATGCAAAAATTTGTTGTTTTTGTGCTTTGACTTGGATATGAATCGAGCACATATTGGCAGTGCTCCCCAGGTTTCATTAATTATACTCGCTATTAATTTCAGTCAAATTTCAATTGTTATACCTTTTTGCTATGTGTGGTGTTAAATAAAAGTATAAAACGATCATCAAGGACTCTTACGGGTTATTTGGCACCTTACACATTTCGTATTCTAGGATAAATTCTTCATTTTCTTCACTTGCTGTTTTAAATAATCCCACAAGAAAAATATCTGGTGATCTCTGCGGCCAAAGTCCCTTGGAAATCACTTTATTTCAAAAACCTTTTGCAGTCCCCTTTGAAACAAGGGCCATGTGTGCAATAAGGCGAAACGTCGCAACGTCACTGGCTACGTCAGTTTTCGTCTACTATAGATCACGTGATTATCGGGTGGCAGAAAACAGCAGCCGTTCCTATGCGTTTGCATGTGTTTTTGGACGATACCTTCATTTTGAGTTAAATAATTTAAGTTTATTTATAAAATTCCTCATATTAGTTGTATGTAACGGGTATTTTAACACTTTTTTTCAATATTTCGCAAGGTTTAAGAGAATATAATCATTCTTTCGTTGAGAATGATTATTATGTTGAGATATGTATAGATATCAGGATAAGTTACTTCAGGCCAGCGTCTTGTATCGTAACTCCAGTCTTCCCCTGTCAATAAATACGGGTCACATACTGAATAAACCTTTCCGGGATGTACCTGAATGTTTAATTTGGTGATATACCTTTGTTTATATACCGTATCTAAAGACTTAATGCGTAATCTGAGAGCATTTTATTCAACAAGCTGTAAGAATGCTCATTGAACGTCATGTTAAATTATGCAATGTTTTGCCACTCCTCGCCAAACAAGAAGTAAAATCTGCAAGAGTTGAGATGTGACATGCTGCAAGACACTGCCCTATTTCACCATCTAGTTGATAATACCTTTCTTGGTGTTCAATATACTCCAGCTGCTCCATCATTTCCCCAAACAGGTTTTTTTAATGTTTAGATATAGGACTAGATTTGAATTATGTTCACCTGTAATAAAAAGTTTGTGGCTTCATTTGTTAAAAAGTTATTTGTAAATTTTTAGGTAAAGCAACTTATGGATCACTCTGTATTATTGTAGATTGTGTTTGGTAGTATTTATTTAACAGAGATATTTTCTTTTTCTGGATTTTATTTATTTTAATACTGTTTAATAAAGCTGATGTGTCTCGAATTTTTTTCGTTATGACTGAATTACCCGTTTAGCTGATTTCCCGAGAGACGACACTGTGACGTATATAGCTGTGGGTCAGAAGATTACTGATGAGAGTTACGATTCTGATATTAGGGCATAAAAAAGGTTGAAAATGTTTGGGATAGAGTCCGTTTGGGATAGAGAACACTGTGATTATGTTTACAGAAAAAAGTTAGACAAAAAATAACTTTTCGGCAACCTTGAAACTCACTCTAGATGTAGTCGAATCAGTGTGGTAATGATGTTTTTCTATTTTATTACTTCTGAAGATCTGTTCTGCTGCCACATAAAAAAATTTCTACAAACACTGCTCGGAAACTTATAATAAAATCCGATAGCAACAGTGATGTGATAAATGAATAAGTCCCATTGGGGAAATTATTAATCTACTGATTTCTTACTTGTAAGATAAATTTACTATAACCTCCACGAGGAAAGAGAAAATCCCCTCAATTTATCATTTTAACACTTTATATGTGGGTTACGGAATATTACGTGCTTATTTTTACAAAATTTATCTGCGGTCATCTAAAGATTCCGCGGACTCGAGGTCGCGTCGGCTTTCGTTGCTGAGGGTGCTCAGATCGGATCCCGACAAGCACCATTCAATACTTCCGTGTGTATGTCGGAAAGTCCCTCTATGAGGTCAGAGAGACCCTCTATGAGGTCAGCGAGTTGAACGGATAAGAATATTTACAATGCAAATTCAGTATTCATAATGCAATTTTTATTTCTTTGGAGGGGGGGGGACCAGGGCCCCTTGGACCACCCCCTGGGTGCGCCACTGCTTCCGGCCACTTGGCATCAGAAACAACAACAACAAAAATTCCACTTTCAGCTTTACAATGCTTATGTGGGGGGCAACGGAAAATTCCGTTCTTACTTCCAGCGTATATTTCATGAGAGTCAGGACGACTTCATGGACTTAAAACTAGCTTATTTACGTTGTAATGACTTTACGCCCCTTTCACACTCGGACTTCCTGAGAGAGCCTAACGGCAAGACGTCCATTATCAATCTACCGTATTCATCGGTGACAGTCGCTTTGTCACCAAATTGTGGCAGACGCCGCGTCGCCATCGGACAATTAGGAAGCCGTCTTCTGTAAGAAATCCCCCTGCTTGCAGACAAAGCCTGTCCAGAGGATAATCACCTAGCCTTTTAGCGGAAGACGCGGAATGGTCTGAAGACGGTCTATGAAAGAGTTCAAAGGGAGCACGCTTCAACCACCCACAGAGATGGGCGAGGATATATATTCGCCACCTTGATGTAAATGGGGGCAGTTGACTTTTCCTTACAGGTGTGGACAACCCTCGTCGTCGAACGCGTGCCAGAGACGGAGAGCCTGCCGTGTTCCATTATGATATCTTGAATCCCGCGAAATAGCCTCAGATAGTGCTTATTTTTTTTGTAATTATTGTATAAAGCCTATATTTAATCTAGATGCCAATAAAGCATTTTGTAAATATTAAAGGCTGTCAGTCTTGGTTTTAGGCGAAGTCCTTACAGACTGTTATTAAATGGTGTCAGAAGAGTGATAGGATATCAGTGATGAACGAAAGGATTACAGGTAGGCCGATTCTTTTTATCAGATTCTGGCTTTGATTTAAAAACTAAATAATGGTTTTGTATAAATTCAATAAGTTAAAATTATTTTATTGTGTTTTAAATGGTATATTTATAAGTAGCCATTTAGAGTTCGTATTAAGAACTGATATTTTAGAAATTTTGATGAATTAAATCAATTTCTGTGTTTTTTTTTAAATGGTATATGTACAAGTTAACCATTTAGAGTTCGCATTAAGAACTGATATTTTAGAAATTTTGATGAATTAAATCAATTTCTGTGTTTTTTTAAATGGTATATGTATAAGTAGCCATTTAGAGTTCGTATTAAGAACTGATATTTTAGAACTGATATTTTATATTAGAAATTTGGATGATTTAAATCAATTTCTGTGTTTTAATGGTGTATGAGTTAACCATTTGAAGTTCTAAGTAGGAACTATTGTTTTAGGAATTGTGATAAGTAAAACCAATTTCTGTGTGTTTTTATGGTATATGAATGAGTAACCAGTTAGTGTTCAAGTAAAGAACCAATATTTTGTTTGTTAGGAATTGCAATAAGTTTAGCCAATTTCTGTGTTTTGTTAATTGCAAATACTGTATGTTTTTCTCTATTTTTAAAGAAAGTGAATTTTTTTTGCTTTTGATAATAACAGTGTTTATTTAGTATTTTTTTCTTTTAATAGTAACAGATATATTTAAGTTTCTTATGCTTTGATATTAACAGTGATAATTTAGTATTTGTGTATTACTGTGTTGGAAATCTATATAGAGTGTTGATTAACTTGAGAATTCTGTTTATGTGTATTCAGTATAAGAGTTCGGTATTTTGATTTGATAGGTATTGAGTAAATTGTGAATGTTTATATTGTGCGGTGCTAGTTTGGTGTTCATAAGGGCTAAAATTATAGTTCAGTCTAAAATTGATCAGTTTTGAACTTGTTAGTTCCGGTTAGGACACATACCGTCGGAAGGTATAGCTAGTAGCTGAGGAAAAATTTTATTGGTTATCCTAAAGTTAGTTACCCTAAAGTTAGAAAAATGTCCTTTTTAAATAAGGGTAAGAAAGAGGATCTTTTAGAACTTTTAGAAGAGTTAGGAGGACAAGCTGACGATACGCTTAGGGTCTTCGAAATTAAGAAGATCGTTACAGAAAACGAAAATTACGTCGAAGAAGACGCTGACTCGCACTAGAGCGTATTATTGAAGATAGGAAAGAAAGAGAAGACAAAATTCGTCAAGACCAACTTACTCTCGAAATGAGGAGACTAGAATTAGAAAATAATGGAGACAGTAGAGCCCGACATGGGAGGGACAGAGATGCAGACGCAACTCAGAACATTCAGCTCCTTAAAACCATACAGAAATTTGACGAGAAACGGGACGAAATGGGCCTGTATCTAATTAATTTCGAGAGAAGAGCAGAGATGGCGGGAGTTCCTAAAGAAGACTGGGTGCCATATTTGTTAGGGGTACTAACCCCAGAAATTTCCAACATGATGGCCAGAGAATCGCCAGAACAGGCAAAAGATTATGACTACGTCAAAGAGATGATTCTCCAGAGATTTAGGATGAATACAGAAAAATTAAAACAACTGTTTTATCGCCATCCTAAACTCGCAGATAAGTCATGGAGGAATTATGCCCATGAGCTTAGTGGCTATTATGATGAATGGATAGCAGATTTAGAAATCACTACATTTAAGAAACTGAGAGACCTACACATAACGGAACAGATGAAGAGACGGGTACCTGCCGATATAAAAGATCATTTTTGGAGCAGTGGATGCAGATTAATACTCCTTTAGAATTAGCGGAAAAAATCGATAAGTATGAAAGCTTACAAGACAGTTTCCGAACAAGAGAATTCCCAAAGAATCAAAAGTCCACAGATAAAATTAATAAGCCATTTAACAATAACCATAAATTTAAGGAAGAGAAGAAAGAAAAAAAAGATGTGGAAAAAGAAGCTTCTAGTGGACAAAACAAGGAAAGAATTTTTGAGAAAAGAAAACAGCTCCGTTGTTACGAGTGTGGTTCTTATGACCATCTGAGACCACAGTGCCCTAAACTTAAAGAGACGGAAATTATCGCGGCAACAGAAACTAGTGGAGGAGACTCGAGTGGCGTGATGACTCCTTATATTAGTCAGGGAGTCGTTAATGGAAAATCTACGTCTATTCTGAGAGACACAGGAGCGAGCATTGATCTGATTTCTAAAAATTTGGTACAACCCCATATGTACACAGGAGAGCACGTTTATGTCAGTGCACCTGTGTTAGATTCATCCGTTTGCTTACCTATAGCAGAGGTCGATTTAAAATGTGAATGGGGCCACACCATAACTAGAGCAGCTGTCAGCAATACGGATTTCGAGCAGAAACACTATTTGTTAGGAAATAAAACGGCAGCCTTGCTTGAGAAGATCAACAGGAATGTAGAAGTTCCGGTGAAAAAGACTGTGCAAACTCGGGCCGAAAAACTAAAATTAGATAGAGAAAGACTAGACACGGGAGATGAAATAACGAAAATAGAGCAAGTGATCCCCGGAGCAGAAGCGGTAGAAGAAATCCCTGCTGAAGAGAGCGCGACTATCTTGCCTCTCCAGGAGAAACAAATAATTACTCCCGACTTATTAAAGACTTCACCCGAAGAATTTAGAGTTGCACAAAGTGAGGACGAAGAATTAAAAGTAATTTTTGATAGGGCGAAAAAGAAGACGCACGAAGAAAATAAGTACGTAGTGGTAAAAGAGATGTTATTTTACCAGAAAAAAAATAACGATGGAACCACTAGAAAACTGCTTATTGTGCCTCGAAAGTATCGAGAGAAATTAAAAAGACTCTGCCACGAACAAACTAATGTTTATTTAGGCGTTGCTAAGATGAAAGAATCATTAACTCAGTATTTTTACTGGCCATATTGTCACTTAGACATAAATGATTACGTGTCGGCTTGTGACAAATGTCAAAAGGGGAAATGTCCTAATGTTAAGAATAATATGAAACGTCTTAACCATGTTAATTCCCGCCGAACACCAGGCTAAGCCGAAGTTTAGTCCTAAAAGTTTAAATGTATATTATAAGTATGTTGATTAATTGTAGTTTCAGTGTAAAAATGTGACCAGAAATTAATGTGTATTCGTTTGAGTAATGTTTTTTTTTATGAATTGTAACATGTAATTGCTTGTAAATTTGAACGGCTCGACCATAGAAGTTGAGTTTTGCTTTAAAGGAAAATTCAGGTGAAATTCCTTTGACGTTATCATAATATAACGGTTTGGTAGTGGCAAACGCCATATGACGGTTTTATGTATGCCGTGTTGGAATGCCTCAGATAGGTTTTAATTAATGTTCAATTGTAACATTTTATGTTCTGTTTTGTTTGTTGCATAAGCCAGTAGAATGCCTCAGAAAGGTGTTGGCTAACTTTTAAATGCAAATGTGTATGTTTTTGTGTATACCTAAGAAGGTAGTAATTGGAGTCAAAATGCACTCCGTACGGTGTTTGAATACCGCAATTGGATGATTTATTGTGAAATCGATAAGTTTTGTCTGAAGAGTTGTTACGACAACAGATAAATGTAAGTGTTGTCAAAGAATCCAAGTGATTACAAGGAATGTGAGGTTTGTGAATTTTTTTTGGATAAGGAATGAGCCAATGAGCTATTATGTTATAATTTTATGTCAGTCAGTACTGAAAAATTAGACCCTAAATCGATTGTGAATCCTATAGTAGGATAAAAATGAATATTTAAATTTAGGTCACTGATGACTGTCCACTTAAATGGAAAAGATTGGATCACAGGTAATCGTGAACGAATTAAGTTCCCTGATCCAGGATTTACGGAAAGCCGAGTATTAAATTGTTTTTATGACTATAAGTGTTAAACGTATTAAAAGATAAGTAAGAAATTTAAAATTTTCATGTGTATTAGTAACCGTGATGATATGTTCTGTATGAAGTTTAGGTATCCATTTTGGATTTGTATTTAATTTTATTTGTGTAAAGTTGTTTCATTGTAACTGTGTTTAATATCAATTTGAGAATTTATTTGTGTCATGTGATCACAATTAAGGTAAATTATGGGATCCCAGTTGAGTGATTTACTAGTTATAATGTTTTTATGTAGTGTCATGTGTATGTACTAGTGTTCTATGAATTTAAATTTTTTTTTGATATGACATGTATTAGTATACGAATTTATTTAAATTTTTTGCCATGACTTGTTATATTATTGTGTAATTTTATAATTTCTTTGCTACGGCATGTTCTCTTATTAGAGATTTTAAAGTGCGTAAATTTTAATTATAAATTCCTTTTGATGTGCTTTTAAAATGATACTTTGAAGTACAGTTAAAAATTTTCTTTCATGAAGGTAAAGCCAGAGTTTGATCAAAATTAACGGTCTACTCGTAATGTCAATTGGGCGTGCATTTGCCTTCGGAAAAGTTTTATAATTGAAAGTGTCCTGAGAAGGACAATGTTTTGTTCTGTTTTTTTTTGCAGGTGGAAACTTCTGCAGAAAAAAATCTGGGGAGGGAAGGAATTTAGTCTGTAATGACTTTACGCCCCTTTCACACTCGGAATTCCTGAGAGAGCCTAACGGCAAGACGTCCATTATCAATCTACCGTATTCATCGGTGACAGTCGCTTTGTCACCAAATTGTGGCAGACGCCGCGTCGCCATCGGACAATTAGGAAGCCGTCTTCTGTAAGAAATCCCCCTGCTTGCAGACAAAGCCTGTCCAGAGGATAATCACCTAGCCTTTTAGCGGAAGACGCGGAATGGTCTGAAGACGGTCTATGAAAGAGTTAAAAGGGAGCACGCTTCAACCACCCACAGAGATGGGCGAGGATATATATTCGCCACCTTGATGTAAATGGGGGCAGTTGACTTTTCCTTACAGGTGTGGACAACCCTCGTCGTCGAACGCGTGCCAGAGACGGAGAGCCTGCCGTGTTCCATTATGATATCCTGAATCCCGCGAAATAGCCTCAGATAGTGCTTATTTTTTTTGTAATTATTGTATAAAGCCTATATTTAATCTAGATGCCAATAAAGCATTTTGTAAATATTAAAGGCTGTCAGTCTTGGTTTTAGGCGAAGTCCTTACAACGTACAATGCATTCCTCATCAGTTATTTACACGAAGTTGATATATTATTTATTTGTTTTATGCGGTGATGCCAATAAACATAAATTGTTCATAATAGTTTGTATAAAGACAAAAAAGTAAATTTGGGAGACAACTTCAAGTGTTGTGGGACTTTTAATAGTATCTAGAGCAGAGGTGGCCAACTTTTTTAAGTCAACGATCGACTTTTTCATGAATTGTTTATTCGGCGATCGACTAGTTGTTATTTTCATAAAAATGAGCATCTCTATATGACTATTATAATCTATAATTTTTAAAAAAATTATGGATCGTGATCGACCAAAATCATGTCGAAGATCGACCGGTCTATCGCGATCCACTTGTTGGCCACCCCTGATCTAGAGTATTTCAAGAAACAGTCAAATATTTCCGAATAGAAAAGGTTTCAAAATAAACTGTCTTCGAGATTTTTTACAGTTTTAGCCATGAAAATTTAATCACTTTAAAGGGGAAAAATATGTGTTTTTAACATAGAATTACTTTCCACAATAGCGATCTTACGGAGAGAAAAGAATTGTCCGGCGTCGCGAGTTATAATAATTTTGGCAGAGCATCAAACCGAGGAGCAGTAAACAGTTAAAACAGAAATGCACCAAAATGCGTTAAAAAAAGAAAATAATTGCAAGATAAAAAGAAATTTTTATATAACATGTTTTTAAATTTTCTGTTGAATCATATAAACTTGACAATTCTATGTATTAATAAATGCTTTTTAAAATTTTTTTTTTGAATTATCCCATCAACTTGAAAGAAAAGGAAGTTAATTGGAAGTTAACTTCCGTTTAACTTTTCGTTCCCATCCCGGTCGATAGATGGCTGCACCAGTCTACAAAGCAAAATTAACTGAAAATAACTGAAAATTAATTTAATTCTGCATAAAGATGGCTAAAAGTATTTGAAAAATGCATTGTCATCGTGTTCTGAGCTATTCTAAAAGTTTCAAATGTCTAGCTAGTCGGGAAGTTAGTTAAAAATCGATTGCAAGATTTGTAAGGCACAAACGCACAAACAAACAAGAAAGCAAGTTAATAAAAACATGGTAAAAAAAGTAAATTTGGCGACAACTTCAAGTGTTGGGGGACTTTTAGTAGTATCTCTAGTAATTCAAGAAACAATCAAATTTTTCCGAATAGAAAAGGTTTCAAAATAAACTGTCTTCGAGATTTTTTACAGTTTTAGCCATGAAAATTTAATGACTTTAAAGGGGAAAATATGTGTTTTTAAACATAGGATTACTTTCCACAATAGCGGTCTTGCGGAGAGAAAAAAATTGTCGGGCGTCGCGAGTTATAATAATTTTGGCAGCGCATCCAACCCAGAAGCAGTAAACAGTTAAAACAGAAAAGCACCAAAATGCGTTAAAATAAAAGAAAAAAAAGAAGTAAGCAACTATAAGTAAACCTACGTTAATAACGCGCGATAGGTTTAGAAGAGACTACCTGAAATATTTTTAAAAAATTATTTTTTAATTGTTGTTTTAGAGAAGGCGTTTTCAGAATTTTTACTCTAAATTGAAAAACTTGGAAACAATTCAATGAAAATAGTACAAGTGAGTGCTTTGCAAAAATTCACTGAAATTCTTTACGAGGAAACAGATAAATCCGCTTAAATCTGACAAGTCTAGAAAATTTTTCTTTCCATTGTAAACAGACGGAATGGGTTTCTAAAAGCTCATAAGTATGGTTTTAAGGTGAAATAATCATTTTATTTGAAGGAATTTTCATTTCCATATTCCCTCACAAAAAATTAGCCTAAGGCGATAAAAGTCATCCTACTTCGTCAAAATTTGGTTGCTAGCTTGGCGACCCCTCATCTTTTCGCGACTCCCATGACCGTTTAGAAAGACATGCATGTTTGGATCCATGTCTGATCTTGACTGTTTCACGCCTTATTCATAAAACATGAGGCGGCTTCGTTACCTTTCGCGAAATTTTCAACGCCAAAAGGACGCCAGCGTAAATATATATTTATATATGAAGGATATACATTCGGAGGCGAGATGAGCGACATGCATAATTCATTCCGGTATTTTTGAGAGAGAAAAATCGCCCCAATTCAAACCATCTATATTTAGAGTGAGAGCCCGGGCAGAAATAACCCAAGCGGAATAATAATAAACACCGCTGGGGAATAGCGTTTGGCGCTAATGGGAGCAAACCACAGAAAAACAATACAACGCGAAGGTCGCTTATAGTTTTTTTTTTATCAGCAGGATGCGCTTTTAATCGGTGCCTGGAGATTTAAGATGCATGCCGCTATTTGAATCTGGCGCGTGTCACGAAATAGCGGGGGAAAAAAAAAGGCTACTTTTTTAGGAAGATTTGAGCGGCTCGGCAGGAGAACCGAGGAAATATTTTTCAAATAAGGAAATGGTTGGATTATTTTATTTGGAATAGTGATATAGGAAGAAGTTTTAATCTGAAATTCAAATCAACATTTTGGTGTTATTATTATTATTATTATTATTATTATTATTATTATTTAACGCCGGACATTTCATGGGAGATTTCGGTGTTAGCTTTCTTACATAGCTACAACTGTAAAGGTAAAAACACATCTACAGGTTGGGGAACAATGTGCTTACGAAATGCATTGAAATATTGATAATCTTTCTCTCTCTCTATATATAACAGTTCCGTAACTGACTAACTCACTGACTAACTGACAGACAACGCACAGACCAAACCGCTGGACATAAAAGGCCGAAATTTTGCAGGGCGATTCTTATAGTGTAGGGGTGCACTAAGAGAGATTTTTAAAAAATTCTTAGATTTTTTAAAATTAAATTTTTAAGCTACTTTTGTAATAATGTTTAAAGTTTGCATTTAAAATAATAATCCGAGGGTTATAAAATTTATATCACGAGAAAGATCATAAAAATTCCTTTAAAATGAAATCATTTTCGAATCTACCTCCATTTTCTGATTTTTGGTAAATTTTTAAAGATTAATTTTTAGAATTTAATTTATTAAATGCTGATCACGTAGTTTCTTTTCTTTTAATTTTGCGTCACGTGCATAACAACGAAATAGACAAAATATTTCTTGCTAATGCAGCAGACGATTGTACATTATCCAAAAAAATATTAACATACAGTAAAAGAAATGTTCCTCAAAATGTACTATATTAACTGTACTATATTCTTTAGTATGTTCTATTAGATTTAATTTGAATATTTTCTTCTACATTATTTTGTCTATAAAAATATCCGTTACGATTTTTTTATAAATATATTTTTTCGTTTTTTTTACATCAATTGCATACATTGATCGTTGTATTTATTATAAATATATTTATACATATTTTTGCCATTAATTGCATACATTGACCATTGTATTTAATTTGAATGTACTCCGTAGCGAAGTACGGGTTTTCAGCTAGTCCACGATAATTATTTCACGGTAAACCGAGAAGCATGGATAATTCGAAAATGGACTTATATAGACACGAGAGGAACAGTTAGGAGGTTTTAAAGGAGATATATTAGGATTTAAACGGAGTTATATCAAAATAATAATAAAGCATATAGATTTTTAGTTTAATATCTGAAAAAAATTTTTAATTTACGGCCTGCAATGAAATACTTTCGGAAACAATTAGTACTTTACTTAAAATATTTTTTTAGATGCATGAATGGTAGGGATTTTAGTGTGTAAGGAATTTTTGGTAGGTTGCTGAGTTACGATGGTGCACTAGTTGACATCGTAGATCTTTAATTCCCTTGTTAAGATACCAAGAATTTTCCTTTCGATATTTGTCCAGTTACAGTTAACACTTGTATGGTTTAGAATGCTATTTTTTGTTTATGAATGAAGAAGTTTAAATTTAGAGCGCGTAGATATTTTAAATTTTTCCGTTATTAATTTCTCCCAAGACACTCTTTTATTGATGTGCTCCCCCACAAAATCAAATTGTTAAAAACATTAAGAGGACTCACTACCCTTAAATCTTTAAAACATTCGATTTTTTGAAAAAAAATATATGTTAAAGCCTGATTATTTCTGAACAAAATAAAGCAAACCGCATGAAAATATTCCGCTTAGTTCCGGAAATATTGATATTCTAAATATTTAATTACTGATCAAGTTTATAGTAAGAAAAATTGGAAACTCATTTTTTCAAAATGCAATTTTGCGTCATTCCGCAACTGATATCTCAAAAAACTATGAAACATAATTCCAAGAAATTTTTATCACTGCATAATCATGTTACTTTATTGCGTCTGAACTAGAATTATTGCAATCACAGCACATTTTGTTATTTTTTCAGGGGTAAATTAATGCAAAAATTTAAGGAAATTTTAAGTATATTTTGAGCAGTTTTGAAAAATTGAAAAAATATTTTAATGTTGAATGTTTTATGTTCAATTGTATTTTAAATTATTTATTTTAAATATAAAACAGGAATTATGCATTTAAGTGTAAAATTAATTAAGTGTAAAATTTTATAGTTCTGCGCGCAAGCCAGTATACAATAAAAATACTTAAAAAACAAGGTATATCTAAAGCATTTAAAAAAATATTTAAAATTATTTTGAGGGTTGAAAATTTGTTTATTGAAATAAATATATCAATTTATCATATACATAAAATTTGGAAAAATTGAGCTTAAATTGAAATAGTTACAAAGAGTCAAAAAGTATGAAAATATTCCTTATTTCCTCGACTTAAGGCTCGTGAGTCCCCTTAAAACAAAATTTAAAAAAAAGCTGAAAAAACATGCGCATCGCACTTAAAATCTATTTTTAAATGAAGAAAACAGAATTGTTGTTAAAAAATACGTATTTGCAATCTGCGATAAGAAACTGACTGACAGGAAAATTCTCCATAGCTTAGCAAGGGATTGATTCTTTGGATGCACCGTCTTGAAAATTAAATTTTATCCATTGCATAAAAGCGTAGTGTTCACATAGTTTTGTACAATAAGTTTCACTTTAGATTGTGATGATATTAAAAGACAATTTCCTTTTTACCTCAGCAGACCGAGGGATTTTTTTAAGCAAAAATTTATAAAGCCCTTTCGACAGACCTGTCGAAAAGAGAGGTGAAAGTTCCGGACACAATTGGGCGGCAACAACCACAAAGAGAACAAAAAAATACTGACAACCTCATATTAAAATGAAATATAAATTTACTGACATGGAACTTTTTTTAAGGTTTTCAGTCAAATTTATTAAAATGTCTGGTCACCTGTAATGTTTAAGGTAGCCCATTTTTCGTAGGTTTTCAATGAAAATCTGATTTTGTTATTACACCAGAATGAAACTGTATTTTAAGATAATTCAATTTTTCGATCAATACGTGTTATTGATGGTTCAAGAAGGAGAATATTGTTCCTCGATGAGGCCCAAACTTATACGAGTTCTTCAGAGAAAGTTTTTGATAAAACTTTTAGTTGATTTGTTATCATATTAAAAAGCAATTGAGCATTGTTTTTTTCTTTTCCCTCGGCTTTCAACCAAATAATCAAACTATCGACATTAATACATTTTGCCCTAAATAAAAGACTCCTCTTTTGGCCGACATACGCTAACAAAGATATTTGAAACCAAGAGTATAAATTTAAATCTCTATCGAACAGTATTATTGAAATGGCTGTAATTTCGATTAGCTACTAATCATATTCTTATCCCTTTCTGAAGTGATTTCACACCAAATCTGGCATCCTTTTACCTTCACATTAATTAAAAACGAGTGCGAACGTTAAAATCAGAAAAAAATATTTAATAGGAAATACAGTCTTGCTAGCACTTGGTCCTACTTTAACGAAACATTATCGTTTATTTCTGTCTTTAGTCAGAATTATTTAAATATTGTCAATAATTGTTCAAATGCAATTCATGCTGAGTGGTTATACATTAATGTACGTACATATTGCTGATATTGAATAAATACTAACTTTTTTTTTTCCAATGCGGAGGCACTTGTCGTCGAACATTCGCCTATACTACGACGGAATTTCACTGCCCATTTTATTGTGAGGGCACCATATAGGCGGACAGCAATACCCCCATGAAAAGGACGACACGAACGGAGGCATTTTTCGTGGCGAGACGCCAGGATTCGATACGAGCACCCTCGGCACAGAAAACCAGTGCGCTGTACCACTGGGCCACCACAAGCCCATAAATACTAATTTATTGTTGGTAATATTGTTAATTGTATTAAATTGCATTCTAAACTGAAGATCAACTCTCAGGTGAAAGTCTAAGGGAAGACTTAGCACCCGACAACTATTACTAGAGCCCAAGTGGGGCTCTATATCAAGTGAACAGACAGTGAGACCAAGGAATATAGTAGCGATTGACAATTTGTTTGAGGATAAACAACACTTGTAAATTGTATGTACTATATTGAATGCTTAAAAAATAATGTGGAAGTAGTTCGGAGTGTAAAAATAAAGCTAACCGGATATGTACAAGGAGAGGTGGAGAAGACACAGTAATGGTGGCCGCCCTGGGTTGGAAAATTCCTTCGTGGGATGGGCCTAATTAGAAACAATTTGCTCATATAAGAGCTTTCCACGAAGCTGTCGTGGGCTCGGTAGATTTGAACGAGGCGATACTAATCAAAGGGATTGCTATTGGGCGATCAGTTATCAATAGAGAAGCATGCCTAAATTAGGGTGATTAGTGACTCTTGTGACTTCTGTCTTTAGTTATTGCAGGGGTATGTGATCTTACAAATATGGCGCTGCTGTATGGCGCTGTCGATTTTGCTGTATGGAATCATAAACAGACTCAGTTTAGCATACGTTAGATTATGCTAAACTTTAGCTGTCAATATCAGTCATAACGGCTAAGATACCGTATATGTGTTCCATTCTCGCCAAGATGATTTTGCACCAATCCTTGCGACGCGGCTCGTTTTACTCCCCTCGGGAGAGCCGCCTCGATGATGTACGTCACAAGGGTTGCCGTGATAGTAAGCCGGCCGGTTCAGAAAGATCAATTTCGGTATGCTCCTGCTGCCATCTGTTGACTTATATAGGAATCTTTTTATTATAAGTTTTTTTTCTGCTTATACGTAATTTAATATGTTTTAAAATTTGAATTTCCTATATAACACAGGATTTAAAGAGATTTTAACAAAATAAAAAAATGAATAAATTGAAATAAGTATATAATTGAATTTTAAATTTACTTTCTTCAAATATCCACAATAATTTTAATTTTTAAAATTTTAATTTGTTAATTAGAAATAAAATGTATTTAATAAGCTTTAATTAAAAACTTAAGTTGCATAAATTAAAAAATTTAAAGTTTTAAATTGCAATAATTTAAATTTATTTTAATACATAATTTAAAAAAAATCAAATTTTAAATTAATCAAATTTTTAAAAATATAAAAATTTTTCATAACGAATAATGAATTGAATTCGTCATAACGAATTGCCCAAGTTAGAATTGAAAATGTTCTCCCGTGTCACTTTGCATCTTTCTTAATACTTCATTATCATTCAACTAGGTTTAAACTTAACATTTACGAAAAAAAATTGTACAAAATGATCATAATTGTACAGAAAAGTAGAGTTACAATATTGTTTAAATTATATTTGTTCCCGTGAACACCGAAGATTTAAATAGACTTATTTTCAAATGCTCTTTATCAACAACTTTTTTCGAACATTTTGCTACCCCTATGCTTTGTTTATCTCATTTGCCTTGACAACATTAGGACTTCAGACTAAGGAATCCAAGTTCAAAGAAGAAGGGAACAGAAAATTATTATTCAGGTGTAGCTTGATGTTGAATAATGGATGATATTTCCCCAAGTTACAATTCTAAATTACCGTGAAAAAAAAAATCATATTTTCTCTAAACGTGCAAGATGCTAACGGATTCTTGAGTGTTTCTAAAAATTCGTTTCTTCGAAAAGAAAAAAAAATAGATACATTTTATAAAATTCCTCCTAAATGATCCATCTTGGACGCTTAAAAAATCATCTAAAAATAAAATTAATGTTGTATATATATAAAAATAAAGCGTATCAACGTAGTCTTTTTTTTTTCTCTCTCTCTTTCAAAATGCAACCGTGACACGCATACCGGGCGGCGGCTTACTAGGATTTTTGTTTCGGCAATGGCAACGATTCAAAACGTATTTCGACCATAAAAAAGGTCCCAATAACGCATACATATTTATGCCACCTGGATCTCAGCACTTTTTCCGGTGTTTTCGGCGGGATAAGGAAAGAGAAAGCCTTGACATTTGGAGGGCTCAGAGTTAAAGTGGAGCAAGTCCATCACAGTCAGTTCTGAGAAAACTGATCTTTAAGTTGAACAACTGCATTGATCAACCATTAACTTCAGTTTGTGTTTCCGGCTTCAATAACGTAAAATTTATACTATGGACTTGGTTCCCTATTGCAGCTGAAAATATGATGTGTTTACTTTATCTGGCAGCGTTTCTACTAAATGGCCAAAGAGTGGACTTGGTTCACTTTAATTCTGAGTGTTCCATTTAAAAATCGGGTTTCTTATACAAGGTTTATAGAAGAAAAAAAAACATGCCTTTAAAAACACACGTTCAAAATAAATGAATAAATAAATAAATACTGTTTGATTCTTTCTAAGCTTGCAGATGGCATTTAAATATCGTCCCGAGGAATATGGCCTTGTTATGAGCACTTTGAGAAAGTTTTTGTGATTTTTAGTTCAGAAAATAGTTACGTTGACATGGTTAAGACTGCTGTGTAACCCTTTTGGATTTGCTTATGTCATCGTTAACGTATGGAGAAAATGTGTCTACTAATTTACAGCTACATAAATGCTGATAATCTATATATATAAAACAGTTCCATAACTGACTGACAACGCACAGACCAAACCGCTGGACCTAAAGGGTTGAAATTTTGAATGGCGATTCTTCTTCTAGTGTAAGGGTGCAGTAAGAAGAATTTTTGAAAAATTCTTCTTAGATTTTTAAAAATTAAATTTTTAAGCTGTTTTAGTAACTTTTTTTAAGTTTGCATTTAAAATAATAATCTGAGGGTTATAAAATTTATATCACGAGAAAGATCAAGAAAATTCCTTTAAAGTGAAATCTTTTCGAATCTTTACCCCCAGTTTCTGATTTTTGGTGAATTTTTAAAGATTAATTTTTAGAATTAAATTTGTTAAATGCTGATCACGTGATTTCTTTCTCTTGTACTTTAAATTAATTTATCATCACGTGCATAATAACGAAATAGAAAAAAAAAATTTTCTTCCTAATGCGGCAAACGATTGGAAATTATATTAAAATACAGGAAAAAATATTAAAATACAGTAAAAGATATGTTCCTCAAACTGTACTATATTAACTGTACTATATTCTTTAGTAAGTTCTATTATATTTAATTTGAATATTTTCTTCTAAATTATTTTGTGTATAAAAATATCCGTTACGATTTTTTTATAAATATATATTTTATTTTTTTTTACATCAATTACATACATTGATCATTGTATTTATTATAAATATACTTATACATATTTTTGGCATTAATTGCATAGATTGAATATTGTATTTAATTTGAATGTACTCCTTAGCGAAGTACGGGTTTTCAGCTAGTTCAATATAAAGGGTATTTTCAGATAGCTTGAACTTTTTTGCACCTTGCAACAGGATTCATTTTATAAATTTCATCCACCAAAACAAATTTATGAGCGTTTAAAACACTATACAAGATTTCTCCCCCGAATAATTTAAATTTAAACTTATTTGCATTTTTTAAAAAAGAATCGAAAAATGCTTAAAGGTGTAAAATTTCTTTCTCTATTACGGAGTACAATTAAAAAAAATTCTGTAAACCCAAGTCTGCAATCCTTTGACAAATATTCTTCTTGGGTTTTAACATTGAGGTGAGCGAATCCAGGTTAGCATACAGCAGCCTAAATTGAGTGGGAGCTTTATCGGAAACAGTCGATTCCTTAATGTGCAAAAATCACGAACAAATAACCAGGTCTACTCCACGGTAGTGTTTTGTGATGATTGAAATAAGGTTTGCTTTGCTAAAATGTTTCATGCGAATATTTTCAGAAATGAGAGCATGAATGTAAATTTAAAATTAATTTAATTTCGAACATGTTTTATTTCTAAATTAGCGAACGTATATTTGATTCTAATTAAACGTTTCGTACTGTCCAATGTTATGCGAATTCGCATTAAGTATATGTGATCACGATTTTCAGGGGATTGAAAAGTGAAGCTGCAACATAAATTAAAATGCCAGTGCAAAAGAACGGAAAGAGAAAAATAAATTAAAATGAGAGATTGTACACTGCTGGCCATTAAAATTGCAACACCATGAAGGAGGGATGATACAAACCTCAAATTTTCATGAAAGGAAGAAGATGCTGGGATATGCAAATGATAAGCATTTAAGCGCAATCCAACGACGCTGGAGGGATAAACGGCATCTTAAACTCTGTATAAAAGGAAAGTTACGCAGCGGGTTTCGCATTCGGAAATCGCATTTGAATGTTGTTTGTTTGTGAGAAGATCGTGTTATGCCTCTTATAAGGCGAAAGGGCTACCATCACGTATCAGAATTCGATAGCGGCAGGATCGTGGCCTATCGAAAGTGCGGTTTATCGTTCCGTGATATTGCTACTAGCATTGGTCGAAATGCAACGACTGTCATGCGAATATGGAATCGTTGGATTCAGGAGGGTCATACTAAATGCCATGCATGATCTCAATGGCCACCCGCCACTAACGCCCGAGAGGACAGACATGTTTTCAGGTCGGACTTACAGGATCGTACAGCCACATCACGGATCTTGAGTCAGGAAATGGGCTTGTTTCAGGCATGACAAGTATGGGCTTGTTTCAGGCATGACAAGTATCCGCTCGGACAGTGCGCCGACGTCTGGAACAGCATGTACTGCCTGCATGGAGACCATTATTGCGGTTTACCATGAAACTGCAGCATAGAAACACGCGGCGACAGTTGTGCGCCCAACGACAAAACTGGATACAGGAGTGGCACCACGTCGTCTTTCAGAAGAGTCCCAGTTCTGGGTGCAGCATCATGATGGACGTATCCGTGTGTGGAGGCACCGAGGAGAACGCACGTGGCCTGCTTGGATTCAATATAGTCATACGGCCCTACATCGGATGTGATGGTATCGGAAGCCAATGGGTACACGACACGAACACATCTTGTTCACGTCGTCGGTAATCTGAACAGCCAGCGTTACATTTCTCAGATCTTAAGGCCGGTGGCTGTGCCCTGTCTTCCAGGCATCGGAGATGTCATATTTCAACAAGATAACGCAAGACCAAATGTTGATCGTCGTGTCCTGACATTCTTCGACACAGAGGGTGTTCGATTGTTGCCCTGGCCAGCACGTTCTCCAGATCTCTCACCCATTGAAAACACCTGGTAATGGGTTGCTGAGAGACTGGACCGTCACCGCTCTCTAGCCACTAGGATTGATGAAATGTGGCACATACGTGAAGCCGCATGGAATGACTTGCCCGTATCTGTCATCCGAGCCCAGATCGACTCGATGCCTAACCGGTTTAAAGCAGTTTTAGCTGCCAGAGGTGGCAATGCTGTGCATACTAATTTCGGACCCTGTATACTCCGAAATTGCCTACAAATTTAATCATGTTTTCTTTGTACTATGCTGCATACATACAATAAGTAAAATTTTGTTATTTGCTTTCCTTTCTGGTGTTACAATTTTAATGGCCAGCAGTGTATTTAAGAAAGAATTTAAAAACATATATCACAAGGAATATTAAAAATATTTAATTAAATTAAAATGTATGCACCCAACGGGACTAAATTATAATTGTAACCTTAATTAATTTGTCAATTTTGACCTAAAACTGCTTACATTTGCAACTATTTGGCTTTAAAAACAGCGTTCATTCTTATAACTATTTACATAAAAAGTGATTTGAGTGAAGGAATTTGTAGAGTAACTCTACTGCGTCAACACTTTGGGAGAATTTTACATAACGAACGAACGTTAAAAATATATAGTTTCTAGATTTAATCTTTATTCAGACTTTTGATTACATAAGTATACTTTAGCATTGTTGGTTTTTTGAAAGAACAAACTATAGGCAGTCCCTCGAACCAACAAATATTGATCCGTAAACCCAAATGATTCTTACTAACCTGACTAACCTGGCTAAAGTGAACTATTGGGTGCACGCCAAATTTGGTGATTTAGTTGTTCGATAAAGATTTTATTCTGGCAACTTTAAATTTTTAGTAACCCTGATCAATAGAATTGTTGGGTATTTCTCCCTCAGATTTGACTGTTATTTTTTAATTTTAAAACGTTGTTTATCTTCTCTGTTCTTGATTGGTATTTGATATTTTTTAAAACGTCGTATTTTTAAACGATTTAAAACGGATTCACTGTTTTTTCCTTACGCTGGAGTGTTCATTGTGTTAACTGTACTTGGGCGATCGGTATCATGGCCGGAGGGTTTTTTTAACGTAGGATTACGTTCCTCAATAACGGTCCTCCGGGAAGAAAAAATTGTCCTGCGTCACGAGTTATAATTTTGGCAGCGCACCAAACCCAGCAGCAGTAAACAGTTAAACAGAAAAGTACCAAAATGCGTTAAAAAAAAAAAAGAGGTAAGCAACGATGAGTAATCCTACGTTAATAATCCGCTGTAGTTTCATTAGAAGAGACTACCTGAAATTTTTTTTGATGATTTAAAGCGAAAGAGCAAAGTTTGTGTGTTCCAGTGGTGTATGGTAATGGATTTAATTGCGAATAGGGTTGAATGTTCGGTGTGCAAGGATGAGATGCGTTTGGTAGAAAAAAGAAACGAATGATGGTTTTATTTGGGAGTATAGTAATTATAAAAAATGAGAAAATAAACAAATAAAATAGTTAGAAAGTAAAAATAAAGGAAAAGGCAAAAAAATTTAAAAATGTAAAAGCGTAAAACAAAAAAAAAAAAAAACTTTAAGAGAAGGATTGCTCGAAAAAGGGTAAATGCTTTTTTTTTTATATACATATATTAATTTAAACTGGTTGAAATGTTTAATTAAAATAGCAGTAAAAAGAGAATACACAAATCGGCGACATACGCCTGGAACACATCCATAAAACTGAATGTGTGTGTTCCAGGTTGCTTACTCACTGTTGAAGTAAGCAACAACAGTGTTGCCAGTACACATTACATAAAAGTGTGTTGCCACAAAGTGACAACAGAATTAGAAATTCAATAACATATCATATAATCCTTATTTAGAAAAGTTAAAATTTGTATTTTAAATTGCTAAAGTGTGTTTTGTTTTGATATGTTGATAACTTTTACCACTTATGATGAAGATCAATAGTTTGGTGGTCTTTTTAAAAAAGTCGCCAAAATCGCCAATACGCACCCGATAAGTAACTTTTATCAATATCTAACATGAAAAGTAAATTTTTCATTCTAGACTAAATTAAAACTTATACACATAATTCCTTTATATTTCTCTTATCCGAAACTTTTTGAAGTAGTATACATTTTAGAAGTAATATTACCTTGCATCCAGAACGCAAAAGTTTTAGATTTTAAAATTTTTTCACAATTTTTCTTCACTTTATTCTAAATAAAATAATTTGAAGTATGTTCTAGGAATAAGAAAGTAAAATATTCAATAAAAAATTTTAAATCATGGGGAGTAAATTTGCTATTTGTAAATTCTTTCATATTATTCATTGCAATATATTCTGGCTGCATGAGAACAAGCGGAAAACTGTATTTTTTGTCACAGAAATGTTTGGTATGTATGACAGCATAAAAAAAAATTACGCGTAGTAGAAACGCGTAAAAAAAAATTATGCGTAGTACAGTCTGAAAATCGTATGCGTAGTACAGTCTGAAAATTTTTTACAGTTTATAAAATTTATCTGTTCTAATTAAAGACACGAGGAAAGATTTTCAGCACATTTTCTATTTCTTTCACAAATCTCTCAACAGATGGCGTTTACAGTAGATTCATTTTCACTGCCTTTAATCTTACCAAATGGTTAAAATCATAATACGAAACAAAAAGAACAAGCCTTTAAATCTAAAGTCGACTAAAATCGACTTTCTTCAGATCTCTTATCAGTTAAATTTAAAAAAAAGCTAATACCAAGGAAACAAAATCGTTCTTATTTATTTGTTATTAATGATAATTTTTTAAAACTTTTTGATTATATTTTGAAATATATGAGGAACCGAAAGAACTGTCACAAAAACGATTCTCATTGTAATACAAGTATTCTTTATCTCTGAACTAATCTGAAAAAAAAACAAAAAAAGTTAGATTTATACATCCTTTTTTAAAAAAGAAAATTATATTTTTAAACCATATGTTATCAACTAATTTCAATTTCATGACAGTTTGCAAAAAGATAAAAAATCTAGTAAGTTTGAAGAAGTACTGATAAAAGTGAAGAGTTTGAACTATAACAAAAATAATATCGACTTGTGAACACGAGAGTAGAGAACATTTCTCTTCCATTCAGAAAACAAAAACCTTCTCACGAATTTTATACATTGAATTGAAATTTTTTCCATAAATCACATAAGGCGATAAAATGAGAGACATTTCGTCATGGTGAAGTCTGCTGACAGACACTTTGGATTTTCTTCACCTTTTTATTTTTTCAACCGCATACTAACTCTGCTCTTGTTCAAAAATTTTCCACTCCTCCAAATACGGTAAAATCGCCTAAATTGACGCCAAAAAAATTTAAGATTGCGGACCTTGCACACAAAGTTAGATTACTCCCAAACACAAGAGTTAAAAATAATTTATTTACATCTTTTTTAAACATTTCATTTGGAATCAATCGCACATCATTTCCACTGGATTTGTAAAGAAAACAATATTCCTACTACTACCTTGCTTTTTTAAATCTATATATATATAACAGTTCCGTAACTGACTGACTGACTGACAGATAACGTACAGACCAAACCGCTGCACCTAAAGGGTTGAAATTTTGGATGGCGATTCTTTTTATAGTATAGGGGTGTACCAAGAAAGATTTTTGAAAAATTCTTAGATTTTTGAAAATTAAATTTTTAAATTGCTTTTGTAACATTCTTTAAAGCCTTTAAAATAATAATCTGAGGGTTATAAAATTTATATCACGAGAAAGACCATAAAAATTCCTTTAAAATGAAATATTTTTAGAATCTACGAGTATAACTCCATTTTCTGATTTTTGGTGAATTTTTAAAGATTAATTTGTTAGAATTTAATTTATTAAATGCTGATCACGTGGTTTCTTTTTTATTTGTGATACTTTAAATTAATTTATCGTCACGTGCATAACAACGAAATAAATTGACAAAAAAATATCAAAATACGGTCAAAGATAAAATTTAACTACTAGACTAATTGAGATGGAAGTTTTCTAAGAATTTAATTCAAAATACACCAGTTATCAAAAATTAGGGAAAAATCACAAAACGAAGGATAACACGTTCAAAACTAGGCCAATCTGTTTAAAATATGAATATGTTGTTAAGTAAAAGGTGCTGAACAATACTACATTATGCAAAATAGTGGTGCTACAGTTGGAATACGTCATTTGCGAGGAGCATAAAAGTGCATGTTTCAGAGCAAGGTGGCAATTGCCGTTGCGAGGCTGAGATTAGACATCTAGCATAGCCTAATTGTAACAATGACCTCCAGGCATCATTTGACCGAAGAACTGCGATGGCGAGCTATTGGGAAACTAGAGGCAGCACAAAGTCAGACAGAAGTGACCAGATGGCTAATTGTGAGTCCATCTGTGATTCATAGACTTTGGCAACAATTTCTAACCACGGATTCGGCCTCCAGGAGGCTCAGTCAAGAACGGCCATACGCTACGACGAGTGCCGATGACCGATATTTGTCATTATGTGCACGAAGGAATAGAACCACAACTCCGTCTGCAAGCTCCATCTGTAGATCCTCCCTCTCTGCAAGCTCTGGAAGGTTGGTAACAACGTCAACCGTGCGTAGAAGGCTTCACGAAGGTGGTCTTTTTGCGAGGCGACCAGCCATTTGCGTCCCGCTCACGTCACGCCATAGACGGGAACGTTTGCAGTGGGCACGTCAACATGTCCACTGGACACGTGATCAATGGAAGGCTGTTCTCTTTACGGATGAGTCTAGGTTTAGTCTCCAAAGCAATAGTAGGCGTATTTTCATTTGGAGAGAACCTGGAACTCGTTTTCACCCATCACATATCCGTGAAAGAGATGCATACGGATCAGGCAGTGTCTGTGTTTGGAGTGGTATCTCTTTGGGTGGACACACAGACCTCCATGTCTTTCCCCGTGGAAATGTGAATACTCACACCTATAGAGATGACATTTTTGATGCTTATGTGCGCCCTTATGCCAAGGCAATAGGTGGTGCTTTCGTGCTACAGGACGGTAACGCGATATCGCACAGGGCTCGCATCGTGGATGCTTATCTTGAGCAGGAAACAATTCAGCGCATGGAGTGGCCAACTCGATCACCGGACCTGAATCCTATCGAGCATGTTTGGGACGCTTTAGGACGACGTATAGCTGCTCTCAATCCTACTCCTAGGATCCTAGCCACGCTTTCAACTGCTTTGCAAGAGCAATGGCTCTTACTTCCTTCCGAACTCATAGACCGCATAATTGACAGCATCACACATCGCTGTATGTGCTGTATTGCTTCTCGGGGGATCATACGCCATATTATAGGTACTTTTCCATACCAAACTGACACATCCTATTTGTTCATTGTATACATATGCTAGTTTCTATAACACCATAATTGTCTGGCGATTTCTTTTTATGCTATTTTATACCTACCTATGTGTTGTATAATGTGTATAAGTTTCATTAAATTCTACACGTAACTCATAGAGTAATCGCTATTTTTGTGACTTTTTTAAAATTTTTGATAACCAGTGTAGTATGTTTTATGGATATTAAACATACAAATTAATTGCATACATTGACCGTTGTATTTAATTTGAATATTTTCTTCTACATTATTTTGTCTATAAAAATATCCGTTACGATTTTTTTATAAATATATTTTTTGGTTTTATTTGGCATTAATTGCATACATTGACCGTTTTATTTAATTTGAATGTATCTACTCCATAGCGAAGCACGAGTTTTCAGCTCGTGTTCCTTAGAATAATCGCTTCTTTTACTTGTTGCCACAGAAAAAAATTAGAAATTTACAATTCTTACACGGTTACCATGGTAACGCTTGGCTTTGAATCTATCTAATTTGTTAAAACAATTTATTTTCAAACAATTTTAAAACAATTTTGAAATCGTTTGAAAAAGAGCAGCCGTGACAACTGCGCTATTAAGTTTTATATTTGTGATAGCGTTACGGAGCCACTAGAAATTTTTTATATAATATACTTAATTGGGTTTTGTCATGTTTTTAAAAAAGTAAACTTCATCACTCATGGATTGAACTATTATCTCAAAATCTCCAAGAGTTTGGGAGTCATATAATCTGGACCACTGGGCAGAGATAACGATACAATATGTTGAGGTATAAAACAAGGGTTAGGAATCATCTCTATCAACCAAATTGTACATCGAAAACAAAAATATTTAGATAACTTACGCAACAGCAAAAAACTAAATCTTTTAAAAAATTGACCAAATACATCAGCACGATGGACCCATAGAAGGAAGAGAAGTTATAGTGTGTTTTAAGCGGTCGTGTGGGAAAATTCTGACCTGAGATTGGTTACACTAATATTTGCTACCCTCATGGATTAATAAGCAATAAGTATAGTCACGCCTGAGAGGAAAAGAAACCGTAATGGATCCGTTATTTTACCTTCTCAGCTTTGAAACTGAATTTATTACATGGAAAGAACTACAAAATAGGAAAATTAGTCCTTATAAAACTTAACAAAACTGGCTTACTCCATGTGTCCATCGTACGAATAGAAATGCATCACTTCTCCCCCAATGAAGTTTGGCAACAGATGGATTGTCCCATTCAATATGGGATTCTAATTTTGAATAATTTACTTGTACCATTTTAATAAATTATAACGAACGCAAGTTTTTGCGAAGTTCTCTCAGTGCATCAATAATCATCTTTTCTGGGAGGTGAGGAGATTTAAAATTTTACTGCTGTTGATATTTGCCATTCAATTTGTGCCATTTTTAAGCGTTTTTAAAATTTGCTCGAGTGTTCTAAATTTGCGTTCTTGTTTGAGATTTAAATATTTGTGTTGAATAATGTTTTAAAATATGCTTTTTGGTAGTGTCCCCTTTTAAATTTGTGCCATTTAAAGTGTTTTTAAACGTGTGTTAAGTGTTAATGTGTTTTTCGAACGTGTTCCACTGCTCTCAATTTTTGTTTTTGTTTGAAATTTAAAAACTTGTGTTGTATAATGTTTTAAAAGATATATATTTTTTGGTAAAAATATATATTTTTTGATGTCATAAACTCATACAAATAACCCCCGTCGATTACATCTTCTGGAGGTATCACGCTAATAAAAACGCGCGGAAGTTTTTGCACATTGGGGAGAAAAAAATGTAAATACAGAAAACGCACAAATATTGGCTTAAAAAATCGGAGATGGCGGAAGGTACCCATAAACCTTACTCGTACCATTTGTTTTTATATGAATTGTAATATGTATTAAAACTAAATATTTTATGTTCTTTTAGCTTAGACTGGTCTGTTCCGTAGCCTTTTTCTAAATAGCACCAAGCATACATTCATAATATCTCCACTAGGTTTGCAAAAATTCAAACCAGAGGTTTGTTCGAGACAGAAAAGTAGGAGACTAGTCTTGGTTTATTACCTGTTAATCTAAAGAACACGATACGGTCATGATACGGCTGCCAACCTGTGGCCATATGAAGCCAATGTGGCATTAAATATTGAAGAACTATGTAGTGAAAATTAACACTAGAAGGTAAATTAATTTTAACTT
Source organism: Dolomedes plantarius (assembly GCA_907164885.2). Lineage (NCBI taxonomy): Eukaryota > Metazoa > Arthropoda > Arachnida > Araneae > Dolomedidae > Dolomedes > Dolomedes plantarius. Next base: position 51,315,558 of record OU015493.1, on the reverse strand, counting down.
AAATAATGAATTTTAGTTTCTGGGTTTGCTCTTTTCAGCAAACACAAACTAAAATCCAACGCGCCAAACCTTGACACAAATGGCTTGGTGGGATACCGTATCATGTTTTTCGTACTTCCCTTATTATCAACTTTAAAAAACTACCCTTTATTTCAGTTAGACCAAATAATTTATTTATGTTAAGGCACCTGTAGCATTAAATTGGTGATAAATCATGGAGACAGGTTCGTTCACCCAGAAAATACTAGTTAGGTCGAGAAATTATTTTAATAAACATCATCCGATGATTCTGTTTGCTTATCTTGTACGGAATCGTTAACAATTTTTGTTCAGTTAATCGTTTCTCATCTAAACTTGATCCTTAATTCCTATTTCAAGTCGTTTAGTTTAAGGAAAGTAATTTCTGAAAATTTCATTAAAATTTCAAAATGCACGATAAACATTTTCTATAGATTTGCGTAAGAACGCCTCTAAACTCATTTATATTTTTAGGGACATGACTTTTTTTAACTTTGCCACATTTATGTTGGCGGTATTTCGATCGCTTTTCTAAAGAAACTGATTTTCTAAAGAAACTGAAAATAAAAATTAAAAATTAAAAACTATAGTTGATCATAACTTAATTTTAATTTTTGTTATTAAATTTGCTTGAAAACCTACGATTAAACTTCTGATATTAAGAAAAATTACTCTATCTTCAGACAGGTTTACATTTAAAGAAAAAGTAAAGACAATGCAAAACAGAATAGGAAATGAAATTACAGATATTATCGAATCGGCGTTCACCCGATCGTTGGATATTCCTCGAAGTTTAAAGATTCATTTCCAAACCAGAGCTATAAACGTAATTAGCTTGAAGAGTTCAAATAAGCTACCATTACTGCTATTATTATATTTTTTTGTGAGTTATTCCCGTATCTGACCACCTAGTAGTTTTAAGGATATTGGATTGAGAAAACATAGCTTAGAGAAAACGTTAAACAAATAATGGTAAGAGGAATTCAAAATACGTGCGATTAAATCTAGAATAAAAAGATTTTTAAAAGAAACTTTAAAATAATATCCCTTGAAAAGGTTGTTTAAGGTTGGTTTAGGTTTGCTGTTGTGACAAAAATAATGACAAAAAATATATGAAATTCATTTAATAAAATATAAGCTTTCCTAAGGAAGTTACTTTCAGTATGATCAATTCAAATAAATCTGAAGCAATATGAAATTGACACTTTAGTTTATGTCTAAAGCTTTGAACTTGAGGATACTGATAAATGCCCAGACTTTTAAATTCAGTGCCTTATAGGATGATGTTCATATTTTTATATAGGTAACAACAACTGATCGTAAAAGAATTGACACAGAATAAAAGTAGTCATTGGAAATAAAATGCCACAAGCAAAGAAAAGGAAGTTTGGTACATATTTTCCGACCAAGGATGAGGTAATAATAGTAATATCGCTCACTCCTTTCAACAACGTCATATCTCAAAAAACGTGATTTTTCAGGAGAGTGATTTTAAAATTTAAAAGTAGAATAAAATGTATTAAAAATAAATATTGATTATGCTCTCTAGCGGCTAAATATTGAGCGGTGAGATATGACGATCTTGCAAGGATATACTACTCTTTCAGGGCATTCTGAAAACAAACATAACTAAAAATCGCCGAATTTCGAGATATGACGTTGTTGAAATGATGTTAAGGAAAACATATTATGTTTTCCCTGATATATATTTTTTTCAAAAGAGAGGCAAAGAAACACCTCTGCCTGTCTTTGTCTTCCGTTCTTCCCCTGCCTATCTTTTGATGCTTTGACTCTTTCGACTTTGTAAACAAAGATTTTGTTTTAATGCGCTACTCCGAGTGAGAAAATGTAAAATCTCCCATTAAAGTGTTTCTTTCAGCTTTCCATATAATCAGATTTTAATGATATTAGTTCTTCGTTTTAGCTTTTCCCTTTAAAATATCGTAAAAATGTGTAACGCATACTGCAATATTTTAATATATATACAGGGTGATCGGAAAATGTCTGGCCAAAATTTAAAGGGGGTTAAAGGGATTATAAAAGGATTCGCAGTACAATGTGTGTTCGGAAACGCCACGTGAAGGTGGTAGAGGGCGCTGTGTAGGGCAGTCGAAAGAAGCCGGCAATGCGGGAAGCTGTCATTCCCCGCTGTGATTCCATACAGCATGCAGCACCTTATGAATGCACTAGCAGATATCCATCTGAATTATGGAGTTGCGAATATGGGAGAGCTGCTCAAAGGTTGTACAGGGAACGATATTCCAACAGAGAAATACCGAATCGTGCAACTTTCGAGCACAGAGAGCTTCGCGAAAGCGAAGATGCTCCTTTGCTGCTTCGCGAAAGCACTCCAGCACGATGGAGCGCTGGCACACTTTAGCTGTGATGTCAGGAATTACCTCGACGCTACTTATCGACACCAATAGATTGGTCGAGGTGGGCCTGCTCCCTGGCCACCACGATCACCAGATCTGTTCTGCTTGAATTTCTTTCTGTAGGGCCACTTGAAAAGCATCATCTACGATACCTCTGTGGACTCCGACGCCGATCTCGTCGCCAGATTGGTTTTTGCTGCTGGTGTTTATACTAATGTACGCCGTTCCATACGGCAACGGTGTGAAGCTTATATAATGGTTGGGAGTCGCTCATTCGAGCATTTGCTGTGACACTTTGATTGAATAAAGGGAGTGTTACATTTGTTTGTTGTTTCTTTCCTTTTACCTTTCCACTTTCTTTACTCTCCAGGACTTTTGCGCGGCGTTTCCGGACACACATTGTACTGCGAAGCCTTTTATATTTGTCCCCTCTAACCCCCTTTAAATTTTGGCCAGACATTTTCCGATCATCCTGTATATATATATATATATATATATATATATATATATATATATATATATATATATATATATATATATATATATATCGAACATTTTTATATACAAAATAATTTTTTTTTCAAATCACAAGAATACCATCTTTTACAGGATGAAATATTTGAAAATGAGAAAGCTCTCTATGCCGCTGCAGAGTCAGGGGATCATAAAGAGATCTCCAGACTCCTACGGTTGGGCGTTTCTGCTGAAGTCAAAATTCATAAGCAAAGGTTTCAGGATTGTTCCACACCGCTACAATATGCTTCTGCAAATGGCCATGTAAAATGTGTACGAATTCTAATTCATCAAGGAGCAAATATTGATGCCGAAGATGAATTTGGCTACACCGCCTTACACTTCGCCGCTAAAAATGGTTGTTATCACTGTTTGAAAACTTTACTGGAAGCCGGAGCTGATAGTTCAGTGCCATCATCGAGGGAAGTTGAATCACACGTTTCTGGGACAACTCCTCTTCATTTAGCTACTAAATATAAAAACGTGGACTGTGTCGAGGAATTGATTCGTTGGGGTGCGAACTGCGATGCTGTTGACAATAAAGGTCACAGTATCCTGTATGTTGCAACAAAAGTTCGTTCTACAAAAAGCGTGCTAAATATTCTAAGAAATTCCTGTACTCGAGTCAGTTTATCACGACCCAGTTTGGATACCTCTGATACTCCATTACACCTCGCAGTCAAACATAGAATGATGGACTGCGTTAGAGAAATGGTGCGCTTGGGATGCAATATGAATCACCTCAACAAAAGCGGCCATACACCCATTCATACATTGCTGTGTACATATAGAAAGAAAAGTAACGTTGACATGAAAATTTTAAAAATTCTAGTGCTTGAGGGTTATAATACTAATATCAACAGAGCATGGAAGATGAGTCCCACACCACTGGATTTCGCTGTTCGTTTTAGAGAGCATCATCCAGAACTTGCAATCTTTTTGATTACCTATGGTGCTGAAATGAGTCTACATAAGGACAAAATATTTCATTTAGATTTCGTCTATTTAAAATATTTGGTAAAATGTTTGTCGCAGTTACCTCGCTTGATTTCATTACGTGAAAACTTTGGGCCTTATTATCATCTTGGAGAACGCTATGAAAATAATTTGTATGACGCATTTTTTCTTGTGAAGGGAGAAACGGACATCTACATAAAAGTGTGTTTATGCGAAGCGAAGATTATCGAAGAAAGATTAGGGCGAAACTCGGTTATTCTACCATCGAGAGAATTATTCGGCCATTTAGACCTCAATTTTGTGCATGAACCCAAATATGAGTACTATCCTTTAGAGCAACCTCTGCTTGATGTTGTTTATACGCGAGTGAGTGCGATATTGGAACATAGGGATGCTAATCTAGCATCCATATGTTCAGCTCACGTAAATGGTTTACAGAATAACTTATACAAAAGAAATCTTTTGCGCCTAAAACAATATGTATGGTATGAGAGAATAGCTTGTGTTCCCCCCACTCTACAACATAGTTGCCGATTATCGATACGAAAATGTATGAGTCCCTTCAAACTTAGACATATTAGAAAGTTGCCACTACCAGAAAAGTTGCTCTCGTATCTTTTGTTTGAATGTGAGTAATAACGGAATCACAACGTGTTGATATTTTTTCTTGTTTGCCAGCTTTTTTCACTACATTTGCTGATGGTTATTTTACTAGAACACAACATAAAAGACAAGCACTTCTACTGAGACAGACGACCAATTTGTCTACTACCGAGGTTCTATAAACACTTGTGAAGGAGGAAAAGAAAAGTTAAATTGCAACTTTTATTTCTGCATTATAACAAACTAAATGTTAAATTTAAAGTCCAATTTTACATGAAAATTGGATTTATAGTTTTGGCGATTTAGAGTATTCTGTTTTCCTGGAAAAGAATAAAAAATTTTTTGGGGGGTTTTATCTCTCTGTATATTATTAGATTTTAAGTTATTTTTCAATTTATCATTCGAATATTATGATTAACCTCACTTGTTTAAAAGGAAAATGTAAGTTATTAAACTCCAGCTATCCCTTAACTTAACCTACATACTTGATCATAGTTATTGCACTGATATACATTGTAGCTCTTAATGTCGTATATCTTGTCTGTATCTTGAAAGCAGACAAAATAAATTCCCAAGAAGTTTTTAATTTAAGCAAAAAAGGAACAGTCAGTTTGTCTCTCTATTTATTTCTCTCTCTCTCTCTCTCTCTCTCTGTATATACCGGGTGGCCATAATTAAACTGACAGTGCTCACAATGTTCTGTAGCGCGATCTATATGCGAGAATGACGCCACATTTTGTAGGAAGATTAAACAAGACGGGGGACGAAGGATTCCGCGAAAAAATAAATTAGTTCCAAAAGTCACCGCTAGGGGAATATTTGGCGCTGTGTAATAGAAAATAGAGTGTTAACAAATGCAAATTAATACGGAATAAAATTACCTTTTATTATGCACATTTTCTTATTTAGTTCAAGTGCAATATGGCAACACTTTTAAAAAAGCGTAAAATCTACATAAACACCGATAAAGTCTCGTGATCTGCAATATCACGTACGCTGAGCAGAAGAAGAAGTTCTTTATTCAAATTTCACGTTACATCCATTGGCACAGTGCCAGCTGCTTGGGTTTTAAAAGGCAATGTGTTACGTTTCGAATCAATCGGATTGAAAGTTTATGTGCAATGTCTCCTTCTTTAGTCGAGCGTGCGTTACTGGTCAAATTCTTTTACCTCAACCAGTGCAACGCGTCAGCCGCTCTTCGTGCTTTTAGAACGCACAAAAAATGCGTAAAGGTAACGGTCCTGTGTCAGTTAATGGGCAAAAAGCCATGGTTGCGACGTTTGAGAAAACAGGTTCTCTGAAGGTTCAGTCAGGCAGAGGACGAAAACCTGTACCACAGGATACAATCGAAGCAGTTGCCATGGCGATTGTCGACAGAGGACCAGACAATATTGCTGCCACCTCTAGCGCTCGTGGATTAGCTCGGAATATGGATATGCCTTACAGTACGGTATGGAAAATCTTACGAAAGATTATCAACTTCTATCCGTACAAGATCAGCCGTGTACAGGAGTTACTGTACCCCGACCATGATAAGCGATTGACTTTTGCTCTCACCTTTCTTGCCAGAATGGAGGTGGATGATGCTTGGCCGTGGAAAATCTTATGGGGAGACGAGGCCCACTTTTACCTGCATGGAACTGTGAATACCCAGAACTGCCGAATTTGGGATGACAAATCCCCACATGCAGTCACAGAAATTCCCTTACATTCACCAAAGGTAACTATTTGGTGTGGGTTCACAGCGGAATTTATCGTAGGTCCATTCTTCTATGAGAACATTACCCCGACAGGACCGGAAACCTGTTCTGTTACCGGAGAGAAATATCGCCACATGTTGAACAGCTTTGTCACTCCGGCACTTCAGCAAAGACATTGCCTGGGGGAAATCATTTTCATGCAAGATGGAGCCCCTCCACACGTTGCTGTACGGGTGCAACAGCTGCTACGACAGAAATTCACAACTGAAAGAGTCATTAGCCGCTACTTTCCAACTGCATGGCCACCTCGGTCGCCTGATCTTACCCCATGCGACTTCTGGCTATGGGGTTACCTTAAGTCCAAGGTCTATCAAGGAGTGGTCCAGGACCTGGCTACGTTGAAGGATAACATATCACGGACTGTACGGGAGATTCCTGCAGACATGTTACTTTCTGCTGTTGTGCATACTGTGCACAGAATGCAATATGTGGTCCACAACAACGGCAGCCACATTGAACCTCATTTGAATGCAAAATAAAAGGTAATTTCCGTATTGATTTGCATTTGTTAACACTCTATTTTCTATTACACAGCGCCAAATATTCCCCTAGCGGTGACTTTTGGAACTAATTTATTTTTTCGCGGAATCCTTCGTCCCCCGTCTTGTTTAATCTTCCTACAAAATGTGGCGTCATTCTCGCAAATAGATCGCGCTACAGAACACTGTGAGCACTGTCAGTTTAATTATGGCCACCCGGTATATATATATATATATATATATATATATATATATATATATATATATATATATATTGATTGTTCCGTTTTCCTGGGTTCGATAGGATTGAATAAAATCTCTTTAGAAAGTGCACACAAAATATAATTTATTATTCTCTAAAGTCTTCAGGGGCATACACAAATTTAAACAGAAAACACGTAACAACTGTCTTCTAAACAGCAGAAAACTCTTAAAAAAACGCAAGTCAGGATAACAGAATCTTAAATACAATTCACGCCTAACGCACTTTCAATACATTCAATTCTCAGCAGAAAAGAACACTGAGTACCAATGCCAATGCCAGGTGTATTTATAGACTTTCAAAGCGCCTTCTACCGGTAAACCAGTTAGATATCACTAGAAGATTCCAGAAAGGTCTAGATGGCAAGTTGGCGAACATTTGGCACCATATCGCCAAATTTGGTGACCAAAATAAATCACCAAATCCATCGCCAATTTTGCGATAATTCTCATATTTGGCTAGATTACCATAGACTCGTAAAATTCGTAACAATATATATATATATATATATATACAGAGAGAGAGAGAGAAATGGAACCACCCGGACTTACTGCTCCCCGACTCACACTGCTTCCCGAGTGGAACGTCAGCGTTACTATACTCGCCTCGCAATATTTTTAAACTAATCACAGGCTTCCAAACGATTAACCACAAAATTGTTAATATCTGAGATTTCAATGCGTTTAACGCTGACACTCCGCTCCGGAAGCAAAGTGAATAAGACATAAATGGACCGACTGAATTCATCTTGCGTTGCAGAAATTCACACTAAAAGAAATTTAGCCAGCGTACATACGTTGGAAAAAATTCTCGCGAACGCAAGTGTTAAAAGCAGATCTTTGTTACACAACGAGATTCAAAATTTACCTAAAATGCTCTGTACGCCAGTTCACATTGCACACGTGTGCGTTGTCATAATCAAAACACGCGGACGCTATATCTTAAAAATAGAAGGTATAAATAAACAGAGATATAAAACTGTATTGGCACACGCAGTGTTATTATTTGGACCAAACACTTTTTGAAAGGACCTTGGACCATGTTATCAACAATACATCGTCTGGGTGGCCTCTACGCAGGATTAGCGAATTCTTAAGTGACCTAAAGGTCTACTGTAGATCTTCCGGTGGCTTCCCATTACGTGATATACGTCAAACCACAGTGACATGAGATCCAAACCAACGAAAATATTTCCCATTATTGAGCATTGGTGAAACTGGAATTTGTTCCAGAAACCTAATAATACAGTCTCAAGCTTTCAGTCTTTCGATACCATTATTTTATTTTCTTCCTTGCGTGCTACATTGCTGCCGTAGAACCCCAGAATCATTTTTTGAAGGAACCTCGCGTGCTGAGATAGGGCTCGGCAATATGATTTTGTGTAAAAGGCACCAGAAATAAAAGTATCGGAAATAAATATTTGGTTGCGGCGGCTGTACTTTTATTGCTATTTAGATAAATCTTGAATCACGTTTCCATTATATCGAGTTCTTACAATAATCTCCACTCAGAAGACTAAATATGTAATTTCTGGTATAAACGAAGAAAAGTCGCCGAAACCAACCTTATTTTTCATAAGAATTTAAAAAAATAAAACAAAAATTTTGCATAAAATTTTTAGAAAAATAAATCAGTGCACTGAAAATGTTGCCAATAATGGTCAAGAAGGCCCTTTTTTATTTTTTAAAAGTAAAGACTGTATACTGTGTTTTGATAAATTTCGCCAAAAGAGTGATATCGCCGTCAAGTGTCTTTGCTTCGTATTCTCTTAAACTGTGAAAAGAGGATTAGGAGGATGGTTTATCCCCCCCCCCTTTTTGCTGCTTATTTTTGAAAACTGTTTCTTGTTGGTTGTATCTAAAGCCGTTTAATAAATACTTTAGACTTGCTCGGATGTTTCGAGTTTTATCGAGTACTTTCCGTTTCTGAGCACCTCCTCTTGCTGTTTGACGATGTTCTTCCGGAGTAGTCTGGTTACCTGCATATCACTGTATAAGCATGTATTTGCTGACTTCTGCCAGAAGAGAAATACTCTACAAATGCGCTTCATGTATCATTCTCTTCTCATTTCTTCCCCCCAACAGGCATTTTTTCCCTTGAGGAAAGGGCCCATCTACTTGGAATATTTGTCAAATCAGTTAATAAAGAAAGAGGCGATGTTTTTCCTGTTGCGAAATCGCTATGTATTTTTAAAAAACAATTTTTAAATAAATCCTGCTTCTATAATATCAACGAATGCTGTAACGTAAAGGCTAAAAGGAGTACTCTTACAACTAAATCGAATGTGTTTTATGACAAGGCCTTTGTAACAGCTGCCCGGCGTTGTACAATCTAGATAGTGAATTATATGCTTGTTGAGAGAAGACCTGCTTGGGTATGAGAACATTTACTAGTCACTCGATATTTAGATTATGTGATTAGTGTATAAGGATAGTATTAGTGTATAAGGATTCATTCTGCGACGAAGACCCCTGGAGAGATCACGAGAGGTCGTGGAGACGGGGAGCTGAAATGGGGCCTGTGAAGAACGCCAGAGCGTAGGTGGACGTGGCTCTGAGAAGAGGGGAATGGAGGATTCCTACCTTTTTGTGCTGTGTGCACAGTAAATGTGTAAATACTTTGCAAATAGTCGTTAATTTGTATATGTTCGTCACTACGTGTATTAAAGTAGTGTGTCTTCAATGATGGTATTCATTTCTCAACCCAAATCAGGAGATATATGCTGGATATGCTGATAGATTATATGCTAGATAGATTATATGCTGAATTCGTAAGAACAAAATTCTATTTTCTATCTAACATTCGGCTCTGTCAGTTTATCCTGTCTTTGAAAGTCAAAAGTTTTATCCATTAATCATTTTGAATCTAATTGATCCCTAATCCGACTTTTATAAAACTGAGGTTAAGGAAAGAGTAATATCAGATCGTTTCTTTTAAACTTTTCAAATGCGCGCAGAAATGTTGGGTTGGAATTCCATTAATGGGACAACTTGTCAAAATTATCTATTGCACGGTGACTTGAACTATCCGTGTATCGATCATGTATGTGAACGCCGAGTATAGCAAGCTAGTAACGTTTTCCTTTATGCTCTTTTCTATGGCACTGAAAATCAAAATGAAAAACAAATGCGTAAAAAGTAGTAACACATCCCTAAACCTAATTATCATTGTGTAATTTTGATTGAAAGGAGACTAATAAATTTCGAGGCCTAAAATTATCATTTGATCGTTATGTGAAATTACTTTAAGAACGAAGATTAAGATAATTTTAAACCATATCGCAGAATCAAATAAAGAAGTTGCCGGAATGGCATTCATCAGATTATGGAAAATTCTTTAAAATGTGAGCTCACGTCTAATACTGAAATTTTAACAAACGTTTGGTCCAAGATTGATTAGCAGCAGTTTATAATTAGGTAAATTTCATTCTCGTTTTAATTGAATTAAACTTTTCTATTTTTTCCTTTCAATTCCGGAGGAGGAGGCTGCCAAACGAGCCTATACAGGTGTAAGACATTTTAAGTTTGCTTTTACTGACAAAGACATCTGAGTAATATTAAAAAACCAAAATAAACAACTGACACGTGTGCTGGTGAGTCACAGCACGAAACGACCTCGCGTAGGACTTTGCCAGGAATGCCCCTTTACAACTTTAACTATTATGTTACACAATTTAGCAGAATTTTAACCCTTAATAACAATAAAATTATACATTTTTTTCTGGATATATTATTACAAAAACCTGGACGTGATATTGAAATAATCTATCAGTTTTTCCAGTTTTATAGCACTAATAATTCTGTTTTTGTTGTGTAAAGGGTGTTAAGTCCAAAATGGGCTGCAATGAGTTATCAAACCAGGTATGTTTGAAAAATAAAGGGCTATTGCAGGGTACAGAAAGCTAAGTCCAATTCCACTCCCAAATATTTTTATTCGTCAGTGAAAATTTGGGATATGTGAAACAAAACACAAACACGTTAGTTTTCAATCTGTTTTTCTCAAAACTACAATTTTGGACTTGACACACTTTACACAGCAAACATAGAATTGTCTTTCCGAAGGAGCTCAATATTCGTGTTTCAGATGTACCCGTCGTAGAGCCTACATTATTCAGGCGAAAATGAATTCAGTGCCAACATTTTGCCTTGATCCCGTTTGTTAGTTATCATGGAATATTATGCTTTCTATACATTCTAAAACTGAGTGTTTTAAAGGATTATTTTTATTAAAGGGCACTATAGAATGCAGTGCACATAATCTCCCAGATTCCCGTAAACCCAGTAGGAAGTGATTGCTTTCTCTTATCGTTCTTCATGGTTCGGAAATGGCCTATGTCCAAGGGTATCGGGATCAGTTCTATACGCGACAGTTTTAAAAAGAGCACACGAGTCTACCCGTCTTTCTTATTTATTTTCTTAGCCGGGATCAAATTAAGGTAAAAACAAGAATGTTCCTGATGAAGACTCCTGATAGGTTCATTTGTTAGATTCTCCCAGGATAAAGTTAGAAACATACCGGGGTGTTTTGGGGAACGTCACCAGGATAAGATCCTGACGTTTTAATTGGGCAATATCTCACTAGATCTTTCAACTGTTTTTTTTTTGTTATTTTGTTAGTCAACTAAAGAGAAACTAAGTGTTACTTAGTATAAACCTAAAAATATTCCCAAGTTGTAGCCAAGTGCTTGACTGTCATTTCGTCGACTTGAAATTCAAATTACATAACGGTAGCTTATTGGCACTACAGCTAAAACTATTAGAAAAGAAACTGCACTGTCAAAATGATATGCTGTTTTTGGTACAGTGGCTCCCAAAAGTGTTCGTACACTTACGATTTTCAGTAAAATAGGGGTCTATCCATTGATTAAAATGAATATTTCCTAATGGGTATTTAATAATAAGATCTATAATCTATTCTTAACAAAACTACATGAAATATTTTGAAAACATAGTAAAACTTTATTTTTAGGAAACCAATAATCCAAAAGTAACAAAAACTTTATCTCACAAAAGTCATCTTACACTTGTAATAATTCTCTACATATTAGTAAATATTCTAATTTTTCGTTAAATTAATATTTAGTAGGATATCCTTTAGTATCCACAACAGCTTTTAAACGTCTGGGAATAGGTTGCTTTAGTTCTTTTGTAATTTTTGCATCAATGTTCATCCATTCTTCCATCATAATTGTTTTTAGTTCGCTTTTCGTGTGAATGTCATGTTTTCGTACTCGAACCTCCAGTTCTCTCCAAATATGTTCTATTGGGTTTAAATCTGGCGATTGAGGTGGTGTTTTCAAAACTTGCGGACAATTATAGAGACACCAGATGCGAACGTTGAGAGCCGTGTGCTTAGGATCGTTGTCTTGATAAAAAACAAAGTTGTTTCCAATACCCAAATTTTGAGCTGATAATTTTAAATTGTGTCTTAAAATATTTATAAAAACAGCATGATTCATTATGCCATCAATAAATACCAAATTTCGTAGTCCTGATGCTGACATGCACCCCCATACAAGGATACCTCTACCGGCATGCTTAACTGTTCCTACTGTTCTTGGGATTAAGTTCCTCATTTTTTTCTTCTCCATACAATTATACGCCCATCAGCACCAAAAATGTTCATCGGCAAATAAGACATTATTCCAATAGGTTTGGGGCTTATTTATTATTGATAGTGTGAAGGGAAGCCTAAACTTTCTGTTTTTCTCACACACAAAAAATTTTCTATGGGTAGAACGCCCATGTAATCCAGCTGTTCTGAGAACTCGTCAAAAAATTTCAGGTGAAATTGAAGTAGTCAATGTTTCATTGAATTCTGCGGAAACTTTTACAGCACTCAAACGTGAATTTTTCACAAATTTTCTAATTATAAATCTCTGATCACGTTTTGTTAACTTTGCCGGACGGCCTTTTGTTACATTGTTTTCAATCCAATTTTCTTCTTTAAAACGTTTTTTCACATACTGCACAGTAGAATGGGATAAATTAAGTAATTTAGCAATATTCCGAACTGATTTACCACTACTATGATGAAAAATAATCAATTTTCGAATGCTGTTTGTTGTTTCTTTACGACTACGAGCCATTTTTAAATAATAAATAGAATATTACGGAGTAGGCAAGCAAAAATTAAAGCCAAACGATATTTTAAATGCCACCACAACTCAAAAATAAAAATAAAGCGCCAGAAAATAATTTTAATTATGAATTTATCGAAAATATTTCAGTGTACGATGACTTTTGTGAGATAAAGTTTTTGTTACTTTTTGATTACTGGTTCCTTAAAAATAAAGTTTTACTATGTTTTCAAAATATTTCATGTAGTTTTGTTAAGAATAGATTATAAATCTTATTATTAAATACCCATTCTGAAATATTCATTTTAATTAATGGATAGACCCCGATTTCATTGAAATTCGTAAGTGTACGAACACTTTTGGGAGCCACTGTATATTTCAGAAATGGAAGTATATCTAGAAGAATAACAAAATATGTTTAAGATGAAAAATTGGGATATCCAAAATTGGTAATCCCACTGCCCAAAAATGTTACACCCTGAAACAGGTAACTTTTTTTAACATGTAGCAGAATTTCGTTTTTACAGTGTGTATTCTTCTGCTGATTGCCAACTTTTATCATATGTCAGATCTCCAGCACTACAGTTTTAAATAATGCTGGTTCAAGCATACAGAATTTATTGCTAGCATTTAGACGTTTTGAGCCTGAAAATATTTGGCGTTAATAGTCTTAATCCAAGAGTGTGCATTAAAATTTAAGATCTCATTTGACATTGCTTATTATATTACGAAATATTCCCTAACGGGGTTAAAAGCCCCTTTAGCGCAATGTTATTCATTCATTTATTTATTTTGCGCTGTTTCGTTCGGCATTAAATGATTTAAACTTGTAATTGCTAGAACATAAGCACTTTAACAAGTTGTAAGTGATCTTTTTATTATAGATTTGTTTTTGTTTTCTTTCGTCTTCAGTCTTCTGCTAGAAAAATACCACCATCTTAAACTTGGAGAGGTTCCAACTAACAACACAAGTAAATAAAAATACAAGTTTTGGAAAATATACCCAAGGGGGAAAAGTGCGCCAAATTACACCTATTATGGAAGTTGAGCCATTATATTTGTAACTATTAACAGCCGAAGCTCATGCATTAAAGAAATTCATGAACAAAAGTGATATTTTCGGTGAGTATTCTATAAACGGCATGAACGCCATTTCGGGGTGTTTTAATTTTATGTTGGAATTTTGCTTTGCATTGTCCTAATATTTTATAAGACTAACGTGTGATCAAATGACGTTTTAAACACTTTAAAATTTTATTGACTGTGCAGTCTAATTAGAATCTTGATTTTCCTCCCACAGGATGCTTTTATTATATTGGTTGTGGGTGACATTTGGCTTCGCTAGTCCCATTAGGAATAGTGAATCCAAAACCTTTACAACTCACCAAACACTGTGATCTTACATTGGTGTTTCTAAAAAATCATGACATTATTAGGATCTTACTTAAAATTACGTATAAAGGCTGAAGATTGCTCTTTATGCGACGGAGGAATATTAAGTTAGCGAGATGAAAGCCTATTTCGTGATAATTTTTTTTGACAGCTGAATTTTCCGTTTGGGGAATTTTCTAACGCATGTTTTCCCAGTGGCCAAGAAAAAAAGTCTCCAAATCATTTCGTCTACAGAACCTTAGCCATATAACAGAAAAATAACTGTGGATATATACTGGATATATACGACCTACTAAAAGTCTGAAGAAGTCTGCGTCTCTGATATATGCCTAGAAGCTCGGTTTGTTGTCTTGATTTGACTTGATTTGCTGAGGGTACGAAAAGAATACGCTCGAGTTTGGGGGAATAAGGTAGATAAACGTGGATGAAATCTTCACAAATTGGGAAGAATCAAATTTTCATTTTGTGGAAAAATATTTGTTGTTTTCGCACATTGACTATTTTAGGTTAAAAATTGGGAGCCATATTCCGCATAAAGCCCGCACGATTGGGATGCTGTAATGGAACTTTTTCTTAATTAACTTCTATAACTGTAATAACCCGATTTTGCAACATCATGTTCCCTGCAATGTATGTGGCGTTTGTTTTGTGGTATAAAGTTCTTTGGTAAATGGCGTTTGCACTGCTGGGTCAAATACTTTTACGGAGAACAATGAACAATGCTACGTAAAACACTTTTTCCTGGAAACTAAAACATCGATGTATATTCTCTCTTGTCAAAAATACGAGACGCATTTTTATTTCTATGATTGCAAATAGAGGGATTTTCACCCTAAACATGCCAATATATAAATTTCCTTTAATATTGAAAAAGAAAGACACACGCCTACACACATAGAGTTTAGTGATAATAATAAAAGAATAATTGCACATGATTTTAAACAAACTGATAGCATTTATTTCTTTTGTTTTTATGGCTAAATCTTGTGTTCCAGCTACATAGACAAGATCATGAAATATTCTTTTCTTTATTAATGGCTCCCTTAGCTGTACAGGTATCAGTAAAACAAAGGATATTATTCCTTCTCTCGTTATTAACCAGCTTTATCATGATGTCTTGAGCAGGGCACTTATCAGAGCAAGCTAATCTTTACCCAATGAATGAAAATGTGATAGATGCGAATTAATAGCATTTGAGAACTATAACGGAATAATATCATGCATTTTTCAATGGATTTTTTTTATGCATGGTCGATTCAACTGATTCTCTGTTGTTTGGGGAAAATATGTGTTATCACTCAAAGTACAGATCATATGCAATGAATTAATCTCTTGCCCATTATCTGTCTATAGCTGATTAGGCTAATAACGAGGATGGATATGTGTGTGTGTGGGGACGTTAACTGTGACAACTTGGACTCATATTGATCGTGGTTTACGGATATATTAGCTTAGTAGGATCGATGAAAAGTGTCGTAGCATCTCCCTTTACCTCTCCTTTTTTAACAATAAAATTACATCACAGTTAAGAGTTTCTTTACTCTACTTACGGGACGTTTAGCACTGGTTAAATATGAAGGACATTCACTTATCTCGAACAGTCGCGAGTACAATTTATGTTATACTACTTTACATTTTTCAGATATTCTATAAAATTCCAAGTTGTTTGTTCTGATTGTGTTAAAAAAAAGATGCACATAGATGTATTAACTATAGATGCCTCCACTCTTCTGGCACTTTGATCTCCCCGCACAAATAACCATTATTTGAACGGATCGTTTATCACTGAATGCTGAGGTATACTTTTGCACAGTTAATTGCAAAAAGTAAATTTGTTAAAACAGTTCGAGTAGTGAATATGCAGGGAATAGAATACTGTATGCAGACTTTAATCTAGTTTCTTTGAATTAATTCATGTAAAAAGGTTGAATATACAAAAAAAAAAATTTGGAAATTTTAAGACTTATTGATAAATACACTTTTTCTGTTTCTCAGTTGCTGCCTTCAATAGGAAACTCAAAATTGCAAATAATGCATTATCTGTAATTAGCAAAAACATGGCTTGGATTTTTTTTTTGATTTTGTAAAACTTTAAGTCCATTACTATAGACATAGTCTGACTCATTGAGTCAGATGAGATTCCTCACAAACAAAATGAATCTCTAGAAATATTATGTAAAAATATATTTGTTATGTTACATTTTAGAAAAAATATTCCGAAGCATGGAAAAGCTCGTTTACCCCATGAAGTAAGATTTATCATTTGGAGCCAGTTATCCAAATGTTGGGAAACTAAACAAACAGTTAAAAATTGAAGATATCGGATTGCTTTTGGTGAAAGTAAGATCTCACACAACCCCTATACAACTTTACCCCTATGCAACCTTGTTACAAGTCCCTTTATAAAGCTTTTAAAACTATTTAGACTTTTGCCGACAAAACATTCCTTCTGATAGCATTTATCTAAATTCTTTAATTTAATTTATTTTATAAAATCTTTTACTAGTTCATGCGGAAGGGTATCTTATTTAAAAATGTCGGAAATTTTCAGTCGAAAGCAATCAAGTTTTTCCGAGCGGTGGTTCTGTAGTTTCAAATTGCCGGAGTTTGGGCGAGTCCCAAATCCCTGAAATAGTCCTGCTTTCTATCAGTTTGTGTTCAAATATTTAGACGTATCTCAACAGCGCAAACTTGAATGCTAGCGGAAAATAAGCCACAACGGTACTAGAGACTTTCAGCGGCTCAGGCTAGAGTACCACGTGGATCTCAGCTGAAAATCTGCCTTTTAATCCTTTCTCTGTGACACGCGGTAAAGTTCGATATTTCAGTCGACTCGAGAGAGGGAAATTTCAGGTATTTCTATAGCATGGATTTTTTTTTTGTGTGTGTTTTGCTTCAGCGTAGCTCTAAGGAACCTAAGATTCATGAAATCAATTTCTGCGGAATAAAATAACATAAAGATCGAATAATACCACAGAGGGTGGATATGCAAAGTCAAGTTTAGTGCATGGATGGGCAAAAGATTAAGCAATAGAGCCAAAAGGGAAATACTTAAAAAAATTGTTTAAATAGCGGAAGCTTTCCTCAACAAATGTTGTACAATACTGAGAAATCATTAAACACTAACACACAAAGAGACATAAAAAGATCATAAAGGCTTATTGACAATGTAATTACGTGCTTAAATCAACCTGCAAGGCATTTTTTAACTGTTTATTAGGGAAAAAATATTCTTTTACTCATTAAAGAGTGTAAAATACATAAGAAAAACTAAACTGATACATAAATTTTTCGTTTACTTTTAAAACACACACCTAAAATCCAGCCATTTTGCAAAATTTGTCATTGATTCACTTTTTTAAGAACAACTTAGGTTAAAAAGTATTTAATTGAGTGATGCTAGTTTTAATGCCAAAAAAAAATTCATAATTTTAATTACATGGATTTATATACTTTGTAATTGTGCCGAATAATCATAGTTGTCCATAAAAATAAGATGTTATATTCACAAAAGGTTTTTCTCACAGTTAGCCAAAGGAAGCAATGAAATTTCAAGTGAATCATCTTATGTCTTAACTTGATGAAGTGTACTGCGAAGCAAATGTAAAATTTTTCGCCAAATCTTGTTTTATCCCACTTCTACTTACTATATCAAGCGTATTGACTCAGATTCGTAGCTATGAACACCATTTTTTTATGTGTACAGAATTACAGATAGATACACCCACAGTTTTAGCATAATATCTATTTTTTAAAAATAATTTACTTACTACTTAATTTACTTGATTCAATATACTACGAGGTGGTACTGCGAGCCATAAAATTCTGTTCATACAGGCCATAAAATTGTGTTAGTTCCAAAATTTTGACACTGGATGAGCTAAAAGGGGGCTAACATAGGTGTTCGTAACAGCAGTTGCAGCAATAATCTCTCTTTTAAATACCAATCAGATATATTTTGTTTAGAATTACTGCTCAGGGATACTAATCGAAATGTCCTGTTCGGAATTTCGTTGCTTAATGCATATCGCACATCTGCTAGAAGAGTATTACATCTCCGAAATTTTCGATTTTGAGATAATTGCTCCACAATGCTCTATAAGAAGAGTGAAGTAATATTCTCGAATAATGTTATGAGCCTAGTACCAACAGAATCTCCTAGATGGCGCTCATTACCGTCTTCCACAACTAGGAGGGGGAACTTGCTTATGCTCGAAAAATGAAAATAAGATTTTTGTCAGTACCTAATGTTGTTGTATTAAAATGTTCCTTAATAAAAAATGTTCCTTAAATTTTATTTGGAAAATAAATTTGTATTTTTTTCTAACCTGCAGTTCCTGTTATCAAGGTTTTTTCTTTGTATTGTGAAAAGTTTAAATAGATTGTGCATTAACATAGAGATATGATAGTATTCCCCCAAGCTTTTCAGTCCATGTTGACAAAATGAGGTTACTATAAGACAGTTATACCTTTTAATTAAAATTCAAAATCATGCTTTAAAAACTGAAAACAACTTTAATAGTATATAGTTTTGCCCTCTGAAGTGATTCGAATAATAAGTTTTCCCAAAATTATCATAAGCATTCATAAAACAAGAAATCAAATTTCGACATATATCTTCTTTAGCTCTTCCTGAAAATATGGCTATTTTGAGATGTAACACTCTTCTAGAAGAGGTGCGATATATTCAGTCGTGCAATGTATCATTTTTTATGTTTCACAGAAACACAGAGTGCCAATTAATAGCTAAAAATTCCAAAATGGAGCTTTATTGCAGAAATAGACGCTTCATACTTTTCGAATCGGAGCAGTGTAGTTTTGTAGTTGCTTTTAGAGAAGGTGTTGTACTCAGTTTTTATGTTCATTGGAAATATTTATTAATAGGTTTATCGCTTTTCAATTTTCAAGATTAATAAACTCTTGGTATTAGAAATTTTTTTAGGAAAGAATATCACAGAGATCTAAGGTTCAGAGTGGGACAACAAAAGTTTACTAAAGAAATGGAAAGGGAGAATATATACAGATAAGACAGATTTTTCAAAGAATGTTCCTTCTATTGAAGGGTTGGGGCAAGGGATGCTAAGTATTTCCCCGAGAACTATCCAAATAATTATGTGGAAAATGGTGGCTTTTCTTTCGTAGATAAAGAAGTCCAAATAAATCGTTGTTAAATCACTAAGAAACTAAGTACAAACTTAATATTTTTTCTGATAAGATATCCATCAAAGAAAGAAAAAGAGCACTGATATAATCATAAATGATATTGCATGTTCTCCTGTTAGAATGCAAGCAATATCATTTTTCAGACTTGAATAGCTTGCATTTTTGCCACTCCAAAAGTCCATTTCCTATATAGCTACAGGAAAACTTTTTGAATATTCTTAATGAAATAAATATATTTTTAATGAAATAAATAAAGAAATAAAACCTCTCCCCTTAAAACCCTTAAAAACACTTGTGTACTCTAAAAGCAGGTGTATAAAATAAATTCACAGTCTGTACAAGGCGAAATTAATCTATATACATAAAAGAGTTCCGTGACTGACTGACTGATTGACAGACCAAAAGGGATGAAATTTTGAATGGCGATTCTTCTTATAGTGTAGGGGTGCACTAAGAAAGATTTTTGAAAAATTCTTCTTAGATTTTTTTAAATTAAATTTTTAAGTTGTTTTAGTGACTTTTTTTAAGTTTGCATTTAAAATAATAATCTGAGGGTTATAAAATTTATATCACGAGAAAGATCATAAAAATTAAGAAATTCGAAAAGATTTCATTAAAAGATTCGAAAAGATTTCATTTAAAATGAAATCTTTTCCAATCTTTATCTCCATTTTCTGATTTTGTTGAATTTTTAAAGATTAATTTTTAGAATTTAATTTATTAAATGCTGATCACGTGATTTTTTTTTCTGGTACTTTAAATGAATTTATCGTCAAGTGCATAACAACGAAATAGACAAAAATAATTTTTTTTTCTTGCTAATGTGGCAGACGATTGGAAATTATCCAAAAAATTATTAAAATTCAGTAAAAGATATGTTCCTCAAACTGAGCTATATTCTTTAATATGTTCTATTAGATTTAATTTGAATATTTTCTTCTACATTATTTTGTCTATAAAAATATCCGTTACAATTTTTTTATAAATATATTTTTTCATTTTTTTTACATCAATTGCATACATTGATCGTTGTATTTATTATAAATATATTTATACATATTTCTAGCATTAATTGCTTACATTGACCGTTGTATTTAATTTGAATGTACTCCGTAGCGAAGTACGGGTTTTCAGATAGTCTATATATAGTGTTGTTCCGTTCATAAAGTAAGACGAACATGTTGAAGTCGAAAGGAGGGGGGGGGGGGGGTATGATAAGGCTTTCTGGATTCACCGAAGACGGTGATGGGGAGATTCGAATGTAGACAAGAGAGGAAGAGTCAGTTACTAACATCTCATCTGACAACATCGGAACAGGTACTACCGCTTTCATATAAAATTGAAAATTTTTATTGTATTTCTTTTGGGATAACAAAATGGTCTAAGCAAACTCAGGGAAAGCAAAAAATAACTGCTCAATAACCCGCTTCTGCTTTAAGGTGTATCTGATATCAGGTTCCGCTTTAAGGTGTATCTGATATCTGATATCAGGTATCCCATCCCTTAAATCCCTCATCAGGCCATTTACGTTAGTTAAGCATTGGTCTGCGCGGGATTTATGATCCCCTCGGAATCAGCCCTTGTGTCAAAGGCACGTGTCAACAGCTTTTCTGAATTTTAATGAACTCCTAATTTAGCCGGAAATCACCGTTCGGCTTGGTCCAGTCAAGGGGAGGGGGGGGGGGGGGTTGTGAGTGGGAATTAATATTGCGTGCAATGTGACCTCAATTTTTCTGTTTTGAGCTGCCAAAGTTCTGTTTTCATCGATAAGTGCATGCGCTTAGGTGAAGTGCAAACAGCAATTCGATTTTGTGGAAAAAATGTTACTTGCGATGCTTTTAATATGCAGGTCTTTAAGCGCGAATTCGCCTTGCAAAATGGACAAAAAAAGTTCATAATATGCATGAATATTTATCGATTTGTTTTTTGAGTGACCGCATTGCTAAATTTTTCCGATAACCAGCTTGTTTTTCTAACTCTATGGATAAAACTGCGCCTTTATGATGACATAAAGATTTTTTAAACTCCGTAGCATTTTATATTTCCTTATCTTTTCGTCGTAAGGTTTTTAATTGAACTTCAATATTCGAAAGAATACAATTGAACAAAAACATTCGATTATAGTTGGCTTTTTTCAGTTTATTTTCTTTTACTTTTCTGAAAATAATTAGCGTTATATAACAGCTGATGCAGTTTTTAAAAAGGGTTTTAAAAGAATAGAGATGGATCAGAAATTTATTTTCTTCTCTATTTTAATAAAATACGTAAATACATATTTTCAAAAGTGCAATGTTTCTCTATTACGTTTTTCAGTTACATTTTTATACAATGTTTAAACTAGTCACTAATCTTTCCTTCATATACGTAAAAAATAAATAGATATTTGCCCTCACAATTTGTTTATTTTTGCAGGAGATAGATAGGGCTAGCTCTCTTAGAATGAAGAGCATTCGAGCACTCGCAGAGACTCAAATGATCACAGGTTTAAACATTATTTAGCCCAAGAGTTATGATCTTTCGTATAACAGAAGAAAAGTATTTAAATATTTGTCTTAAATTAGGGCTTGAAATTAAAGAAAACATACACTTATAAAACGGAGTCATAGACACTCATAAGAATTGGAATTGGAAATCAACAGCATAAAAGGCAGAAAAGGCCTGAACTAGGTTCTTAAAAACTACAGGGATATTCAAAAAGAATGAATCGATTTCCTGACGCAATCTTTTAGTAAGGAAAAGTAATACAGAACTCCTGCCAAGCCACAAATATTCTACTACAATATTCAAGCTTTTTTGAATGAAGAAGTCCCAAACGAAGGAATGGATGGAAGGAATTCTGTTATCGCATTGATGTTGCTTGTGCTGCAGGTGGTGGCCACATAGAACACACAAGCAAGTAATCAAATATATTCTACTCATAATCTACTTATAATAACTTGATTATAAGTAGAATATATTTGATTTGGTTGAAGTTTGTATTACCTTACCTTAAGGGGTTAGGTACCTTTTAAAAGCTAAGAAACTCGACAAAGATATCCCTATATTCAATCATCAGTAGCTATGAAAACAATTTTTTCAGGAATATAAAAATTTTACTGTGAGTTAAACAAATTTTCTTTTTTATAAATATAGATCTCAAATTTTTCTAGCTGGAAGATAAATTTTTCAATTGTTTAAAATTTCAACCGTTGTTTTTTGCAATGTAATGTCACTGCGCGCAGACTTGCGTCCGCATATTAATGAATATACATATTTATTTTAGTTTTAAAATTAAGTTGTACAATATATCTCAAAATGACCAAATTTGAAATAAAAATTCTTAGTTCTTCGTAGGGAAAAAAATTAATTTTTTTTAAAATTTTCAAAAAAAAATTTCATAAATTTTACTGTAATTAAAATTTTTAAGGTAGGAATGATATAATAGTAGGTAATTTTAATTATACGTGTATATATTGCCCGTCTATAAAATTTCATGGTATTCTATCCAACTGTTCTGGTGATATCATGTGCGCAATGACTTAAAAATGAATAAAAAATGGTTAAAAATTAAAACAATGCAAAAATTTCTCTTCAAGCTAGAAAAAATTGAGAGTCATATTTATAAAGAAATATGAGTGTTTAACTCAGAATGAAATTTTCCAATTTCTGAATAAATTATTTTCGTAACTACTGATGATTGAAAATAGGGATATCTTTGTCGAGTCTCTTGGTCTTTAAAATGTACCAGACGTCTTAATAAAATATTGCGTCATGAAGTTGGTTCATTATTATTGAATAACCCTGTAGTGTAATCCAGCAACATATTCTATAAATATGCCCACGCATTTTCAGCTATTTTCCAAAACAGATAGATGTCTTGCTGTCATGGAAGGGATCCATTTCGGTTGAATTGGCTTAATGGTAAAAATTAACCTTTCAAATAATGCTATTCAGGAAAAAAATTATTGTGTTTAAAATACTAGACTTTACAGTCTGACCCCTCCCCCCCCAAATTCCATATCATTATGTAGGTACAGATATCTTGCATATTCAGACAGAAATTGACTGCCAAGGTTTCGTCAACATTCTTAACGGGGAGTGAGCAACACACTTCCGGTCATTTTCATAAAAATCGTAGTGCTTGTCACTGATTGCATCGCAAAATCGTATCACGTGTCATGTCAGGTTATGACACTGAATGCTCTTGCAAGCCCTAATTTTCGCATTCGTATCTTTTCTGGATCCATTTTCTCCCGAAATTACAAATCTGTGCCATTAGTATGATTTAACCTTTGTCGTCATGCTACGGAAAACGTCACTACTGCCGCTTCACAACACATGTCATTTCATTTATACGTTTCACTGAGAGACCGACTCTTAGAGAATCATGGTCGAGTCGTCTCAAAATTCGTTACGCTGATGCGATGCAATGTACCATATACCATTGTCCGACCATGACAGAAAAGATTAAACGGAAACGGATAAATGATACAAGGGGAGGAGCATACAGATGATTTTCCCTTAAACAGAGTTCTTATGCCCTTGAAAATTGGTCGATTGGGTGAACGGAAACTATTGTTCAAACGGTACCTTCATTTGTGAGCAGATGCGTATACGCGAAGTAAGGTCGACTGGCGAAAATAAATAACCTACTGTTGAAAGATTGTTAAATTAATCTGACAGAAATAGGAAAACAGAGGCTGGGGAAACATTTGAACATAGAAAACGAACACGTGATGAAGAACTAAGTTCTCGGGGATGCATATCAGATTATTCAAGGAGCTCTCGCTTCCTTGCGTCTCTTTTACCACTTTTTAGGATAGGAGTTTATGATGCTAATAAAGATTATTTTTTTGTCTCTCATCGAATGCAGGAATATTGGGTCAGATATCCGTTAAGTCGACAGAAGTTTCAAAGAAAATAATCGTTAAGAATTTAATTACTTACACACACATATATAATTTTTAACGTTTGATATATATATCGTTTTAATATATATATATATATACATACAGTGGTACCTCGACTTACGAGTTTAATTCGTTCCATGACTTAGCTCGTAACTCGAAATACTCGTATCTCGAATCAATTTTTCCCATTGAAATGAATGGAAATGCCATTAAATCGTTCCGGGCTCCCCCAAAACACCACAATTTTTTTGTTACATGTTTTTAAACAAGAAAAACGTGCTTATAAACGACAAACGTAGTATAAAAAGGCAATACAATAGAATGTACTGCAATAAATTTGTTATATTAAGTGTAATGTACAACATTTACCTTGGAGATCAGACTTGAAGATGCTGATGGAAGAGGAGGAGAAAGGCTGAACTGAGAAATTAAATCTTATTCGTTGATATTTGATCTTTTCACCCCGCTTTCCTGACTTTCGCTTTTATTACCAGCTACTTGCTACTCTCTTAAAGTGAACGAGTGAGACACGGAAGTTGGCCGATTGTTGCATCGATCACTGTGGCTTTAATGTCCATGTTATTCTTTCTGAGAATTCGAAGAACGTTTTCTCAGAATCCAATCTCTCGGTTTAAGACTGGATAGTAGTCTCAGAATAATATTATACAATTGTATAATAATTGTACATAAAGGTTGTAAATATTATATGCTTCTTGTGTTCTCATTTGGTGAGCACGTAACATGGCATTCGCTGTTCAAAGTAGCGGTGGGGTATCTGAAACTTGCTCGTAACCAGAATTTTATCTCGTAACTCGAAGCAAAAAATCTACCGAGAGAATGCTCGTATCTCGAAAAACTCGTAAGTCGAGGTACCACTGTATATATATATATATATATATATATACATATATACACTGCTCAAAAAAATTAGGGGAGCAAGCAAAGAAGTTAAGAAATCCGTGCGAGACAGCCACGTATTGGCATAAAATGGATAGTACACGCGTATCAATGCGCAATACAGAAAAAAAGACGTAAAAAAATTTGTAATTAAGCTTTAAATCTTTGAAAATATGGAAAAAACATGAAAAGATAATTTAGGGCAACAATTTGGTTACATGTAAACGATAAAAAAAAGTATTGTTTAGAAATGATGCAAGATTTTTAATATGGCGTGTGGTCTTCTCGAACAGCTAAGACTGCTGCACACCTATATTCCATGGATGCGATGATGTTATCGATAAGACTTTGGGGAATATTGTTCCACTCCTCAAGAATTGCAGTCTCCAAGTCTCGGAGAGTAAAAGGAGGCCTTGGTCTCGCAGAAATGCGTCGTCCGAGCATGTCCCAAACATGCTCGATTGGATTCAGGTCAGGAGAGCACGTTGGCCATTCCATACGCTGTATTGTTTCAGCTTCAAGCATGTTCTCCACAAGACGAGCTGTATGCGGTGTGGCATTATCATGCTGGAAAACAAAGGAATCTCCAATGGCTGCAGCGTAAGGTATGACATGAGGTCTCAGTATCTCGTCTGCATACCTTTGGGCCGTCAAAGTACCATTCCGAATGAAATGCAGGTCCGTACGTCCACCTATGCTGATTCCACCCCATACCATAAAACCAGCTCATCTCTCTCGTGACCTTTCACCTACGAATGTGGGGTTATTTCGAGTGCCCCTTTCCCTCCATACCAAAACACGTCGGGTGTCACACTCCAGACTGAATCGGGACTCGTCTGTAAACAGCACTTGGCTTCAGTCATGTTGCTCCCAATCTCGATGTTCAGCAGCCCATCTTCTTCGGGCCGCACGGTGGCGTGAGGTCAACGGAATGCAGACCATTCGCCTACGTGCATAGAGACCTCCCTGATGAAGCCTATTACGTACTGTTTGGCTGGACACCCTTCGTCCTGTTGCCAAGAGCAACTGTCTTTGCAGCTGAGTAGCATTGTCTGTTCTGTTTCGACGAGCTGTTAACAGTATATACCGGTCATCAGTTGCTGTAGTGGAGCGTGGCCGACCTTGCCCTGGTCGACGTCTAACATTCCCTGTTTCTTGGAATCGATTCCACACCCTTGCAACGACACTTCTGGTGACTCCAACAGCGTCCGCGACACTACGTTGTGTTTGCCCGGATTCAAGTCTGCCTATAATACGCCATGCCACGGATTCCGGTAAATCACGTTGTTGAGACATTTTCAAGTCACCTTTTCTCAAAAAGAATAACTGAGCAATCGAATTTCACAGTTAAGGCAGTGAAACAGACGTTTCTGCAACATCCCGATTTCCGCCCTTATGTTCTTTTTCTGGTTTTTGACGTAATGAACTTTGATTTGCAAATGGAGTTTTCTTCTTCTGTTTCCTGCTAGGCTTTAAATTATTGATGATTTATTTTATGTTACTTATTGGTGTAAGTATTTGCGTAATTTCGTTAAAACCATGTGCTCCCCTAATTGTTTTGAGCAGTATATACACTCAAGAGCCAAAACATTATGACTACCTGTCAATAACGAGTTGGCCCACCTTTGGCGCGCAACACAGCTTCAACCCACCTTGGCATGGATGCCACAAGTCCTTGGTAGACGGCCGGAGACAGATTGTACCAGATGTTTAAGCAACGGTCACGCAAATCCGAGATATTGCGAATTGGTGGTCTTTGAACTCTGAGCTGCCGTCCCATGACATCCCAAATGTGTTCTATCGGATTGAGATCCGGTGAGTTAGGCGGCCAGGACATTAAATGGAATTCAGCATCATGTTCCTGGAACCACTCCAACACAATTTTAGCCTTGTGACACGGGGCGTTGTTCTGTTGGAACATTCCATTTCCAGCTGGAAAAACAGAGGCCATGTAAGGGTGCAACTGGTCCGCAATGATGTTCAGATACCCTGTAGCATTCATGGTCTGCTCTACCACAACCACGGGTCCCAGAGACGCCCAAGAGAACGTCCCCCAAAGCATAATACCGCCACCACCGGCCTGTGTATGACCTACTGTACATTGAGGGAGCAACAGTTCGCCTAGAAGACGGCGTATCCTGACACGGCCATCGGCGTGATGAATGACAAACCGTGATTCATCTGACCAGGCAACTCTCTCCCACTGATCCATGGACCAGTCGCGATGTTCCCGGGCCCAGCGCAGGCGCAGTTGGCGATGACGCTTGGTCAGCAAAGGCACACGAGTGGGATGTTTGCTGCGTAGCCCCATATCCTACAGTGTCCGCTGAACAGTGTGCTGCGATACTATTCTACTTGGCCCTGCATTGTATTGGGCTATCAGCTGAGCCACTGTCTGGCTCCGGTTTTGCTTCACCATGCGAGACAGTCTCCGACGACCTTTTTCTTTGATAGCGTGTGGACGTCCAACACCATGTCGTCTGCTGCTGGTTTCACCGTCATTCATCCACTTTGCATAAGTACTAACAACTGTAGGTCGCGAACAACCCACGAGTCGCGCAGTTTTGGAAATACTTGTTCCGTGCCTTCGAGGCATTACTATCTGCCCTCTATCAAAGTGGCTTAGATCCGCAGCCTTTCCCATCACACACAGAAGTAAGTGAAAGAATGATTCTTCAGACTCTCCAGCAGCAGTTAAATACCACTTCCACCTGATCACGTGCCTTCCACGTCATCCAGGCGAATTCATTGCAAAATGTATGGGTGGTCATAATGTTTTGGCTCTTGAGTGTATATGAATGTGCATACATATATATACATATACACATATATTTATATACACATACATATATACACACACACACACACACATATATATATATATATATGTAAGCATTAATATGCATATATATGTTGCGTATACAAAATAATTAGCTCAAAACTATAGCGGTTTTCTGTTAAGGCTGCTGTGTACTAACCCTATTGAATTCGCTCACCTCAGTATTAACCCATGAAGAAAATTTGTCTACTATTTACTGCTACATAAATGCTGATGGTCCAATAAAAATCTTATTTTCAGATAGCCTGAACTTTTCTGCACCTTGAAACAGGATTCATTTTATAAATTTCTTACACCAAAGGAATTTATGAGCGTTTAAAACTATACCAGATTCCCCCCCCCCGAATAATTTAAATTTTAAAATTTTATTTGAATTTAAATAAAAAAAATGAAAAATATCCCCAAGGAGTAAAATTTCATTCTCTATTACAGAGTACAATTAAAAAAATCTTTTAATCCAAGTCGGCAAGCCTTGGACCAATGGAAAAAAATTGAATAGATCTGTTGATGCAGCGTTGTCCATTTCACGATGC
The DNA here is from genome assembly GCA_907164885.2 of Dolomedes plantarius. Taxonomy (NCBI): domain Eukaryota; kingdom Metazoa; phylum Arthropoda; class Arachnida; order Araneae; family Dolomedidae; genus Dolomedes; species Dolomedes plantarius. The sequence goes on along the minus strand of OU015493.1, from coordinate 51,286,799 downwards.
ATTTAAATTACCCGAAAAAAAATTAACGCTTTTAGAAGAGATATTTTGATGGATTTCTTAAATTTGACTGCATTTTAATGTATTTTGGTCAAATGCCAAATGATAACATTTGACAATAACATTAAAATAATACTAAATGTATTTTTCTTAATAGTGTTATCAAAGCTAAAAATACTGAAAAGAAAAGACGAAAAAAATTCAAACAACTTAAAAAATAATATAACACAAATACAGTGTGTTTGGATTCGACAAATTAAAGAATTACTTTTTCCAAAAATACAAATTGAAGGAAATAACATTATGATATTAATAAAATGCAGGAAATTACATGGGGACTGTTGTTAACAATGCATTGTTTATTTTCGAGCTGCATAGCTACAGAAGATATTTTCTGTTCCAGTGCATTTCTTCCCACTTAAAACAATAATACTTTATTGATTGCATTGAAAAAGCGACTAAGGCATTGTTTCCCTTGTGTTTTGACGGCACGTGGACCATGGTACGTACGGAAATGATATAGGGGATTCTCAGCAAAAAGGGCTTGAAGATGTCCCCTTGGATCTATGGAATTTACTGGAAGAGATTATTACTCTTTTGGGACACAATGGTTTAATGGAGCTTGTTTGAGTTATTCTCCAGTGTACCGTAATAAGATATCTAGTTAACAAGAAAAACAAAACTTTATTTTATATTGACGAGACGAGGGGCAACACAACACAAAAATTGGCGTGGAACACATCACGTTATAACTGTAGCATAATATCTCAGCTACTCAACAGAATCGAAAATAGACGAGGGATATCACCTCAAAAACATCGGTGTAGCTCAACACGAACAACCCTTCTTTCTGTCTCCTCGTTCGATCTTTTTTTCTCCTTCACTTCAGTTCGCTCTCATTTAAAAACCGCAATCCGGGTCTCCATCGGGAGGTCGTCACACCAGGAATAAGCAGCAACAATAAAATGCAGAATTTTATAAGGTATTCTGCGGTAGCTCAATGACATCAAAAGTTCCCAAATATCCAGGCTGGCGAATGAGAGTTTATCTTGTTTCCCACTCTCGTCAAAATACAAGCGAAACAAGATCTTCGTTGTTTTCAAAGGCACTAATAAAGTATGATCATCTCGTCAAATTACAACCGAATTTAGAGCTTCGTTGTTTTCAAAGCCACTAATAAAGTATGATCATCTCGTCAAAATACAAGCGAAACTAGAATTTCGTTGTTTTCAAAGCCACCAAGAAAGTTTAATCGAAAGCAAAACGTAGAATGAAGTATTCATACGTAAGATATAGTACTGGAGGTATACATAATTCGAATTTCGGGATGTGGTGGGGCATATAATTTTAAACTTTCTAACGAGCTCAAAAAACCCAATGAAATATTCTAGTTTCACTGTAACAGGTGTTAAAGAAAAGACTCAAAGATGTATGAACACTAATATATCTATCAGATCAAAATGACAACTTGAATTGGCAACAATGGACCACATAATGTATGGTGCATCAGCTTGAACATCAAAGAGCCCTAACGATTAACCATAAAGTCACAAGCTGCTAAATGTATTTTAGGAATTCTTTATAGTTTTAGTATAGCTCAAGTGAAAATTACTGAACAGACTGTAAACCGATCAGTTGCCATGTGTAAAACATCATTGAAGCACGATATTTAGATTCTTTGATTTATACTAAACAATTCTTAATATTTAGTTCTGTCAAAATGAAACAGTGAGGAAAACTGTGTGTTGCCGGTACAAAACAAAATGTGTTTAAAAGAATCTTAAAATTAGGCACTTATATTCCATGTCTCAAACGTTAGGCTTTAATATTCCTCCTCTATTTATTTACATCTCAAAGGGTTAAAATAATTCAGCTCCAAAATGGCGCAAGCCTATGATGGCTTTAGGTCACTAGAACGTTCTCCCTCGTCTGGACGTGATTTCCGCCAAGATTTTTTCTCTTCAGAAAGGAGTGTCTAGATTTTTTTACCTCGGTTCTTTAACACGATCTGCACGTTCTGGACATCCGGCAAGTCATAAATTAGGATTAATTTGCAACTAGGATTAAGTAATAATCAAGTTCAAGAGAAGGTTAGGATTATTTTCTCTTTTTTTTGCCATAGTGCTGTGTTTTGACAATGGCATTATTTAAAAGCTGCTTTTCTGAGAAATTATAAAGTGGTATTTCACGTGACAAATAAACGGTTGTATATCAAGTGACTTGAATAACATTAAAACTCAAAGTAAGGAAAATTAATGCTTTGGAGAGTAATGCGAGAAGGAATTTAAAAAATAATATAGCAAGAAAGAACTCACTGCAGCAGTCTTTTTTCAAATGAATTGCAGGAATTTTCTTATTAATAAAACACTATTATAAATTCAGATATTGTGGAATTAGACTTCAACCTTTCCTCAATGGAAACATTATTAAATGACGGATTAGAAAATCCGTAAAATATTCTCTATAAATAACTGATCATACAAACTCAAATCGTGAGTTTCGAAAGCATGTCAGTTTTTCCCCTCAGAATCCGAGTTTTATTTTTAATATAGCAGGCTTATTAAGCTTGGATGAACTTCCTAAACAACAATAAATAATTAAAAACTCAGTAAAAGTACTAAAATCAAATTAAGTTAACAAAACTGAACTTTTCAAAACAAACAAAATTAAAGCTACAACACTGATAAACAGTCTCATGTCTACCGTTAAGGAAAGTGGATAGTTCATTCTGTCAAAGCCGAATAAAGAGTAAGTGGGAAGCATTGACCAATTCAACATAACTGCAAAAAGGTCAAGGGGGCTTCTCCAGATACCAAGTCGATTTAGATGAGCAGTGAGGCACTCATGTCCAATCTGCACTCTGAAATCCTCTACAGCCCTATACCTAAGGTGATCGAACTATTGATGTATAATCTCTCTCCCCGATTTCTCCCCAACTCCTTCATGGGTATTTTTGATTTTAAGATTAAAAATAAAGGGCATCGACTTATAAAATTTGTAGTGTTGCAAGATGCTTGTGTGACATTGTTACCTCTCTTTGTCAAATCCTCTGCTGTTTCATCTTCAGAGATCCCACAGTGAGATGGGCAGAGTAGGAGAAGTGGAGTAAGATACTTCACTGAGTTGCCAACACGAGAAGCCATTCTTTTGTTGCCAATGCTACCTTATACAGTTTCATTGTTGTGGATAGGCAACATTACCTGAGGGCAATTTCACCTGGCTTCACTTATGGTGTATGTGATTTCGTACCAGTGGCGGCTCCAGGCCAGAGATTTTTTTTTTTTTTTTTTTTTTTGGGGGGGGGGGCAACGTCGGCTCTTAGGGTTATATATATATATATATATATATATATATATATATATATATATATATATAAGAAATAAACATTCTCTCATTTTAAATTTAAACTCATTTAGTATTAGGTATACGATTACACAAATTTAGGCTATGAAAAAAAATCTAAACGCTTTTTTTTTTGGGGGGGGGGGCAATTGCCCCTACTGCCAGCCTCCTTGGAGCCGTCCTTGTTTCGAACTTTGCTACTGATGATAAAGTCTGAATTTCCTTTAGGAATTCACAAATTGAGTTTGATTTAAAGTTATTTATAGAGAACCTTTTAAAGTTTTTTTTTCCTACATGTTACCCTAATTTTGGCGTCTATGCAAATTAGTATGACAGCTATCATTATACTTTTTATTTTGAAAAATCCCATTTTAGAGGCAGAAGTGACTTTTTTAAATGGAAAAGGTTGTACAAATGAATTATTAGGTGCTTTTAGAAGGTCGATTAAAGAGACGAAGAAACTGGCATAGGTTACGCCCTACAGTTAACTCAAGTGTGTAAGGATTGAACTATTGAATACTGAAGCGTAATACATTATGCTTGTGCTGTAATTTTCTTGATAGATTAAAGCGAGATACGCATTTGTCATACAGGCATGCTTCGCTAGAGATCATGAACATTTTCCGTTCAGAGCTCTATATTGTAATACATCTTGTTTTCATATGCTGTCATTGGTTTTAAAAAATCATGGCTTCTGCCGAATTTGGGTGATAGTAATCCGACAGTACTAGGAGAGGCCTTGAAGTATAAATGCGCACACTCAAAGGATAAAAGGAATATATATATATATATATATATATATATATATATACTAGCTGAAAACCCGCACTTCGCTACGGAGTACTGTATGCAATTAATGCCAATATATATATATATATATATATATATATATATATATATATATATATATATATATATATATATATATATATATAATACGACGATCAATGTATACAATTGATGTAAAAAAACGAAAAAATATATTTATAAAAAAATCGTAAGGGATATTTTTATAGACAAAATAATGTAGAAGAAAATATTCAAGTTAAATCTAATAGAACATACTAAAGAATATAGTACTGTTAATATAGTACAGTTTGAGGATCTTATCTTTTACTGTATTTTAATATTTTTTTGATAATGTCCAATCGTCTACCGCATTAGCAAGGAAATTTTTTTTTGTCTATTTAGTTGTTATGCACGTGACGATAAATTTATTTTAAGTACCAGAAAAAGAAATCACGTGATTAGCATTTAATAAATTAAATTCTAAAAATTAATCTTTAAAAATTCACCAAAAATCAGAAAATAGAGGTAAAGATTCAAAAACGATTTCATTTTAAAGGAACTTTTATGATCTTTCTCGTGATATAAATTTTATAATCCTCAAATTATTATTTTAAATGCAAACTTAAAAAAAGTTACTAAAACAGCTTAAAAATTTAATTTAAAAAAATCTAAGAAGAATTTTTCAAAAATCTTTCTTAGTGCATCCCTACACTATAAGAAGAATCGAAATGCAAAATTTCAGCCCTTTAGGTCCAGCGGTTTGGTCTGTTCGTTGCATGTCAGTCAGTGAGTCAGTCAGTTACGGAACTGTTATATATATATATATATATATATATATATATATATATATATATATATATATATATATATATATATATAGTGTGCGTGTATGTGTGTGAGTGTTACTTCATAACCTCCTAAAAATATAGACTGTAATACATATAAATTGTAAAGATACATGGACTATAATACATCAAATGTGAAGAGTATTACTGCATTTAAAGTAATTGATTTACTTCGTAGAAAAATTAAATTTTTGATGTAGACCAGAAAAAAACTTTCATATGCCAGCAAAACCTGAGGTCGAACCTTCTTACAATCCCATACTCTTCACTATGTAAAACTAAAAAAAGAGATCTCCATCACTCAACCCGCTTAAGAAAAGGATTGGGTGCGGTTAATTGCGAAACAGACGGTTAAGAGAGGGGAACGTCATTAGCGCCTAATCACTTTCTGATGGGCCCTAATGTCTCGAACTTTTAGGGTGGGTATAGGATGAAATCTAAAAAAAAAAGGAGTTCATTTTTGGAATCGAATGTTCAGCGCTTTCCGGCTTGTCATGAAATAGTGAATCCAGGTTTTCTAAAACTTTGACTAAGGAAAATATGTTTTTTATAATAACTCTATTCAAGCATTGTTTAACGTGTAAATGTTAATAATATTAGGTTTAAAAGGTAAACCAGTTATAGAGAACCTTTAAAGATCTTATCTATGTATGGGTACGATAAGATGATGTTATACAATTTTACGGAATTCCTCTAATAAAAAAAGTTGCCAAGTTTACCAATAAAATAATCTCATTGTATAAAATAATAAACGGAATGGTGCTAATAATTACAACAGCAACTGAACAGATCAAAATTGTCTTAAATACTTAAATTATAGCATAAATAACTTTATTAATTCCAACATCAGAAAGAGAGAAACGCAATGGTTCAATATGTGAAAACCTAACTATATTTTTTATCCCCAGTCTTTCATGAGCGCAAATAATAACATTTGAAAAACACAAATCATCTACCAAACCATATACATCCCTGCAAATAACAATGAACAAATAGTGTATAAATGAACATCTATGGAATTTATGCAAATGGTAATAAATTACATTACAGTAAGTACTATTTCAGTATTTAAGGGCGTATTTCGAAACATTCAATATTAAAGTTTTAGACAACTTGCAAGTTCTCATAAGAAAGTGCAATTTGTCTAAATCTTTTATATTGAATGATGCTTATCTAAGTATCTTGTCATACTTTTCTGTAAGTTTAAACATATAACTATATATGTATATATATATATATAGGTACGTAGTTCGAAAATAAATGTCTGCGGCGATGAGTTTTGCATACCGCGTTGCAATTTATTAATACTTCTGATATTCTTATTTTCTCCCCCACCGATTCAACTTAAAGGTTTTTCCGCAACACTTAACCGGTATGGGTGAAGTAACATTCCTCGATATTTCCTTTTTCTCCTCACTGGCTCTTTCTCTGTATGAAGGCCACAGAACCAATACTTTTTCATATTTATTGGTATGCAGGAATTGTTTGTGATACGAAAACAGCATGAATATCTTTCTTCTATAATGCTCTCGAACTATTTTGTTTTTTAAATTTCTTAGAACATCCATGTATTACTACTTTAACATATATTTTAATTTATGAAAAACATTGAAAAGTCTCTTGGCGGAATGTGATTGTACCATCAGAGACATGGGTTTTGGCAATAGCTACAAATGAACAATATTCTTTTTCATTTAAAACATTTCAAATTTCAGAGGGAATTATTCGATTAAAACATATGAGTCACCTTTCTTAAAATGCTCGCTACACTTTCCGTCAAATTGCTGCCTGTAAGACAACGGCAAGAGATGTGCAGTTTTAAACTGGTATTGGAACAAAACCAGTCATTGAACAAGACTACTATGGATGATTACTCCTTTAAGGGTAACACAAAACAAAACAAAGTTAACTTTTTTATATAAATCTGAGATTATCGATTCTCCTTATCAGATTTACAGGGTGTTTGTAGAACGGAAATCATTTCAATTCACCAATCGAGCCTCCGTTCTAAGATAGAAAACTAAAAATTAATTACTACAATACTCTTGGTTTTAAACTTGCATTCATGATTACTTTTAGACAGTAACACTCAACATTCCAAACCACTCCCTTTTAGAAACTTGGATTTAAAGCATCTATTTCAACCTACATGGATAGAAAACTTATTTTCTAACATTGAAAAGTAAAAAAAAAGCGTCATTTGTGTTCAAATACACTCAGTTCTATATGAGCACTTACCGCCCTCCACATGCATACAATGTTGATACGTCTGCCCCATTTTCTCAAATTGCAAAGTAAAAAGAAATGCCATTTCTGTTCAAATATTATTCGCAGTTTTAAACAATCATTTGATCTCGCAGGTAGTACTACCACCTTTCCGATATTAGTATCTAAAACACCCGTTTCCTTCCCCATGTGTACAAAATTGATGTGATTGACCTGTTTTCCTAAATTGATAGGTAATGAAAAAGCCATCCCTGTTCAGGTGCCCATAGTAGTTTTACACGATCATTTGACCTTGCTGATCCCCTCCCCTCCCTTTTTAATATTAGCATCTAAAGCACCTATTTCCACCCGCAAATATACAAAACTTGTTACAATTTCCCCAATTTTTTTCAAAACAATAAGAAAACACAAACACCATTTCTGTTCAAGCACCCGCAGTTCTACATGATCTTTTTATTTTGCAGATCCCTTCCCCCCAACTTTCCGATATTAACAACGAAAGCACCTATTTATACCCATATGGGTACAAAACTGTTGAAATTGCCCTATTCTTTCCAACAGAAAAGAAAAAAAAATTCAGGTAGTTTCTTCTAACGATACTACCACGGGTTATTAACGTAGGATTACTTATCTCTGCTTACCTCTTTTGTATGTATATATGTATGTATGTATGTGTTATGTATATATGTATCTATCTCTCTCTATATATATATGTCAAAATTTTGACGCATTTTGGTACTTTTCTGTTTAACTGTTTACTGCTTGCTCAAGCGATACAGACTGGGTTTGGCTCGCTGCCAAAATTATAATTCGTGACGACAGACGGTTTTAGCGTCTGAAATTTTGCTTTCCGGACCCTTATGGAGGAACGTAATCCCACGTTATAAGCGAACGCAATACGCCAACAACAATACGCCATACAACAAAAGCATACATTTCTGTTGAAGTACCCCGCATTTCTACACGATCATTTCATCTTGCCTCCAATCACACACGCACACCATTTCTATAGTGTCTAAAGCACCAATTTCTGCCCGCGCGCATACAGAACTGTTGCAATTGCCGTATTTTCTAAAAATGAAAACTAAAAACAAAAGCCATATATGTTCAACTACTCGCATTCCTACACTGATCCGACGGATAAAAAAGAAAAAAAGCCCTCATCTTGTGAAGTAATCTCTCGGAAAAAGGCTACCTGGGGCAAAATACAGGAATAAAACAAAGAGCTCTAAGGATAACGGATAGAGAAAAGCAATACGCCATTATGTCACGCAGTTTGATACGTTCGAGAAGACGTCAGCGACAGGCCGGGAAATGTCAAAGTCAACCTGCTATCGGAGAAGGAACGAAATAATAGGGGGGAGATAATGGGTGGAGAGATCAGTGATTTATTTAAAATAATTTGCTCTGATGGATCTCCACTCAGATGCAAAATAACAGAAGGAATGCGTGATTAAAAAGTCACTTATAAACAAATTCTTAAGTAAAAATCCGAACTGGTTAGGTTAGAGCATTCAGACTGTAAAGGTAACTAAATAATAAAACTTATGTTTGTTTCATAGGTAAAATTATTTATGTTTATTTCACAGGTTCAGCTATGCATCGATCAGTCGTTTGGAGCTAACCTGATTACCTCTGAATCCATTGAATTACACCCCCCTCCCCCCCCCCATATTCCGAGGTTGTATAGAATTTAAGAGCATTTCGGATATTGCACCGAGAAGCATTTTCGCTTTTCATATATCTTAATTCAATATTTCAATCTTCCGCGTTATAGATTTTTCAAGAATCGAAATTACTGTATTCTGCTTATGTTTGTTTATTATCTTTCGACGCAACTTGCCTGAAGTTAGCAAATTTAACTATTTATTTATTTATTTCTCATTTTTCATAAATGTTCGTAAAATGTCTTTCCTGTTCCTCGGTTTGGAGCCCCATTTTTAAACTTGTACTATGCTTAAAGCATTAAAAAAGTCAGTGAGAGATTCTTAATATAATAAAAAGAACTATAAATTCTTTTCCTATAAAAACTTTTCCTATAAATTCAATGATGAATAAACGATGAAATATGCGATTAAAAACAACGGTAGCTCCCATTAACTTTGATATGTTATTTTATTAATTTTGGGGATGGATTTCTCGATGCACTGGCAACCTGGGAATTTTATTTCTGCTCTAAAGACGACATCTTTTCACCCCGCATTCCCCCATAAAGAGTTCGAACTTTAAAAAAAAATACAAAATGGTAGGTAATTGCCGTCACATTATTAAAAAGACCTAAAATTCTCTGTTACTAGTGGTCCAATTTTAAAGAAACTTATTTGCTCTGCTTCTCCCTTCAGGGATCCGAAATCTCCCAAATATAAAGCTATTGTACACGGATTTTGTCGAATTGAATAACCCTCAGACTGACGGTTTTGTTATTGCACAGCCATCTGATTAGTTCCCGAACAAATATGCTTATGAGCAATCTGCTATGGAATTCATGAAACAGAAAAAATACTAATATACAACTATATGAGAAGTAAAATCTAATGTCAATAACGTACTCGTGTTATAACATGAATGCATGTCATTGCATCCTTAATAAGACTTGCCATCCTTTTAATTTGACTTTTTGCATAGTGATCCTCAGATATTCTTCTATCAGAAGATTTTTAACCTTTTTGATTTCTTGTATTTCGTAAAGACGCTATATTTAAATCAATTCTTGTTTAGAATTTATTTTATTTTGTCCTCATTCCCAGTTATAAGAACATACACAGAACTATTCGACAACGCCAGACTATACTAGCATGACTAATATGCGGGCACATGACCTTCTTGAAAGGAGTTAAGAAATTTTCAAATTGCACATGCTCCTCAACTCCAAGAACTCTTACCCCCATTATCCCAGGCGTAGTATCGGGGGTACGTGCCCCCCCCCCCCCAACTTAACTTGAAATAAATCAAAACGTTAACAGAAGTTCAGTTAAAATCAGGAAATTGTAGAAAAGTTTTAAGAACGTTGGTATTTTCTCACTTTTTCAAACTATGAAACTGAAGATTCCAATCATGTCTTTAACCTTAAAATAGTTTTTATCAATGATATGATCCATAACAAAAATTCGATGCTATATTTCTTTTCTCATTTTTATTTATATTATATTTATTTTTCTCATTGTATAACTTTGAATACTACTGAAAGATCAATTCCATTGTTATTCAATTTTGATAAAATCATAATATTTCATATTTTAAGGATCTTCCTGCAGTCAATGCGCTGAGGAGGGCTCTAACTGAATTCAATTCATGCCCCCCCCTCCAAAAAAAAAAAGTTAAAAGCGTTCTACGCCTATGCTCATTATTCAATGTCTTGGTGACTCTGAGGGTCAGCCCCTGGATGATCACTCGTTTAACATGCTATGTTGGACTTGGTCTAAACCCCTAGACCAAAGGATTGTAATGCCAACAAAACGGAGAAGTACTGCTTATAATAATGACTAATTTAGGTACATTTAATCTTGCTACTGGTAGCGGTTGCAAAACCTTGGAGACTGCGAATTTCCAACACATTAGAGTAACGAGGGATTAAGGGACAAATAAGAGCATAGAGGGAATATATTCATTTTGCCCTTTCTATCCAAAGCGAGCAGTCTTTCTTCGTCCTGAGTTTTTGGTCTGAAAGTGATTAGTATTTTAGAATTTTTACGAATTACAATTTTGCTTTAAAATAAACTGGTTCAGCAGACCAAAAAATGAAGCTAACCCCTCCCCCAACCTCATCCCCAGTGGCCCATGCGACAATTTAAGTGTTAGGTGGTTCAGACAATGCATCATTTGACGTCGGAAATGTTCAACTCTTATGTTGAGCTACAGGGTACCACCCTCTCTTTATTTGCTAATTATATATAAAAAATGCATATTTATGAATTCTGATCTCTGCATTCGAAAATAGATCTTTCAATGTATTACCCATGTTTTTGAAAATTAAATGTAAATTAAAATATTAATTATTATTCGAAAAATTAAATGTAAATTTTTCGAAAAATTAAATGTAAATTTTTCGAAAATTATTTTAGTTTTATTCTGACTGACATTAACAATTTAATGCCATGTAAAAAAAGGACCGAAATTTTTTAACTTAAAAAACCAACGCATAATGTATTTGAACGTTTATCTTCATACGCAGAGAACGAAATTCAAAGATAGACATTCGATAATCTATGATCAGAAAAATACTGAGAAAAATTATTCCTAGCTTGACATGGGATGGAAAATCTATGACTTCGTATGATGCACCAAGTTAGTAATAATTGATGCACAGTAAAATTTCTTTCAAAAAATTGAATAAGAGAAATAGCATAGATTATAAAAAGATATAAAGATTATAAAGAAGATATATAAAAATTTAACCAGCTTAGCAGCAGCGAAAACTTGAAACGACTCTCTGTTACATAGCCAAAAATAAAATGAACCGAACTAATGTTTTTTTTTTTCAAATTTATATCATACTTGGAGCATTGGTCCATCGTACTGCTGTGAAGGACGAGCGAGAAGCAAAATGAGTGCTTTATGAAAGCTCCAAGCACCTTGATACAGGAATTAGAAACTGGAATTCCTTGCCCGCTACCCTTCATTCCTGTCCACGTCCGAAAAATTAATCTGGCAGGGATTCAAACTTGGCCGAGAGACGGCAACCGACTAAAATATTCATGCCACGAAATTGCACTTTCCGGCTTGGAAAAAAAAAAAAGAACACCCCAAACAACATGCTTTTGCCAGGAGGTTTGTGTTTGCGTTTGCTAAATCCCCCTCCACCGTCGTGGCAGTGAGTCTGTTCGATAACAACCTGACATTTCGGCAGCCGACCCTTGCGTGTAAGGAAACGTGAGGCGGTGTGTTTCGGTGCGGTTACGTTATATCAGTTTGTCTGTTCGGTATGCCAGGAGTGTGCTGTTATCATCTCTCTCGCTCCGTGTCGTTCGTTTTCGCCTGCGATTAGCTCTTTCGCGTGCATGTCTGTTTTACTAGTCGCTGCGCAAAAAGGAGTAGAATGCCAGTAAAAGCGTAATTATTCTGAGGTGCCCGTGTACTAACCAAACGGTAGGATTTAACACTCTCCAGTTCGATAGAGTTAACCGCGCAGTTAAATTGAGAGATTGCGATTAACTGCTGAAGAAGATTTAAGACCTCATAGATATGTAAAAAGCCGTGATATAGGAAGCTCAGTATAATTTTTCATTTCATGACGCTAATGCTACTTTATCCCATAAACCAGATAATTATAAAAAGTTTAAAATGAAATGTTAAACAGGCAAGGAAACCTAATTCGGAAAAATTACATGAAATTAAATCTTATAATATAGTTTTTTCGCCTACTGTGCTGACAAGGTCACCTCTTTTAGAAACAATCCTTCATTTAATGATGATGTCGGTACTGCCAAGAAAAAGACTTTATCATTTTATCCGGTTTCAGTAAGTTTATCTGAATTCAATATTCTTAATGTTCTTGTTTTCAGTTCCAACTTAAATATATATTATAGTAAGTAAATAAAGGAACGTAGTTTTGTATATTGTAGGATAACAATGGATTTCAGTTTTAAGGAACGATACTAAGTGGTGGTTTTGCCTCTCCAAATAGTTTTCCACACCCATGGCAAAATACATTTCAACCAGTCCAGCCTCACATAATGATGTAAAATATGTAAAAATGTCACTCCTGATGATGTAAAATATACCAAAGTGATTTAAAAAGCTAAATCAGAAAGACTAACACATATGAGACCCATGTTCTGACAACGAGCCACTTTGTTATGCCTCAAAGAACATAACTTGCATAAACAGAGGCCTACCTACTACAGTTTCTTTCTATTTCTGTATCGATTTATTCACGCATTCCCCTCCTTTATATAAATAGTCTTTTTCAAATACCTCCGAACGATTTTATCTCCAGATCTATTCTATGCCACTAGATACATTTTTTTTTATATTTTGTCAATAAAAAATCAAAGTCAAAAAGACAAGAAGTCATGAGGGATAAAAAACAATCGATTTTGCCCCGTATATAAGATTTCGATAAAGAAACAAACAAAATACCCCTGTTTAGCGGAGGAACCTTGTGTCAGTTACCGGCGCTTCATACCTTTTTCCGTTCTTTTTTGCGTGATGCCATTTGCGTGGCTAGGAAATGATAAGCCATTCACCACTTAGCTGACAGGAGGGCAAGGAATAAAATCAGAAATATTCCTAGCGGGTATCGATTCTTACTCAAATGGGATTTTGAATAATGATTCAGTACAATAGCCGATATTTTCGGGAGAGTGTTTGTATGCAAACGCTCTGGATTCTGTTTAAATTCTAGCAACTACAGTTTGGGTTTTAGTTTAAAAAATAAAACTGATTGCTGTGGTTTATTTAGGGTTGCAGGTGTGGGGAATTATGTACTTACATTGCGTAAAATAAAAAATGCATCTTTGTAAGCCAAATAATGAGATTTTGCTTTTAATACCTCAGGCAGTTTCATGGTTTATTTGATGTAATCTGAGAAAATATCATTAAACAGTGTCGTTTCAGTTCACACCCATTATCAAACTAATTCTGCGACTTTTATGAGACACAAAACGCCAAATCTAAATTCATAATTTCAGATCGTCACTCAATTTTTGGTGTTAGACTGTATGATACAGCACCTATAAAATCCTATTACGAAAATAGAATTTTTCAGTTTGGAACAAACAATAAAGTTAATGTTGACTTTCCATTGGCTAAAAACATTTAATACGGGTCATAAGAGAAATATCACACATTATTGATAGAAAATGTTTACATTTCTTTTGACGACAATGACTAACGGCTACCGATTTTATGACATTCTATTGTGGCGAATTCGCAATATCGATATCAATGCAAATTTTAAAAGCAAGTGCGCGCTCTACTGTTACCTCAATCACTATACAAATCTCGCAGATTCTCCAATCAAACAGTTCGCGGCAGTTCGCTGCTTCAACGACAGTTCGCTTGGACAGCAGGGGAATGTACTTCAAACAGCCGGCCCCTATACTGTTCCTTCGTGCAGTGTACCGAAGTTGATTTTATTAGTCAGATTTTATTTGTGTGGATCCTTCATCCTCCAAATAGATGGTAACCCGGACGTGATTTGAACACGCAACCTTCTGATCTGAAGTCAGATCAGAAACTATCAATCATTTGTGACTGTTTCAGATTCGTTTTAATTAACAACTAGTACATTAATCAAGTTATCTGGAGAAGTTCTTGAGTGCAGGCTACACGCACTCCACAGAATATGCAAATCCGGTTTCCTTTCACGAACTATTTGTTCTAGATCCGGTGAAATAATTTAGAGCGATGGTTTTTCAACCGTCTCCAACAGGCGGTGGGTGTTCTGTTGATTACATTTCTGTAGCCAGACGAACCTGTTCGCATCATTTTAAATCAAATTGACTACACTGCTGGCCACCCAAATTGCAACACCAAGAAAGACAAGAGATATCACAACAAAATTTATTTTGTAGATAACATGTTGACCAAGTATCATATGATTAAATTTATAGACTTCTGTGAAGTGTGGTTCCTGCCAAAATCAGTACCCAGAGTAGCCGCCATTGTTGGAGATCACCGCTGCCACACGCCTCGGCATTGATTCAAAGAGACTTTGGATGAGTTCTTGGGGTACAGAAGACCAAACAGCTTCCACACGTTGCCAAAGTTGATCTGCTGTGGCAGCTGGAAATGGAATCTGGGTCAATCGTAGAGCAACCATGGACCACATGTTTTCTATCGGCGAAAGATCCGGAGAGTGAGGCGGCCAGGGAAGCAAATCAATCTGGCGATTGACGAAGAACCGTTGGACAATGTGTGCCACGTGTGGTCGCGCATTATCCTATTGAAATATGGCTGTGGGCAAGCCCTGAAGGTAAGGAAGGACAACTGGCTCCAACACCTCGGAGATGTAGCGCTGGCTGTTTAAAGTACCGGCAATGCGTACTAGAGGTGTGCGAGAGTGATATCCAATACCGCCTCATACCATAATAACCGGTGCAGGACCAGTGTGGCGGTGCATAACGCAGCTGTTCAGCATCCTCTCTTGACGGTGTCTCCAGACTCGAATGCGACCATCGTGGTGTTGCAGACAGAAGCGTGTCTCGTCAGTAAAGACAATTTCATTCCATTCTGCTGTCCACATCCTTATGTCATCGCACCATTGGCGGCGGAGACGTCTATGGTTCTGCGTCAAGGGTAGACAAAGCAATGGACGTCTTGCGGACAGACCACTCTGCTGTAAACGGCGTCGAATGGTACGCGCAGACACTGGATGATGCGTTACAGACTGCATGTGCTGTGCCATGGTTCGTGATGTGACTGAGCGATCCGTCACTGCCATGCGCACAATTTGCCTGTCATCACGTGAAGTGGTGCGCTGAGGTGGATGCGATCGAACACGTCGGTCCGTCGTACCCTCCTGCATCCAACGATCACATATCCGCATTACAGTTGTTTGGTTTCGTCCAACAGGACTACCGATTTCCCTGAAAGATAATCCACAATCTCGGTAGGCCACTATCCTTCCTCTGTCGAACTCGGATTCTTGATCAAAAGATGATCGCTGCTTTCTACGAGGCATAATTGATCGTTTTTTTGAAAAAACCACAAGAAAAACACAATTGCCGAACTTGAAATCGTCGAAATCTCCAAGCCTTAAATAGCGCTTTGAAGTGGTGCCACAGGCGCGCGTGATGTGCGTCTGCGCTGAAATTCTAATCATTTGCATATCTCACCTCCGCTAATGCATGTCGTAAATTTCGTGTTATTTGCATGTTTCCTTCAGGGTGTTGCATTCACAGTGGCCATCAGTGTATTAGAAATCAAAAAGCTCCGAGAAAGGCTAAGTAAGAGAGGGAAACTTTTATTTGTTATTTCTCACAAAATCCACTGTTGTTGTTGTTGGTGTCCCTGGGCCTTTAGTAGAAAAGGTTCCCACTCTGGAGCACATATGAAGATAGAGACAGATATTATATATAGAAAGAAATAAACAGACGCAGATGATGAATACGCCGATGGACAGTGGTATTTTTACAGCTACCCTTTCCTGTTTCAGGCGGAAGACTGACTTTACCCCAGATGACAATCTAGCCTTATTCCGTAATCGAACCGAAGACCACGGCGTGGAACGCGAAGTCGCTATCCACTATGCCAAGAGGGCGGCCAAAACCCCTTGTTACTTGTGGGTATGAAAACTTCTTATCATATCACTCCAAGGTTTTACAACCCTTCACGGCACGAAGATCGGTCGTAACATGGATTCAAACTGTTAACGTACTACCTCTGACGTTTGTAACCTAGATTTGACGTCACTTACCTCAAGCTTACTTCACACCGCTAGGAGACGGGGAGAAGAGGCAATTTATTTGCGCATGCGCATAATTTTCTCTTTCGATTCTGATTGGCTCTCGTGCATGACGGCAGAGACGAAAGTTGTACTTTTTCCAACTTGAAACCGCAGAGACTAGAGACGGATACGAACCTGGGGAATGAAAATTTGTTTGTAATACGCATGCGCAACAACGAAGCTGCATGATTTTCGTCTCCGTCGCCGTTGGTGTGGAGTGCATAAGAGTGGTTCCTGGCTGTGGGATTGTTTGAGTGAATGGTTTTCTTTTTAAAAAGAGTTGGTCTCCGAAAATTGATACTCTGTTGAAGGTGATGTGGTATTTTTAAACTCCCATTACTGCATATAAGAAGCAAAAACCCCGTAACTGAATACTATACTCTTCAAAGTGGCATAAATCTAATGTGTGATGGACGGTTGTCAAAACAAAATGAACATTCTCAAACCCCTAATTTGCACCCTTTTTTTCCCACAACTCTCCGAAAACAAACACACAAACACGTGACAGTGGAACGCATCGAGATACGGTAAACGAGGATCAGGGGAGCACGTCCAGTCCCCTGTGAATTATTCATCCGAGTCGGCACGCATGGAATATTTCTATTCGACATGCCCTCTTCCACGAAAATATTTGCGGCCACTGATTCAGTTCTAATGTCTTTCTTTATTGAAAACGATTCTGCAATCAATCACTATAGATAAACATTTCTAGGCGGCAACTCCTCTAAACGGCCATATTTTGTTCAGGATCGATCAAAGCTTCCGTAGAGCCAATGTTATGCAAGAGGTTAAAGCTATTTCCCCTCAAAACGATCGCTTCTTTTGGAATTATTACTAGACGCCATACAGAAGTTTCACAATATATATATATATATATATATATATATATACACGCATTTGTGTGAGTTGAACACTGTGATGTATTTAAAATTCTCATTTATTCGAGATATTCCGAAACTTTATAATCAAACGGCACTACAACGTTGTATATCACTTCTCTTTTCTTAATTATTTAATGGTAGAAAGGGGAAGCATTTAAATGAAAAGTGTCCGTGAGGCCCCTTGAAATATTTCTCATCGCGTATTTAAGTTGCGTTACAGATTGTGAGCAGGAGATTACGATCAAGAGATCTTACTAAAATCTTTCAGTTTTCAATCAAATAAATAGAACAAAAACTACCGAATCAAGAGCTTCAAATATCTCAGCGGAATATCCATCGTCACTTATCACATATATGGGCACGATGGCCCAGTTGGAGAGAGCAGCGGGCCAGTGATCTGAACGTTCCTGGTTCGATGCTCGTCACTGCAAATCCACCGCCGTGTTCACTAATGGTGGTCGAAGCACGTAAAATAGGTCATGGCTGTAAGGTCCTCCGAGTTCTGAAATTTATCTCTGGAGGTGTGGGGTCAAGCGTTCCGGTCTCGTTACTTGACTCGGTTCAAAATTACGGAACCGGTCATTTAGCTAAGTCGGACTCCGACCCTTGTGGTGCTAATTCAAAACAGGAGCCGTCACTTTCAGCCCAATAGCCTACTTGGACTTGGTGAATGGAACCTCCAACCGGGGGGCAATAGCAACAACAACAACTTATCACACATTTGTATGAAAGGAGAACTAATGAAGTATGTCCCCGTTCTGTCCTTTACATCTATCACAGAAGTGTATATCAGTTTAGAAAAGTGCCGTGAGTAACATCCTCAGTCATTGACAGTATCCACCAATCAGGCTTGTGGTACAGCGCGCTGGCTTTCGGTGCTGAGGGCAATCGGATCGAATACCAGCGTCGCGCTTCTAAAAACCTCCGTTTGTATCCCCCCCCCTTCATAGGGGGTAATGCTGGTCCGCCTATATGGTGTCCCATAATAAAATGGCCAGTAAACTGCAGTGAATTATAGGCAATGTCTACACAAGTGCCTCCGCTTAAAAAAAATAAATAAAGTATCCACCAATCACCATTTGCAATAGGGAAAAAACACTGGATGCCAATCAAAGGTTAAAATAAGATCTAACACAAATAAATCTCATTTGTTTGTCCTGGCTTAACAAATGCTTATCCCTCTATCAATAAATCAATCATTAAATTTCTTTCAGCATTACATTTTTGTCCCTCATCTTAGATAGTTTACACTAAGTATCAAATTAATTGTTTTAACTCTATTTTGAATTTCCGATTTTTTTTTTGCACTCCCGGAATATTAGTTTGACACTTCATCAGTTTTCATATGTAAAATTTCGCCTATTTTACGTTCGACAGCGTAACACATAGTCGGCCTGTCTCACCACCGAAATTTCGAACGGTCTGAGGAAAGGCATTTTCCAAACAGTCCGAACATTGCAACAACAGAATGCAGAAGCCGGGGATTTAAACAAGTAACCACATCTCTTGTTGGTGTTCAACCAACTAGGCTATAATGGCAATATTAGGACCTATTGCTTTCTGACTGCCACATGCAACACTGATATGAGTGCAGATATGAGGAATTTTGATCACCTTTCGCTCCCAAGGGAATCGAAATCACTCCTTACTGGACACTTGAACTGTCTTGATTTACTGACCACAGAGTTCTGTTTCTCTGGAACTGCAGCAAGTTTAGAAAGAAGTGCTTGATGCTGAAGCCACATAACTTTCCGATTACGGATTTTCTCTTCAAAGGTAAGAAAATCATATGGATATGCTTTCGAAACGAAAGAAGGGTTTTAATTTATGATGGCTGAAAGTTAAAAAATCATTTTTACCACTGAAAGTTTCTTTTTCGTTTAGGTTAGGTGCTTTCAACCTTTCTCAAATTCCACACATCAACAAATTCGTTGACACACGTGAGACACATATTAATCGAATTTTTCCCTCAACACCTGCCCTCTTTAGTGGAAGGTTATTCTTCCCTCCTGGTGTTCAATCAGTACTTTGCTTTTCTCAAAGCCTCTTTGACTTTTAGCTTCCATTTAATTTTTTATTTGACTTTAAGTGGCTCGGTGCTCATAGTCAGTGGGGCTCCATGGACCACGGGGGGGGGGGGGACACTCCAACTTTATGTTAGGAGATCTTTAAAAAGCTACTTTTCATTTCCCACGTGTTTTTAACAATTATAATTTCAAGATAAAAAGAACTTTTTATATACCATGTTTTTAAATTTTCTGTTGAATCATATAAATTTGACAATTCAATGTATTAATAAATACTTTTTAATTTTTTTTTTGCCGAATTATCCCATCAACTTGAAAGAAAATGAAGTCAATTGGAAGTTAACTTGCGTTTAACTTTTCATTCCCTTCCCGGCCGACAGATGGCTGCACTAGTCTACAAAACAAAATTAATTGAAAATAACAAAAACGTGGTAAAAATCTGCTTAAAGCTGGCTAAAAGTATTAAAAACTGCATTGCCATCGTGTTCTGAGCTATTCTAAAAGTTTCAAATGTCTAGCTAGTCGGGAAGTTAGTTAAAAATCGATTGCAAGATTTGTACTGGACAAACACACAAATACACACGCAAACAAGAAAGCAAGTTAATAAAAACATGGTAATAAACTTATGCCTCGTAACAGATAAATTTTTGAGTGCGATATTTGTATCTTAACTCTAAGACTACCGACTTTTTATATGAACCGGTGATTATAAGTGTCCTAAGTCAAGAATCTTAAAAAAAAAAAAGAAGAAAAAAAAAGACTTGAGTTTATCAGTTATTTCGCTTTACATTCTTTTACATTACCGTAACCTGAAGCAATCTTTGCAAAGTTGTAAAAAGGAAACCGTTAGATTGATCTGGCTGTTAGGTCATTCAGCGGAATTCAGTTCATGTTCAAACTCAAACCTTCAATTATCTCGTAATGAAAATTATATGACTTAGACCAATTACATAATCACCAGGACATATAAATTATTTATACCTACCTAACCTGTCAAATGATCGGTTTTAAATAAAAGTTATATATTTTTTCATTTGAATGCAGGTCATCTTAGTACGGGTAATAACAAAATAATTTTAAAAAATAAATTGAAAAAAAAATTTTTTCTTCAATTTTAATTCGAACATCTATAAATTTAATTGTTGAAAACAAGATCAAAAACTTAATTATGATTAACAAATTAACATTTACATAATTTACAAAAAATAAAAATGAAATTTATTTGTGTACATCTACTTTTACATTTTTTCTGTTGAAAAGTAAGCATTTTAGTTGTTGGTTCAATAATAAAATATCTGGTTCAGTGTTCACCGCTTTTCTTTTTTCACAGATGCAGGGTTTCTGCAGTGTACACTTTCCTCTAACATATTTTTTATATTCACAAGAGATTTTGCGTGTATTTATTACTAGTGCAGTATGTTATTTGAAACGTTTTACGTACACAAGGAAGTTTAGTTTAATCTGTCGAAGTTCCCTCCATATTCTACAGAGCAGATAATGTTATAAAAATGCTTCAATTGTTCAACGAGTTGTCAAATGTCCTGTCGCTGTAGATAAAGATAGGCTTCATATGTATATCGGAAGAAACTGATGAAGAGAGCTAGATACTGAAAAAATGATTATTTATATATTATAGGAAAAAAAATTTTAAAGTTAAGTGGGGAGAAGCAATAAAACTGAATATAGAATTTGTAAACAAAGGCTTAAAAGCGTTCTTTGACCGGTGGTGGTAGCTTAAGTATTAACAATTTTTATTTTTAGTTAGAAACTATTTTTCAACCTCGATAATTTTAATAATAGATGTTTCTCTAAGATTTAAACTCTAAGTAGCCTGTTAGTCAAGTAACCTGAAAATTTTCCATTTTATTAGCTTATCCTTTATTTTGAGTAGGTAAATTTTGATTCTAACCTATGGTATTCAAGATGAAGAATTTTATGTGGAATGATAATAAGAGATGTCAAACAGAATCTCGATGATACTTACAATCGATATATTAAAAAAAGTGTAGGGGTGCACTAAGGAAGATTTTTGAAATATTCTTTTTAGATTTTTTAGAATTTAATTTTTAAGCTGTTTTTGTTACATTCTTTAAAGTTTGAATTTAAAATAATAATTTGAGGCTTATAAAATTTATATCACCGAAAAAGATCATAAAAGTGCCTTTAAAATGAAATCTTTTTCGTATCTTTACCTCTATTTTCTGATTTTTGGTGAATATTTGAAGATTAATTTTTAGAATTTAATTTATTAAATGCTGATCACGTGGTTTCAATTCTTTTTGTGATACTTTAAATTAATTTTGTGTCATGTGCATAAAAACGGAATAAATTGACAAAAAAAATTATTGAAATACGGTAAAAGATCAAATTTTACCACTAGACTAACTGAGATGGAAGTTTTTAAAGAATTTAATTCAAATTAGTATGTTTTATGGATATTAAACATACAAATTAATTACATACATTGACCGTTGCATTTAATTTGAATATTTTCTTCTACATTATTTTCTGTATAAAAATATCCGTTACGATATTTTATAAATATATTTTTTTTAGTTTTTTTGGGCACTAATGTCATACATTGACCGTTGTATTTAACTTGAATGTACTCCGTAGCGAAGCACGGGTAATCAGCTAGTTATACATAAGTCATTAACAGACAGCTCTATTATTAATTAGACATCAATAACAACAATGAATTTTTTTCACTGAAAATCAGGGGGCTGGCCTTAAAAAACACTTAGTCCAGTGCCTTTTTAAGATCCCAGTAACTAAAGTCGATATACGTTTTCTACCAGACTAATGAGCATTAGGTGACCAGTCTATTCACGTGCCAAGCAAATTCTCGTTTTCCTAATAATTAGGTGCACTCGTACGCAGCGTGGATTTCGCAGGAACAGAGGGGAAAAAAACAACCCCAAAAAACTGGAGGTGTTCCAGTAACCTAGTAATTTTCAGCTTCCGTTTGTTCCTTTTCGCTGTGATCTTCATCTCTCGATGGCCTTTCCTTTCACGAGCAATATTTCACTGCAAAATGAAATAAGAAACCTAGCGTGCGGCGTCCGGGATTGCGTGAGTATTGTAAAACGACGAGTTCGCCTTTTTCCGTGGAATAAACAAAGAATACCATCGCGCTTTCACGTAACGCGAACTTGAAAATAATAATTTAGTTAAGTATGATACGAATGGCGCACGAGGGAGGAGGGGGGGGGGGTAGCCGAGGGAAAACTGGCGAAGTGAGTTCGCTGTGACACATGGATAATTTGAGACGATTTCTGAACGCTCGCAGAATTTTAAAAACGCTAGACCAATTAAAGTTAGCCGGCAAGGGCTGGCGAGCATTTATTTTATTCTCGGGTTGAATTTTAGTAATTTGTGAGTTCGTCATAGGTCTGAATTAGGAATTTATAGGAAAAAAAATTAAATAGTTCGACGAGGATATCTCCTAAATTGAATATTGAAATCATGTCCTAACGCAACTGTTACCCATATTATGACATATATTAAAGGTCGCGTCACAATATACACTAAAATATAAAATTATGCATTATTACAAACAGAAATCAATTTTGTTGGAATAACACCAAAGAAATAACATTTTTTGATTTAGTAACATGGAAAAAAATTAGCCATTTAACAAGTACGTCACGTGAGTCGAATTTTAATAAATAGAGCAACACAAAAAAAATTTAACTTTTTGGAGAATATGTCATACAATTGGAGTTTAAATCCATTGGAAAGCATGGAAAAGTAAATCCAGCCCTTTGGCAAATTCATCACAGGACAAGAATTTCGCTGAATTTAATGTATGGAAGAATTTAGCATTTCATAAGTATCCCACCCAAATGGAATTTTATTACGTTGAACAATATGGAAAATGTTGTCATTCAGCACGATTGCCACATGATGTAATTTCCCTGTCTTGAAAAACATGTAAATATTAAGCTTTTCTGAGATATAGTTTGTTAAAGGCACGTTTTTGACATTGAATAACATTTAAAAGTTAAATTCTTCGGAAAGTTTGTCAAGTGGATAGAATGGTACAAAACTTAATAACGTGGGAATAGTTAGTCAAGTTGTCAATTGACTTGATTTTACTGAATTGTACAAACCAAGTTGGATACGTAATATAATATGAATAACATTGAAATCTTTAGCTCATTAGGTCAATTTATCATGTGACTAAAATTTTTGGAACATGAATGACATGGAAAATTTCTTCATTTGGGGAATTTTTCTCGTATTTAAATTAATTACTAAACTGAACGACTTCTTTCAGGTAGCAAAATTCTTGATGCCAGAATCCTACAACAATAAAGCCAACTTAATATGTATGGATTAATATGGCCTATTAAACTGAAGTCTCATATTAAGATTAAAAAAAATCTGACAAATACGACACTTTAGTTTAATATAACATTTTACATATAAAATTAGATATTCATATTGAATACATAAAAAAATAATTAAAGTTTCAATTTCAAAAACCTACTTACATATTTTAAGAAGTACAAAATTTTTAAATTTCTTTGTCAAATAAAGAACTGACAACATAAAACCTAAATTGAATATTGAAATCATGTCTTAACGCAACTGTTACCCATATTATGCATATATTAAAGGTAGCGGCACAATGTATACCAAAATATAAAATTATGCGTTATTATAAAAAGAAATTAATTTTGTTCGAACTTCAAAAACTGTTCCTGTAGCCTAAAACAATAAAAGCTTTTACATCGAGTCAAATACAAAGAAAATTTAATTTAAATGTACAGTTGATTTATACGCATTTTAGCAGAGCTTAAAGTAAAAAAAAATAAATAAGTTGTTGATTATTAATAACAATGGTAACTACATAATACTAATTAAGAGCAGTGAAAATGAATAATAAAATAATATTATGTAATGGTAATTATTACCAAGCGAGAATGAATTATATTAATTACATTGCGTTGCATCCTTATTTATAATTAGTAGATATACTAATGAAGTAAGTGTGTTAAATAAAATAACGTCACATTTGATAGAAAATAGTTAAAAATGTTTTCTTTCTTTGGAATTGTTTAATTTTAATAATTTAGCTTGAAAGAGTTTCACTTTCTACAACGTATTGTTAAAAATTGAACATAAAAAGATCACTTGATTATCAAACTAAGTTAGCCCTCCGAGGCAAAAATCAACTGCTTATTACATATTTAACAGTTACAATAGTACTTAATTGTATTATTATTAAAAAAATAATTGTATTATTATAATATAGCAAGTGTAATTAATGCTAAATAATTAATATTAAAAAATTAGTATTACTTATTGTTAAAATCAATAATTATCAATATGTTTAATTGATTATAATTATTAATATATTTGCTTCATTTTAAATTATTAATGTATTTACTAAATTATTGACAACTGTTTAACTATTAATTAGTTACTGCTAATCAGCTAAATTTTTACGACCCCGATAAAGAGTTTAATTCACACTTATGATTAAATTACAAAACCTATATACATAAAATATTTTAGTTAATTTGCCATGAAGTATGACTCCAAGCGACCGGAAGGTTTCTAGTGCAGATAAGAGGGGGCACCTCTAACGTTTTCCAAATCGAACGAATCCAGTAGGAAAAGGTCAAAGTTAGTCAGCAGGGGACGCGAAAAATTGTTCAGCGAATCGTTCGCTTTTATGCATCTCTCCCTGAATAAAAATATTTTCTTTTTCTTTTTCCAATATTACACGGAAATAATGAAGTTACATTCGAAACAATTTTTTAAGCTGAAATTTCCTTAAAAATGAAATACAGAACCTTGAAATTTTGTACCAGTGCCGTCATTATATATAGAATGAATGAGCATTTTCTTTCATTTTCACGACATTCATTTACACGCTCAAAAAATAGAGAAAAGTAGCCTATTAATAAAGTACCTGTTTAGAAATGAAATGGGATAATTTAAACAAACCAGACTTTTAATGACAAATCATGGTTATTTTCTGTGTGCTTCGGATGGTTTATTCTAACAAGTAAAGATAAATGTACCTCAGGAATTTACTTCCTATAAGGAATATATTTCATTCCCCCTGAAATGCAGCATTCCGGAGCTGCGTTGATTTTCAAAGAATACGACTACAGGCAAAATTAAGTGAAAATTTATTGGATTGACAAGAAGTAATTTAAGAAAAATAAAGGAAGAGGAAAGGGACATTTTTAAAATAAAAACATAACTTAGAAACCTGTAAAATAAATATTCCTACATGGATATTTCTCAGATTTGTATGTGAAAATATATATATATATATATATATATATATATATATATATATATATACCGAAGAGCCAAAAAAACTGGTACACCTGCCTAATACCATGTAGGCCCTCCCACAAGCACGCAGAAGTGCCGGAACACGACGTGGCAGGGACTCAACTAATTTTTCAATGTATCTTGGAGGCAAATCCAACCATGAATCCTGCAGGGCAAATTAAAAAATACATAGGAGTGCGATGGGGAGATCTCATCTGAGCAGCACGTTGTAAGGCATCTCAGATAGGCTCAATAATGTTAATCTCTGGGTATTTAGTGGAAAAATGGAAGTGTCTAAAGTCAGTGATCCTGGAGCCACTCGGTAGCAAGTCTTGACATGGGGTGTGTCGCATCGGCCTGCTGGAATTGTCCAAGTTCGTCGGAAACACAATGGACATGAATGGGTGTAGATGATCGGACAGGATGCTTGTGCAGCACCCGTCGCTTGTGAAAGTCGTCTCTAGACGTATCAGGGTTCCCATATCACGCTAACTGGACACGCTCCATACCATCACAGAGGCTCCATCACAGTCCCCGGTTGACATGTACGGTCCATGGATTCATGAGGTTGTTTCCATACCCGTACACGTCCATCCGCTCGATATGATTGGAAGCGAGACTCGTCAGACCAGGCAATGTGTTTCCAGTCATCAACAGTCCGATGGAGGTGTTAGCAGGCCCAGGCAAGGCTTAAAGCTTTGTGCCGGGCACGAATGTGCCTGAAGCTCCGAAAGCCCATATCAATGACGGTCCGTTGAACAGTTCGGACACTGACACTTGTTAATGCCCCAGCATTGTAATTCGCAGCAATTTGGAGGTAGTGTTGCACGTCTATCTCGTTTAAGGATTCTCGTCAGTCATCGATGGTCCAGTTCTTACAAAGTATTTTTCCTACTACACCTCTGTCGGAGATTTGATGTTTTACCGGATACCTGATATTCAAGGAACACTCGTGAAATGTTCGTGCCCGAAAATCTAAATTGCATCGCTATCTCGGATATGCTATGTCCCGTCTCTCGTGCACCGACTATAACAACACGTTCAAAGTCACATAAATCATGATAACCTGTCATTGTAGCAGCAAGAACCGATCTAACAGCTTAGTGAGACACCTGTTGTCTTACATAGGCGCTACCGACCGCATCGCGGTACGCAGGTTGCATATCCCCGTTATTTGCATACTCCCGCCTGTACCAGTTTATATATATATATATATATATATATATATATATATATATATATATATATATATATATATATATATATATATATAATATATATATATATATATATATATACATATATATATATACATATATATATATATACATATATATATATACATATACATATATATATATATATATATATATATATATATATATATATATATATATATATATATATATATATATATATATATATATGAAACAATGTTCTTATTTTATCGTAACATAGAGTGAATTTTTCCCCTTTTCACTGAAATATCAGTAAGTTTTCCTTATTTTAACATTTGAATATAAAAATTTATCTCATCACGAGCAGAAATAAGTGAAATTCGAGTGCCTTCCATACTTGAATATCCCTTATTTTAATGCATTTATATGTGAAAATCTCTTTTTTTTGCACTCATAAATATATGAATTTTCGTAACAAATGTTCCCATACACTTAAATAAAATATGACTGAATCATCATTCGAAGCATTAAACCAGAAAACTTTTGTCTGGATTATATGAAATGAATATAATTCCCTTTCAAATCATTGTGTCAAAAATCGCAGTGTATCAAGGACAGAAATTGATCCAGTAGTGGAATTTCTGAGAGATTCTTATTTCATTCCATTGATAAATTAAATCGTGGAACATGATTTTGAAGAAAAATAAACGTTCTTCCCAACTGGAAGGAAAGTATGCTGAAACGCAGCCTTGGAATGAAAAATAGCACCCTCATTCTAATTACCACCTTAGATGACGCTTACAAAAACTTAGGATGAATCTCAAAAGAAAATTTTTTTACCCCTCTCCAAGCAATTTTTTACTCGCAAAACAAACTTCTTTCTCATCATGAATGGCTCAAATAGAAAAAGAATGGAGCTCGATGCAAACCGCCGTATTGTTCCATTATCTCCCTGATGAAATTAAAGCCAGCGTCGTCTTTAAAAATTGATAGAGGAAGGAGATTTAAAAGAACTCGGGAATTTCGAATGTAGGTGACACGTGGGCAGAAAGATGGCACTGAAATGGAAAAAAGGGGGAAAGCAAGAAAGAAAAAAAATGAAAACGAACGTTTTTCAAGAAAAGACAATTAGTGTGATGGGAAAACCATTAAAAGAATCTGGACGGTGAACGAAGTGAAGTGATGTCATAACAGGCGCAACAGTTTTCCCTGCGGACGCTCGAGAGAAGAATGTTTCAAGGGAACATCGATCCTCCTTAATTGTTTTCTTCTTTTTTATTTCGTTTCTCGAAAAGTAAGAAAAATGGGAAGAAACAATGCATTCTTCTTCAGCGGAAATGTAGAGAAGTAACTCGCGCCGTAACGGGGAAGTAAAGACCAACAAGTATGCAGCTTTCGACAATTAATAGGCTGTTATAAAAAACAGTGAAACTCCCGCAATGAAATACAAAGGATTTGTTGTTTGCACACACAACTAAATCAATGTTTTTCGCGATAGGGAGAGAATGTCGCTATGCATGCATTTCATTTTTAGGTGAAACTAAATCACATGAAAGCTAAATTAGACTCTTTCAAGCATGAAATTTGAAGTTTCAAACAACTGGTAAAATATGAACAAAATAGAGGACGAATTTTAATTCAAAAAGAGATATTTCGAAATATTAGTTATATAATCAAAATCAAAAGCCATTCTGTTCACAAACGATATACCTAGGAAATACTCCCACTATTCTCTTTTTTCAGGAAAAGTATGCACTTATTATTATAAGCAGTGTCACTATTGAGTAAAGACCTTACGTATACAAATTTGAAGAAATTACCGATGAAATTCGCGAGCATTTTTCTATACAAATAAAGTTGAGATTTCAAAAGTATGCCCACATTGTTTATGATTTCAAGATACCTTTTAATACCAAAATGTTATAAAAGTCACAACAAAAGAAATGGTTTAAAAATGGCATAAGACAACGTCTACGAAAGACGCGCTGTTACTCCTCTCCACAACAACTTCTCAAGCGAACTCCATTTCTTCTACATCCTGTATTTATAAGTTCAGTTGTATCAGGCAATGCACATTAATTTCTTTTACAGAAAATACTGCGTTTACAAGTTTCTAATTGACAGCAAGCGTTACGCAACTTTATCACCAAATATAATCGTCTATGTACTTCGGCCATAAGTAATCAAATCACTGAATGCTTCCTTCTCCGCATCATGGTTGGTTTGCTGGTTGAGAGAGCCTACGCCAACTTTTGCTACAAAAAGGCAGGGACCTACAGTTGAATGGCGATTCCGGAAAGCTGCAAACATCTATTCCGATAGTGGGACTCGAATTCACAACCTCTGGACCGAATGATAGCACCCTAGTCATACGGCCATCACCAAAATTTCTCCCACACCAAAGTGTCTAAATGCAACAGCCAGCGAGCACGCAAATGTACTCTTTTATAGCAAACTAGAATAATAAAAAACTTTTCAAGTTATAAAGACTTTCCTGAAAGCTGAAAACAATACTTAATCACAATTCTCTGCTCCAGTGCCATCAAGTACTACTAAAATAACAGCCTACAGAGTAGTATAAAAACGAAATTTATTTAGAATTAGAAAAATAAAAGTAAGGCAAATGTTTATATCTAGGCGCATCTGGTGGATGCTAAACACTAATTTTGGTGCCAAATTTAGAAGCCAAGTTACGAAACTACTTTGTTTCTCATCAGCATCCAGTTCAGGGAATTTTTGCCTTTACCCTTAAAAAATCTTTATGTATGAAGCCAACAGCTTGTGATCTCACAAAAATATTCTTTTATAATGCTAGCAAACAGGACTAATTAAACCTTCTAAAGTAATAAAGACTATTTAACTAAATTAACTCTTAATCGCAATTTTTACATCTACTCTGTTCAAGTAATCCGAAATTGACTGTCTGCCGACTAACGTAGAAACAAAATTTAACTAGAATTAGGGCACAAAAAAAGCTGAGATAAAATACTGCTGCAACATAACTGAGGAGACAATACATACCTAAAGCTACTCTAACACCAGCAATATTTCCAGAAAAGTAATTTTGCGTGACAGCACATTCTGGCCGGCAAAACACTGGCTTTTGAATGTTTGTCGAGGAAACAAGAAATTTCTGTGTAAGATTAAAATTTTCTGCGTTTGAATGCATACGCATACACGTTGTTATCAAAAAGACCTAAATTTGCATTTTTAGGACATATTTGCGAGGGAATACAGAACTTTGATTCTAATAACTGTTCCTTCTGTTGTTGTTGTTTCTAAGGAACCTTGGTTGGAATTTATTCCACACTAGGTCTGTATAGGCTAGCGGGCTGAGGGGTGCAGTTCCAATTTATAATGACGCCACAAGGGTTCGATTTAGACAGGTGCCCCCGCAATTTTGACCGAGCAACCCCAGGGGGTGACATCTGAGGGGATCGTACCCTCTTCCGCCCTCTCTGACCTTAAAAAGGGACTTACCGGTCTACGGATTTAATGTCCCCATATCCGGCCTAGACACGGAGGTATTTAATGACTCTTGTCGGAATTCGATCCGAGCAGCACCCTCAGCACCGAAAACCGACACGCTACTATTAGGCTACCTAGAGCGGCAAATCTTTCAGTTTTGGAAACAAGAAAATGCCTGCCGGTGCTAAGTTCGGAGAGTATGGATGCTGCATCTCCACGACCTCATGCTCGGCCAATTTACTGAAAGGAGCAAGATTTGAGGATGTCGAAGCCATCAAGAAAACGGTGACGTCCACATTAAGGGGCATTCCGAAAGAGGAATTTAAAAGTTGTTTCCGAAACTTATACAGCCGAGCACAGAAGTGCATTACGGCAGGTGGGAGTTACTTCGAAACATATTAAATGGGTATGTATTTCATGTAATATTTTCTGGAATTATTAGATCAGTCCTGGAAATTAATGGCCGCACCTTGTAGAATGAAAACACAAGAATATTTCATACATTCTTACATACAAGACTTAGTTACAATCACATCATAAATGGCACACTCATCTGATTTCATTCGACTGAAGTTGTCTTAAAAACTAAAGACTGCTTCCTTTATTTTGTCACCCATTTATATTAAAGTTGGGGAAAAGAGTGGGTCAAAAGCTGATTTAAACAGCAAGTTAAATTACAAGAAAAAAGTTTAACCTTTCCAATGGTGTCTGACATTAAAAAAAACTAAACAAAGAAAGAAAAGTAACAGCTCAGCAATATTAAAGGAAGACTAGCAAAACGAAATATAATAAAAAACTATTACCTTGGGGGCTGGTGACATTAGAGAGACGATTAAAGATGCCCAGACGTCATCAAGATTGGAAATGAAAGAAATGAGGTGTAATAATAATAATGAAACGCCAATGGTGCATAAAAAAATTGATTACAGTTGGGTGAGAATTTTGCCAGGGGGCATCCTTGATTATTTATTTCATTTAAGGCATCAGACAAATGCAGAAAAGATAGAATGGGAATGTATAATGTTTTAATCTGTTCCGCCTCAAACGTAGCTAGTTAAGTAACCCTACAAATCTGTTTCAGGTAATTAATGAGTCATTTTAAGCGCACAATCACCAAGAAATTCTAATAATTAGTCGGTAACACTTTTGTATGTAAGAAATGAATACATGATACCATATTTTTTTCCAATGGCTTATTACAAGACTAAATATATACAGTGGAGTACCGATAATCCAAACTTCGGTAATCCGAAAGTCCGTTTAAACCGAAAACAAAAGTCAAAAATAACTAAGGTTACAATAAAACCACAATTTACTAAGTAATATAAAGTATATTTCTGAAAATTACAAGAAAATTCAAAGTTAGACAACAGTAGTATAATAAAGTAGGACACAGCAGAATAAACAAAACGTATTTATGCTACTTCTAAACTGACACTAGCAGTAACAACGCACCTCTCCAACTGTTGAGCACTGTGACGTATTGTTAGAACAACTTACACTCTACTGTACTGTACTGTACTAGGCAGCGTTCCACTCTCTTATCACCCATTTGGTCTCAAGATTTGGTTTTGTTTAGACAGACCTTATAAAATAAACAGTGTAATCACATGTAATATGTAATATTTATATAAACACACGTTATTATGTAATTTAAGTTTATTTTAAGAAAGATTTCGCTTAATCCGAAAAAGGTCTGGTCCCAATCATTTCGGATTGTCGGGACCCCACTGTATATATATATATATATATATATATATATATATATATACAAAGAAAAAAAAACAAAGCGAACTAAAACGTCCGTGAACCCAAAAGTCTCCTAGCTATCCAATATCTCTCCCACACTGGATCTGGCGATACAGCGGGGCAAATGAGAATAAGGTTAAAGTCCCTGTCCTCTCGTCGAGTGCAGAGCTTGCAAACGGGTTCTGAAATGGTATTTATATGGTAGAGATGTTTCAAAATGCAGCCATGGCCTGTCACTAATCGAAACAAGGGGACTGCTTTCTGCCTTGGCCATTCTGGGACTTCAACAGTTTTGCTCCACCATATATTATTTGAACTCCTCGGCAGAAGTTCTTGTGAGAGGGAGTTACAAAAATCTCTCTAACAAGCAACTTTAGCGAGTTGTAAGAGACCTCATTATTGGAAGTTTGTAGTAGAGGTGCACCTTTTTTTGCCAGGGTGTCGGTCAGATCGTTGCCCCTAATTCCGCAGTGGCCTGGTATCCACTGCAGGGCAATCTCCCTACCGTTATTGTGGAGTTTGTCCAATAGTAACATGATACTATATATATAAATAAATAAATAAATAAATATATATATATATATATATATATATATATATATATATATATATATATATATATATATATATATATATATATATATATATCTGTGTGTGTGTGTGTGTGTGCATATGTTGCCCCATAACTTAGGCAAAAAATTTAGGCAAAAAACATAGACAAAAATTTTTTTGGCATGTAGAGGGAAGATGGAATAATGTCTGATGAAAATATATCTTAGTTAATACATTGTAATCTATATAAATGGATGTATATATGTATGTTCCTGCATAATTCTGGACTGCCGGAAGAAATTTCACCCAAACTTGGTACACATATGACTTACAATCTGGAAAAATATCCTGAGGGGGGGAGACACCTTTAGCACCTCTAAGAGTGTTAGGGCGTCACATACAAAAATAATGGAAAACGAGTGATATTTGTGTCGAATCCATAGTTTCGGGGGACGCTGAGAGGAATAGCGACACTCCCGATGTCGTTTATGTACAAGTTTATTCTTGCTCCTGGAGGTAAAACTTAAAATTTTGTTTATAATCAAGTTTTGAGTTAAATTAATATCATAGGGAATTTGTAAAAGATTTTATTTTATAATTTGTATACCGTACTTATACTTTTAAGTATTTCTAAGTAAAATTAATTTGACTTTACAGTGTAGGTAGAATTTATTCCTTTACCTGTCTAATAAAACTGGAATAAATGAATACCCGGTGAACACCAGATAATCAGCTAGTATTATTTAAAGGACACAAATTCCGGGTAGGCCCTTTGACCCTCACCTTATGTTTTTTTTTTTTTTTTGTTGGAACGAAGCCTTTTACGCGGCTTACAGTAGAGTGAACTAGCAGGAATCGTCACGTAACGAAAAAGCGTTATGCCCCCTTCATAAAAGCTTTGTTTCAAAGATTCTGTGGCTGAATGGTTATCGCATCGGACATCGGACTGCAGTCCGATGCTTCGCAGTACTGCAGAGGTCCCCAGTTCAAATCCCCGCACAAGCGCTACCGGCAATTTTAAAACCCTTCACTGCACACTGTATCAAATTTGATACATAAGTTATTTTTCCCCTTTATATTCAAAAGCAATATTTTTTATCTACTTGTGTACCTTGTATTAATTTTGAAACATCATAGCAAAGCTTTTAATCACTGTTAGTTACATTTTGTAGTATAGATGGCAGCAGGAATACAACCACGATCTTAGTAAAAGATAGCCATTCAATTCATACCAGACCTGCCTTAGTATTTGCTATATTTTCAGTATTTTAAAGTCAGTTTACATCTTTGAAAGTTTTATAAATATATTTTAGAGGTACGTAGCTTTATAATTATTAATAAAATACTTCTTTAATCTTTTATAAAAATTTAAGTATGATTTCAATTTTATGTATCAAGAATGATACATGGTGTGCTTGCGCCATTTTTTAAGGAAATGGCGGGAAGAAAGTTTTTAACACAGAAAAAAATTGAGGAACTTATGAACAGATCGTGGAGTGATCATAGTGAAGATGGATCTGATTCAGAAAGCGATGGCAGCACAGGTGATCCTAATTATAAACCAAACAAAGTTTGTGATAAAATTTGTGATGGTAGTAGTGATTCGGAAGATGAAGTATCATTACTTGATAAGAGCGATGTTCTCGATCTGCCTAATGGCGGGGACATGCCAAAAACTAATAGAAATAATACAGGGAGAACAAAGCCTGCAATCAACTGGAAGAAAACTAATTTACTTCTAAATGATGATCAAATTTTATTCCGAGGTGACGAGAATCTCGCTCCTGAAATTATGAATTTAAACACACCTCTAAATTTTTTTAGTTATCTTTTTACAGAAGATTTGATTGAGCATATAGTTCAAGAAACAAATTTATTCAGTGTGCAAAAAAAACCAGAAAAGTATGTCAATGTAACGAATTTAGAAATTAAACAATACATTGGTATTTGTATAATGATGTCTATTGTACATGTACCAAACACTAGGGCATATTGGTCACCTGTCATAGGCAATGATGTAATAAAAGAATGTATGTCATTAAAACGCTTTGAAAAGATAAGAGAATTTCTACATTTTAATGACAACAGTAAACAACCACCACATGATGACCCTCAGCATGATCGTTTATATAAACTTCGACCAGTTGTAAATGCTTTACTTGAAATATTTTATATACGTCCCTATAGAATCGCGTCTTTCTGTTTAAACTTATTGTTTGTTATTGTTTTAATTCACGTGGGATTTATATTGTGTCATTAATTTATTTTTGTTGGTGATTAAATAATAAAATTAATCCGATTAAAAATTATGCTAGGTAACATCTATATTAAAATAATTAATTTATATATTAAAATTTTTAATTTTAATAAAAATAATTAATTTATAAATTAAAATTTTTAATTTTAATAAAATAGAGAGAGAGTGAGCGTTGGTTGAATAAAAGAGGGCTACGCTTTTTGGTGTGGCAAAAATACACTAATATAATCAATAGAAATCTACATATTAAATCACGTTTAGAGTTGAAAAAATAACGTAAGGAACTTCGTTCCTGACGGGGGTCCCCCGACCGCACAATTATTTTTTGAACAGATGTCATCAAGGAAATATCTAGAATCCCTCATAACCTTTGAGGTAAATGAGAATAAATCGGAATGGGAATCCAGACAAATATTAAGTTCTGAAGTGTGCAGCCTAGCCAGTGCACGAAGTACCGTATTCCCTTCTTAAAAATATTTTGAGTTTGGAAGCCCCCATGCAGATTTCTGACTCTTTATGAGGCTCATATGAGTCAGCTATTACAAGCAGATTCGACTTTTACGCACCACTGAACATTGTTTCGATCCATCAATACTTAACCTTGTATCTAAAAATTGGTATCACGGGTGGTGTGTTGTTCATGCTACCTTTCAAAGTTGTTTAAAGCTTTTTAAGAGCTTCCCTTTCTTCACTTCTTCAGTATTTTCTATATCAAGTGTTCTAATGCGCATGTACTTTAATTCCGTGTTCTACCCTTCAAAATAAGATTCTAAATTAAAATTAATCTTGAATTTCTAACAATAGATGCCTATCATGGTCGAACCCCGTTATAGCGAACCCGGTATATAACGAACTCACGGATATAACGAACGAAAATTTTGGTCCCGTCGTTTCCCTATTGTACGTAATTTAATTAGGATTGTGTCAGATAATGTAATCGATTTTAGTCGATTTAATTCATTAAGGATAATTTTTAACACATTTTATCATTTTTTAATTCATCATTATTGAATACACATTGCAAATAATGAGTTATACATTTCGTGAACTCTAGCATTTTTCTTACGGTTTGGATATAGCAAACCACCGGATAAAGCGAACAAAACCTTTGGATCCTTGAAGTTCGTTATAACGGTGTTCGACTGTACTAAAAATTAATGCCAGTTCAAAATTGACGGTCGGATTTCAAAAGCCGTGTACTGTTCTAAAAACATCTATCCCCGCATGGGAAACTACGATACTCAAAAATCTGTGCTTGTTAAATCCAAGGTTGCAAAAACACTGCGAGGAAAATTTCCCACAGGAATCGAAG
Source organism: Dolomedes plantarius (assembly GCA_907164885.2). Lineage (NCBI taxonomy): Eukaryota > Metazoa > Arthropoda > Arachnida > Araneae > Dolomedidae > Dolomedes > Dolomedes plantarius. The sequence continues at coordinate 51,250,491 of OU015493.1, read as the reverse complement.
AACCGGGACCCCAACTGATGCACCGCCTGCAGATGACGGGTAGCTCCGGATAACCCCCTCACCGTCTTTGGTCCGTCACGGGGGATGGCACGCTGCCAGAATCGGAGGTGCCCGACGGATCCCGCTGCCTATCGACCGAGACTGACACTTTCGGGGCGCCTTCCAGGGGCGACGACGCTCGCGGGGATGAAAGGGGGGGATCCGCTCTCTTAGCACCCCTGGCAGAGATCCGAGATGAAGTGGAATGCAGACAGGTCTGCTGAAGAGCTCGAACTGATGTTTGAGTCAAGTGAGACAGGCTTTGAGCACCACTTGTAATCCGTGGGCAAAACAGGCCTTGGAGTCTCTCTCTGATTAACTCAGTATGTTAGACACACACATATTATATATATATACACACACACATTATATATATATATATATATATATATATATATATATATATATATATATATATATATATATATATATATATATATATATACATATATATATATATGTATAATATATATATACATATATATACATATATACATATATATATACATATATATATATATACATATATATATATATATATATACATATATATATATATATACATATATATATATATATATATATATATATACATATACATATACATATATACATATATATACATATACATATATATATATATACATATACATATATATATATACATATATATATACATATATAAATATATACATATATACATATATACATATATACATATATATATATATATATATATATATATATATATATATATATATATATATATATACATATATAAATATATACATATATACATATATACATATACATATATATATATATATATATATATATATATATACATATATAAATATATACATATATACATATATATATATATATATATATATATATATATATATATATATATATATATATATATATATATATATATATATATATATGAGGCGGTGAAAGGCAAAGTGGTGTAAGCCACATTTTCAACTTTTTTTATCTGAGAGCAAAAATGTAATTTCCATGTTCAATTTATAGTGGAATTGCACATAGTTATTATTTGTAATATTATAATAATTATTTTGAATTATAATTTGTTTAATTTATAGTGGTATTTATTGTATTTTTTGCAGTAAAACGCTTTTGACTTACACCACTTTGCCTTTCACCACCTCATATATAAATATATATATATATATATATATATATATATATATATATATATATATATATATATATATATATATATATATAGGGTGGTCATAAAAAAACTTTGCTGATATATGGACCTCTAGCGATTGTTCCATTCAACCGATCGAGATGAGATTTCAGATATAGTTTTTAAGAGGTATGAGATCCGGATTCTGTGAACTGCAACAAAGTGGTGTTATAGAGTAGATGCTTATAAAGCATTGTCTTAAGACCAAAGTCTGTCAGTGAATTGCCAGTACGAGCAAAAAGTGGTAGTAATCTTAAAATTGAAACTTAAGGGTTTTTGTAAAAGTGTAATTTCCAGAAATTAAGTTAAAACTGTTGTTTTAAAATTGTAGAAGTGTGCTCTTAAATAATGGTTTTCTCCCTCTAGATTTTTTTTTCTAAAATCCTCTTTAGGGTAAAATATTTTTATTATTCCTTCCACTCAAGCCCTTGAAAACTGAGGACGTATAAATATTAATTTAAGTGGATAAATCATATCTGATAGTAAAGTATTTGAGGACAAGGGGTTCAAGAAAGTCGATAGGAATCACATTACGAGCCTTGTCTGTGAGCAAAGTTAAAGGCAGTTGTTTTCCTGTACATGTCTTTTCACTTTCACAACTATCATAAAGCGGGAAAGCCAATATTTATGAAAGTGCTTCTTCTGAGGTCAAATATTCCGATTCCTCAATGAAGGAAGTAGAACAGCAGGTTTTAATACCTGTGACTGCTCTGATGCTCAACAAAAAATTAAACATATTTCAATGGGCTGTATAGGGTCGGGTATTTTCCTTTAATTCATTCACTCCCACTGATTTTATCGACTGCTTGAAGAAAAGTAATTCAGTATCTCAGTTCCGTATCTTCCTCCCTCCACCTTCCCAAAAAATGTTCTGCCTATTTCTTTTATTTATTTATTAATTCATTCATTCATTCATTCATACATACATACATACATACATGCATGCACACACACACACACACACACACACACACACACACACACACACACACACACACACACACACACACAAACACATACGTATGTATGCATGAATAGATATAGCAAGCCATGGCACATCCTTCTCCTGCCAGCCGTAATCATTCAAAAACAGGCTTTCATGTGCTATCTTTAAAAATGAATTTAATTCTAAAAATCTACTAGATTATGAGAATACATCGTGGTTTTACTAATCCACTACATAGAAAATTTCCATCACATTGATAAATTCTAGAAATTTCTTCTCTGTGACCTTTTAACCTTGTACACAGCACACGCTTTGATAATTCAGATATGGTTGGATTTGCCCATGTTTATTTAGCTCTCTATGATCATCTGTTGCAACACGAGTGATTAGCTGACCATAAACTAAAAGGCGATTTCGAAAGTCTGCAAAAAAAAAAAGGCCTTACCCATCTACCGCGCTATTCAAACCAGCAGACTCGGCTTCTGGAGACAATGCACAAGCCAATCGGCCATCATTAGGGGAGAATAAGATAGTTTCAAGCAACATCAATAAATAAAACACATTCATTTCTTTATCATGCAATAAAGAAAAAACAAAGAGAAAGAAATAGAAACCATCCGTTTTACAAGAGCTTTTATATGATTATTAACCTATGCGTTTGACATCAAACGTTTTTCCCATCGTCTTTTCTTGAGCTGAGATACGACATGCTGCGTGCAAAAGCCTCGAACAGACATACCCGCCCACTCATCTGTCCGTCAGTCCTAAAACCCTCCTTCATTGGAGACTGATGAAGCTGGACATCAGTCTGGAGTACATGCCGACTACCCGTTTCACCCATCCCGCTCTACAACCTTCGTAGCGGGATTACCGACGGATAAAAAATCAGAAACAAGCTTAATGCGAATACTGCCCAGCCGACGGAACTACTGGGGCTTCGTCGGCCGGAAAACGTCACCTCCCCCCCATCCATCCTTGCATCTTCGCAAGTCGCATGCAATAGTAAGAGGAAATGATCATTACGGAAGAGGTTTTGAAGTCGTTTTCGGAGATGTTGTGGGTTTGTTAAATATTGGGGCGCATTGTCGGTAACAATATGATAAAATACATTGTTTTGGTTGGAGGTAGCTGTTAAATAATTTTACTGTGTATTTAATAGAATAGATAATGCAAATGTCCAGGGATGACAAATAATCGGGTAGGTTTTTAGAAAAAAGTAACAGGACATGTAGAAAATACTCGTTCAGTGCTTGAGGGAAAATGAATGCCTTCATTACGCTATCTTTATGAACATTAACATGACTCCTTTAATAAACGGATATCATGTGTAATGAGTCTGAAAATAACTGCCATTATAAACATACATAACTATACGTGTATGCGTGTGCTGGGATGAATTATAAAACGGCCAGAATAGTTTATAATTTTGGCATCATGATGCGAAGGGCGGTTTGCCAACCGCAGGTATTTCGGACTTTCCCCGAAATAATTACGCGCATTCGTATTTCATCTGGATCCAGTCTCCCATTTAGAAGTGGCATTCGTGCGCACGTACCGGTTGATTAGGGTTATGGCCATTCTTTCAAAATGATGGTTAAGCAAATCTGTAACAACAGTTTAATATCGGTTCTGAATGACAGCAAATATCCTTACCAATCATGAAACTTAAAACCACCGACTCTGGTACCAAAAGCTAGCGCTCTAGCGGCTCAGCCATCATCGTTTAGTATCCGAGGAATAGAATTCGAAGAAGCGTTTAACCACTACTTTCAGAGCTATCAGTATTTTTAGCAGAGAGGAAAAGTCATCCTTCGTCTCTCATGACTGATTGGCTAGCACGTGTTTGACAAAAGAAAGTTTGGTTCATAGACAAAACCCATCTCCATCAAATTCCATGATGTTATTATTATTATTATTAAGTTTTTGGTGAATAATTATTTTGAGCTATAAAAAGGGACTTTAGATTTTGTAGTGCAATTAAACTTAATTACTGAACAATAAATTTTTTTCTCAGTGACACGTGTAAAATATTTTCCCACCTATAGGGAAATATATGTCTTCCAGAATGGAAAAGAGACTTCGTACTCGTTGTTTCTAAAAGATTATCACAGCTGAACGAAAAACGCCATTAAATAATAGGATGTTTTTAAAAAATTTTCACGCTTATAGTAAATTTTGCCACGATTATTACTTAGAAAAATCATGGCAAAACCAAGCAATAATTTAAAGTTAATATTATTTAATATCATACAATTTTTTAGAGTTAAAGTAGCTTTAAATACTTATATCTGATTGTAGCAAAATTCTTTGTAATAAAAGTGGGGAAAACAGATGAAAAAAAAGGAAAAGTTCCTTGTTAAAAAATAATCAATAAGAAAACTAAACAGATCCAGAATAAGACTTGGTCGTTTCCGTGTCTTAACCCTCATAGGGAGCAATTCTGAATCACCTATATGATGCTCCCAAAATAAGCAGCTACTAAATCGCTGTGAATAACAAAAGAAGAATGTCTCGCAACAAAGTGTCTCTGCATTAGAAACAAAAAACTAAACCGTGATTCTAAAATATAATTATTTAATTCTATAGAGTGAAAATAACTTACCATTTAAAACTGACTTTTCGAAATAAATTTTATAGTTATTTAAACAGCATTAAAAGTTTTAGAAGCAAAATTCTTAGTTAAAAACTGAATGAGGAATACAAAATTTATCAATGGTCTAAGGGTATAATTTTTTAATTCAACGTAATGTATATTTTACAAAGTAAAGCTTTAAACTATTAAAAGTGGCTTTAAAACCTGACTTTCAATATTATAAAAAAAAGCCAAAATAGGTTCTGGTGGCAAAAATCTTAGTTAAGCTGGAATAGGTAACACAAAATTGGGCAATATTTTAAAGCTATTAATATTCAATTTAATGAAACATATTTCATAAAAGGAAAGTAGCTAAATAATCAAAACTGACTTTTAGAACTAAATTTTTAAGTTTTATTAATAAAACCATAATAGATTCTAGAAGCTAAACTATCTGATAATATAGAATCAGTAAATTAAATGGTGCACAGTAAACATATTTTATAAACTAACCGAGGCATGACGCCTTTAGATTTACGGAAAAAATCCTCTGGTGGGCAATTGCTCTGTCCTAAAAATGCATCAGGGAAACACAAGCGAAAATGCTTGAAAAAAATACAGAAAACGCTCTAAAGTCTCTTCTGCATTCCATGAAGTCATTACTACTGCGTGATGATATATCAAAGACAAAAAATCCTCCGGGTTAAAACTCTTTTTCTGTGAATGAGAAAAGAATGCAGGTCAGAGAAATCCTTTCAAATACTTGCATATTTTGCTCTAAAAAACAATACAGTCAATAACTGTGGTTAAAAATAGTGACTTTTAAATTGCTTTGAATTTCTTTTCCGGATTAAAAATTATTGTGGTTTGGCATTCGGCATCTATAGTACATTTTTCATTGCCGTTTGCCAAGTTTTATGAGACATCAACATTTGTTTCATAGATCTTGGTATTGATCTCATTAATAATTTAGCCCTATACTGATTACGAGGATTTTATTTTAAAATCTAGATAAATGCATGGACAAATCAGGGAAACCAAAAAAGGTCAAAGATTGCCACTTGGTACTCATATGTTACAAGTCTTACAAAAAGGGGATGATATCTCACCTCTGCTAGAGGAGTGTTACATCTCAAATAGCCATATTTTCAGAAAGAACTAAAGAAGATCTATATCGAAATTTTATTTCTTGTTTCATGAATGTGTGTGATAATTTTGGGAAAACTTATTGTTCGAATCACTTCAGAAAGCAAAACTATATACTATTAAAGCTGTTTTCAATTTTTAAAGCCTGATTTTGAATTTTAATTTCAAGATATAACCCTCTTCTAGTAACCTCATTTTGTCAACATGGATTGAAAAGTTTAAGGGAATACTCCCATATCTCTATGCTAATGCACAATCTATCTAAACTTTTTACAGTACAAAGAAAAAAACATTGATCACGTGAACAGCAGGTTTGAAAAAAATACAAATTTATTTTCCAAATAAATATATTTATTTTCCAAATAAAACTTCATGAAAATTTTATTACAGGAACATTTTAGTACAGCAACATTAGGCACTGACAAATATCTTATTGTCATTCTTCGCACAAGAGAAAGTTTCTCCTCCTAGTTGTGGAGGAGCGTAATAAGCGTCATCTAGGAGATTGTGTTGGTACTAGGCTTATAACATTATTCGAGATTGAGAAGCACTTCTTACAGAGCATTGTGGTGCAATTATCTCAAAATCGAAAATTTCGGAGATGTAACACTCTTCTAGCAGAGGTGCGATGTATCGGAGCAACTGTGATAATTTTTTGACAAAACGAATCCAGTGCCCATGGGGAAATAAAAATCAATAACTGATACCTGGGAGGCAAAATTCACTTTTCAATCAGAGAAAAAATCATCTGACAGAGATAATCAATATTACAAAAGGACTGCACCCGATAAAAGTCTAAGGTATTAAAAATGCAAACGTAAACTTACACACAAAGCAGCATGTTATGCAGCGGCAGAAATAAGGCCAAGAAATACTAACAAATGAAGACGAGGGATTTTAAGTATAATATTCACGCAAAGATAAAAAAAAGCTAGTTTTCCAGAGAAGTAAAACACACTACCTAGAATTTTGAGTCTGCTGCTTGTATGTCATTTGAATAGGTGCCTAATAGCTTTCTATATATTTTCTAGTAGCTGAATACCCGTACTTCACTACGGAGTACATTCAAATCAAATACAACGGTCAATGTATGCAATTAATTCCAAATATATATATATATATATATATATATATATATATATATATATATATAATTTCAAGATACCTTGTAATACTGAGATGTTATAAAAGTCACAACAAAAGAAATAGTATTAAAAATGGCATAAGACAACATCTACGAACGACGCTCTGTTACTCCTCTCCACAACAACTTCTCAAGCGAACTCCGTTTCTTCTACATTCTGAATTTATAAGTTCAGTTGTATGAGGCAATGCACATCAAGTTCTTTTACAGAAAATACTGCGTTTACAAGTTTCAATTAACGGCAAGCATTACGTAACTTTATCCCCAAACTAGCTGAATACCCGTGCTTCACTACGGAGTACAATCAAATTAAATACAACGATAAATGTACGCAATTAATGCCAAAAAAACAAAACAAAAATTTATAACAAATACAATGGTCAATGTATACAATTAATGCAAAAAAAAAATATTTATAAAAAAATAGTAAAGGATATTTTTATAGACAAAATAATGTAGAAGAAAATAGTCAAATTAAATACAATGGATAATGTATGCAATTAATTTCTATGTTTAATATCCACAAAACACACTAATTTGAATTAAATTCTTTAAAAACTTCCATATCAATTAGTCTAGAGGTTAAATTTTATCCTTTACCGTATTTAATTTTTTTGCCAAATTATTTCGTTGTTATGAACGTGACGCAAAATTAATTTAAAGTATCACAAAAAGAAACCAAATCACGTAATCAGCATTTCATAAATTAAACTCTAAAAATTAATCTTTAAAAATTCACCAAAAATCAGGAAATGGAGCTAAAGATTCAAAAAAGATTTCATTTTAAAGGAATTTTTATAATCTTTCTTGTGATATAAATTGTATAACTCTAAAATTATTATTTTAAATGCAAACTTTAAAAAAAGTTACAAAAAATATTAAAAATTTAATTAAAAAAATCTAAGAGGAATTTTTCAAAAATCTTTCGTAGTGCACCCTTACACTATAAGAAGAGTCGCCAAGCAAACTTTCAGCCCTTTAGGTCCAGCGGTTTGGCCTGTGCATTATCTGTCAGTCAGTCAGTCAGTTACGGAACTGTTTTATATACTATATAGATGATAACGTTCACTTCCACTTAAGCCTGAATGTTTAGCTTAAATATAATTTAGTCATTTTGGTTTCATCACTTAAATACTCCTGATAAATGCATATCATATCGTTTTATCTACTGATCATTATGTATTTTAAAACTAATTAATTCAAAACATTATTGTTTATGTATTTATGAATGGATTCACATAAATAAAACTATTGGAATTAAGTTTAAAAAAAATACTGAAAATTTCAAAATCCATGGAATAGTTTACGAATTTTAGAGCGATTCCATGTAAACAAACAAGTATATCGAAAGAATCCCTTTAGACACATATCATCAAAAAATAATGAAATCTTGTGGCCAGTTTAATTAGTTACATAAATTTAAAAAATAAAAATTAGATCAATATACAGTTACAAAGTCGGGCAGCAAATGAAATCCGAACTTTGAAAATTAGTTTCCGAACATCCTCTGGGGGCACCTTGGAAATAAAAAAAAACTTTCATACTTGATGGAGGATTTATTCATTTTGTCTCATTAGTGGCGGCGATTTCTGGCGCCATTTGGCGGTCGTCCAACGGCCCGGAAAAAAGTAATTTTGAATTTTAAAAGCCACATTTCTCAATAAACGACCACGTTTCAGGAAAGATACCTTTAATAAAAAACGAACGTGGCATTCGAAACTTTTCGGCGGCCGCGAGCACTGTAATCAGCCCTATTTTCCCTCTGTAACAACAGACTAATAAACGACTTTTAAAGTGCTCACTTTGAAACTATCCTGACTGTCGCTTACGAAAATGTTCCTGATCGCTCTCTGGTGACCTTATTCGAACATTTTTATGGCATGGGAGTTTCAGAAGTTTTTGAAGATGATCTTTTTCGTAGCCTTTTTTTAAAAATGTATTTCCATTAAAATGGAAATTTACCAAGGCAGACGATTAAGAAAAAGTTTAAAGTTTGAAAAAGCCTGAATGCATTTTCGTTTGACGGGACTTATTTTACTTTAATCATTGGAAATTCTTTTACGAAGCAGTATTAAAAGAAACTCGTTTGAAGTTTTTCCTTATTTTTTTCAGTACAGTGAAAGTCAAAAGTCATTTCTCTGTACATAAAACTGAAATTCGGTCTATGTAATAGGCTATCTTGAAACGCAGTGGGAGCAAATTTAGTCACCTCTAACATTAAAGACTCATTTCACCAATTGAATTCCCGTGCCCTCTAGACGTTCTGACTACGTCATCGACGCAAAGCTCATAGTGAGTACTTATATCCTGGCCCTAATCCTGACGACGCAGACGCCTGTTGTTCTTACATTAGCGGAGTGACAAAATTTTTCTGCTACCTCAGTACGCAGAGATTTAGTGAATCAATCCTCGAAGGTTGACCGGATCACTGGTGGATCTCTGGTTGAAATCGGGGAAAAAATCTGGGACCCAACAATTTTTTAAAGACCCTCTGATAATGAATGAGACATGTTCCTTTTCGAATAAAACAGCATGCTTTATATACATACAGGGTGAGCCACAAGTTTGTAAAAACATTAAAAATTCATTAAAAAAGGAAGAAATTATGATAAAAGAAGTGCGGTTTGCAAGAAAATGCCCACAAGGAAATCGGATTTTTTTAGCAGCAACAGAAAAGAGATTAGTTAATAAAGTCACCGGTAGATGGCGCTTACATGCGAGATATTTAGCAGCATCATGCAAATCAATCTTGCAATAAAAGACCGTGATGCACGAAGATTTCTCATTCGCTTTCAGAATGTTATGATTACACAGTCGAGCGTTGTCGGTCAAGCTGTTAATATTCACGTTAGTTGTGTCGTACAATGTTCTGGAGGTCATGTTGAACAATTGTTATAGCAAGAATAAATGAATGGAACGTACTGTTGTCCTGTTCATTGTGTTTCGAATCGTCAGCGCCCACTATCGGTGACTTTTTTAATTAATTTTTATTTTGCAGCTAAATAAAATCCGACTTCCCTGTGAGCCCTTTCTTGCAAATCTTTCTTTATCACAATTTTTTTCTTTTTTTATGAATTTAAAAATTTTTTACGAACTTTTGGCCCACCCTATATATATCCGGAACGAATAGATCTCTGCATATTACTTGATCTTTGTTATTCTTGTTACGGGGTTGTTACGTCTTGTTGTTATCTGGCGACATGAATATTATTCTGTGAAAAAGCTTGTGGCAACGGCTATCGAATTGGGATCTTTATTACGTCAGTTACGTCAATAGGTCTCAATTACGTCCTTATTTTTAGACCCACTATTTATAGGACCAAACTTTTTGAAGAAATATCAGTAAAAATGAATAGTTTTCCCAGGTGGCTGTTATAAGTATAATTGGAAAAGCCGATATACCAGAAATTCATACCCGACACTCTTCCTTCTATTATTTTTTACTGTGAAGGCATAAGGTCGATTAAATTGCAAATACTTTCCATGGAAAGGCGTATGCTATGAATGTAGCAGAGGATTCCACAGATGGTCTAGCAGTTGCGGCACCAAGTCACGTGTTGGATTTGAGCAGGAAAATGCTCCCCCCTTTTAAAATATTCTAATTTTGGTTTCACATCTATTTATTTAAGTTGCTAAGCCGACTTTTGGGGCAGTCCGTGAGAGAAAACTACTACATCAATTTACTTCATTTTGATCTTAAACGAAAGATTGTAATCTGTAAATTTGTGAAATTTTCTTTTTGTAACCGCAATTTCTATTAATTAGCGATAATTTACAATTAAAAAATTGATTTCTGCGCATGCTCAGTGGCATGTTTAAATTTGTCTTTAGAAACTCACTGTTTCTGCGCATGCTCAGTCACATGTTTTAATGATTAAACACGTTTATTCCGAGGAGTCTCTCTAGATCTCTCTCTGCTATTTTTATTTTTAAGATTAGGGGCTTCGCCCCTAGCCTCGCTACCCTCGCTCCTCTGGTGAATCAAGTGAATGAATGACTCAATAGTTTTTTACAGCGATTGAGTCATTCATTTGTTTACAGTTGAAGCTTCCCCCCCCTCCCGACGAAATGGATGAAGCCCGGCGAAATGGATGAATGGGTGAAAAATCGGATCTTCTTTCAAAGGAAGGGAATGAGAAGATTTTTTTGAAGTATTTCTTTAAAATTCAATTAAAAATCGAAATTTTAAGATAGAGACTTGAAATGAAGTTTATATGAATGAGAAAGCTTTCATCTTCCAGTTGATATAAATATTTTCTTTGTAACATAATAAGTCTGAGCGCATCGAATTTATATATCTCGAAACGCATAAATTTTTCCAAAAAAAGGGTTTTCAATTTTAATAAAAATATCAGTCTGTTTTAAATTATTTTTAAACAAATGAGGTCTTGTTTGAAGGAAAAATGTCTGTAGTCTTAGATTGTAAAAAAAAAAAAATTCTACGATCCTTTTTTGGCGAGTTATCGTAATCTGAACATGAAAAAGTCAATATTTTCCCACAAAACATAAAATTAAAAAAACTTAAAGTCCGACGAATATTAGACATGTCTTACTTTCTTCCCCACATTGTTCTGCATCGATTGGTATCGGTCTCGACCCCATACCCCCAGCGGTTTCGGAGGAGATAGAATGACAAGCTTTTGACAGCGGCGGCGGCGGCAGCGGCAGTTAGTTCTTTTTAGAATAGAGAGATAATTATGTTTGGGAAATATAAGATTAAACCTCGTGGAAATTGTTTATTTCGCGCTGTTTAATTAGTGATAATTTACAATTAAACAAAAAATTGCTTTCTGCGCATGCTCAGTGAGATTTTTAAATCTGGCTTTAGATACTCTCTAAGCACAAGGCCGCTTCAACACATTAATTTGTTTCTGCGCATTATTATGATTTTCAACATTTGGCAATGATATGTTGAGTATAATTTGTGTATTAGTACATTTATTTACTATCTAGCCATCATGTTTTGACGGGTATCAACTAGTCTACTTTTATGTTAGAATACGATTCGTATTATAAAAGGGATCCGAAACAGAGACATTTCTTTTTCTTTTTACACAAATTTTTTAATGATGTTCCTCCCATGATGGTACTGATGGGCATGTGTTTTGGTAAGATTAATAACAAAATCGATGAGCATGAGACAGCTTATTTATTTAGGAGCTCTAACACAAGTTTCATTTATGTACTAAAAACAATGAATTGATTATTTCAAACTTGATTGTTTGTGTAACTTAACGAAAATGTTGGAGATTCATTTTGTACAAGTACTAGCATGAGAAGTTAAATTTAAAAAAATAATAGTAGGCATTTTTTTTTCACATTTACTTAGATCGATGACAACTATTTTGAGATCGGAAAAATCAAAATTTCTTCAAACTTTTACTGTTGACTGAGGAATTACGGGAGACGCTTTGTTCTTTCGACTGCGGGCTGGATTTACTAGCATTTGTCAGTTTCTATTAAAAGTTTAGAAAATTTCTTCTTGCGAAATTGTATTTCTTTTTGTGTATTTGTTGGTTGGGCCATGCTTGTGAACCCATAATGAAGAGAGAACATATACGAGGCATAGCGCCTGGACATGCTGGCGATACGTATTCTACTTCTAGATCGACGTAATGCACCTTTCAGGAAGGAACAGGACAGTTATCCATGTTTGACTATTAAATGCAGATTTCAGTGCACGAAAATTGAGAAATAATTATGAAAATTCCTTTCAAATAATATTTTAACACTTTGAGGTCTAAGCCCGAGTGTCATTCGGGTTCCCATTTTCTCTGAAGCGGACTAAGCCTGAGAGTCTCTCAGGGTCAACTTTTAACTCTCTGAACTACAATAATTACAAGATAAAAAGAACTTTTTATACACCACGTTTTTAAATTTTCTGTTGAATCATATAAACTTGACAATTCTATGTATTAATAAATACTTTTTTAAAAATTTTTGATGAATTATCCCATCAACTTGAAAAAAAATGAAGTTAATTGGAAGTTAACTTGCATATAACTTTTCGTTCAAGTTCCGGCCAATAGATGGCTGCACCAGTCTACAAAACAAAATTAACTGAAAATAACTCAAAACTAATTTAATTCTGCTTAAAGATGGCTAAAAGTATTAAAAAATGCATTGTCATCGTGTTCTGAGCTATTTTAAAAGTTTCAAATGTCTATCTAGTCGGGAAGTTAGTTAAAAATCGATTGCAAGATTTGTACTTGACAAACACACAAACACACAAACAAGAAAGTAAGTTAATAAAAACATGGTAAAAATACTAATTATATACGTTCGCCATCTTTTTAGATATTATCTATGAACCTTCTACTTAAAAAAATAGAGATGGCAACACCTAACAGATGTAAATTTATGAAACGATGTAGAATCCAAATTCAAATCAGGGTTAGTTTGAACGCTCTTGTTGCTTTTTGAGCAAATCCATGCTTTGAAATGTAACAAACCAAAGCAAATTTTAGCTATTTTTAGATTTTTGTAAACCATTTGGGTATGTTTTTATTCAATTTTATTTAAAATTTCATGTTAAAAAATAATGTTTCCTTATGCGGAATTTTTTTACATGCTTTTTTTCAATTATTTCTCATTAAATATTAATTCTTAGTAAATTTAAATAGTTTCTACATTATGAATAAAATCAGTTTAAAATTTATAATAAAAAGAAATTGCTAAGATATATATCTTCAAAGTATTTCTAAAAAAGTAATGAAAAGTACCAAAAATCCTCAGTCCAGAGGGAGACATACGGTCGAAATAGCTCAGACCTGAAAGTGTTAACAGATGTTGTCGAAATGTTATTCCTAGTCTAACAAAACCGTGTATCAGGAATTAAAGAGTGATAGGTAAAAAGCAGCCGTCAAACAGTATTTTACTCACTGTCTATCTTTCAGCATTTGGTAGCACACATATTATGGTAATTACACATCACGAGTAATTTTTAAACACCCAGACCCCAGTTAATGATAATAAAGCCACGTATTTACCTTCCTCGCGAAATGAAGCTTTTAGAGACCCCTCATATCGCCTTAACCGTTTTTGTGTTCTTTACAATTAGTTTTTCTTAGTGATACTGTCATTTTATGACAGATGACGGTTAAACAGTTTAGTACTTTAAAAACCCTATACTGAACGGATACAATCCCCCATGCCAACTGCGGTACTCAAACTCGCTACCCCTGATACTGGAGGCCAGCTCCCTAGCTGTCCATCCATCCTCCACCCTTGCGCACTTTGCGAAGACTTACTTAAAAAATCTAACTTCATCCGAGATGTGGTTAGCCCTCCAAAAGGGAAGCTCGTGATATTATAAACATTATTACTAAACGGTAAATGACCATTAGTTCATGCCGAAGAATTACTTAGACAAAAATCCCTTTTAACAAATTTTGGATTATCCACTCAATTTCTGGAAGCTCTGCTGTGGGGAAACATGATCCGTACTCCCCATCTCATGCTTCGAAAACCGTCATGGAGAAGGTCTTAACAGTAGACTTAGTTTCGAATGTCCAGTTTCCGACACTGTCCATGTCGTTTACAAAATAGTCGAATGCATGACGACTTTTCGAATTTATGTAACGTGTATTCTTTTTGCACGTTACATAAAACGTTTTTAGCACACATAATGCAAATGTATTCTTTGTTTAATCACGTTATCCCATCAACCCCGGAGATACTATAAACTTACTGTCTTTAGGGGATACAAGACAGAATTTTTCCATTATTTACACATTTTATAATAATTTATTTTCTGCAAATGTGTCTTTATATACAGATCATCACAAAATGTAAAATAAATGAACAATTTGAAATTATTTTTAAAAAATTTAAAATTTAAAACTAGTTTAGCTTCTGATATACCTGCCGAACCATAATTCTGTTTCACATCTGTGCATAGGAAAGGTTTTAAAAAAGGATTTAATAAGCATTTTTTTATAAAAGTTTTTGCCATTTAGAAAGGAAAATACAATTTCGGGGTGATTTTTGCTTAAGGAAAATATTTTTATAATTTTTACCCTAATTGAAACTTCCGTGAACTTTTTAATGAAAACAGAACAAAGAAACTGTCTTAAATCTTATAGTGATAATGTGCAAAGAATTTTAAATACATGTTTATACGACGAAAAACAGAGAAAAATTTCATTCCGCATTAAATAGATTTCAAAAACACATGAATGGGTAGCATGTGTGTAGCATGACAGCATGGTATGCAAAGCCAGTCCAGCATAAAACTGCCCTGTAGCTGTAATTACCGGAGCAACATACAGTTTGCTTTCTTTGGTTTTAAAAGATACAAAGTATACACTGGTAGTCTAAGCTGAGAAAATGACAGTATTATATTCTGACTGTAATATAATTCGGCTTCCTTTATGTAATACGGCAGCAGGGAATGAATCAGTGGGATAAATTCTGAAGATCCTCTGTTAAGCAATGGGAAATTTCTTCTCGCATTATACACTAGAGAGATTTGTCAATGCATATTTTTGAATTCTTTGTTTAGCTCATGAAGGCAGATGCCAAAATAAAGAGCGTATAGTTTTAGGAATCTCAACTTTAAAAGCGATTATATTTTTTCGGCCCATAGATTATAGACAACTATCACTGAAAATTTAAAATTGTTTTTAAAAATATTAAATTAAAATAAAAAGGTGTTAAAAAGCTCGTGCGTTGCATTCAGAAATATTAACTTTAGAATTCTAAAATATGTATTTTTTATTGTATGACAAAAAAAAAATCCAATAGCTCAACTTGGGGATTGAAAACCTGTGACATCAACTCACGCGCCGTCTTAAATGACCAATGTATGAAGCCAGAAAGCGATGGAAGTCTCAACAAAGTGAAATTATTTCTTATTTACTACTAAAATACTATCCGTCACTGCGTTTGTCACTCTATTTACAGCTCTAAGGTCCATCGCACACCG
Organism: Dolomedes plantarius; assembly: GCA_907164885.2. Lineage (NCBI taxonomy): Eukaryota > Metazoa > Arthropoda > Arachnida > Araneae > Dolomedidae > Dolomedes > Dolomedes plantarius. The sequence continues at coordinate 51,234,502 of OU015493.1, read as the reverse complement.
AGAAAGCGTGTGTCAGAGACACGCAAGTCTGATACCAGTTTCATTGAAAAAAAAAATACCGTTATTTCTCCGCAAAGTGCTTACACTAATCAGACACAAATCTGTCTGTTCGGTGTAAGCACTCGGTGGAGCAATAACAGGTTTTTCAATACAGCTTGTATCAGACATGCATGTTTTAGATGCGCGCTTTCTCGGTGTGCGTCTGACCTTACATTTTAAATATCCCATAAACCTTGGTTCGAATAAACGACAAATGTTCAAACAGAAAGTGACTTCATATTTGGAACTGGCGTTTTTAGACTGAGGGGAAAAACAGAGAACGTTAGATCGAATAAGATGTTAGTAGCTGATGTCTAGGCGTGGTGAAATATACAAGCGGCTGAATTCTGCCGTTCGTTAGAATTCTTACATTCTTACTGCTTTCATGGACTCAGCTATTTAAGATGATATTAATGCTCCGTCTTCCTTTTCTGGGTACCTCAAACTGAATATTTATATAGTAAAATGTATTCAAATTTCTTATTAGTTGCTGGAAGATTCGACAACAATTAAGACTGATGTTTTGAGCTAAAAAGGTAACTAAAGAAAGTCATAATTTTCCTACACTGCTTTAATGTCCTTTTGAACAGCCAATTAGAGAGTCAATGTTTAACTCCAAAGGCAGATTTTAACCACTCATCTATTTTCTCTCCTTCAAGCATGCTCAGACAGTTAGCACGTGTATTTGTTTATATTTCTGCTTATGCGTGACAGGAAAGGTTCGGATTTTGAAAAAGTGGCTTGAAAACCGGAGTAACGTTTTATCCAATGACCAGATAATGAGACCATCTTATCAATCGATCTCGCTCGATCAATTCTTCTCTCCAATCGATCATCCATTTTCCCACGCCACCTGTACGTTCATACATGCATACATACATACAGACAGACATATTATATATACATATACATACATACATACATATATATATATACATTATTTATATATATATATATATATATATATGCGTGTGTGTGCGCCTGTCTATCTGTCTGTCTGTGATCAGACAATCTTCATAGACATAAAAAGAGATTTTACATGCGCCTTACCCTGACACGAAACCTAGAACACGAGTATTTCTAAAAGAAACCGGTTAAGTGGACGCAACAGTCCGGTGTCAGGGCGTTTCACTTCACTTGGTTTAACAACAAACCTTGATAAATTTAATCAGAAAATAAAAATATCTTGAAACTTCAATGTTTAGAATGAAAATCTCTCTTTTTTTGTAAGCTAACACTGTCGGAAATCCACTCCCAGGAATGGAAGGTTTCCTTAACTGGTAATATCTCTCTCTCTCTCTCTCTCTCTCTCTCTCTCTCTCTCTATATATATATATATATATATATATATATATATATATATATATATATATATATATATATATATATATATATATCGCATCCCGGCAAGAAAAGTGACACTAGTCAAAAAATGGCAATTTTGAGGTTATGGCGAGGAAAAATATGCATGATGTGCCCCATCGGGCCCGAAAAGCGACACATCTCTATCTCACAATTTGTCCACCTGAGGGCAGTGGTATCAGTTTTATTGTAATACTAATTCAAGCTGTATAGTATTCTTTAATTTGATTTTTCTCAAATGCTGCATTTTTGAATTGTATTAATTTTTCTTGCCAGGGTGATATATATATATATATGTGTGTGTGGATAGACAGATAGATAGATAAACCTCTCTTTCCATATCTCGATCAAACGTCGATTTCTCTTTCCAGTTGATCCTCTTCCAATAATACTCTCACTTGTCTGTCCTACGAGCGAGGGGTAGAACAAAAATGGCAGCCGGTTCGGCCTTGATCCACTTGTGGCTGAAAGTGGGACAGCGGGATTCTCGGCCGCCAAGCACGCCCTTTTTTCTGAGAACGAGAGAAAACGGATTGACGTCTTCATTTGGCGCCGACAGCCGGGCCTACTCGGAGATCCGAATGCATGCTTCCCTGCCTTGAGGCTCTTGGGAAGGTGAACGAACATGTACAGGCATGGACGAAATATATTCTCTCTCACTGACACAGGTACGTCATTGTGGGCCAGCTTCTTCCAAATTTAAGCACAAACAGAATTTTTAATAAAGGCAATTTTTGACCCCCCTTTTTTTTGTCTTGGCTGACTTCTTTTAGATTAGAGGATCCGATGCCACTTATTTGTTCTCAAGAATTTTTTTTTTGTCTGTTTAAGGGATCAAGGGACCTTTAACCTCGTATTTTTTAATTTTTTAATATTTTATTCTATATATCACACGAATATGATTTATATCCTTTTTTACTACACTGATGTCCCTTAGAATTCAAAAATAAGTATTTTGTGGAAGAATAAGACCTGTTTATCAAAAAATTCTTCAAAAATCTATAATTTTTCAAAATGCTCCATGCGCATTCGTTTTCTTCTGTTTTCTTCAAAATTTCTAAGAATTGTTAATTGAAGTGTTTGTCACAAAACAGTGCATAATTCTTTAAAATCCCAAATATTTTTGAAATTTATAGACCTTAAAATAAAGTAAAAACATGCAAAAATATAAAAAAATAAAAGGCAGAATATAAAAAAAAATTATTTGACACTTTAGATTCCTCCAAAAAAATATAAATGCACAAATATATTTATACACATAAGATAAACTTATAATAAAATTTTTAAGACTTTTAATTGATATGAATTGCGCAGGGAACATTTTGAAAAAAGTGAGCATTTAATTTTTTTTTTAAATTTTTTTTTGTAAACCAAGCATTATTCTGCCAAAAAAAAATCCTTAGGTTGACTTCTAGGAATCTGCGATGTAGTAAAAAGAAATGTAAAATATAAACAATAGAAATAAACAAAAAATAAAAATCAAGCATAGACTGCTAAATCACTTTAACATAAAACAAATCCTGCAAAGAAAAACTGTTTCTTGTCTATAATTGTATTTTTTTATATATATATCTCTGTTGGATTATTTATTAGTAGTAAAAAGAAATTAAGTTATTCTAATTTTGTATATAGAGTTAAAAAATTAAAATTTAAAAAATTTGAGGTTGATGGTCTCTTATCTCCTTAAGACTGCTGTGTACTAACCCTATTGGATTCGCTCACCCCAATGTTAACGTATAGAGAAAATGTGTGCAAGGATTTCCGACTTGGATTTTAATTTTTCTGTTTAATTGTACTCCGTAATAGAGAAGGAAATGTTACACCTTGAGGCATTTTTCGTTTAAAAAAATGCAAATAATATTTAAAAATTTAAATTATTCGGGGAAAATATCTGGTTTAGTGTGTTTTAAACGCTAAATTTGTTTGATGGACGAAATATATAAAATTAATCCTGTTGCAAGATGCAGAAATGTTCACGCTATCGGAAAATACCGTTATATTTTATTTGATTATCAGTATTTATGTAGCTGTAAATAGTAGACAAATTTTCTCCATGGGTTAACATTGAGGCGAGCGAATCCAATAGGGTTAGTAGATAGCAGCCTTACGTCTACGCTCTTTCAAAAAGTGAGGCATAAAATAATTTTTTTTATTAAAAGATACAAAATTTAAAAATTAGCTGAGAAATTTTCAAACCATTGCTAAGCCATGTTTTACTGATTCATAACCTTATCTTATTTCTAAAACTGAAATATTTTTAATTCTATGTTTAAAAATTATAACAACATTATAGTGATGTAAATTCTTCTTTAATCATCAAAATATATCCTTCAAAATTAAAATTTGAATTTTTTTTACAGAATTAGAGCCTTAATACGACTGATAGAATGAGCTACCCTAACAATTGAAGATATATACGTAGAATTATTTTACTATATTGCTAAGAAAACAAAACAAAAAGCATAAATATAAACTTTTTAATAATTTTGAATTACATGGCATGGTACCAATAATTTTGCCTAATTTTTAGTTGCAACTACAGAGAATATTTGATACGAACAATAGCAGACTTTTCCAAGGAATTTCAGTATTTTCATTTCATTAAGTTCCTTTGCGAAAATATTGATTTACACAAAAATGCTGAACTGAAACATGAGAGCAAATTATACTAAAGTACAGTGATTGTCGAAATATAATTATCAGTGGATTGCCAATGACAGGATTTACACCAGTGGTTGAGAAACATTACCACTACAATCCTCTAAAACAGTGTTTTCGAACCTTTTTCGAGTCGTGATCCCCTTCAATGGTTTCTACACATCCTGCAGCCACACTTCATATCTTGCATATTTTCTTCAAAAAGGCATTTTAAGGCCTGATAAAAAAAACACTAAAATGTATTTTCTATAGTTTAATTCCAACCAAATGTTCAATTTAACAAAACTGAAATTCCTAAGAAATTTCTAAGAAATGGAGAACACTTCACGATCCACAGGTTGATAACAACTCTTCAGCTCTACAAGCTGACACTAAATTTCTGCCCCAACACTCCCTTTCTCAAAAACAAAATTTTGACCTTCAAATTAACCTGTATGACAAATGTCATCCTTTCTATATTGATCGCAATATTCATCCATGAATGTGTATATTGTGTACCTGACAGAAGCAATTTTGGATTCCCACGGGGTTGACAATGCTCATTGAAACACTTTTTTCCTGTCCTCTCTCAGCCTATAAAAAGCCGATTCTTTTTTTCCCGAATTCCTAAATTCCTCATGTTCTCTCTTTCAATGGAATACTCTTCTTAAACTACTTTTTTTAAAGCCCACCGAAAAAGCTTTTTTAGATAAATTCATAGCTTAAATGTTTCAAAATATTAAAATTCCGTAATCAAGAATAAAATCCTAGTGTTATATATATATATATATACATATATATACACTCACACACATCCATATGTTTATATTTATGTGTGCATGTTTGTGTGTATAACCTCCATTTTAATATTAGAAGACATTAAAGAAAAATCATGATGTCAAACGTATATAACAGGAAATATCCATATTGTTTCCTTACCTAAAGCAAGACATACAAATATTGAGGGCCAAACTCCATTTACTGAATATGGAACGAAAGTTCAGTTACAGTACTCTCTACATAATGAAACAAACATTGAATTCCTAACTACACTAATGTACCTAAAATGCCAAAATCACAGTATCACATTGATAAAACTGGGACTAAACGTATTCAAATGCCGGTTTATAGTATAAATTTAAAAATGTCATCAGTAAAATGTCATGGGTTGATGTAAACTGTAAATTATGGATTTTGAAGTTAACTAGTCTTTTCTTCAGTGGAAGATCAGCAGAATATGCTCGTTGAATTTGGGAACTCGAACTTTTTTTTAAAATTACAGTAAATTGTAAATATGCACTGTGAAGATAATTAGACATTTTTTTCATGTTTACACTGATTTAGGACATACATGCTCTATGTGGAAATATCAACTGAATTTTCCCAGCAAGATCACATATTTAAAACTCTTTAGACTATCAGACAGAACTATTTATCCATTTCTGAGTAATTCTCTTGTATATTTCTTTCTTTTTTTTTCTTCTTCAAGGTTTTAATTCACACCATGAAACTTGTGAGATATTAAAATCAATCTTGCATTGTGTTATTCTTTTATTAAAAATTCATTTAAGCTCATCAATTTACAACTTTCCTATTCTGTTTTTCAACCGTAAATTCTCTAGTTCTGCTACCCTAAATTCGAACGCCTATTATTCCCGTGACTTTGAAGAATCACACTTTTTTTTTGCACTTCCCCGAAATGAAGTGAATTAGAAAACTGTTCACTGGAAAAAAAAGTATCGATTATAGCTCTCTGTAATGGAAACTATCGATTCCGGGAAATGAAATTTTGATCTCACTCTTGTCTTTTGAGGATCGATAGAGCAAGGGCAGGATAGGAAAAAAAGGCTAAATCCAATTATTGACCATTTTAAATTAGATAGTAAGGGAAGAGAGAATACGCTGTTTTGCTTTTTGTAGTTTTTTCAACAATTTCACAAATATTAAATTGACAGAAAGTAATGAACTACTAAGTTCCAGAGGCTACTGAATAGATCGAGACCAGACAATGATATTGTTAAAATGCCTAGGATAAAATATTTTATTTATTTTATTATGAAAAAAAAATTAATAATTTTCGAGTCTCTATTTTTAAGTTGAATGTTTCCCATTATGTGTTAATGGACAGTAAAATTGGTCCGATAAATTGTTATAAAAACTGGTTTCTATGAAGTTCCAGCGAAAAAAAAAAATACAGTTCCGATAAATGAAGTTGAAGACATGCCGAAAATTTTTCACTGTTTCACCCTCTTGGGTGTTAATATTCGCATCATACGTTTGGTTTCATGTCTACCAAACATCTGTTAATGTAACAAAACTAATCGTTTTGCTTAATTTTAAAAATATAAATGTTTTTTAGAAATTGAGAACGAAAAGCTAGCTAATTTCTCTCAAATAAAAACAATAACATAGAGTATAAATATTTTTATTTTATTTGCGGCAAATTAACTTTTAGAGAAAGAGTTTTAAATTTCTATAAATGTGTCAGTAACGAAAACTAGATATCATCTAATCTAGACTTGATGTGCTTACATTTACGTTAAAAGAAACTCTGAAAGAAAAAAAATGACATTTAAGGTTTCGGTTCTCTTTTGAAACCTTCATTTTACATGAAAATAAAGGATTGAATTATTATGGTTACAATAAATTTTATCACACACCAGGATAGGGTTTTCTCCCAAGGTCACCTCCTACAGCTTTACTCTCCCTCCCCTGATGAGGAAAGCTGCAGAAACTACTGACAATGCCATGTTGATAGATGTGAACAAACGTATTCCCTGTTTCTCGGAGAAAGACATTTTCTTATGTAAAAATGCTTTAATGTAGGTAATTCTTTTATATTTACAAAAAAATCGAAGCTACATGGATTCATAGTACCTCTTTGGAAATTTGGATGATCGAGCACCTCGCACCACAGTTCGTGACCGTGAAGGCCTCGCCTTCTCTGCTTCAACGTTGCAAATGATCCTTTACTCGGACACAGTACGCCATTTTTTAACTTCAATAATGTGGTAGGGTATTCATCGGGTTTCTATTCAGCGATGACCAAGCACGTATTTAAAAGCACTTAAAACCGTTCGTGCATATTGCAACTTCTGCTGTTGGCCCTCTCTCCCTCACCCATCGTCGAAATGACTCTAGCATATAATGGTGAATACCGTATCATGTGGTCGTCCTGAATTCCCGGGTGACCCGAGAGTACTGTATTCTCCCCAAGTTATCAGGGAAACATTGTTACCGAGCGTTCGATAATGGAATTTCCATTTCCCGCGTGCTTTCGATAAACAGTGATAATGTTTCATAGTTTTCTCTCTGCGAAAACGAAACTTTTGTATCGTCTCATCCCAGCGCACCTTAACCTTTTCCTTACGGGGTGGGACAGTATGCATCCCAAGAATACGGGCCCAAGAATGAATGAAAAAAAAAAAAAAAAAAAAAAAAAAATATATATATATATATATATATATATATATATATATATATATATATATATATATATATCCCCATTAATGGCCGTTCTTACAAGGGGAGGGGGGGTACGAAATTTCCCATTGAAAAGATGGAATCGGAAATTTAGGCCCCGTAAGCTAAAGGTTAATTTTGATTCATGCAAGTTTTTCTACCTTAGAAAATATTTCTATAGGGCATTTTGCCATGACGAAGAACTTTTGAATCTATCAGCTCTTCCCTGCGCCTTGCTCCAACGCAACTGAGTACGCTCTTACAGCACCCCCCCCCCCCTAACCCTACATGGGCTCGTAACAGAAACCCTAATCCTGCGTTGATCTTAAAACTACTATTTTCCCTGTTCGACACCAAACCATCGCAAATTTACTTTAAAATTTTGCACCAACATGCTTTTAATTTTCCTTAACAAAAATTTTTTCTTTTCGATTTTTTGGGGGTTATAAATCAGCGATACTCAGCCTTTTTTCTCTCGGGCCAAATGCATATGTTTATTGCGTTACGAGGGCAGCAACATAATTATACCTCAAAATATCGTGATGTAAAAAATAAAACTCAAAACCTAAATGTATCAAACGTTTATTTAAAAATGAGTGTGATTTTTTTTGTTGTTGAAACAAACTTTTGACTGTACTGCTGGCCATTAAAATTACAATACCAGAAAGGAAAGCGAATAACTAAACTTTACTTTTTGTATGCATACCGCACAGTAGGAAGAAAACATGATTAAATGTGTAGGATATTTTGGGGTATACAGTGTCCGAAATTAGTACACACAGCTGCCGCCTCTGGCAGCTAAAACGGCTCTAACCCTATTAAGCATCGAGTCGAACTGGGCTTGGATGACAGATACGGGCAAGCCATTCCATGCTGCTTCAAGTCTATGACACACTTAATCAATCGTAGTGGCTGGAGAGCGGTCGAGGCCCAGTCTCTCAGCTACCCATGACCAGATGCTTTCAATGGGTGAGAGATCTAGAGAACATGCTGGTCAGGGCAACAGTCGAACACCCTCTGGGTCGAAGTCGGTCAGGACACGACGGGCGACATGCGGTATTGCGTTATCTTGTTGAAAGATGACGTTTCCGAGACCTCCAAGATAGAGCACAGCCACCGGCCTTAATATGAGTAATGTAAAGCTGGCTGTTCAGATTACCGAAGACGCGAACAAGAGGCATTCGTGAGGTGTACCCAGTGGCTGCCCATACCATTACACCAGGTGCAGGGCCCGTATGACGATATCGAATGCAAGCAGGACACGTGCGTTCTCCTCGGTGCCTCCAGACACTGATACGTCCATCATGATGCTGCACGCAGAACCGGGACTCGTCTGAAAAGACGTCGTGCCACTGTCACCGTGCAGCAGTCCATGCAGCTCCAGACGTCGTCGCACTGACCGTGCGGATACTTGTCGTGCTGCATACAAGCCAATTTCCTGACTCAAGGTCTGTGATGTGGCTGTACGATCCTGCAATACAGATCTGACAACATGTCTGTCCTCTCGGGCGTTAATGGCAGGAGACTGTTGATATTCTGCATGGCGTTCAGTATGACCCTCCTGAACCCATCGATTCCATACGAAAGTCATTGGATTCCAGACCAGTGCGAGTAGCAATATCACGGAACGATAAACCACACTTTCGATAGGCCACGATCCAGCCGCCATCGAATTCCGACACGTGCTGGTAGCTGTTTCTCCTCCTTATACGAGGCATAACACGATCTTCTCACAAAAAAAAACATTCAAATGTGATTTCCGAATGAGAATTCCGCTGCGTAACTTTCCTTTTATATAGAGATGCCCTTTCTCCCTCCTGCGTCGTTCGATTGCGCTGAAATGCTAATTATTTGCGCAACCCAGCATTTTCTTCCTTTCATGCGAATTTGACGTTTGTATCATCTTTCCTTCATAGTGTTGCAGTTTTAATGGCTAGCAGTGCATTTTAGGTAAATCTAGTTTATACTTGCTACATGTCACTCTCAATACGTCATCAAGGTAAGCATCTATTAAGCTTATATCTATATACGTTCTTGACATATTTCATTTTGGCATTGGAGGATTCACAAAGATTCGTTAATGCAAAGAACATGTGCAGCAGGTGGCCCATTTTTGTACAGTTTTGTATTTTTCAGACAGAAACTTCCAAAATTATGTTTACAAGAGCATCTGCTTGAAAATGTGTGTGAGTGTTTCGGACCGCACATAAAAGCTTAGAGGACGGCAGTTTGAGTACCCCTAACCATGCGACTTTTCCCGCTAAAATTTCAATATCTCTTCAAAAGGGTTCACTTACTTTATAGTTTTATAGCGGATATTTGCTCTGAAAGAAAATTGTGAGCAGTTCAATAATTTCATCAACGTTTTTCAACCACGTCTAAGAATATACAATACTACGTTCCCTTTATTTTATGATATTCTTTGTTATGATTCATTCCCGATAAGAATAACAAAATTTCTTGAAAGCATATAACAAATTGCTCCAAAAATATTGAATTAAAATACAAAACTTTAAAAATCTTTTTTTCCAGGTGGAGTGTCCAGCTTAAATTAGTAATATCAAATACTAGAGCCGGTAAGATCTGCTTCCATACATTAAAATGATTACGACTGACAAAAAATCTTGGGTCATACAGTTTTACTTTCTGTTTTAATATCAGGAGAAGTCTGACAGGGTGTATAATGAACAGTAACAGCAACAGAAGAATAAGTAATTGTTTCCATCCGCTAATTTACTTAAGAGGTATCGGGACACAAAATTTTCAATAAAAGCGCATTTTATTTTTCTTGGCTAAAAACTGACTGTACGGTTCTTAGAATTAATAACATGAACCACATGTTTCTACCATAATTACATTGCATAATTACATTCATAATTACATTCATTGCATAATTACTACCATAATTACATTCAACATTTTTATGATATATTCTCCATGCGTACGCTGTTATACTTTTGTTCTTTCAATCTATTTATCTCGACATGGAATATTTGAAGATTTTCCACCTTAAAGATGATTTTTCCTAATTTCCACGCAAGATATCGCTATGAAGTTTTGTACAGTATTCTCTGTTCTGTTCTCATTAAAATGTCTCCAGAAATTTGATCGTGAGAAAAAATTCTGTAAATATTTTCTCTAAATTAAAAGTTAGCAAAAAATTACTTTTTACCAGTGAAAATATATTAAAATTTCAATAAATATAACATTTTATAAATCCTTATGTTAAAATACTTTGGCTTTGTAATGGCTAAAGACCTTTCTCTTGACTTAAAACAAAAAAGTATGAAAATTATTTATTGGTACTGTATATACACTATACACTACTCCACAATAATGGACCGGACGCCAAGCGGATTTGCATAAATTCCGACATGCAGTCGGATTTTATGCAAATTTACAGCTCGCACGTGATTTGCTAAGGTTAAATGCGATACGGGAAGTGGTAACGTCATTAGTTCTATGTGAAATTGTGGCTACACGCTCTTCCAGTCGGATGGACGTGCTTGGGTTTGGCGAATGCCAGGCGAACGTCTGTTACTAGAGTGCATAGTTCTAACTCTCAAGTTCGGTGGTGGTGGTGTACTTGCTTGGGACTGTTTTTCGTGGTATGGCTTGGGACCTTTACATGTTGTTCCTAGTAAATTGAACGCCGAATACTACATAAACATTTCAGACAATCAAGTTCTTCCTACGCTCTGACAATTTTATGGAATGGACTAATATTACTTCCAGGACGACAACGCTCCATGTCATGTTGCAGCCTCTGTCAAGCAGTGGTATCAAGATATGTATGTAACACGACTTCCCTGGCCTGCTCAGAGTCCCGACCTAAAAATTGTGGGACGAGTTAGAGCGATGCTTGCGGAACAGGTAACCACGTCCGAAATCTACTGCTGAGTTGACGAAATTCTTGCAGCAGGTATGGACACAAATACTCATAGCTGTGTATCAAAACCTTGTTAAACGTATGCCCAAAAGGGTTGATAGTGTAATAGTAGCCCGTGGGGGACCATCCCCCAATTAAAGCAGGTATTCTTTCCCTTATACCATCACATCTTGCTGTCCGGGCCATTATTGTAGGGGCGTATATATATATATATATATATATATATATATATATATATATATATATATATAGAGAGAGAGAGAGAGAGAGAGAGATAGATAGATAGATGGATAGATAGATAGATAGACTGAAGAGCCCAAAAAATTGGTACACCTGCCTAATATCCTGTAGGATCCTCACGAGCACGCAGAATTGCCGGAACAAGACGTGGTATGGACTCAAATAATGTCCGAAAGTATACTGGAGACAATTCATACCATGAATCCCGCAGGAGAGTCCACAAATCCATAGCAGTGCGAGGGGGGGGGGGATCTCTTCAGAACAGCACATTGCAAGGCATCCCAGATATGCTCAATTATGTTAATGTCTAGGGATTTAGGTGGACAATAGAAATGTCTAAAGTCAGAAGAGTGATCCTGGAGCCTCTCGGTAGCAACTCTCGACGGGAGGGGGGGTCGCATTGTCCTTTTGGAATTGTCCAAGTCCGTCGGAAGGCACAATGGACATGAATGGTTGTAGATGATCGGGCAGGATGCTTATGTACCCGTCAACTGTCAGAGTCGTCTCTAGACATATCAGGGGTCCCATATCTCACCAACTGCACACGCCCCATTCGATCACAGAGGCTCCACGAGCTTGAACAGTCCCCGGTTAACTTGTACGGTCCATGGATTCATGAGACTGTCTCCATACCCGTACACGTCCATCCACCCGATACAACTGAAAACGAGACTTGTCAGATCAAGCAACGTGTTTCCAGTCATCAACAGTCCAATGGAGGTATTGGTGGGTACAGACGTAAAGCTTTGTGCCGTGCAGTAACAGCAGGAACTGATCTAATACCCCACGCCGTTATTTGCATACTCACTCCAGTACCAGGTTTTGGGCTCTTGAGTTTATATATATATATATATATATATATATAATAATAATATTGTTAAATTAAGAAAAAATTGAGTGTTTATGTAACTAAAATTTCAAATTGGTCGAGCTAATTTTGATATGTATAATAGCTTATTTACAAAGACGCATTTGAGGGAAATAATATTAACAATTTCTCACAAATGCAAAAGAAAAAAAATGCATTCCGGACCCATTAAAAGGACTTGACATTAAATAGTTACGACCAATAACAAACATTTAACACAATAGTTGAAACGTCAAATATTAGTCACGGCTGTTTATGGAAAACTGAGTCATTAGGATTCAAATTAATTTCGAGTAACCCAGAGCCACTCGCTGCAAACGACATCCAGCAGAAAACCATTCGGAATAAAGTTTTAACCTTTGTGTCGGTGCTGAGCTGTTTCCCATTGATCGCCCTCCGGCCCTCGAAACGTCAGGGGAATGATCCGCGAGAATAGGCCGAGGAGAGTGAAATGTGTACTTTTGTTGTTGACTTTTGGCTGTAGTGACGCAAGGGAGAACAAATGCGGATTCATTCGCACTCGTGTTTGGAAGTAGATTTTCGGCGAGCTGACAAGGCAAAATTACGTTTGTACTGGGATTATTGTGCAGGATTTTTTTTCTTTGAAAATTGGGGTAGAGGTTGTTGCCATGGTGATAAAGTTTTTAAGCAGAGGCTCGTTTGTATTTAATTTGAAATTTTAAGTTTCTTGTAATACAGCTGTTGAGCATTATGCTGTGGAATATTTTTTTCTGGAAATAACAGTGTTCTGAAAAGTCCTATGGTATATACAACACTCCATTTAGTTGTAGAAATAATTTTACACTGTATATTATACTATAAATAATGGTTTCCTGGATATAATATAGTCGTTTTTAATAGTACATTTGAAATTTAGCCTGCAGCAATATCTAGAAACATTTTCTTAGAAATAATTTAGTATACCATTGCATTTTTTCCCTAGTAGTAATATAAAATTCTTTATTGTACTATAAAGTTTTATACTACAGGAATATCTAAAGTTTTTTTTACCTAGAATTCAGTTAGTACTGCATACAAGGAAAAAATTATTTCTCAGAAATTATATAGTACTCCATAGAGTGTTATGGAGTTTTATAATGCAGATATCTAGAAATATGTTTCCCTTTAAATACTTGTGATTTTTTATATATTACAGTACAGACTCCACCACCGTAGACCTATCTGCTAAGCCTGGATAATAATTTTAGTCACTGAGAGCAGGCCGCTACGAGAGTGCTGTAGAAGCGCTGAATGATTCATCGCGGTGTGTGGTCGAAAGACGGTCAAGAATAAAACTCTCATAAAAACTTCAGAGGTAAAAAATAAAGGCTTGATCACTAAGGTGGAGCAAAAGAAAAGCTGTCTGTGTGGCCATCGATAGTGATCAAAAGACTATAAATATTCCAAGATAGATGGTGACGTTATTTTATGGCCCACAATAAAACTTTCAGATAATGGTCAAAGTTGTATTTCAAGCGGAAATTATGGTGGGGAGGTACTTGGTAGACTCCCCACCATAGCAAAGAAATAAGGGACCAATTGGGGCAGAAACTACTGAGAGAAAAGCAGCCCATTGTCCAATAAAAAAAAAGAGACGGGCCAAAATGGCCCCGTTAAACAAACAACAGCCCCCCCCCCCAAAAAAAAAAAAAATAAAAAGAGAGAGAGAAGGTCGACAGATTGCTCTGGCTGTGCCCTAGAGCTCGGACGATATAGAGTGCCAATTGAACTGTCTCGGAGTCTAGTGGAAGTTCCTGGAATCCGACATGATGATGCTGAGTATGACATGATATGGTCCCCTGTCAACGAACTCATTTCATCGCTTTATTCTGCAACAGTAGTAAGTGCCTCCCGATAGATCCTAGAAATAATTTGACCAAATAGTTTGTCTCTGCTTCTTATTTCTCATGTATAAAATGAAGGGATCTCATGTATAAAATGAATGATAATATGAAGGGAAACCTTATTCTAATATTAGTTTCACTTTAAAAGAATTTTTAATATTGTCAAATAAATGTATGATAAAGGCCAATTCTTTGTGTGTCCTTGATTGCCCCAACCACACGCATGCCTAAATTGTTTTAAGGTTATTTTTCCAACCTATAAGTATAACTTTGTAACTGTAACCACCTATTTTACATCTCTCATACATTCGAACACATTTTTTAAAAGTCTAAATAGGAAGGTCTGACCTCGGCACTCATCTGCATGTAAACGCTTTAACTCTCGAGAACCCATTGAAGTACTCATGTAGATACTACTTAATGCACCTTCTGACTAATTAAGTATTAAAAATTTTACCCTCTGTTATTCTGTTCTGAGTCATTAAAAAAATCGTGATTTAGTGAAATTTCAGCTTGAAAAAAAATGTTCAATAAGATCACTGGTGTATTCATTAAGTTCCGCATCGTTAACGGTAATTTGAAAGCATTCTCGCCACTAAGCAAGCAAACCCTTCAACTTGTTACTATTCCTATTTTTTTTCTTTCATATTAACGCAGTTCAGACCAGTGTCACATAAAATGATCCTAATTCTTCGCAGATGTGTTTATGTTACAAACTTCTTTTTTTTACGATTTGCACTATATTTGCAACAAATGCAATGATAATTGTAAAATTTCGAGGCCTAGTATTGAAAAATACTGTCTAACGTTAGAAATACCTTTAATTTTCAACTAAATCAAATCCTTTTTTCTAGAGACATTCCATCGATTTTATATCGTTGCTGAAGTTCCTTTTTTAGAACAGGGTGATTATATTACAAGTTGTCCGAGTTTTGCAGTAAATTTCGTTCAAAGAAAGTACGTTAACTGTAGCTCGACGAGCAAGGATGGATATTTAGGCACTTTCTCGGATGAAAATCCGTTTCCTTTCGACATTAAGAAGGTTCTAAAAGTTACTGAAATCCCATTGATATCCTTTTCAGTCATGTGCAAGTCTTTTTACCATGTTTTTATTAACTCGCTTTCTTGTTTGTGAGTGTGTTTGTCTAGTACAAATCTTGTAATCGATTTTTAACTAACTTCCCGACTAGCTAGACATTTGAAACTTTTAGAATAGCTCAGAACACGATGACAATGCATTATTTTAATAGTTTTAGGCATTAGCAGAATTGATAGCAGCCTTTAATCAGGATTGAATTCTTTTCAGTTAATTTTGTTTTGTAGACTGGTGCAGCCATCTATCGGCCGGGAAGGGAAAGAAAAGTTAAACGCAAATTAACTTCCAATTAACTTCATTTTCTTTCAAGTTAATGGGATAATTCATCAAAAAAATTTAAAAAGTATTTATTAATACATAGAATTGTCAAGTTTATAGGATTCAACAGAAAATTTAAAAACATGGTTTATTAAAAGTTATTTTTATCTTGTAATTATTAATGATAATATCGTCACGGACGCAAACACCTGAATAAAATCCCATTGCGCCTATTTCAACAGGTGGGCATGTACAATGTTCCCCCTGGACAGAAAGCTTCTTAAAGAACAACTGAATTACGCCTTTATGATAACAACCCGGATTGCAAAGAAAATAAATTTTATGAAAATTGACTCTCTTTCTTTCTGAAAATCTCTCAATATTTCATTATAATATTTGGCGATAGTGCTTCATATATATTTATATGGTGCTAAAACGCGAAACAGTTTGCAATTCAAAGCAGTAAAATAGGGGCAGGATAGTAAAATCAAACAAGGGATACTAAAATATACATATTTTAATACAGTTGGCTCTCTGTTTAACGGCGCTCTACTTAACGACGATCTCTATTTGAAGACTATATTTCCCAGTCCCGGCCCCTCCGACGTAAAAAAATTCTATTTAAAGACGCGTTGTTTCTGTTTAACGATGAATTTTGTTTTACACGATAAACTTTTTCTTCAACATTATATCTGCAGGAGGGGAACCTTTTGTGGGGAAATACAAGTTTGGTTTCAATAACAGACCCGGAATTTCCTTGATGTTTGCAATGTTGCAGTGATAGACTTGTTGCAGTGGGAAAAACGGGGGGAGGATTACTGATTCTCGGAAGATCGAATATTCTTTCACGGAGCTCTTAGTGCTGGATCTGAATTACTCTATTGTCCCTACCATCTGTTGTCATGTGACTTCCGAATTGTCCAATAGCAGCCCGCTCTCACTCCTTCCGGGAAGCAGGTGTTCATATTTAGAGAATTCATGGTTGTGTGAAGAGGTCATTCCAGTACGAATACGACGTGAGCAGAGCAAAATGGCATCAAAGCGAAAGCATCTTAGGTTACACGAAAAGGTGAAAATTATTGAAGACTGGGAAGAAAGTGTTGGAATAACAAAATTCAAATTCGCAAGACAATTTCAGTTACCCGAGTCTATTCTCAAAGGCATTTTAGCAAAGAGAAAATTCTTAAAGCAGCACAAATTTTGGTTTAGGATCCAAATCCAAACGGCAGAAAATTCAATGTGGCCGATCGGAAGAGTTTGATAAGGCAGTCCTGCAATGGTTTCATGAATCAAGAGCATCCATTAATAAACAATGCGGCTGACAGTATGAAAATTAGAAAATTTACTATCTTGGAAGCAATGCACATGATAACATCAGCATGGAAATAAGTTTCTTCATCCACAATAAAATCTGCTTTCGCGTTGCTGGAGTTCACAAAGAACTTGTAGTGGAACTGCAAAGTACGAATATAGAAATCAACGAAGATGACATACCCCTGAAGAATGGAGAAGTCTTATTGAAGATGAGGATGTTTCAATTCAAGATTTCTACAATTGTGATGAATCTGTTTTAACAACAGATTACAGAAATGTAGAACAAATTTATGAAGATATAGTAAACGAAAACACAGTGTCAGACGAAGAAGGTGAAGTTGAAGACACAGAAAACGAGACGCTGCCACCGTCTTGCACAGATGCAACTTCTGCTCTAGATGTTCTCCGACGCTATATTACATCTAATATAGCAGATGACACATTTAACATTTTAGAAAATCTGGAAAAGAGAATAACGAAAACCAGGCGAAAAATGAAGCAATCAACTTTTTTTGACTTTTTTATAACCTAATTTATTTTATTGTTTGTACTCTTTTTTCAATGTAATTTAAAACAACTTTTTGTGAATAAAATAATAATGATAATAAAAATAACATTTTTGAACACGCCAGTATATTAAGAAATATATTCACAGTCCTAAGCCTGTAAAGAGTGATGAGAAATGTTATTTTTTCACAAATTCTGTTTAAGGGCGATTTCATCTTAAGGACGATTTTTCACGGTTCCTTGAAAGTCGTTAAACAGAGAGCCAACTGTAATTACAAGAAAAAAAGAACTTTTTCTATACCACTTTTTAAAATTTTCTGCTGAATCATATAGACTTGACAATTCTATGTATTAATAAATACTTTTTAAAAAATTTTTTGATGAATTATCCCATCAACTTGAAAGAAAATGAAGTTAATTGGAAGTTAATTGGCGTTTAACTTTTCGTTCCCGTCCCGGCCGATAGATGGCTGCACCAGTCTACAAAACAAAATTAACTGAAAATGAATTCAAATCTGCTTAAAGATGGCTAAAAGTATTAAAATAATGCATTGTGATCGTGTTCTGAGCTATTCTAAGAGTTTCAAATGTCTAGCTAGTCGGGAAGTTAGTTAAATGTCGATTGCAAAATTTGTACTGGACAAAGACACACACAAACAAGAAAGCGAGTTAATAAAAACATGGTAATAAAAAATACAGTGTAAAAAGCGTAATTCACTTTTATAATTTCTCATAAGCATAACTTGTTAATTTCATTTGCCATCATAATATTAATTTCATAATTTCATTTCATCCTGATACACAAAATCGATGGCATTTGGCGATTTTTAACGTTCGCTTTAATTTTTGGCGATAAACGAATGAAATGATCAACCTTAAGAAAGAAATCTTAAAATGATCTTACATAACTACATAAGGATTCTCCGATCATCCCTAAGATTGTGCAACACTTTCCCACAGAAATCTGCAATCCCCATGTAAAGCTAGGGACAATTTTTCACTCAGTGTGTTTGTAATCATATATTAGCAAATACATATTTTTGAATTGCATTTGTTGGCATGTTTAGGGAGTCCGGGATAGAATTTATCTTTTTTTTTGGATTTGTCCTCAATTGTAATGAATATATTTTCATCAAAATTTTATTTAAATGAAAATCATTTCTCGTGTAAAATATTTTTGGACACATTGAAATTTTGTTTTGAAGATTTTTAAGATTCAAATTTATAGCCTGTCTAGTTTTAGATATATCTGCTACACCAATAGCTGTTAATTAACAATTGTGAATGGGACACTTTAAATCCATTTTTTGTAAATAAGATAGGAATCGAAGTAATTTGTCTGCAGCCTTTATAAAAAATTCTATTAGTAAAAATTCGCTTTAAAGAGCACAAAAGATTGTTCCGTTTTCCTGGGTTTGTTAGGATTGAATAAGAATCTCTTCAGAAAGTTCACACAAAATAAATTTATTATTTTGTAAATTCTTCAGGCGTATACAAAAATTCAAACATAAAAGACGTAACGACTGTCTTCTATACAGCAGAAAATTCTAAAAACACAAGTCAGGATACCAGAATTTTTAATACAATACACGTCAATTGACGCAGTTACAACACATTCAATTCTCACTAGGAAATTCAACTGAGTTCCCATGCCAATGTCAAGTATATTTATAGATTTACAAAGCGCCCTCTATAGGTCAGCCACAGCTAGATATTTCTAGGAGCTTCCAGAAAGGTTTAGTTGGCCGGTTGGCGAAATATCGCCAAACTGGCGACCAAAATAATTCACAAAATTCATCGCCAATGTGTCGATAACTCTCATATTTGGCGAGATTCCATAGACTCCCATGTTAAATACATGGCTATATAGGAGCTCTTCCATAGAAGCCATTTTAACGAGACAAAATGCAATATTTACAAAATTCGTAACAATATCTTTTCAGGGTTACTCAGCTTCTGTGAAAATATTTCTGATGATTATTGAAATATAACATTTGAAATATGAATGAAAGTGCCTTATTTTATTTAGAACTTTGTATCCCAGACCCCATTAAAGTAGAAATTCAAACGAAAGGCGTGATATGTTTAAAATTTTGAACATTTACGAAATTAATTATTTGGGAAGGGCATTAAACGATTAATATTTTGGCTTTCGACAAATAAAGTAAAAAAGTTATTTAAAAAACACACGCAATGTGCACAAAGATCTATTACTAGATGTAAGACAAGAAGTGAAAAATAAGCATTTGTTCATGCGAAATTATTAAATACCAAAAGAAAAATTCCTCAAGGCTTGACATTTAGATTGAAGATTTATGAGGTCAACTAATGAATCGAATTTAATAGGAAAGAAAGGCTGCCAGATTTGGCGATAAATTCGAAAGATAAAATTATAAAATCATAAACGGCACCTCATCGAAATAACAGCAATTTTTAATGTATTTAATGGTGCATTTATCTTTCATACAAAAGATGATTATTATTCGTCTGAAACGGAAATATTTTTATTTGTGGCAAAACTATTTTATTATCAGAAAAATTTGACTGTAAACCAGTAATTAGTATCTTAACCAGTAATTAGTATCTTATTCGAAAAATAAAGCGAAATGTTTTCGAATTTTTGAAAGAGGGCAGATCAATTTAAAATGTCGTCAAAAACGCACTGTGTTGACGTAAGTTTCTTTTTTAAAACAAAATAACGAGACATAATTCATTACGGTTGTTTAATAATGGTAAACATGGATAGATGTGAGTCAAATCCCCGAATCAGTCTCCATTTCCTTGCAATATTAATTGTTACTAGCATATTGTATTATTTGGTGCTAGTATTAATTGTTCGCAACATATGATTAATGGGTGACAGAACGGGTGACGGGTAATTTAATTAATCTCATTTTTTTCTCATTTTCTGATAAAAGCCGACATCAATTATGCAGCAGACCAACAATAAAAGCGTCAGAAATTTGGAGTCATAAAATGGTAATGTTGCTGATGTGATTTTTTTTTTTTGCGTTTATAAGTGGCTTGGCTCTCTATGGTATAATGAACCTTAATAAAACCGGTAATTAATAATTCTTTCGAGACATAACGCGTCCCATGACCCAACGTCACGACCCAAAAACAAAAGGCGGCGAGCAGTTGCAAAAATAATTGAAAAATCAGATCTCTCCCAACCATTTTTCTTCGAAATCGGAGCCTCTCCATTCCATTAGAGAGCCCATGATAAATTTTATAGTCTCTAAATGTTTCTTTTTAAGCCGATGCTATCGGACACGCGGTTGCGGCGATGATAAATGACTTATTTTGAGTCGCCACGGAGAAGGAAAAAAAATCCAGTAGTCAGTAGACATGTCAAATGAAAATTAAAAGCCGAGGGATGGAGAGATCGAAATCGAACGAATGCTTTTTTATTTTATTATCGTTACGTGATGAATGACGAGGGAGTGCCCAATTTTTACAAACGATGGAAAAAAGGGGAGTTGTTAAGGCTTCGTTGAATAACACTTAAGAGGAGTTCGACTGTTTATCAGACATATTTCGATACTGTGAAATACGATGCTTAGAGGCATAGAAATAAAAGCATTTCTATGCCTCTAAGAGGCAATTTGAAAATATCAATCACTTCTGCAATAGAATTAAACCTCAATTTAGAATCATTCTACACCACCTGCGTTTCCCCATTTTTTTTTTTTTTTTTTGTCCAGAAGCCTTGATAAAACTTTTGGATGCGATGAAAGAATTGCTATTAAAGAGATTTAGATTTTTTAGCTTTTCCTGAAAATTAATTTCTCAATCATTTCTATGCCCATTCAGTAAACTATATTTCCATAATTTTTGAAATACCTCAAAAGTTTGCAAGCATATTTTACGACAATTTATAAAGGGATGAAAATGTGTTCAAGAATTTAGAAGAATACATAGTTTGTTTAGCGTTGGTATGAATTGCTATGAAGCCCATCAGTTCAAAAGATTTCTCTATAAATGAGCGATCTGACTTGTACAGATTCTCAGTTATGGGCACCAAGTAACAACCGTCTGTCACGACCGGGTAGTGTATTCTTATCTCGCAACCTCGAGTTCGGGATTTAGCGAAATAAACTGTTCTAGAGGTGTGAAGAACTTCATATTTTTGGATTTCATTCTTTTTAAGTGTTATCGTGAAAATGGTGTAAGAACCCTATAACTAAAAAAAATTATAATTTTTACCCAACTTAGAAAATGTTGATATCTTTACTGTCTTTACTGGTATAGTGAGTACTTTAGTGGGTTTTGTATCTTTCTTCTGCGATAGGGATCAGCCTCTGAAGCTCATTAACCATGTCATTATGTTAAAATCTTTAAAACTCTAACGTAATATTTAGTTCATATATCTATATATATATCTTTATCTATCTATTCTTATATATATATATATATATACAATCGATTCCGGTTAATGGGGCCACGGGTAAATCAGACCAGCCGGTTATTAGGACCAAAATGATCGCGTTCCGATGTGGTCCGATTAACCGGAATCATCGACTGTATATATATATATATATATATATATATATATATATATATATATATATATATATATATATATATATATTCAGGAACCATTGCTTGGGTTTCAGTGGAAGTAACAGACAAATCAGATATGACAAAACACACTGAAATCCAATACATGATTGGAATAATTTTATCTTTTCTATTTTTCTCATTTATAATGTACCAAAATATTTTTACACGTTCATCCAAGTTTTAAACCTTTAATATGTCACTGCAAAATGCAAGGATAAAATTTGAAAGTGCGACATTAACTCTTGGCAGTGTTTCACCTTCGTTCTATAACCCCTTTCGCGGTGTGAACGCGCGGCTTGCTGCGCGACGGCAACAAACATCATTAGAACACATGCAAGCTCTGTGCTTTGGGTCCGACATCTCTTTTCAATAAAAACACACCGAACATTCATTTTTCGCTTCCTGGTACCAGATACGCGGTATCTATCGCGGTTATCGGTTAAACCTCTCTCTCTCCTGCACACCGGATGTCATTCTCGCTCGAGTCTTGCATATTTATGGCCAACGGTTACATCGATTTTCACCTTGATGGAGGGGTCGATCCCATGACATTGACTGCACGATTAAAAGTTTGACAAGTTTACAGAAACATTTTAGGGAGCGCAGAGGGTAGCATGAAGCACCCCTCTCCTATCCTATACTAAGCGTAGACGGAAAATACTGAAGGAATGATAGGATTACACACCTAGAGGTAACTTTTCACGTTGACAAGATTCCTTTCTTTGGAGGGCATTCTGGTGGAAAATGACCTCGATTTACTTTAGTGGGTTTTGTATTTTTCTTTTACGATAAGGATCAGCCCCTGAAGCCTACAACTTTGTCACTATGCTTAAAACTTTAAAACTATTATGAGAAATTTAGTTCATTTATCTATCTATCTATCTATCTATCTATCTATCTATATATATATATATATATATATATATATATATATATATATATATAACGATGACAAGAAAACAAATAGCATTCGTGGCCATGCGCTAAAGCAGCCATCAATCACAGAGCACGAATACATCATCTATCAAACTATGCATATGGCTATATGATTTGCATATTTTGATAGATTATATATATATATATATATATACAGTGAAACTTCTCTAGGCAGCAACCCCTCAAAACAGCCATTTTTTTCAGAACCATTACTGGCCGCTATAGAGAAGTTTCACTGTATATATATATATATATATATATATATATATATATATATATATATATATATATATATATATATATATATATATATATATATATATATATACACACTCACTTCCAAAAGTTAAGCACGGAGCGGTAAAATGCGAAAAAATGGACAAGTACTGTTTAAATTGACGTGAAATGCTGCAAGTAAGTAGCTCTATGTTTATTCATGAAACAAAACAAAGAATTACATACAGAGATAGAAAAAATATTAAATTTTCATAAATTACAAGATGACGTCATATTTGCGTCATTAGCAAAATGATGTTTAAATGCAAAACAAACGACAGAAACCGACATTAATAGGGTATGTGAGCACCCCTCACCTTTATACAAAGTGTACAGCGTGTGATCATACTTTTTACGAGGTGATCAACCACCGGAGAGTTCAGTAATCGCCATTCCTCCTGTAGGGCAGTTTCGAAATCGCTGAGAGTGGCTGGAGGTGGGGAAGTCTACATACAGCACGGCCGAGGGCATCCCAAAGATTTTCAAATGAATCAAGGTCCGGCGAGTAAGCCGGCCACTCCATACGAGCAATCCCCTTACTCTCCAGAAAGTCGTCAACGATGGAAGTTCTATGGGGACGTGCACTATCGCCCATTAAAACGAAAGAAGGACCAACTGCTGCAGCGAACAGTTTCACAGTGGGGTCTAGGACTTCATCTCGATACCGTACAGCCGTCACAGAACCTCGCCTGTAAATGTGAACGTCGGTGCAATATCCCAAAGAAATCCCTACCCAGACCATGATGCTTCCCCCGCAGAATGAGTGATGTTTGGTGATGTTCTCTGGCCAATTGCGTGTGCCTTGTTCCCTCCTGACCCTTACACGCTTATCATCGGGTTGTAGGGGAAATCTGGACTCATCTGTGAACATAACGTTGCCCCAATCATACACAGTCCAATTCACATGCTGGCGGCATCACTTTAATCGTGCCCCTCTGGATTGGAGGGATAAAGGAACTCAAACTCATGGTACCCGGGCGTACAGACCATTCATGTGTAGCCTTCGACGAACAGTAGTGGCAGATATCGTCCTACCAATGGCCGCTGCAACCATAGATGTCACACGTGTGGAGGTCGATTTTCGATTCCGCTTGGCTACAACAGCAACATATTGATCTTCAGAGGGGGTCGTAACCCTTGGACGACCGGCTACAGGTTTTCGGACAACTGTTTGGCTGATTTGGAATTGTTTCCATAATCGTGAAATGACGGAATGATGAACGCTGAAGAAAAGAGCAACATTTGTGATAGACTGTCCTGTTTCAATGCGTCCGACAGCCCGACAGCACTCAGAATCTTCCATTCGTCTTCTGGAAGCCATAGAAACACGTCTAGCTTGAAAACAAATCGTACGAATGTTCTAAACACCTTTGATCAGCACTTACATGCAGCTCCTGTAACCCTTCACAATACCGACTTCTTATAAGACTGCATGTTTTGCATATTTCTCGACGCGAAACCGTGATTGGCTGTTACCTAACATATTTGCATACTTCCTTCTACCTTTGCAGCAAATCTCATCTCCTTTAATTCAGATTGGCTTACGGAAATTAACATTTTCCACTCCGTGCTTAACTTTTGGAAGTGAGTGTATATATATAATATATATATATATATATATATATATATATATATATATATATGTGTGTGTGTGTGTGTGTGTGTGTGTGTGTGTGTGTGTGTGTGTGTGTGTGTGTGAACCATTCCTTATGTTTCAAGTAACAGACAAATCCTGACACGACAAAAACACTCTTTAATGATTTCTTTGTCATATGTTTGACTACGTTTCAGGGCGTAACTTATGCGAGATAGTTTTTCTCCTGCTCTTCTCTCGTTCCTGTAAAAGTTTTTCTACCACTTGGTGCATACGATTGCAGGAAAGAAGAATCTACGCCAGAATTGGACTAATCAGTTGCTGATCTAGGCACTTTGTTAGTTTAACCCTTTGAGGGGCGCCGTTTGCACAGTGCAAACGCCTATATATAATCTTTTTTTCCCTTGCATTCAATGTATTGCAGTTAAATGAACAGAAAATGGTTAGTATTGCCATCTGTTATCAGTTTGAAGAAGAAAAAACATTTTTCAACCTTTAATTAGAAAAATTTTCAACATTCTGTAGGTTAAAAAAATCGGGAAAAAAATCTGCACTGTGAAAAGATGGAATGTTGTTGCCCCTGAAAGGGTTAACAGGAGGAATTTGATTGCGGTAATCTCTTCCATTCAATGATTATTTATTTAAATGATGAATGGGAACATTTACTGGTTATTGTTTGAATATTTTGTGAACGAAAGGGCTTTGCAAAAACCTTTATAATCCTAATTATTTTCTTTATTAACTTGGACTCATTGGAACCTGTATATGTCGAAAGCGTTTTTAATCTTTAAAATTTTTTTAAAGCAAATAATTTATTTCTACATTTCTCACTTTGCTTAATATTAAATGCAACAGCACATAGAATTTGCAAGAATATGATATATACGGCCGTATTAAATTTTATGACTGGTTATAAAGCAATGGTTAGTAAAAATTGAATGAATCATCGTTATATATAATCAATTACAATTATAAACCAATTTTCCCCGTGAAAAAAATTATCAAATATATCTACTTTTATTTGATATTTTTTCCCGAAAGAATTTAGTAAATAATTTGTAACTGATATAAAGATTATACACTGAATTATTTTCATTTAAAAAAATTTTGCATCCAATGTTTACTATTGTTTATATGATTGTCAATATCAATATTTTTTGTTAATTTATTTAGGAATCTTCAGGATTTGTAAACTAGCATCACTTTTCTGTTTGAAAAGAGCTATTCAAGGAATATTTTCATTTTGACAGTAGTAAATGTGTTTTATAAATTAAATGTACAAATAAAAGACAGAATGTACAGAGAAATGACAAAATTATCTTTTACAATAATTAGCAATTCTGAACTTGTAATTCTGAATTTAGGAAACGATTTCCCCGAATGAGAAGATTTAGGATGTGCATGCGAAACTATCTAATCCTCAGGCATGGGTGTACATTAAACGCAAATTCGTAAAATATGCCTGCAAACTTTCGAAGTATTTCGAAGTATGTGTGCAGCGAGAATATCCCCCCTCATCAATAAGGGGAAAATTACTTGAAAACCTTTCATCGTTGTCGAGTAATACAGAAATTGAAGTCAATCTGCTTCTTGGTGAGGAAGAAACAAACAGGATTAGAGGATTTGGTTTTAATATTAGTCCAGAAAAAAAACTGTTCTGTTTCTAAAAGGGTGTTTCAAAAGTAGGGAAATCCTTTTAGCAATAGAGGGAAAGCTATAGGTTCAGGTAACTTATTAGCTGGACATAGGAAATCAACAACCTCCATGTTAAGCTATGGGGTATTTTTCTGTCACTACTTTTTAAATCACAGATTAGCAAATGCATATTTTTTAACTCTGCTTTTTATTTGAAATAAAATCTGCAATATTTTTCGAAATCTATTTTCGTTCTAACTTAACTTTCCTAAAAATCAGTTTTCATTTCATAACATTAAACTCCAATAATTTAATGACATTAAAAAATAAGAACAAATGAAAAATTTAACATTTTTTTAAAAACAGTGCTCGTTATTTAAACGTCCACTTTTAATATTTTAAGAACATAATTCAAAACTATGCATTTGCCAATATATGATCAGAAAAATACCGAGAGGTAAATTCTCTATAGCTTAACACAGAAATTGAAAATGTGCTTTCTCAACTGAGGGCTTGTGGCGGCCCAGTGGCCCAGCGCGCTGGTTTTCGGTGCTGAGGGTGCTCGGATCGAATCCTGGCATCGCGCCATGAAAAATGCCTCCGTTCGTGTCGTCCCCTCATAGAGGGTAATGCTGTCCGCCTATATGGTGCCCCCACAATAAAATGGGCAGTGAAATTGCGACGTAGTATAGGCGAATGTTTAACGACAAGTGCCTCCGCATTGGAAAAAAAAACTTTCTCAACTGATACGCCCCTTTATGGTTGATTTAAAACGTCATAATGGGTTACACAGCTTTATATCGTCCCTAGATACAGTGGATACAGCCTACACAATTTCATTCGCTGTGCCACGCTAAGGGAGCTTTTAATAAAGATTTGTTGATTTCTTTTCCTTTGCTTCCCCTTTTGAAACAACAGGTATAAATAAACCTGTAGGTACAGGTTTATTACATGCCCATTTCGAATAGCAAGAAATACCTATGCCAACCACGGGATCTTCTTACTAGAGCGCGAGTGTGGACATCGACATCGATTCACTAACACCACAGAAATTGATTAATTAATTTCTTAAGATACTTCGTATATTCATAATATATGGTATATTTACGATGATATATTAACTAAAATGTTAGCCCATTAGTTAAATATTTTTCTACATGTAGACCCATTTTGTTTAATAGATTTTGTATTTATTAAATAGGCCAAATGGTTTTTTTCGTGTGTGTGTGTGTGTGTATATATGTTTAACCAGTCCGTTACTACCAGAAAAAGCAGTGAAGAAGCATTTCGAGTGTAGACGGAATTCTGTCGAACACCCTCCCCCTACCCAATGGGGTTGAGTGACCCCTCGCATGCGGAACTAGATTTGCGTGCATTACCTGCCGAAAAATGCAAAGTCAGATGGAAAAAAAAATAAAGAATTTGCATGTGTATGGAACGCGGGTCAAAAACATCTCTGCACTCCTTTCTCTACTAAATGATTCCAGAAGTTGATTGCATGTCAAACTGGCATGAATGGCAAAAAGGAGAAAGATTTATCACGTGAGTTTGACAACAACACCCTCAGTGTCGTTCTGACAGTGTATCCGTCCAATCAAATGACGTCACTCGGCTTGGTACCACACATTACATTTGGCATCTATTCTACTGCCGAACGCTTGGTCACGTGACTTCGACAAATATTCCAGTTCAATGACGTTATTTGGCTCGGTACGTACACATGGCATTTGTCGTTGCACTAGGTATCCAGTTCCCAGCTGGCTTTCGTTACGTGACTCATCAGAGTCTTGGTGGAGGAACCCAGGGATTTATTCCTATGCACGCGAGGACCATTAAAAATGATCCGAAAAGTGCAATAATTTTACTCAGAGGATGAAAACAGAATGAAACGGGTTTTTGATAAATATCAATGAACCATAAAAGCTACCTGTCACACTGTGGGACGCCTTCCGTAGAATATTTCTTCGCTATCATGTTATATTATTATTGTACCCCTTTTTTAAAGTAAATTTTCCTATCTGCTGAAGTCAACAATATTGCTCGCAACTGTCCCTAGAAATGGCGAAAATATTGCATTTACTTTTCTGAATTTTATTAAGTTAAATTTTGAAAATATGTTTATTTTAATGAACTCTCTCTTAACTGCTTCTATCAAATGCGTAGACCCTTGAACCTTTAATTTACCGTAAAGAAGAATCCAGCCTTTAATCATTGCCTTTTATCAATGTGAAAATCATTGCCTTTTATCAATGTGATTGTACTCTCACAATTTCATTTTCCCATTGGGCGCATAGGAATCCTTTTGCTGTTTCCCTACCCTCTATTCCACGGATTCGCAACCTCTTTACTTTTTCGGCACCCTTGGGAATAAGATTAGAAACTCGGGACACCCTTGTTGGAATTTTCTTTGTTTCAATTTTTTCGATATTAAATCAAAGCAGCATTTATATCAGGAACATGTCAAATTTAAGTTCAAATAAATACTTACTCCAATGCTGATTTTATATAGATATTGAAAGGTATACGTAGCAAACACCATACTAAAATATATTAATGCAATTTCAAAAATAGCTATGGGACTCAGGGCAGTATTACGCTAGAGAACGACAATGGAAATCACCAAGAATAGTTTTATTTTATTAATGTGAGGCTTGCGATTGGTGCTTGGAAAACAAATGTTTGATATCAACTTAATATTTATTTTAAGAGGACCCTACTAATATATTTTTTGTTTATGACCCCCCAAAAAAATCTTGTGACACCCCTGGACGATTTTGCAATGTTCAGACATAACTTTTGTTAAAAAGATATAAATTTATAATACTGAGTAATTCACAGCATCAATCTAAAAGTTACAATCAAGGGGCCATCGGCGTCTCAAAATGCAATATTCCATTAACCTCAGCAATTACATCTACAATAGTAAGAAGGGATATTCCGAATTCCCTCACAGTCATAGGCGTAGCGAGCTTCTAAACATTCGGGGGGGGGGGGCACGAATTCAGCCCTCCTCAGCGCATTGACTGCCGGACGGTCCTTAAAATATGAAATATTATGATTTTTTTAAAAATTGAATAACAATAGAATTGATATTTGAATAGCATTCAAAAGTTATACAATGAGAAAATTAAATATAATATAAATAAAATGAAAAAAAATAGCATCAAATTTTTGCTATGGACCATATCATTGTTAAAAACTATGTTAAGGCTAAAGACATAATCGGAATCTTCAGTTTCACAGTTTCAAAAAGCGGAAAAACCCAACTATCTTAAAAGTTTTCTACAATTTTCCCTTTTTAACTATACTTCTAATAACGTTTTAATTTATTTCAAGTGTGGGGGGCACGTGCTCCCCCGTGCTCCCCCCCCCCGACGCTACGCCTATGCTCCCAGTCGAGCGCCTTAAACCCATTTACGCCGCCCGGTGGCAGTGCAGGCTCAAATCCCACATAAAGTATGGATGTAATATTAGGAAAAAAAGGCAGTGTTCTACCTGCGACGAACAAGCCCCGTCTCGAAAAAGGAGCTACAAAAAATCTGCTGTCCATCGCCGGTGTTTCTCGTCTGTAAATAAATATTTTTTCTGTATGTGATTTCTTCTGTTTGCTGTATTATTCTGCCATCCTAAGCATAAAAGACTTATCTCAAATTTTTGTCAGAGAAAAAAAGACTGAGCTATGGCCAATTCCCTTAGGACTTCAACATCTTTTGAGATACGCCTTGTTTCTTTAAAGATTTCTACTATTTCTAAATAAGATACGGCCTTCTGGCTTAAGAATAATGTCATAAACATTAATAAGCAAGTAAAATCGTAAAAAGGGGAAATAATGATATACGTCTTTTATGCTAAGAATGGCAGTATTACCCTCTCATAGACACCGTACTGGTGATCTCATTACTGTACCCCACGAACAAAAACAACAACAACCCACTCGCAGCTATAGCGTAGTAACAAATTTGGTTTATACACCTGCGTAACCCATTCAAAATCCAATCTCTTAGTTAAATTTACATTTAATTATCTTCTAATTATATCTGCCTATGCAGAGCAGAGGCACTTTTAGCAAGTCTGCTCTCATATCCTGAATGGAAGTTATGGTGCTTTCAAGGGAGGTCCTTTTGCATAAATGCATTTCACATTAAATTAAAAGCGCTTTGAGCATTTGTCCCGGGGTTAATGGGATTGGAGATAAACTCTTAACTAGGTTAAACTGAGCTATTTAGTCTTCAAAGAGCATAAAGAACTGTTTTCCCGTAAATTATCTAATTTCGAACTCCGTCGCACTGTGAAAACCGTCTCCGTATCGGGAACGAAAGAAAAAATCCAAAGGAAAGGGCGGCGCTCCGCCCAAAAAGCTTACTATTCAACAGGCAAGAATGGGATTTGTCTAGTCTGAAGGACGGGACATAAAAGAAGCCGACATGTGTCTGTACTCAATAAAGACACTCTGTCTTGGATCCCGGACAAGTTTGGAGGGGCACTTGATAGAACCCGATGACTGAACAATCCGAATAAGTTCTTTCTACGATAGGCTGGGAACTTCACAGTTGAGCGAAATCTATATCATAATAAATAGAATGCTTCTTAAATAGAATGCTTCTTAAGGGGTCAGGTACCTTTTAAAGACCAAGAGACTCGACAAACATATCCTATTTTCAATCACCAGTAGTTACTGAAATAATGTATTAAGAAATATGAAAATTTTACTGTGAGTTAATCACTATTTCTTCTTTATAAATATTGCACTCAATTTTTTCTAGCTTAAAAAGAAATCTTTTAATTTTTTTAATTTTAACCATTGTTTTTTTCATTGTTATGTGATTGCGCGCATGATATCACCACAGCAGTTGGCTAGAATACCGTGAAATTTTATACACGTTCAATATAAACAGGTATCAGTAAAATGACGAACAATTATGTCATTTTTACCATACAAATTTGAATTACAATAAAATTTATCAAAAAAATTTCTGAAATTAAAAAAAATAATTTTTTTTATATGAAAAACTAAGAATTTTGATTTCAATTTTCGTCATTTTAAAGATATATTATGCAACTTAATTTTAAAATTAAAAAAAAATATGCATATTCATTAATATATGGACGCAAGTCTGCGAGCAATGGCATAAAATTGAAAAAAACAATGGTTGAAATTTAGAAAATAAAAAAATTTATCTTCAAGCTAGAAAACATTAAGAGCCATATTTATAAAGAACAACGTGTGTTTAACTCACAGTAAAATTTTCATATTCCTGAATAAAAAAATTTCATAACTACTGATGATTTAACATAGGGGTAACATATCTTATCCCATTGACTTAAGATATCTCTGTCGAGTCTCTTAGCTTCTAAAAGGTACCTGACCCCTAATAACCACAATTAAATAAAAAGATGGTGGCGTATTATCTGTTAATTAGATCGAAACATATGTCACCATCCTTTTTATTTGATTGTGGTTATTAAAAATCCTCCTATTTACTGTTTATATTAACACAAGTTTCCTGTAAGTATATCACAGTGGTTGTAGAGCGGAAAAGGTCGCCAAGTCAAACGTTAAATAAAACCTTGATAGATATAACTCCATCAGATGTAATATCTTCCGTTTTAAATTTCATATAAGAAAAATTACAAAACCCATAAAGATCTAGCTGGCTATATTACACCCTATCTAAAGAACTTAAGGAATCTAAGTTTTATTATTTTCGTTATTTGCATGCATTTCATTATGCTTCACTCCTGAAATCTGTCTTAAAATTAATTTTAAATCATATTAGAAGTACCTGAACAATTTAAAATTCTTTTATGCCGAAGAAATTTGCATATTTTTTTTAAAGGGAAACGTTTCAAAATAGTTTGTCATAAGCGTTTATAAAAATTTTATTTATAAAATATTTAATCATTTTCACTGATAAAATCTTTTATTTTCATTGCAAGTTTTGCTTTCGGGAAAATATTTTTAGAATTTTTTTTCTCTAAATCGAAAATCCGGAACACAGCTGAATGGAATTACAACAAAAAAATTTTTTTTGATATGCTAAAACGGATACAGAGGAAAATATATATAAAAGGGAAATAACGTAACGCGAATTTACCCAAAGGCGGAGATTCCTCTATTTGATTCTTAGCTTAAGATTAACACACGATCGTGCCGACAGGTATTTCAACTTAGGCAAAGTTTTCATATTCATTGTCCCATGACAACAGACCTTTTTTCTTTGCAAAGCTAATAATTTTCGTAGTTCATTTTTTCGTGTCAACAGATATTTTTACTTACAGAAGCGTTTTTTTTTTTTCAACTCTAACCTAATTTGCAATTTCGATGCTGTAAAAAAAAGGAATACAGGGCGAATGTTATGACATCGTTACCCTTCAGAGAAGATGAAATGACCCCCATTTCTCAACCAGCACTATTTATATAATTTTTTCTCACTGTAACCTAACTGTTTCCAGCAGGGTAGGAACTGGACCGCCGCACTATCTTTTGAATACCGGGCCAATTTCAAACCACTGACCAACCACGGCAGTTCGCTGTTTAAACATACAAATAAAGAAATTTTCCAATAACTAAAAATAACTTTTGACTTCATTAAAACTAATCCATTCAAACAACAATATATGTTACTTGTTTCATCGTTTTAACACTTTTCAATCGACGTCAATTGTTTCTCGTTAAAAACTGCAGTCTGAGTTTTTAAAATATTTCCTATAGTTTTATTGTGTCTAAAATATTAAAATTTGTACATTCCTGTCCGTGGCCAGTTCTATGCTAGCAGTTGATCAAGGTCATGTTCAAATAGACACATATTTAAAAGGTTAAAACACAAAAGGGTATTTGCGGAGTATTTGAGATGGAATATCCGAGCATGACAAACGATCGCAGACTGCATTTCCCAAGAGCTCGCTTTCGCTGGGACAGATTGCTTATTTTGGCCAGACAGGCTGCGAGAAAAATGACCCTTGAGTCTGGAAGACAGATGGTGCCACTGATATACATTCAGGGGAAACTTGAGTTCGTTGGTTAAATCGAAGGGGAGCATTCTCTGACGGGTTCGTGGCAAAATGGTTCTGACAATGTAAATCAAAGGGAAAAAAAATTGTGCGGTCCGGGGAACGAAGTTCCTTACATTATTTTTTCAACTCTAAACGTGATTTAATATGTAGATTTCTATTGATTATATTAGTGTATATTTGTCATGCCAAAAAGCGCAGCCCTCTTTTATTCAACTCCAACCAACCAACCAACACTCTCTCTCTCTCTCTCTCTCTCTCTCTCTCTCTCTCTAATTTGTATATTTTATTTTTATTTTTTATCATTTTTTGAAAGCAAAAATGTAAAGTAAGGATTTAAATCAATAAATTTCATTTAATAGTTTAGGGAAAATAGTCATTTATTAAAAATTAAATATAAAATAGTGAATTATAAATTATATATAAAATATTCTAAATAAGAAAAAATTCTTTTTAAATTTTATCATTATATTGTATCATGGTAATTATTGGCTTATGGTAACTATAATAAGATGCAAATGTTTGAGATTCAATTTTATCCAAGTATCTCGAGAAAACAGCATCAATGGTTGTACAGTATTTCGTTGCGAACTGCGCTGGGTCATTATTAATACTTAAATCAAATGTACCTGATAAAAAACATGTGAGCTTTTCAAATTTTTCTTTATTATTGAAGTTTAACGTTGAAGTCTCCAGCCAATATGAGTGGAAGTTTATGAAAATTTTGGTTAAGAAATTTGGAACCTCCCTCAGTATATTCTAACAACGATCGATGGATAAATAAGTTTAAATAATATTTACACGTGTTTAGAATTGAGGTAATACAGCTGACCGCGCACAATGCTTGCTGCTCGAATCTCGATACTCGAACGAACCCACACACATACAACCGTATATAATAGAAAGAGACAGAGAGAAAGAGAAAGAGAGGGAAAGGTCGCCTGGAGGGGGCATGGTAAGGAGGTATATAAAGGTTCTTGTAGTGCCATGGTCGAACGACTTTACCTCCAGTAGCAAGACCTGTACATCAGAAAATATGTGCTCAGCAGTAAATCAATATATAAAAATTAAGCCCTCTTCAAATAAATAAAATTATAATTATAATAAGAATTAAAGAATAAAATTCAAATATTTAGAATTATCTACATAAAAAGCATCCTCCGGGATCGAACCGGGGACCAAAGTATAGGAGCAGCGCGCTCTACCACTGTGCGAGCCATAGCTCAGCAAGTTGAAGTGATTAGATGAATAAATTGGCACCGATATTAGATGGAGGGGGGGCATAACGCTTTTTCCTTACATGACGATTTCTGCCAGTTCACTCTACTGTAAGAAGCGTAAAAGAACTTCGTACCAAAAATTAGCTGATTTGTACTCTTAAAATCTGCGCTGTTTTACAATTTGTAAGGTATTTTCTACTCGCTACCCTTTTCTCAATATTTGTTCCATATCCAGGTAGCAAATGAAGAAAATTCGAATCAAACCTACTACAAGATTTCCACTCATGTTTGGCATTTGCTAAACATGAGTGGAATGACATGACAGAGCTTTTCCAAAACTCTCTGTTTCCTCTAAAACCCTCCCCTTTCTCTAAACTTCAGTGTTTAAAAACTGAATTTTATATACAGGGAACTTTTAATAAGTTATTTTTTAGAACTGCCATAACATTTGTTATATCTTCCCCAAATGTCTCAATTTCTTGCAACAGGAGTCCAGTTCTTAAAAAAATGTAGGCTTAAAGTAGATGAGATATATTTAAATGTGAGTAGGATATGCATTGAAAGCATAATTACAGACACTGAATATATATATAATGAAATTTGGGCCCGAGGTAGCCTATCGGCAGTGAGTCGGCTTTCGATAGTGAGGGTGCTCGGATAGAATCCCGACAAGCACCGTTAAATACCTTCGTGTCTTGGCCGGATATCCGGACGTTAAATACGTAGACCGGGAAGTCATTATATGAAGTCAGTGAGTGGGGAAGGTACGGTTGCTCCAGATGTCTCCCCTGGGGCTGCTGGTCAAAATTGTGGTGGCACTTAGCCTAGTCGGACTCCGAACCTTGTGGTGCTGTTATAAACCGGAACTGTACTACTCAGCCCGAAGCCTATATTGGACCTGATCTGGAATTTCCGGCCATGGGGTATTAGGAACAACAACAACAATGAAAATTAGATTTTTTTATGAAATATATTTCACATATCGAAATGAGTCGATGCAAATATAGAAACATGGAAAATTGTTTTCAGAAATTTCTGTGATTTTATCTGACATATACTATAATAAGGCATTTTAAGATGTTTCCAAAGGTAGGTGCACAGCGCAAGACTAAACAAAGTAAGAAAATATAATGAAAGGAAGATAAAAATGCGATCAAAAAAGTGATAAAATTACTAGTCTTCATCAATAGCGCTAACAACAACCATGGGAAAAATATTTTGTTCCTAAAATGCCTACCTGTTCAGTTGTACTTGTTTTTTGACTCGATTTTTATTTTAAGTGTAGCATCTACTGCTTTGTTCGGGAATCTTTATCCGTTTTGGACTCATAAGAAGCAGTTTTGTTTATTGTTTATTCGTAGAGTTGGTGTTATATTTCGCTCACTCCTTTCAACAACGTCATATCTCAAAAAACAGCATTTTTCAGGAGAGTGATTTGAAAGTTGAAAAGTACATTGAAATGTATTGAAAATAAATTTTAATTCTGCTCTCTAGCGGCTAAATATTGAGCGGTGAGATATAACGTTCTTGCAGGGATATACTACTCTTTCAGGGCATTCTGAAAACAAGCATAACTAAAAATCGCCGATTTTTGAAATATGACGTTGTTGAAAGGAGTGAGTGATATATGAAAGGAAGCGCTCTCGGGGATGTCTATTTTTGCGCCCGTTTTCCATTACAATTTCTATTTCCCATCTTTAGTTGAATGCAGGGGGCTAATGGCACATATAGAAAACTACATAAGACAATATTTTTCAATGAAGAATAATATCACTCTCAATTCAGTAGAATGTATTTTGAATCAAAATTCGTCAAGTGAAATTTTCGAATTGACTCGGGAAAAGGACTTAAGGCTGTTGTGTACTAACCCTATCTGATTCTTTCACCTCAATGCTAACCTATGGAGAAAATGTGTCTACTATTTACAGCTACATAAATGCTGATAATCAAATAATGGTATTTTCAGGTAGCCTGAACTTTTCTGCACCTTACACAGGATTCACTTTATAAATTGCATCCACCAAAGGAATTAAGCGTTTTAAACACACTATACCAGATTTTTTCCCCGAATCATTTAAATTTTAAAATATTATTTGCATTTTTTCAAAAAGCGAAAAATGCTCCGAGGTGTAAAATTTCTTTCGCTGTTACGGAGTAAACATTAAAAACAAAAAAAATCTTTCAATCCAAATCGGCAATCCTTGTACAAATTTTCTCCGTTTGTTAACATTGGGCTGATCGAATTCAATAGGGTTAGTATACAGCAGCCTTAATAAACTTATCTACTTTTGCACCCATGCTTCGTTACATTATAATTCTCTCACTTTCTTTAATAATAAATACGATGTAAGAGTCGTTATATAGAAAATTACACGAGAAAATATTTATCTGATAAAGGAAAAATATTGCTTCCAATTTGGTAGCATGCATTAGGAATCAAAACCTTAGAGCAAATGCATATGTTAGAGAGAGTTTTTAATCGGAAGGAATTTTCGAACTGACATGCAAAGAAGGGGATTTGACAAGACAACAAAGAACAGGCTCAGCTCAGAGATTCTGCAGAGATGGTGGGTATGCGTTGAGCCATCGCTTTCTGAGTCTATCGAAATGTAAGTTCAAAATTAATCACTCTCCATTAATTATACTTTCCTGCCGGCGAAGTTAAGGCGGCATTCATTAAAACGCGGCATATCGATCTCTCCCTCCATTCCGGTGGTTTTGAAAGGGAGAGGAATCCCCGGCGCCAACTGCATTGTTTGAGAACATGGGTTTGTCCGCATCCAGGAATCATCATTTACGGCTAAAGGGAAATGGGGAGTAAACACGGCCATAGAACCCTTCGTGTTTTCGGTTAATTTAGGAGTTGGAATAACTATGGACATGCAATAAGTCTTGGGAAGAAGTTTAAACAAACAACCTACGAAAATTTTCTTCCCGGAGAATTAGTCTGTGGCTTAAAACAGTTCCCCACTTAATAACTTTTCAAAACAGACAAGCAAAGTGACCAATTTCTTTAGTTAGTTCTTTTTAGCACAAAACAATAAGCTAGATTATTGATTGCAAAATCATTGCTTTTTACCTAGTAGAGATTTTGCTTAAGATAGCCAGAAAATAAAAAAAAGAAGTCTTGAAAACAACCTTAAAGGACGCTGCCCACTGCCCTATCAAAATGCTAGTAATTTTTGCTGAACGACAGACTTAGCTACTAGTTCTTTTGCTCCTTGGGGACGTTATTGCCCTTGCTTAAATTAGGGTGACGGGGAAGACAGTTCTTACATGGTGGATTTTTAACAGGCATAAAAATCTACCGAAAATTTTGAGTCGAATAAATGTTATGCAGCAGGATAAAACGCTAAAAACTAAATAAATGTAACTAAAAAGGTCCAGAAGGCCTTCACAGTTCCTTGCTGTTGGTACTCTGACAAAAAGCGGGACCCTGGACGAACTGCTTAGGACGCTGGCCTTCGGGTTTAATTCCCCTTGTTGGAATGATTGTTTGAAGCCTTTCGGAAATGGCTTTGATCCAATGGATATAAACATATGTTTAAACTGTAGGTTCCGGCCTATTTAGTTCTCGTTAAATTTTTTTTAATTAAAGAAAAAGACTTGATGGTCCAGCCAATATATAACATACAACCGGCAATAAATGAGGCGGTGAAAGGCAAAGTGGTGTAAGTCAGTAAGTCAAGTGGTGTAAGTCAAAAGAGTTTAACTGCCAAAACTACAAAAAATTCCACCATAAATTGAACAAATTATAATTCATAACAATTATTACAACATTGCAAATAATAACTATTTACAATTCCACCATAAATTGAACATGGAGATTACATATTTGACCGCAAATGAAAAAAGTTGAAAATGTGACTTACACCACTTTGCCTTTCAACGCCTCAAATAACAACAACCGGCTCACCCAAGAAAATACTTGAATATCGCCAATATTTTAGGACTCGGAAAACTGTTTTCTTTTTGCAAAGTTTAGTACTGTAGAAGTGGAATGGTATAATTCCCCATGGTGTGTGGCCAATAACGGATATATTGTAAAGGTTGAAGAGGCAGCGGTAAATAGAGACTTGTAAACCAGGAGGTAATAGAAGAATAGCTGTCGGTGTGGCCAGTGATAGCGATCTAAAGTCTATAAATATTGCAAGATCGATGGTCGTTCTTTTATGGCCCACAGTAAAACCTTCAGATGATAAGGGTCAAAGTTGTATTGCAAAATAAAATTATGGTGGGGAGGTACTTCGTAGTCTATGGACAGAGGTTGTTTAATAAGGAACCAATCGGGGCAGGAACTACTGAAAAAAAACAGCCCACTGCCCAATGAAAATGAGGACGGGACCCACAGATGTAGGCAATTAAATTACCTTAAAACAATGGATGCATGCATGGGTTGGAACAAGAAAGGAAGACAAAGCAACCTTAAACATAAATTTTTTTGATAACGCACAAATTTCAATTAAATTGTAATTGCTACAAGCACAATAATCTCTTTCATATTAACACTTTTACATATGATAACTCAGAAGCAGAGGCAAACTATATTGTCAAAGTAATGATTTTTAGAGTCTATGGGGAGGCACTTACTACAGCTGAAGTATGCAGCGACGAAAGATGGCATCGACGACAGGAACCCAGAATCATGTCATGTATAGGAACATCTTAGCCGGTTACTGGCACTTCTCCTAGACTCTGAGGCAGACGAGACTATCATTACTTTGACAGTATAGTTTGCCTCTGCTTCTGAGTTATCATATGTAAAAGTGTTAATATGAAAGAGATTATTGTACTAGTAGCTATTACAATTTAATTGAAATTTGTGCGTTATCAAATAAATGTATGTTTAAGGCCAATGCTTTGTCTTCCTTGCTTGTTCTAACCCTTGCATGCATCCATTGTTTTAAGGTAATTTAATTGCCTACATCTGTGGGGAATTATACCATTCCACTTCTACAAGTACCTTAAGTGCACTGAACGAAACTTTAAATTAACAGCGGTCTTTTGTGCCTTGGCATAATTTAATCGTCATTTTCAAATTTCACTTTCTATGCAACTGCAAGTTAACCTAAGCTATTTTGCTGCTTTGACATTACGCCATACAACCAGTAGCCAAAGCTCACAATTTAGGACGAGCAAATCAGGTAAAATAATTTTGAATGGATGTGACATCAAAATGACGTATTTCTGCCCATTCCATAACACGTCATATTGATTGGACCATTTTTCTTTTGACAAAACCCGTAACGATATATTTTGGAGTAACATTGTATTTTATAATATCATGTTAAACTGATATTTAATAATTCTGCGCATTGGGATCGGAGATTAACATAAATCACAATTATTTGGGATATTTCCGAAAGCATTCTGCAAATAAATCAAACTCAAGACCCTACCAATAATTAGGTTTTAATATGCATCAAAACTGCTACACATCTGAAAAATATTTCTTATAACTTTGCTCTTCTTATTTTATTACTTAATGATGATCATCATGAAAAAACAGTATTAAAAAGTTTAAGGGAACGGTGGACGTTAATCTTTATTTTTTTACTTTTTATCATAGAGATATGAAATTTTGTACACATATACATTTCACCATAAATATATAGAATACCTTAAAAGAAATTTTGAATCTTATTACAATTTTAAGATTTTTTAAAAATTTAAAATTTATAAACAAAATTCTTAAATGTTCCTTGTGACTTAATTTTTGAGATTCCTCAATTTTGCATTTTAATCACTTAAAACTATATTACAGACAAATTTGAGTGTCATTTATTTAATCTCTTGAATAGTTAATTATTGAGAGTTTTTCTGAATTCTTCCCGATTTTTATAAAAATTTTGCCTTTTAATAAGTTATAAATCAAATTTAATTACCTTAATGGAGTCGAATTGTAAAATGCATACCCAGTTTCTTTTTAAACAGTATCATAATTCTTCCTTGTTAATTTCATGGATTTTGAAAAAAAAAATTTGTCGCATGGAGCATTTAAAAAATCCAAAAACCTTCTTCAAAAATCTATTTTGTGAAAAACTGATACAAAGTTTATTACTACACTTACATTTATTACTTCATAGAAGCTTCATAAATGATCTTTTCCAAAAAAATCTATTTTGGTACTATTATGCTACAGAAATATATTTTTTGTTTTTCAATAACACAATCAAT
This sequence comes from Dolomedes plantarius, assembly GCA_907164885.2. NCBI lineage: Eukaryota > Metazoa > Arthropoda > Arachnida > Araneae > Dolomedidae > Dolomedes > Dolomedes plantarius. Next base: position 51,193,574 of record OU015493.1, on the reverse strand, counting down.
ATGACAATAAAAAAGATTTGCTCAAATAAAGGTCCACGGTCCACTTAAAGAAAATTATTTTTCTACCAATTTTACTGCATGCTTTTATTACATCACACATTGTATGAAAGCAAAGCTTTCAGTAAAATGTAATGTAAAAAAAAAAAAAAACGATGCTTTCACTATATCATACATGAATGAAAAGCACAGGTAGAATTTTGATAAGACTATTTTGAACGCATTAATGGGTTATTGGGGGAAAAAATGGCACTTATCGAGAGGGACGGTTTACTAAAGCGACCTAGCGGGAAAGCTATGTTTACGTTCTATTACTCTCGAGTGAGGTATAGAAGTGTAAACCGTCGAGTGGGGTATAGAAGTGTAAAAACACAAATTAGCATAACAAAAAATGGGAGCGCCATAGGGTAAAACCAAATCATCGATTTTTATTTATAATAACTCAGAAATAAATTGGTGCATAGTGGAGATGTCATGAAATAACAGAAAAAGGAATCCGTTAATAAAGGAATACAACAAAGCCAAAACGACCCGCGCCCGGTACTTTCAATACCCGCATTTTGTGTTTTATCTATTTAGTTTTATTTGTTTCATATCCCATGCTACACCTCTCAGTGGCGTGATCATTCTACGACTTTGAAAAGTAACTGCATACTTTCCACGGCAATTGCAACTTGCCGCAAAATCAGCCTATTCCACATTCATCTTTGTTCAGCACTGTTCAATTCGAGGTTGAAGCTGGGATATCTAACGAAATGACATTTCTCGCGTGCTTGTTTCCACAGCGTGGTTACTAAACTATAGTATATTAAGTCCAAAAAATCGCGCTTAATTTTCCCAAAATGTTTTGTCAGTTTAATTCTAAAGAGCATAGTTGTGACTCGCTCATATTATTTCTCAGTCGGTTTACTGCAGACAAAACACCTAATTCGTGACTCACGTGATCAATTGGCTAATTAGTCGGAAGCTCAGTCAATTTTCCGTCCGATCACCTGACATTTTGTCTATTTTAACACTCACAATACACACACACACACACACACAGATATATATATATATATATATATATATATATATATATATATATATATATAACATACAAAACAAAAAACCTTTTTTAATTTCCAAATTCTTTTAATTTTCCTTTAAAATTACTTGGGCGTAGGCAAACTAATTTCGTTTTCGTTTTAAGAACAAAGGATTTGAGCGTAACCTAAAAGCAATAGTAGGTAATCAATATATCATCCCATTAAACTCTAGTCTCGTGGGTGCCAAATCTTATATAACAGGCTACGGGACTCAATCTCAGAGAACTAGCCTGGGGGCTTCTGTCCAATCAATGCAAAAGTGCAAGGGTCGTGTGACAACGACCTCATGAAGTTTTAAAAGACCCACCAAGGTTTTGGCCGAGGAATTTTTTCAATTGTCGTTGCCTCCGATATCATGTAGCAGTTGAGAATAAAAAGTCTTTGTCTTAGTGTGGTGTGACCCTTGTGTCCGGGGCTGGAGGGGCCCTTAAAAGAGTTTGAAGAGGGCCTTCGAGTACCCCAAAGCGACAGCGAGCCTCCACGGCCGACTACGATATTTTTCGCGGGAACTGAATTCGAACTAGACTTTCTGTGACGCACGGCTGGCAATCAACACCTCTCTCCCTCGCCGCCGCCCGTGCTGTTTCATATATATATATATATATATATATATATATATATATATGTGTGTGTGTATATATATATATGAGGCGGTGAAAGGCGCAAAGTGGTGTAAGTCCAAAGCGTTTTACTGCAAAAACTACAAAAAATTGCACTATAAATTGAACAAATTATAATTCATAATAATTATTATAATATTGAAAATTATAATAATTTGATATATTGAACATGGAGATTACATTTTTGCCCTCAAATAAAAAACCTTGAAAATGTGACTTACACCACTTTGCCTTTCACCGCCTCATATATATATCGCTTCTCAAGTATGTAGTAAACGCTCTCTCTCATTGTAAATTAGTTTACTACCGTTAATATATCTTTAAAACGAAAAACCACAAGTAAGTGACACTTCGGGGGAGCCTGTAACCCTGTAGGCTGCGGATCGGGTAATGCCTCCACTGGAATTTCCATGGGGCGGTAGAAAGGAAATAAAATTCCTTCCGCGGACCAACAGGTAGAAGTCACACCTCTTTCGAGGCAATGGCACCTCTCTTCTACGGATAGTGCTATTTTTTCTTCTCTCTTCCATCTTTCTTTTACTCTTTTTCTTCTGCACTATTCCTGGACACAACAATAAGAAGTAACTGATGTACTTTACATCTGAGTCAACGTGATAATGCCTCCCAAGTTAGCACGCAATTCAACTAAACTCTATATTTTGGCTGTAGTAATTTAAAATGAAGGAATCCAGAAAAATGTTTTGTATGCATTATAGAAAGACGTATTACAGTCGAACCCCGTTATAGCGAACCTGGTATATAACGAACTCACGGATATAACGGACGAAACTTTTCGTCCCGCCGTTTTCCTATTGTACGTAGTTTAATTAGTATTGTGTCAGTTTAATGTAATCGATTTTAGTAGATTTAATTCATTAATGATCATTTTTAATAGATTTTATCATTTTTTTAATACATCATTATTGAATACACATTGCAACTAATGATTTATACATTTTGTGAACTCTAGCATTTTTCTTAATTGTTCGGATATAGCGAACAACCGGATAAGTGAACAAAATCTTTGGTCCCTTGAAGTTCGTTTTAACGGGGTTCAGTTTTCTTAACGGTTCGGATATAGCGAACCACCGGATAAAGCGAACAAAATCTTTGGTCCCTTGAAGTTCGTTATAACGGGGTTCGACTGCAATACTAAAGAGTATACTTTAATGTTTAAAGTATGTATGTTTGTAATTAGAGTAAATAAGTTCGGCTAAGTAAGAAGAAAGAATCAAAATATTACCTACACTATTAAAAGTTTCCTGAATTCTAGGAACAATAAATAAAAGTTCTTCCTTCGTTTTAGGGTTCAGAAAGCCGACCAAATCCTGAGTAAGCAAACAGTAGAGAATTTTTTTAATCGAGAAATCTCACCCATTATTAAAACTGTGATATTTGGGGGCAAACGGGGAACAGCTCTAAACGGATGACGAAATTATTGTTTCTTAGATATGCAACCAATAGGCACTGCATAAAAATGAAAAGACTCTTTAGAGCACTGCTTGGAGTTAAAGCAACGGTTGAAATAAAGTTTGGATGAATGAGGAAGGAACACGGGATATGAGTTGAAAAGCCCAAAAGGAAACAATTTCTGTAATCAACGACTTTATTGTAAGTGATATTGGTCGATTAAAAGTCGGTTTTATAGCATCCTAGCTAAGGAAAGGACTGCTAAAATGACTGAGCTTTCTGTTACTCTTCGATTTAGTTACAATTAGCGACTAGATTCATTTACGATAAATTAATTCATGGAGAATTTTTATAATTTATTCCCGATAGTTAGCAACACTGGTAACAATGAATCAAAAATGAATGCACTACCTTCTTTGGTATCATTTAAAACGAATGTATAATTTTCAAATGGACAGGGGCATATAAAGTACCACAATTTTTTCCTAAAAACCATAGATTATGCATAAAAAAAATTGAATTTTTTCATGCTGATTATTGCCCGCTAGGTATTAGCCGGCAGCATTTTTTTCCAGACTGCCGGGAAAAATTTATGTTTCTGAAAACGAGCTTCGAAAATTTGTTTCTTTATTGAAAACAGATGGCTCCGTAAGAGGGAGATTAACAATATTTCATTTGCAGAATAATGGATTGCTGTTATCACGTTACATTAGACTTTATTCTTTCTATTGTCTGTTAAATCCCCTGTCTGAGATATGATTCAAATCTGAAGTTTGCGTCTAGTAAGAAAATCATACGCAAGAGACCAAAATCGAGTACATGCACAGGACTTAGACCTACTGTTTTCTACCGAAAAAAATGTGTGTGACATATACAGAAACTCACACACACACACACACACACACACACACATATATATATATATATATATATATATATATATATATATATATATATATATATATATCCAGAATTTCGAGTAGATAAGAAGCGAGCTGTATGACCTTTGATAAAAGAAAATTCCTGCACTTGCGGGTCGAATCGATTACATAAACTACCTCCATCAAACATTCGAAAAATAATTTTTGAATCATCTGGAGAACACTTCTCGAGAAACTTCTCAGTGTTTGATTTTGTGGAATTTTCGAAAACGTGTACACAAAGATTACAGAAAATAAAGGTGCTTTTATTTGCTGGTATGACAGGAATAAACGTTGTTTTTTTTATAATCTTTTTGAGTTCCTATCGCAATCCAGTTCCACTGTTTAAGTCAATCGGAAAAGTATTTTTTTATCCCCAAAAATGAAAGGTTTATTTATGAGTTTCACTCAGCGTAAAGTTTACGTAGACAGCTACTTCCTCAGAACTTTTTTGAAATTTTCTAAATGTTAATTTATTTAAATTAACTAAATTTTAATGAAAGTAACTTCCTTCAAGATCCGTGTAATGCTGTTTATTCTGATTCACACATTCATGTGATAAAAAAATTTACAAAAAATGTCTAAGTTGACAAATGACCCTGTAAGGTAGATCAGAATCTAAATATTATTTTTGGCTCAAGAACGTTCATGTAATGATTTTAAAATTTATTGCCAGGTAATGCTTAGACTTTGAATATCTAAACCCTGCAGTCCTGTCTACACAGACATCAATTTTGATACATACTTATTTTGAAGCCTGTGTAGTCACATAAATTCGAGATATATATACTATTTTCCAGACTTACATAGAAATATTTAAGCAAGTGATAATGATGTAATATAATACTTTAATAAGTTTTAATATGCGTTTTCCCTTCGCTAAGCTTTCGCTGGCAGTATAAAGAAACTTTTTACACAGGATTTAACGGGTTTTTTTTTATGATTTTAACAGTCAAAAAGTTTTGAAATCCCGCATGCCAAGCGAAACCCTTTTTTGGGTTCAAATCTGTCAAAATTAAAAGAGTGGCGTATTATAGCCTGTAAAGGTCCAGAAGGTAAATTAGCTACAATAGTTCTAAACGTTTACAAATCACAACCTTAAAAATGAGATACTTTCAACAAAGGCTCTTGGCCTAATACACTTTGAGGTCATGATAAGAAAAGTTCTTTTAAGGATTAATCGTAGAACGACGATAAAATGTACTTGCCTGGATGCAGCTGTTGCTCGGAGGGCGTTGCCGAGAGGTTCTCTGGGGAAGATGAGTTCTCGACATCCTCCCCCAGGACGGGAAGAGCCCCATTGGTCATCTTACTGGCTTCTGGCAGGCCATTGTCCGAATCGTCCGCCGTGATCACCACAGCAGGTGGGGTCCGGAGAGTCATGGCCGGAGGACCTGACTCCGACAGACGCAAGACGCGCGTATGCACCTTTCCCTCTTCAGTACAAGACATGACTGCCCCAAAACCTGCAGTCATAAGGTGGATGACTGGTTGAACCTCAGTCTCTCAGCAGACAGTGCTTTATGTCCACCCTCTGAAGCGAAAGTGATTTACAGCTCCGAGATTTTTTTTCTCTAAGTGGGATCTCTTGGACGGTTTTATCAATGACCTCGTTTCCCACTCGAAAAGTTGTGTATGAAACTATGAATGCTTCTGACGTTTCTTGTTTGCATCTTCTCGCAGTAGATTTGACATTAGACAGAAATATCAAACTTATGGCATATTACAGTATATATTCTCTTCTAGAAAAGTTCTTCTGTTTTCAAACTGTCGGATTGACACAATATTGTTACAGTTGTCACTTTAGTCATGATATTCACAAAGCACGAAATACACATGTTGTTTGAAGTCTAAGAGCTAACCATGTATGAAACTACGTTCAAATGAATGATAAACAATTTTGGCACCCCATCATTTATCATATGTCTTGGTACTGACAGTTATTGAGAATGTTTAATTTTATTTAATGCCTACATAGGTGTTTACAAAAACTGGTAGATACCGAGAATTAATACTGTCTTCAGATTTTTGCAATCATCATGTAACCATTACCGAAAATACGCTAAAATGTAAACAGTCCTATCCTCAGCTGTCTTGAAGTCCCTATCAAATCAGTCATTTTTAGATATCAGATAATACGACTTTATCAGATTATTCGCTCTTCATAGAACAGCAAGAATAGGATCATAATCTCGTACCAGTTGAGCATCATCCATAGAAGTATAACAGATCATAAGTTATTTTTTCCCTTCGTTGAATGTCCATAGATTATTCAGTTGACTACAAAAGACTACATATTATTGCTAAATGAATATATGACCTGCAGTATGTCTGATTATGTTGCTTTTATGTTTGGGGCATATATTTATTGCTTTGCCGAATAAATGATTGTCAAATCATTGTTCGAATAACAGATAAAAATAAATTCATCATGAAAACAAAAAAGTTAATTAATAATGAAAGCTTAGCGAATACGCTGTTACAACACACATTTATTGCTTAGGAATTGCTGATATTAAAAATTATATTTCTTCCGTAGGATGCAATCAAGATGGTTTTATACAACTGCTAAGATTTTCGGAGATCATTCTCAGTTTTCGAAACACTTCACGCAACAAATAAGCGAACGATATCGGGAAAGATAAAAAGTAAATTAAGAATGAACATCCAATACTGCCATGAAAATTGCTTGAAACTATCCACAAAGTACATTTCAGGGACGACTAGCTATATGTTAAGAAGCCGTTTTTGCATATTTTTAGATGAAGGCAATGAACTTTCAAGACTAAATCTAATAACAGTCACATCCCGTAAACACCGAAATAGGTTCTTGATGCAATAAATAATAAAAATAATAGTACAACTAAAACTGACTTTAAAACTCACTAATTGTAATCTCCTAGTTGTCAGAAAACTGTATTAAACAATTCATTAAGAAATAAGATATACTTTTTTCATACAGAAAAAATTCTAAGTCTTCTACAGTTCAAAATAATCTTCAATATTTTCTCCACACCAAAACTTTCTCCGTAAACAACGCCTAAGAAGAAAAAAAAAACACTAATCGACCAAAAAATAAGAACGGAAACAAAACTCAGAAAACAAACCCACACGCTTACGACCAAACAGAGCTTAGAAAGAAACGAATGTCATAATCCGACGAGATACTAAATGCATGCATTCTTCCGTATTACATTCGAATTTTCGAAGCCCATCCCGATCGGGGTCAATAAAAAAGCACAAACGTACAAACACGCACCATCTGTGTACACACCGATACGAAACTGCTCCGCTAAAGCTTCCGAGTTACGTCTGCAAGCTCCGGTGTTTGCATTGCAGACGAAATCCTTCGCAAAACCATGCTGGAACTCCGAAAGAACGCATGTAGTAAGGCAGAGAGAGGTTGGGGGGAATGGAAGCACGGAACGAAGTAAAGGCCCCGGGGTGAAAAACTGTTCGCGGCCGGTTCAGCTCCTCGCCGCATACTGACACTCGCTGGAACAATCGAACGTGGACGAAATGTTTTGGGGTGGAGCACGTGACCGCAGAGTAGGAAAGCGGGGGGGGTTGCGTCACTCACTACTGCCCTGCGAAGAGGATGCCTGCCAAATCTGGCAGGAGAGGCGCACACGCAACCGGGGCTGAGGGATGGGGCGCAACCCGTCTGGCAGTGCCGTAGAGGGTCGAAACGCCCCTGAGATTCGATTAAAGGCTCCTTTAATCGAATCTCGGGGGCGATTAAATGATCCTTAATCAGTCTGAAAAAAGTCTGCTGCTTACAACCAAATATGCATCAATAGATATGTGAATAAACAAACGTATAAGTGTATCATACGCAAAATTGCATGCACATATATAAATGAGTATAGATATATGCCAAGATTTGAATTTTTCAACACTCCAACATTAAACACGTTAAAAAGTGTACAGATTTGTAAATCGGTATGTATTTGCAAAGAATTGTGTGCATAAAATACATAAGAAAGTATACAAATATGTAAATAGATATAATACAAAGAGTTGTTCAACACTCGTCATTAAAATGCATAAAAAAAGTTTGCAAACATGTAAATATATATATATATATGCAAATATTTGTAAAACACTAGGGAATAAAATACACAAATATATTTGCAGATATGGAAATATGTATATATGCGGAAATATTTATTCAACACTCGGGAAAAAATAATTATATACATACACATACCTATATACATACATATATATATATATATATATATATATATATATATATATATATATATATATATATATATATATATATATATATATATATATATATATATATATTCTGATGCGGAGGCACTTTATCGGATAGACATTCGCCTGTTGTTATTCACAGCAGGTTTTGCTGACCATTTTAATATAGGAGCACCATACAGACGGACCAGCATTGCTCCCTACAAATATATATATATATATATATATATATATATATATATATATATATATATATATATATATATATATATATATATATGAATAGATTTGTGGAACTCACCGAAAAACCCAGCAATCACATATAATAATTTTTTCCGTTATCAACTGATTGGTACTCAGATATACGAAATTGTATAATGTTCACAATATTAATTGGTATGTATGTGCAATATGCATACAAGTATATATGAAGATGAATGGTTAGATGGGATATCACATGAGCGATTAACCAAATTATTAGTTACATTCCTTTATCGTAAAATGGTCTAAAAGACATGATGCTTTTAGACCAGGGTTGCACAACTCGAAATGTGATGCGGGACATATTACTTTATGGGAAGATACTGTGGGTCGCTAGAAAATAGGATAGATGGGAAAACAAAAAATATTTAAGCCAACCAAATATAAGTTGCTCATTACATTAAAAATTAAATAAATATTAATATTTATTGTTTATATATTCCTTTCGCAATACTATAAATCTAAAATTAATGTTCTGTATTTTTTAGATTGAAATTATTATGCGTTTTCACAAAAGACTTTGCGGCCCACAAAGGGAGAAATGGTGGTCCGTATGTGATGCAGGCCTGTTTTTGGACCATTTTATGACTTAAATTCCTATTGAAAGATAATAGAACTCATATTAAAAAATGTCCTACTATATATGTAAAAATGAGAAGGCAGTCGAAAAATGTGAAATTGTAATAAATTAGAGGAAACAGCTCTACTTTTTTTTCAAAATTTGTTGCTGTGATGGCATCATTTTGGTACTCAGTGAGTTTTTAAAAATTATTCTTATTATCATTATTATTATTATTATTATTATTATTATTAGTTTAATGGGCAGTAACTTAGCCTGAGAATATTCTCCATGTTCACCTCGAATTTCGTTGGCTACTTTACAATGGGAGCGCCTATTTAGTGAACCAGTGTTGCTTCCAATAAAGGGACATTCCAGGAACAATCATGCCTTGACCGGGATCGAAACTGGATCCACAATATTGGGCCATATGGGTGGCAACTTGTGAATTCTCTTTGGTATATTTTTTTCTTCGTATCTTATTCACTCTTGGGAGATGTTATATTTAAAAACCTAACTAGTCTTTTAGTTTTGAACATCTGTGCAGTTTTTCGACAGACAGAGAAAAATTTGCTTAGACAAATTAGTCCTCGTAGGAAGGAAGTATACTTTGAGCGAGCAAATATGGTCTCTGAACAAATGCATAATTACTCCCGTCGTATTTAATGCGAGAAAAGGGAAAAAGGTACCACTTAAAATTACATCTTGGAGCGAAATGGGAAATACAATTTTAGCCGAGAGAATAATTTTGTCATTAAAAGGAGCAAGCTTTTATTTATGAAAGAAGCCGTGGGGATGTTAGAGTTTTTTTTATTAAAGGAGTTGTTTGCAAAGATTGAATTCAGACTGAGATTCTTTCAAAATATTTTAAGGTAGAAATTGTGAGCTATTTAAACAAACGCGTTCTCCATTTTGGAGAGAAATTTTTATAAAAGGATCGTTAACGCGCTGACTATTTTTGTACATTTTACAACACTTTGTATAAAATTTTCCATATTTTAAAAATATTTTGTAGTAAGTAATCTTTAGTAAAATTCAAAATTATGAAAATGAAAAAAATATGACGAATTCATTCCTGCGTATGAGTACACATGCTTACGTATATGTAATGTACCTTATTTACCTCTATAAGGTAAAAAACTATAAGGTGTACATAATAAGCTTATTATGTACACCTTATAGTTTTTTTATGTATATAATGCTTGAAATTTAGAACAAAAATAACACTTTATATTATGTTCCCCAATAGAAGCGTTTTATTTCTGTTCGTGCGTAGTTTCTAGAATAGAAATGAAATGGATTTAATAAATAGCATCCATAATTCATATGAGTATTAATCCTTAGGAAAATAATCATGCAAAATACTTTACTCTCTATTGCATTAAGAAAAGCAAAGTTCCAAAAACGGTATTGACAAACATACCCAAGTCAGTAAGAGGTAAAACTCTGGCCATGAATTCCTAAAAATCAGACCCATTCATGGGAAACCGAACAAATGTTTTGCAATAAAGGTCAAGGAGCCACATGACAGATCTTGAGGAAGAGCAAAGGGCTGAGAAAATGAGTTTTTGGAGTACACGAAATGTCGTGAAGGACTTTCCGACTTCAATTAAGTGAGATCTCGATTGCATTCAGCTAACACTTCCTTTGTGTTGGAGAATTTAGGCTGCTGTGTACTAACGCTATTGGATTCGCTCACCTCAATGTTAACCTATGGAGAAAATGTGTCCAAGGATTGTCGACTTGGATTCAAAGATTTTTTTTAAAATTGCACTCCGTAATAGAGAAAGAAATTTTACAACTTGCAGCATTTTAAGTTTTAAAAAAATGCAAATAATTTTAAAATTTAAATTAATGGGGGATAAATCTGATATAGTGTGTTTTTAAAACACTCATCAATTCCTTTGGTGGACGCAATTTATAATATGAATCCTGTTGCAAGGTGCAGAAAAGTTCAGGCAATCTGAAAATACCATTTATATTGGATTATCAGCATTTATGTGGCTGTAAATAGTAGACACGTTTTCTCCATAGGTTGACACTGAGGTGAGCGAATCCAATAGGGTTAGTACACAGCAGCCTTAAAACCTGGCGAACAAGATCCTGAACACTCTCAGCACTGTAAAAATCTTTATTGTTGATTGCTCCTTGCTTTACAGTCATCAAACAATCTCTTCTAATCGTCAAAAAGGGCCAAGGATTCCTTAAATCCTCCCGACACTTTCTCTAGATATTCAGACAGAAGTGAAAATATCAAATCTTTACAATCAAGAAGGTATAACCCCTTAATGAACATTTTTTGTATTAATATGTGTAAAAAAAATTATATCGGACAAAAAAAAATTTTACTTAGTACTCTGCGATGAAGCAGAGAAGATTTGTCACGAGAATTTACTACAAAAAAAAATTTCAGGTAGTCTCTTCTAATGAAACTACCGCGGGTTATTAACGTAGGATTACTTATCGTTGCTTACCTCTTTTGTATGTATATATGTATGTGTTATGTATATATGTACATAAGTATATATATACATATATGTATGTTAAAATTTTGACGCATTTTGGTACTTTTCTGTTTAACTGTTTACTGCTTGTCCAAACGATACAGACTCGGTTTGGTACGCTGCCAAAATCATAACTCGCGAGGTACGGACGGACGGTTTTAGCGTCTGAAATTTTGCTTTCCGGAGGACCGTTATGATGGAACGTAATCCTACGTTAAAATCTTAAAAAAAAGAGAATCTTTGGCATTTCAAAAAAAAAAAGTTATGATAATAAAGTGGCATCACAATAAAGATATTTGCTTCTTGTCGATAGTGCAAAACCCCAAAAAAGTATCAACTTTGAAAAAATATAAAGAAGGAAATGCAATAATGCAACTGGAACTATCCAATTTTCGCCGCCGTGTTTTCACAGTGCGCCATAGTAATCTTTTATTATTAAGTTATAAGCAAACCAAAATATAAAGATTCCCACGACGTATGAAGACCTGAATTCCTAGAATAAAAGCAATCTAACATAGAACGGAACACAAATGGGACTTAAGATATTTCCATAAAAACTGTTTAATATTAAAAGGGACGCAAACGGCGCTATAATATTTGAATGAACATGAAAGAGCGCTGCTCGTGATATTCACGGAGCTGCACAGTTCTGCAAATAAGTCGCTCGTGTTTGAAAAGGAACTGTGCATTAAGCGGTTAAAAACTTCTTCCTCTATCTTGCCTTTTGAGGTGTGAGAACTGAAAATTTGAGAGAAAGTTATTCTTATAGCAAGGGAAAGTAAAGTAATTAAATTACAAAAATTTAGAGGCCATGGATTGAAATAACTAACAACGGGAAATAAACGGGAAATTCTACAACGGAAGTGATTCCTCCCGACATTTTGCCTTCGTGGCTCGAGTATTAACGCACGTAATTCTAAAAATTACTTTTTAACCACTCTACTTCCCCTTTCTTTCGTACTTTGACTAAACAATACTACTGCTAAAAGTTAATTATGGGGATTTATCCTACCGGTATTTTAACGTAGGATTACGTACCTCCATAACGGTCCTTCGGAAAGCAAAATTTAAGACGCTAAACCGTCGTCGCGAGTTATAAATCAAGAGTGGCAGAGTAGACATACGCAACTTATTTTTCTTACCATCGACCTATTCTGCATAGGGTTACCACTCATCCTTCTCTTCGTATGTAGGAATTTTATTGTAAAAAAAAAGAGGTAAGCAACGATAAGTAATCCTACTCTAATAACCCGCGGTAGATTCGTTAGAAGAGACTACCTGAATTTTTTTTTTTAATTACTGAAATAAAAATGCATATTTTTGAATTATGCTTTCTGCACCTGAAAGTAGATTGTTTAATATCAAGCACGCGTTTTTCAAAATTCGTTTTATTGAAAATAAACTTTTTTAAAAAATAATTTTAATGGTCTAGCGATAGTCATCGGTAGTTCAATGTCTTGTAAAAGAAAATTTCTTACTAATAATTTCAAAATTTGAAAAACTATACGCCTTTTACTCATATTTCTCGTTTAAGCTTCAAAAAACAGAATTCTAAAATATGCATCTGCTAATGAGGAATTAGAAAATATTGATTCCTCAAGGCTAAACACGGAGATTGGACATTTGCAAGGATATTGCGCGGTCATTAATCAACAGTTTTCGAAGTTTTCTTGACTAGCACTTTACACGATAACTGGCCAGTGAAATATAATTTTCAGGTCCCGAATCCTTTACATATTGTAATTATCCTGGGACAAAAAATCCTCCAGACCTTCCAAAAATTAGAAGCTGTTTAAATGTGCAAGTGTTTATAAAGTTTTTTTCTTAATGGAAAATAATAGTAGTCCTCTAAAATTTAATCTAGAGAGTTGAAATTCTGTTCGTAAAGTTTTTAAAAGCCAGGTTAAGTACTTATTAATTAGGACTGCTATCCCTCAAGCGTTATATTTATTATCTCCATGTTTCAACGTTATGCAGCAAGTGAAAGTGTAGCAAGGTTCTCAATAAAAAGACATGCATTACACTTCAAAAGATGAATGTAGAGTTCTAGTGACAAAATGCATGGAAGCGTCTTATACACACACACACACACACACACACACACACACACACACACACATATATATATATATATATATATATATATATATATATATATATATATATATATATATATATATATATATATATATTTTGAAACGTCTCCAGCTAGCCACCCCTCTATATTTTCTTCATAACTGATTAAAGACTCCATAGACTCTATGTTATGGAGGAAACCCCCTTTCGACTCCCCCTCCCCTCAAAACAGCCAGTTTTTTCGGAACTGGTCTCCATAGAGGTATCTATATATACTTATCAACTGTGCCCTTCTAAGGATCCCAAGGGTGAAACGGATGTCCAAGGCACGGGAGACATATAAATTTGCCATTGTGGCCCTCCCACGACAACGTTTTCCATGCCTTTTTTCAATCTTCAAGCATAGAAAAGTTTATACTGAAATTCGTAATGGACGATGGTTATTTCCGTTGTGGATTGACTGAGTGAACTTTGTCAGTCACCAGCAAAAATTTACAAAAATTCCGCTTTAGGAATTCCTTTACCTCCAATCGCTCACATTGTGGGTGTCGTATTGCTCGTCCAAAGTTATTTAATCGGGCGTGACTTAGTTGGGGTAGTACATTAATTATTTATTTTATAAAGGGGTAGTTGGGTGCATTGTGTTTAAATTATTTGTTAACAACCCAAAGTTCAGGACATAGTTAGCAATAACGAACAAGTAAACTGAAAACAATTGAAAACAGTTAAAACAAAGAACAAATTAAATTAAAATTAAACTTAATTTATTTACAATTTGTACATTTATACATTTTATCTTAATAAGACTTTCGTAAACACACCTAGCCATACACAAAATCAGTTTCTCGTCCTTTAAAATAAAATTCTAAAAGATTACTTTTCAAAGGAGACAAGGGAGCACACAATAACTAACCAAAACGTAGAATACCAATTATATCTCCTATCAACTATCTCTACACCTATTCGAAAATCAATAGCTAAATCAAATCAAACATCAACCAAAAGAAAAAGGACTGATCTAAACAAATGAAATATTTTGACTCACTCGTTGAGTTGCGTTCCGGTATATTTGTGGGTCGACTTCCGATTATATGCTGGGGAATTCTCTTGCTTCTATGTCGTTGAGCTTGCTGCTGCCTTCTATCATCACACACACACACAAAATATTTTATTTCACAAATTATATTTGGGGAGCTCAAAATTCAAGCCAACGCCGTAGCACAAAATCTAATAAGGCAACGGGGAACTGCAGTTCGACCCGATACGCCAAAATCAAGAAATGAGTCTCTCCCTAAGAGATCGGAAAGCTTGCTATTTTAGAGAAAGGGGGAGAGAGAGAGAACTTTTTTTATTTTCCAAACTCGCCAATTTATATTATTTCAAAACCCATTCTTCTTTCTTGACTCCTCCTTCTAATTTGTTTTCAACCATTCCTGATACTGCTAAAATTTCATTTGTCTGTAACACCTTAACCTTATTTAATTGGCCGCTCCTGCTTCTCCGACGTACGTCCAACACCGAAACCGCAAATGCAAAACCACCCAAGTTGCTTGTGGTTTTCTCACGCCACTGTTGTAAATTCGAAATACAAAGCCTTTTGTCGTGTAATGTCACTTTTGGAGACCACCCCGCTTATCTGCGTCTGGCGATCTAACTTTCCAAGCTGACCGCTTCTTTCTGCCACATCAAACACCGGACCGCTTCACTCTTTAAATAGCATGCCGCTTCTAGCCACCATTTCCAATTTTAACGGTTTGAATGTAATGATGAAAGCCTTCGAATTAACTTCTTCTTTTAATATTTCTATGAAATCTTCACCTGTTCGAAGGCGCATCATTACAGTGGGTTCGATCCCAGCCGGTGTCGTACTTTTTCCAAATTATACTGCTATCTTTAGCTTTCCCCCTTCGAACTCCTCAATTATCTCAATACGAAGTGTATGGTCCTGGGGAGGGCCATTTTTTTCATTGCAGTTCCAATTGACCTCGAATTCGTAAAATTAAGAGAAATTTAAAAAAAATCATAAAACCATTAAAAAAAATTGAAAAACAAACAAAAATTAATAAATATTTTTTGTATTATGCTTATCTGCTTTTTTGGGCTTTCTCTTAACTGTATTACTTTTTCCGTGGATCATTAGTCTTTTTTAATGTTTCTTTTCAATCTTTTTACCTTGAAACTCCTAGTATTTTCTATAAAACTTGACTTTTCTGTATTGACTTTCTTTACAGTAATTACTTCTGTTTTTTTTTATTTGCGTTATTCTTACCTTAATACACTTAATTCGTTACTTAAATTTTAACTACTGAGCGCTCCCACCTTGATTACATTTAACTTGCTTACAGGAGATAAAGTCGACACGACCTGGGCACTCCACTTTCAAAACAAAATTCAGACATTCTCATCACAGTAGAGGGCCCGGCCCATGTACTGTAGTTCCCACCATTATTCCAGAAGTGCGTACTCATCGGTTATGCCTTGCTGAAAGGCCCATAACAAGGGCGAAACCTATGACCAAAACTAACAGTGGGCTGGAGATGTATATTTTTGCTTTTAGCTCCGCCTCTTTGGCATGTTTCATGCATTTTGTCCTCTTCTTGCGTTACAAATTTTGTACCACAATTCACGATAGATGATGCTTCTTTCCAACGTGAGTTGGTTGCCGTGACTTTGTCAGTCTAGTCGGTAAAAATTTAGAGAAGTTCCACATTTGGAATGTATTGGTTATTAAATAACCTTAAAACAATGGATGCATGCGTGTGTTGGAACAAGCAAGGAAAATAGAGCATTGGTCTTTAACATACATTTATTTACTAATTCACAAAATTCAATTAAAGTGTAATTGCTACTAGCACAATTTTTTCTTTCATATTAGCATTTTACATACGAGAACTCAGATGCAGAGGCAATTATATGGTCAAAGTAATGATTTTTAGAGTCTATGGGGAGGCACTTACTACAGCTGAAGTATGCAGCGATGAAAGATGACATCGACGACAGGGACCCAAAATCATGTCATATACAGGATCATCTTGGCGGGTTACTGGCACATCTCCTAGACTCTGAGGCAGTCGAGACTCTCTATGATCTGAGCTCTAAGAAAAAAGTCTGAGATAAATCTGGACCTTCTCTCCTTTTTCTTTCTTACTTGGAGGGGCTGTCGTCCATTTACGGGGGGGGGGGGCATTCTGGCCAGCCCCTCTTTTTCATTGGGCAGTGGGCTGTTTTTCTCTCAGTAGTTCCTGCCCCAATTGGTTCCTTATTATACTGCCCCTGTCCACAGTTTACGAAGTACCTCCCCACTATAATTTTAATTTGTAATACCACTTTGGCCCTTATCATCTGAAAGTTTTACTGTGGGACATAAAATATCGACCATCTATCTTGCAATATTTATAGACTTTTGATCGCTATCAATGGCCACACCGACAGCTATTCTATTTCCTCCTAGTATAAAAGCCCCTATTTACCTGTCGTATTGTCTGTCCTGAATTTAGATTTTTGGGCGTGAAACGTAGTTTATTTGGGTTAGTACTTATTTATTTATAATTAAAATTATTTGGTTGCGTTGTGTTTAAGTTATTTTGTTGAATCCAACCCAAAGCTCTGGACACCACGAATAACGAACCACAATAACGAACAGATCAAATAGACCTAAATTAAACAAACTCATTACGTTTAAAATGGATCATAATTTATTTACAAAGAAACTAACATTTACAAATTATGCTACGAACATTTATAATCATAACCTTCTTAGCAAAATATTCAATTTTCAAATTCCAACTTTTTCAATGTTTCAAAATTTTAAGCATACACAATCATTTAATCAAAATATTTATCAATTTATTCACCACCTTTATAGGATTAGGGAGCGTAAAGACTTAGAACCAACAAACACAAAATTTGACTCTAACCGAAACAATCTATACTCTTTTTCTATCTCTCTAACACACCAAAACTAACTCGAAACCGTGGGAACTGAACAAATCAAAATAATGCAAAACACTCACTCAGTTTGCTGACCTTTGATGATTGTTGACATTCGATTTAATGCGATGGGGTCCGGGGGTCGAAAACCTTCCTTGGCATGGGGTGGTCACGTCTGGCTTTCTGATGAGGAAAACCTCTCGACGTCTGGCGGAATATCTAAGTAGTCTCCACTCTATGATTCCATCAACTCCTTGTCTCAAACTCAGGTGCGGCCTTCACTTGATTAACGGTCGATAACGTCTATGCGTAACCCCAGATGCGGGCTCCACTCCAACAGCTGTTGATTGCGTCTCCTACCTAACTTAGATGCTGACTCCACTCGACCAACTGCCGATTTATGTCTTCTACGTAAATTTAGATTCACGGGAAACCAACAGCCTGACCCGTCAAAAAAAACTCCGATTCAAAATTCTATGAAAGACAACACAGGGTTGCGGGGACCCTACAGCTTCCCCGTCAAAATCTTAATCCCTTTTTTTTTTTCAGAACCATGTATATATTTTCTTTCATTCTCTTTGTCTAAAATTAATCATGGAGAAAAACAAATGTGAACTTAGTTAACAGCACAAGTGGTCTGCTTTGAAAGACCTGGAGAAGGAAGATACGTTGATTTTTAACACCTGGAATAGTATTCCTGACTCATATGATCAGCTGAAAAAACTTGTTTGCAGTTCTATCCTTATTCGGGTCTACATATTCATGCGAGCAATCAGTTTCAAGCATGAACCTTATCAAGAGTAAATTGAGAAGTCGTCTAATTGATGAGAACCTGGAATCGTGCCTAAAATTAAAAACAACAACATACAAACTGACTTACCCAAACTTTCCAAGGCGATGCAAGGCCATTTGTTCACATTTGTGTTTGTCTGTCATTGTCATGATTTAATTTTATGGATACCTTAGAATTTAATTTTATCAATTTATAATATCATTTATTAAGTATGATATCAAGTTTTATTCAACGCACCTATAGTTTGACTAAGGCATAAAACTTTAAGTAAAGTTTATTAAGTTAATTTTAGGGAGCGCTAGGATGAACAAAAGGAGATAGACGAAATAAGTATACAAGCCGACTGCGGATGGAAGAGTTGGAAGGGCTCGACCTGAGCGAACGTACCTTAATCAGATTAAGGACGTTTTTAGCAAAGGCCAGCTTAGAAGTATCCTAAGTTAATAACAATGTACCTACCTATATAGTTTAAGTTTAAAAAATTTGGCTCTCTAAAGAAATTTTAGTCGTTTTACTGTTGATATTTGGCTCTGTTGACTAATGAGTTTGCCGACTACTGGGCTATGCCATTCTGAAAGGCCAAGCATGGGCAAGACCATGGGTAAGCTAGAAGTGTACAGTAAAACCTCGTTTATCAGGATCTCCGGATAATCCGGATCAGATTTGTAGACATTATTTTTATTTAATATTCCCATTAGATAATAATTTTTATCTATGATAGCAGGAACGTAACTACAAGTACGCCAAATATTCGCTTTTTAGTTTGATTCAATATACAGTTCTTGCATAGATTGTACAATAAGTTATGGTAATAAAACGCTTTTTGTTCAGTTTAAGAAAGTTTTACTAGACTTATCAATTATTTGTTAACAAATGGTGTGAAAATTTACTGTTATATTTTTTAATGTCTTGTAATTGTCTTACAATACTACACTCTTATACACCCCCCCCCCCCAAAAAAAAAAGAAAAAAAAAAGACGCACCAAGAAGGGTTACATTTTACCTGTATGCATATTGGACACAAATTGATATGCATGCAGGTTTCAACGGAAAATGCAAAATTTTAAAGTTTGGCGCCAATGAATGAACATGTGACGCTGCAGCGCATCTTAGCTGCTCAACTGGCAGGATATTTAAGAGGAGAAATTTCGATTCCAGGTCATAAATTCATCGCGAATTTCATTCCGTGTACTCAGGTACACAGTAACTATGCCTCGCATACAGGTGCGCGAACAATATACGCAAATGTCTGCATTTGAGAGAGAACGTGTAGTTGGGCTCAAAGAAGCCAGTTGGTCTAATCAGCGAATCGCTCGACATTTGGATAGGAGCGATGACACTATTAGACGATGTTGGCAGAAATGGGTGAACCATGGCCGAACACAGCGTCAAGAAGGAAGCGGTTGGCCTAGAGAAATGACAGAACGTGGGGACCGAGCAATCGTCAGAGCGGCACTCACAGCCCCAGATTCATCATTATCATCGATCGTACGTGCAACTGGTGCTTCAGTGACCGCAAAGACCATTCATAGGCGGCTTAGAGAAAGGGGGCTGAGATCACGGCACGCCTTGCGCCAACTACCATTGACCTCTGTACACCGACAAGCCCTTTTGCAGTGGTGTCGGGCACATTCGACCTGGAATGTCACTGACTGGAGTAGAATTGTCTTCAGTGATGATTCTCGCTTCGAATTGAGCACCGATGACCAGCGAATACATGTCTGGAGCCTCCCCGGACAGCGGTGGGATACCAACCTGACTGTCTTCCGCCATACGGGCCGACAATCAGGAGTGATGGTCTGGGGTGTCATTTCATTTTATAGCAGGACCCCTTTGGTTGTCATCCGCGGCACCCTTACAGCACAGCGATACGTCGACGATATTCAACGCGTTGTGTTGCCTTTCATATCACGCGATCCTGGGCTTACATTTCAGGAAGATAATGCCCGCCCGCACACGGTAAGATTTTCTGCTGCTTGTCTTCGTGCTTTACCAACGCTACCTTGGCCAGCAAGGTCACCGGATCTCTCCCCCATTGAGCACGTTTGGAGCCTTATGGGGAGGGCCCTCTAACTTGCTTGGGATTTTGACGATCTAACGTGCCAATTGGACAGAATTTGGCACGCAATCCCGCAGGAGGACATCCGCCACCTCTATCAATGAATGCCAAGCCGAATAACTGCTTGCATAAGGGCCAGATATGAACCAACTCGTTATTGACTTTTTCACTTTGTAAAGATCTTTCTCTTGAATAAATCCTCCAATTTTTCTCAAATTGTAATCATGTGTTTTTTTTTTGTACATGTACATCACTTCTACCGATTTTCTTCCCATTCGGATAACTCCTTCTTGGTGCGTCGTTTTTTTTAGTCTAAGAGTGTATGTAATTTTGTCACAAAATATATTTTTTATCGTAATAAACGGTAAGTCTGCTTAGTTAAGGAATTTTTTTTTGCTTATTACCCATATTACCTGGATTATCCGGATTGCTTATGGTCCCAGTTAGTCCGGATAAACGAAGTTTTACTGTATATACTTACTAGAGTTCTGGTACCTTCCTTAGTGGGGCGTCTTTTTGCAGTGTAATTAATACTGAACTCCTTAGCGACGATGCATTAATTAACTCTTTTGCGTTTTTCCTAACATAAAATGTAATTTACGTTGTGACGTTTATTAGTTCGCCTTCACAATTGGTCACTGTTTAAATTTTCTAATTTTGTTTAACAAAATAAAACAATTTGTTTCTTTTTTGTATAAAAATCTATAGCGCAGACTTATTTGTTTGCTTTTTAATGTAATTCTTTCTCTCAAGTTTTTGGATTCCGTTCCGATCCTGTTGAGAAATGGTGCTACATCAGATTTTCAGCGTTCACTCAACTCTGCCATTACATATGTCAACACTCTCGAACCAGATGTCTCCAACAAGTAATTATGATTGACAAGAACGTATTTTCTCAGATCCGTCTGCATTAAGACGGGTGGAAATAAAAGAAGGAACCACTGAAGCGAATGAATTCGACCTTCTGTCAAATTTACTTGACGCAAATAATTGTCAAATTTTAGCTTATTAGAATTTTTAAAATATATTTTGACGTATTTAAAAACAACGAAAAACACCGAAATCAGTTTTATTTTGAAAACTGTAAAGCTCATTTTTACAAAATTTAAAATGTGAATAATTTTATTTTATTGTGTAGCATTTCCTTTTGTCCATTTAGCTCAAAATTTTTAGATACCTGAGCTAACGTATCAGACATTTTGTTTCCTATTTTTCCCGAGTAAACTCGTTTCAATTGTTGGAGACTTGAAGCATCATAGCCTCAGGCCAGAATTTAAATGGCTTGAAGCCAAATAGAGAATTTCGAGGCATTATCTGGAATAAACAAATATGTAATAAGGTCAGAAAAATAATAAAAAAATTTCTCTTGGGAAGCTCAACACTCCCATCCAGGTTCTAAAATTAGAGGTTTCTAGAAAATCGTATATAAAAGAGCTCAAGGATTCCATTAAGTTATAAACTCGCAAAGGTCTATGCTTCAAAATTTAGACTCGACGCCCCGAATTTGATCCCATATGATGGATTATTTTATATGTAATAATTTGCTTATATATGTTTGCTTCTACACCGGGTTTGGCAACATTCCGTGTCACGTTTAACGATTTTATACTCTCTGTTTCTTAGAACTCGAAACATATTTATTTTTAGTCCTTATTAATAATTCTTTAAAAAGTAAAATTCTTTACTTCTATCCTCTTTTTGTTGCAATTTTTTTCATCAAGTTTATTCCAAATTTTTTAATCATTAGAGTCTCCCTCCCCTAAAAATAATCATAATAATACATAACTATTAGTTAAGGTTTCACATTTCTCGACTGTTATTTGAAGTAGAGAGATGAAATTGTTATAAAAAGTCATGCATGAAATTTATATAACGAAACAAATTACCTCTTTATATAATTAGTCAAAAATTCCCATATACAAACAAAAGCAGACATTGGGTTTTCAGAGTTCAATATTGAACCAAACCAAAAGAGTCTCAAAGTTTACCACTCAATTGCACACTACAGTTCATGTTGCGCCATTCGCGTTGAATATTTGGACCGCAGGTGAATAATAATTAATCTCAGAACCATTAAAAAGTTCGACCTTAATTATAAAATGAACTTGTTAGAAATGTAAAGTTTAAACAGCTTAATGTTTCTAAAGAGTAAACTATATTTTATTTCAAATTGTATTGCAGCTTTAAATATCCTATTATCACGATGAATAGATTAAAATGTGACAAACAAAATTAAAAGTATTTGGATTTAGTGTAATAGTGGCTGTTGATAGTATGTTTTAAAATTTTAATCACTTACCATCAATTTTATTTGTTTTTATTAATTTATCAGGGAGTAAGCTATCGGGCGAAACAAAAAAAGTTTTCATCGAAGAAGCTATTAAATATATAATCGATCCCCAACATTCGCTAAGTACTATACACTAAATGAACTGCAATTAAAAATCGATGTAATCGTAATCTTAAAAGAAAAAAAAACTAAAAGAGAAAAATCTTATTTTTTTTTGTTTTGTTAATTCACTAACATGATCGTTCCATAAATAAGATGGTGAAAAAGTAAATAAAAAACAAAACAAAATTGTATAACATAGAGATTGGGAATAATTAAATATGTACAAAAAAAATTCTCTAAACTTCAGTTAAAATAAACATAGAGTGGGTTATTTACTGCGAACTACGTTCCCCGCAACTTTGAATTGTTAGTTAAATAATTATTGCGAGTTTTTAATTAAAAGTTACTTAACGCTGGCCGCTTATACTTTTGAGAAAAAGAGCAGCTGTTGGCGAAAAATTATTTTAACTCACACTCATAGGAATTGCAGGGAAAAAACAATAAGGCTGGGAACGAACTATTTAAGGAAATTAATACGGCGATACGCCATCTGGTGGATTTAAAATTAATCTCTAAAAAATAATGATCTTTTACGTTTTTTTCTTTGCCTTATTTTTTTAAATTTCTTTGTTCATCAACAAGGGAAATAATGATTTTTGTACTCTATCATTTAATTGGTAGATAATTGGGGGATATGCATGTATAATAGTGATTCAGCAAAGGAGGGAATTTTTTTTATTTTTTTGTGAAGAGGTTTACATCAGGTAAGAAACATTTACGAAGCACAAAGATTTTCGAGGGTATATTTTCAAATCTCATCCAAAGTAGTTGTTTCAAGAAGTTCATAGGGTAGGATAGTTAAGAACGTAGCGTAGTTATTGGTTTGATTCTATGTGTAGATACTTTACAGTACTGAGGTTTACAACAGGTAAGAAACATTTATGAAACACAGAAATTTTCGACGGTTTAATTTCAGAACTCAGTCCAAACTAGTTGTTTCAAGCAGTTCACGGGGTAGAAAAGTTTAAGAACCTAGCGTAGTTATTGGATTGAATCTATGTGTAGATACTCTATAGTACAGAGGCTTACCCTTAGTACCACTCAGTTCAAATTCCCCATAATGGGAAAAGTCTTTAAACATTTAACAACGCAGAAAGAACACGATGCCATTTATGTATAGCCAGACAAACAAAACAGTCTAGGACTTAATCCCTGGGTTTTAAATCTATATATTTAAGTTGCTAAGCCCACTTTTTGGGCAGCCCGTGAGAGAAAACTACTGCTTCAATTTACTTCATTTTGGTCTTAAACGAAAGATTGCAATCTGTAGATTTGTCAAATTTGGTATGTGTAACCGCAATTTCTATTATTTAGCGATAATTTTCAATTAAAAATTCATTTCTGCGCATGCTCAGTGGCATGTTTTAATGAAAACCACGTTTATTCCGAGGAGTTTCTCGAGATCTCTGTCTGCCATTTTTATTTTATGATAATTGTTTGTGAAATATAAGACTGAACCTGATGGAAATTGTTTATTTCGCGCTGTTTAATTAGCGATAATTTATAATTTAAAAAAAAATTGCTTTCTGCGCATGCTCAGTGACATTTTTAAACATGGCTTCAGATACTCACTAAGCACGAGGCCGCTTAAACGCATAAATTTGCTTCTGCGCATTATTATGATTTTCAACATTTGGCAATGATGTGTGGAGTATAATTTGTGTATTAGTACATTTATTTACTATCTAGCCGTCATGTTTTGACGGGTGAACAACTAGTTTTAATTATTTCGGAATAACGTAAACGAGTGGAGGGTTATGCAAAAATTAAATCTCACTGGTCGTACGTTCTTCGACGTGCTGCTATGAGGTGGTCTTATAAGGTAAGATTACTTTGCCAAAAGATTTTCGAGAGATTTGCAGATTGTTTCAAATTTACCAAACAAAGGTTTCACTTCATGGAGCCTATTTTGGAGCTGCGTATCATGGAGCTGCGTATTTTTAACGTAGGATTATGTTCCTCGATAACGGTCCTTCGGAGAGAAAAAAAAATTGTCCTGCGTCGCGAGTTACAATTCTGGCAGCGCGCTAAACCCAGCAGCAGTAAACAGTGAAACAGAAAAGTACGAAAATGCGTAAAATAATATTAAAAAAAGGTAAGCAAACGATAAGTAGTCCTGCGTTAATAACCCACGGTTAGTTTCGTTAGAGAATATTACCTGAAATATTTTTTTTTTAACTGGTTGAATGCAAAGATTAATGACGCAGCAGGAATCCATATCTAAGATGCTTTCTTACTACCAGGGGGGAGGGGGATAAAGTCAATACTCGAGTTACATTTTTACCATGTTTTTATTAACTCGCTCTCTTCTTTGTGTGTGTGTTTGTCCAGTACAAATCTTGCAATCGATTTTAAACTAACTTCCCGACTAGCTAGACATTTGAAACTTTTAGAATAGTTCAGAACACGATGACAATGCATTTTTTTAATACTTTTAGCCATCTTTAAGCAGGATTAAATTCATTTTCAGTTATATTCAGTTAATTTTGTTTTGTAGACTGGTGCTGCCATCTATTGGCCAGAACGTGAAGGAAAAGTTAAATGCAAGTTAACTTCCAATTAACTTCCTTTTCTTTCAAGTTGATGGGATAATTCATCAAAAATTTTTTTTAAATATTTATTAATACATAGAATTGTCAAGTTTATATGATTCAACAGAAAATTTAAAAACATGGTATATTAAAAGTTCTTTTTATCTTGTAATTATTTTTCATGTGATATTTTAAGGATCCCAACTTCTTCGACCGTCAGTGGTATATATGCGAATAACATAAATTTTTAAAATACAGCGTTGAAAAAGAGTACTGCTCCCTGTATGTTCTATCTCAAATCTCACAAGAGCGAAGGGCGAACCATTTGTTGTAAAACGCCTAGTTTTCTAAAATTCATATGGAAATGCATGCCTATACGTAATTGCGGCTTTGCAAATTAACGAGAATTGAGCTCCACGTGTAAAACGGAAAGCATCCATGTTCTGCCCTTTTTATTTTAAGTAGATGTAACATTGACGTTGCATTAAACTGCCTTACATAATGAAACAAAGGAGAAGGGCCATCTTTTGTCAAAAGTAGAAAATATTTAAATCTAGAAGATACTCTAAATTTTTTCTTAAAGTCTCCCGTCTCATACAGAGACATAAAAGAACTTGCTGAGAAAGAGACTTCTAGCAACAAAAATAGTAGCGTCAAGAAAACCCTTAACATTTTTATTATCTCATAAAACTTAGTATTCTAAACATTAACTGTGCATAAAATGTTATACAGAAAAAAAGCATTTTTTTTCTTAACACGGAAGGCACGTGGTTCTGAGGACATTTGCCCATCAGACCATGATTTTGCTACTCCCTAAGAGAAACCCGACATGTGGCCAGTGACTTGTAACAAAACGTTGCAATGTAATGTCATGTAACACGAGCATTGAGTAGTCAGTCCCTGAAAACGAACGATGAGCCTAGCCACTCAGGTCGAGCAATAGTACTCCAAACTGTAGGTACACAAACTGTAGTGCACAAACTGTAGGTATTTCCGCGAATCCCCTACTGTTACATCACAAGTCAGTGCATGCCGCACTGAACTGACTGAAGTGGAGCACTTTTAGAGCCGAACATTCGCGATGAAACATGGGTACATTTTTAACGTAATGATCGGCACGAGCATTACATTATAACGTTACGTTAGTCAGTCCCCACCTTAACAAGAACATCCCTACCACTCTGTGGTAGCTAGTGATGCTAACCACTATGCCATGTGGGGGGCACAGGTAGAATCATAAAAGTAACTGAATTTAAAAAGATATGTATATCTCTCCCAGTCTTGAAATTTATCATTATTAATTACTAGCTTTTTGCCCGGCGTTGCACGGGTATTTATTTATCTCAATTTTTTTATTACACAGGAAAAGGAATGGATTCTACATATAGTGTAAAATCCAAGCAATTTAATTTACAGGTATTTAAAAGTAAATACAATATACAAATGATAAAGTAAAATTACAAATTCACTCTATTATTAATTTAATTCAAAACTTGATTTTAAACAACATTTTTAGTTTCCTATATTCCCCTCAGCGACAACGAAAACTATGGATTCGACACTACTCTCCGTCATTTTGGACATTTTATATTCACCCTTTCTCCACCAGCCCCCCCCCCAATGCTGAGGGGGGGCTGAACTCTCATTTAAACGGCATCGGAAGCGTCCCTATTCCTCTCAGCGATCCCCAAAATTATGGATTTGACACTACTCTCGGTCATTTTGAGCATTTTATATTCACCCTTTCTTCTCCCCCACTCCGCCTCCCCCAATGCTGAGGGGGCTGAACTCTCACTTAAACGGCATCGGGAGTGTCCCTATTCATCTCAGTAACCTCGAAATCTATGGATCCGATACTAATCTTGGTCATTTTCGACATTTTATATTCACCCTTTCTTCCCCCCCCCCCCTCAATGCTGAGGGAGCTGAACTCTCACTTAAGTGGCATCGGAAGTTGGAAGTGTCCCTATTCATCTCAGCGACCCCGAAAACTACGGATTCGACACTACTCTCGGTCATTTTGGACATTTTAGATTCACCCTTTCTTCCCCCCCCCCCCCAATGCTGAGGAGGGGCTGAACTCTCACTTTAACGGCATCGTGAGTGTCCCTATTCATCTCAGCGACCCCGAAAACTATCGATTCGACACTAATATTAGTCGTCTTCGATTATTTTTATATGTGCCCCTGCCCCCCCCCCCCCCCCCAGTGCTTCCCACGGGAGCGAGAACAACATCTGTACAAAATTTCATCTCAATCGGAAGGACCGTTCGGAAACGCATAAAGGACACACACACAGACATTCTCTTATATATATAAAGACAAGATAATTCTCTTTTCATCTAAATTATGGAAACAAGTTGATATCATTAGGCCCTGCCTTATAGCAAGGATGTGTTCTCGAATCTAGCAGCCACGTGATAAAATACCGCCAGTGCCTTTCATAGAAATTTTGTATTATTCCATATAATAAATAAAGTTCTATTATTTAGAACATACCGAAAGAGTTCTCCCCTCTTACGAATTGAAGTATTATTTCGTCATTCCCATTCAGTTCCACCACCTACCCTCTTTTATTAGTCCAATTAGCTACCATATTAATTAGGTCAGACGGCGGTGTTTGGCCATCGTCCGGCAATAAATATACATTTAAATCGTAAATATTGAACAGCATTAAGGCTAAAGACCACAGAAATAAATGGCAATTTCAGATAATGTGAACATCCATGGAGAAAGCAAACCATCTTTCTATTTAGACTGACAAACTAAATACTTTGGTTTTTGTTAAACTAAAGCTGACAGAGAATAGTCTGCATGAAAAGAACAAAAATGCTGCTCTTCATTTAAAAAGAAAAATAATGAAATTTAGCGAAGCATAAAAATTTTCTTACGCTCGCACATTAAGGGCCTGTTCACATAGGAGTCCGTTAGCGGAGCGTTAAAGGAAAGATGACGTTGAGGCGAAAATAAACCAATCATAGCGTTAAAAATTTCGTTGCTAATCGTTTGGAGGTTTGTCATTGGTTAAATATATTTCAATACTTTAACGCTCCGCTACCGGACTCCTATGTGAACAGGCCCTTAGTGTGAGTGCTTTCGTCAATTTCAGCTGATGCATTTCATCGCAGTATTTTTCAATGTGAATTATAAATAACATTTTCGCTCAATACTTTTTAACGTACTCTTCCGTAAATGATTTCGTAAATTTCAGTATACACAAAACTTAGTAAATTATTTTCTTTCCTGCATTAACTTTTGTTAGAGGCATGGATGCATGAGAATTTCACAAAGCCTATGCAGTAAGATTTATGGTCTTTGCGAAAGCAATAATTTTCTGAATAACAGTCATATTCACTAAACAGTTATCTTCGCTAAATTTGGCCATGTTTTTCATCTGTACGTACATTCTCTCTCCGTTTACTTTCAAATATTCACAAGTTTCTTTATTATGTTCATAATAACCCCTGTGTCTAGCATCCAAGATCTTTCAAAGCCATATAATATCTAGCATTCCATTTATCTCAATAACTCTACTCTGCGACATGAATAAAATCTCACTGAAGGTATCCATAGATACGACAATATTTTTATACAAAAAAGACATTTGAGTACACTCATTGTAATTTTCGAAATTGTCCGATACCTGAGAAAAAAAAACGCGCTCATATTAGTGTAACATAAAGACTCCAAATACTCCGAATAGAACTAAAGCAAACTTTTTTTTACGGTAGGAGCTGTTAATTTCATTTTTTTCTTTTTCTTTTTAGCCGTATATTATATAACTGCTATTACCCAATCACCCATAGCGTATATAAACGTGTTTAAATTTAGTCGATGGATTTTTACTTACATGTGGAATATCCATTCCTAAATCGATTTTAACAATCATTAGACCGTGACGTAATCGTTTTAATGTGAATATTTTAGATGTAAGCAACAGCTAAGACTTGGCTAAAAATGTACGGTTATGGCTCAGTATCACGGTTAAGTTGGCAATTTAATTTCGAAAAGGCGATCGAATCGAAAGTGTCTGATGCACATGTTCTGCTCAGATACACGCGAATCCATTAAAAGTTAGGACCATAAATGCTAAACGTAATCTCGTTATTTTCTTAAATTATGAAGAAATTAAATTTATCGCAATTTTCTTTTTCAGAAAAAGGAAATAGAGAAAGGTAAATAAGATGTATAAAGGGATAGTATACGCTAACTAATCACACAGGGAAAAAAAGAAAGTAACTAAGTATACATATATTCTTTTAATTTCAGAAAAAATAGGTTCAATAAAATGACCGTTTGGTTGTTTTGTTCAATGCGCCGCGGGTTATGTAATAAAAAAAGAGAAAGGGATACAGAAATAAAAACTGGATACCAGTTTTCAAGTTAAAGTTAGTCGAGAAATAAACGAAAGTTAAAAGAGAAAGAAAATAAATAGAAAAAGATTTGACGTTCGACGCCAAAATTTTCGAAATCACAGTAATGGAATATCCCCCCCCCCCCCCCCAAAAAAAAAAAAAAAAAAAATTAAATAATTATGATTTCCCGCAACTTACAAAATAATAGCAACTTGAAAAACCATCGTTTCCAGATTCAATCTACTAAATATACCGACTTATCTCTTAACCATGAAGCTATAAGCCATAAGTTTAACCATGCTTATTGTTATAGCATGCTAAGCATGGTTATAGCATGCTAAGCATGATTATAGTATGCTAAGCATGGTTATAGCATGAAGCTAAAACCATGAAGCTTTAGCTTCATGCTCTTAACATTACGAATTCAATCTACTAAATATACCGAATTATATCTCTTAACCATTAAGCTATAAACCATAGCTAAAACCCTGCTTATGGTTATAGCATGCTAAGAATAGGTATAGCATGAAGCTATAACCATGAAGCTTTAACTTCATGCTCTTAGCATTACGAATACCATAGCAGGGCCCGATTTAGAAAATTCTTGACTATAGGCACAACTCGGGATGGGGGCCCCCCTAACACTGATGTGGGCGTAAAATTCCAAAATTGACACACAAAAAATAGTAATGAATCATTGTGAAAGTACCATTTCACCAAGAATTGACTATTAGAAGCCTAGAACATTATCAAATAACAAAAGGCATTACAACATATTAAATTCATCATTAAAACACCAATACAATGCAATCGGAAAAACTTATTAATCCCTTATATACACTACTAGCGGCCCGTCCCGACTTTGTCCGGGTTGAACAAAATATTATACCAATAAATTTTCAGTTTATAGCCAATAAATTGTAAATCTTTTTTTACCTTAATAATAACCTAAATAATACCTTAAATTAATTTTATGTTAGTTAATAATTAAAATAAATTTTTTAAAAGAAAAAGGCGTGCCGGAGAACGGCTAGGTTCGAACCGCTAGCGTCAGAACAGAAGCCCACCACGATAAGGATCGTTGAAATCTTCGGAACAAAAAGCGGTAGAAGACAGTAGCGGAAACAATGGAAATTGTTAGGATTAAGCCCCTAACTTTATTTCTACTGATCAGATATACATAATATATAGCCTATGTCCATCTGGAATAATGTACCTTTCAAACAGTGAAAGAATTTTTCAAATAGGTACAATGGTTCTGAAGATTACCCTCCACGTACAAAATCGCTCTTTCTTTATATATAAGTATAGATAGCACCACGCTAAGGATCGATGAAGACTTCGGAGCAAAAAGCGGTAGAGGACAGTAGCAGTAACAATGGAGATTGTTAGGATTAAGCCCCTAACTTTATTTCTACTGATTAGATATACATAATATATAGCCTATGTCCATCTGCAATACTGTACCTTTCAAACAGTGAAAGAATTTTTCAAATAGGTACAGTGGTTCTGAAAATTACCCTCCACGTACAAAATCGCTCTCTCTTTATATATAAGTATAGATAACATACATATGATGAACCAATTAATCAAATTTGAAAGGATATATAAAAAAATTGCTATTAAATAAGTTAAAAAAATTAAATTGGGAATGTTTTCTTTTAAAATAAAAATTTGGGGGGGGGGGGGGGGCCCTAGGCCCGGGCCTATCGAGCCTAATGGAAAATCAGGGCCTGTACCATAGTGTTAATGTACAGTTGCGGTCGGAGGATTCATAGTGTTTTAAGGAGGTTATGGGGAAATTTTGAGATGCGAGATCAGTTAAGCAGCAAATTCCCACAACCAGGGACCAATAAAGACAGATAACGTCAAACTTGGAAAATCCCGCAATGAGTCCGTTGCTGTCATCTTTAAAATTTACTTACGAATAATGATAGGATCATGCTCATAAAACTTCCCCATACATAAATGTATGTTTCTATATTAAAAATTTCAGGAAAATGTCCTTCCTTCTGTGTTATAAACACAAAATGTTTGAAATTTAATTTGGCATTTTAGAAATACAAGAAGTAGGCGAACCCGCGTAGAAAGGAAATGACACAATACCCTGTTCCCGACGAAGAGTACACCTCTGTAAAACAGAGTCGGCTTACACAACTCATTTAATCAGAAACATATTAACGAGTGTTTTTGATATTGAAATGGAGTAAATTTTTTCTTCTTCAAAACAGAACAAAAAATTTTCATACCCATTTCTATTTAAATTAAGAAGTTTTCAGGGGAAATCATTTTTTTAAAGTATGTCTAGCAGCTTATTGTAGAGGAAGGCAGATGCAAAGGCAGCAACATATTAACAACATTTGACTAAGCTGAAAAAAGTGCATGGAACATGCCCTCGTTGGAGGGGCCACATTTGGAAAGGAGTACATCTCCAGCGGACCAAGGTTTCGCCCTTCTATTGGGCTTCTATTCTGGAGAGAACATAATTCCTCCACCTTTATAGTGGTAACCAGGCCCTGATTTTCCATTAGTCCCGGGCCTAGGGGCCCCCAAAAATTTTTTATTATTTTTTTTAAAGAAAAAATTCTCAATTCATGTTTTTTTTATTTTACCTTTTTTATAGCAATTTTTTTATATATGCTTTCAAATTTGATTGATTGGCTTATCATATGTATAGTTATATGTATATATCACCATATGTGTATTATAGTGTATATAAGGGATTAATAAGTTTTTCTGTTTGAATTGTATTGATGTTTTAATGATGAAGTTAATATGTTGTATTGCTTTTTGTTATTTGATAATGTTCTAGGCTTCTACGCTTCAAAAAACCAATTCTTGGTAAAAGGGTACTTTCACAATGATTCGTGATTATTATTATTTTTTTTTTTTGCATGCCAATTTTGGAAATTTTACGCCCACATCAGTGTTAGGGGGCCACCATCCCGAGTCGTGCCTATAGTCAAGAATTTTTTAAATCGGGCCCTGGTGGTAATCGACAAGTGCAGTCATCCTGACCACAACAGAGAGAACTATCGTCTATGGCTTTTTCACATTACTTCCGATGCGGATCGGAGCATTTAACCAATCACTGAGGGCAAAGCAATGAACACGTGATACGTCAAACCAATCACAGGTCATGTCAACAATCTCGGAGCCAACGGACGAACGCTACGTTACGTTCCAGAGGCAATATGTACGTACAAGGCCGTACACAAATCGCGGTACAAAATTTAGAGTACGTGATGAAAAAATAGTATGGAACAATTCATCTCGCGCCCTCATTTAACTAAGCTTCTCACTAAAGTTTAAAAAAAACACATTGAAGTTGATTCGATTTTTTTCTCTGATCAGCATTGGTATTATAGTATAGAATCGAAATATCCTGTTTATGTGTAACAAGCGTCAGTCGTCCTCATTATTTTAACATGCTGAACTCGATCCTGTCACCTATTGTATGGGATAAAGCTCATTCTCCACGGATAATAGTACTTAATTTCGTTGCCGTTGGCACTCATCCTGGATAGCGGATGTATTTTCTTTCCGAGAATGAACATAAAATTGTTGAGTAATTACTTGTTAAGTACACGTTCTCGCAGAATCAGTGTCATCAAAAATATTCACACATCTTTTTCTTTTTTCCCTAGACACTGTTTACCATACGGAAGTTGAGACGCACCGCCATTATGACACTTTTCGAAGTACCTGGGCCAAAGGCTTTAACTCTGGTAATGACTATGAGATTTTTTCCCACTAAACATATTTTAGCGGTAAAGTACTAAATACTAATTCTTAGATTTTTCTGATGTCCTTGAAGTACAGCTTGATGTGTAATATAACCTGTAAATTATTAAATTTACCAAAAGCAAAGCTCAGATTAAATATATATATATATATATATATATATATATATATTTCAAGTATGAGCCTATATTTTCGGGATCGAAAATATAAAGCAAGATATTAAAATATATAAAGCAAGATATTTAAATATATAAAGCAAGTTTTGTAAATTGTTTAAATATTTTGAAATTTCTTGGAGAAATACTTTAATGGATGAAAAAATCATGCAGCAGTTTTATAATTATTAAACTTTATAAAAAATAGAATAAGGATGCTCGTGAAATTTATCAGTAGAGTTTTTTAATGTAAAATTACTCTAAAATGGATTATTCTGCTAAGTTATGAGAAGTTAATTTAAATGAACAATTAACTAGGAGTAGTTAATTAAAACTTAGTGAGACACAAAAAATTAGAAAACACACAGAAAATAATTTAATTAATTTTTTTTTCATTTCTATATTATTTATATTTTTAAAATTTTTATCTTAATTTTTTTAGATTAATATTTTATTTTATTTCATTTTTTAAAATTCAATAAAAAGACGTACTTCCAGAGAAAAGAAAGAAAGCGTGCCTTTAGGAGGCGATCAATAAAGAAACAGGTGTTCTAACGGGTGAAAGACAAACAGAAGAACGCACGAGAAAGGAGAAAATTAGTCCGGCACTGGCTGAAGTTGACGGAGAGCACTGTCCCGAAAATTATAATCTGGGAATTCAGCGATTATCTCGTTAGGAATCTTGTCGATATTGTTATAAAAGTTGACCGAGAGCTGTTGAGCGATCCTACGGAAAGTTCGGATTTCGAAATCCCTCCTAATGACCGCATTAGAGAGGTACTATCTGAAAGCCCATCTAATATTCCTCAGAGTTCTAATTTGGAAGCGTTTAATGATATCGATGTTAGATTTAGCAACTTAGATCCAGACAGGTGCAGCATAGAGAGTCGTTCGATTGTTAAGATGGGGGCCGAAAAAGGAGGGAGCGTAGAGATTTAACTTTAGCGATCATCTTGTTTTTGACATTATGAATGGAGTTCAAAAGTGAGCCGCCAGTCGAGGGTTACAGAGTTCTCCCAGAATTAATGGGTCGGAAATGTAAAGGCGGGTAAGGATTTTTTTAACTTCTTGGGAAATAGATGTCTTGGCATTTAGAAAGGTTAACTTCAATTTTCCATTTAATAAACCAATAATCTTCTAGATCGTCAATGTGATTTTGAATAAAACTGACTGTTAAATTTTGATTCGAACGGTAAAATGACGGCATGTAAAAAATTAGCTGTAATTTATCATCGATGACAGAAGTTATTTTTATTTTTAATGGAGTTCAGTAACAAAGTAATTATACAAATAATAATCCGCCTAATATCACTTATCCAAGTCCCGTACGCAATAAATTTCTATTTTCTTTACAGTTCAGGGTAAATATAAAGAATATTATACGGTTTCCCGCATGCTATTTTTTGCGCCAAAGATTTGGCGCGTTGGAGTTTAGTTTCTGGGTTTGCTAGAAAGATCACTGTTGATTTTCAGCCCATGGTTCAATTTGTGGCACAATATCGCCACGGATTGAAGACCGTATCATGTTCCTATTAACCCAGTTCAGTATCACTAACATCATTTAATAAAACAATTAAAAGTATTATAATAAAACAAATTTTCAATACTTTTTGCTCAAACAATTTAGACATGTTGACCATGATTTATGAGCCTGCTGGTAATTCTTACTTTTAATTATTGAACCGAAAAGTCTTGTTAGAATGCAATGCATTTCATAATTCTCATTAGATACACATACTAATTTTTCAAAACCTTTTAACGCCAAAATCTTTCGCAGTTTTTTCCCATCAAACTTATTTTAGCGGTAAAGTACTAAATGCTAACTCTTAGATTTTTCTGATGTCCTTGACGTATAGCATGATGTATAATATAACCTGTAAATTATTAAATGTACCAAAAGCAAAGCTCAAATTTAAAAAAAAAAAAAAATTTCAGACATGAGACTATATTTTCGGTATCTATCAAAAATATAAAGCAAGTTTTGTAAATTGTTAAAATATTTTGTAATTTCTTGGAGCAATACTTTGATGGATGAAAAAATTATGCTGCAGTTTTAATAATTATTAAACTTTACAAAAAATATATGCTTTCGACAACATAATCTGGTTTTACTAGTTTTATTATCACTTTAGATGATGCTATTGCTATCGCCAGGCACAGATTTAGTGAGAAATATCGGAACCACCAGATCTGCGTGATCAATGCAGTAGGCAGATCACCAGGACTATGGCCAGACTGAGAACTCGACACCTGGGAGGTATGAAAATACATGCTGATGGAACCAGGACTTATAAATTTTGTAGAAATTATCCGAGAAAAGAGCTTACTCCGGAACGCATCTTCAGCTGTCCTGCGATACAAGCGACCTTGCAAGGTATAGGGGAATTTCCTTTTCAGGGACATCTTTATAATGAAAAATTGTGGATCTAGCTAAGGCTGCGATACCAGCACATGGTTCAATTTGAACTTCATATGGACACGATACCAACCAACCAACCAGTTTTATTAAAATAAAGCTTTAAGAAGACAAAATCTTGTAGTTATATAAACAAAAGGATTTTATTAACGTTTTCCTTTTTACCTGTTATGATTATTTTTCCAAAATTTTTCATACAACAAATTTTAAAAAACGTGGAATAATTGATACCTCAACGCACACAACAGAAATTGGTGTACCGTATTTTTCAGCGTATAACGCGCACCTATAATTTTAAACTACATTTTTTTAACTTTTAGGTATATTCTCCGTATAACGCGCACCCTTTTCTTGTGAAGAAACGTTGCTCTTATCTTTTGAAGTCATTCATTCGAAGGATTTTCCCAGGCTTTCGAACAATGGTATACTGAATTGACAAGCGATAAGGCGAACAATATGTGTGTGGGGGAAATGCTTGAGGGAGTAAATAATTCCTGGTGCCTTAAAGAATCCAGACAGTCTTTCAGTTCGTATTATCCATCTAACGGATAATACGAAGATATTGATGAAAGAGTGTAACACAGACATGACAGTTATTCCAGGCGGATTAACGCCATTTGTTCAGCATTTAGGGGCTTGTGGCGGCCCAGTGGTACAGCGCGCTGGCTTTCGGTCCTGGCGTCGCGCCACGAAAAATGCCTCCGTTCGTGTCGTCCCTTCATAGGGGATACTGCTGTCCGCCTATATGGTGCCTCCATAATAAAATGGGCAGTAAAATTGCGGCGTAGTATAGGCGAATGTTTGACGACAAGTGCCTCCGCATTGGGAGAAAAAAAAGTTCAGTGCTTTAGATGCGTGTATCAATAAACCATTCAGATGAAATTTAAAACGACAGTGAAACACGTGGATGTTGGAAGGTGAATAAACATTACAACAGGAGGCCAAATGAATCATGCTAGTCTAGAAATAGTGTGTGAGTGGATAATAAAAGCATGATATGAAATTAAACCTCACATGATTCAAAAGTCATTTAAAAAATGTAGTATATCTAACAATCTAGATGGAACGGAAGATGATTATTTATTTACGGATCAGAGTAACAATGATGGTGACGAGGAAACAGAATTCGATGATGTGCCTGAAGATATAACGGACGACGAATATGACGAACTATTCATGTTATCCGACAGTGGCGTACGCAAGGGGGGGGGGGGGGATGCGGGTTATAACCCCCCCCCCATTGGTTCTGATTACATATATTATTTAATTAGGTTTAAGCTTTGCACTGATTGCTCAAAACTACTCTTTCATAGTAACCCCCCCCCCCCTTAGAAAATTTCTGCGTACGCTGCTGTTATCCGATAATTAAAATTTTTAAGTTCATAAGATATGTCATGTCTTTTAAGTAAACGGCATTTAGGTACATGTAGAAATCTAATTTTTTTGTATGTTCATCTTTTCCTTATTTTTAAATCTATCATTTTTATATCCGGCGTATAACGCTAAATTTCAATCTCATTTTTTTGTATTAAAAGTCGGCATTATACGACGGAAAATACGGTATGTAGAATTGATATTTGAACTTGATATCAAATCAACATAATGTGACACTAAAATGACAAGAAAATACTTTTGTTATTTAAAAAAAATCACGGAGAAATTGCTAGATCAGTTATAAATTTCATTTCCATTATTTTATCATAGAAAATGATTTTAATGTACGACTGTAAAATATACCCCAGTGCTGCAATAACTTACATAAAGTGACACTGCCTTTTGGGGTCCTAATGGAGCTCAATCTTCTCCCTGATTCCATGTATAGTCTAGTCTTTCTCCTCTGTCATTTACATTAAAAAAATTTCTTGGTGAAATTCATTTATCTCCCTCTGTCCAAACATTATCAAACCCTACAATTTTCTTTAAACCAAAGGGAAGTAGATTAAATACAACAACATATGAGGCATGTGTTTACTGGACAGAATAAAATTAAAAATCTACTTTAGTTGTAATTCACTGCAACTTTGGTAAATACATAGTTTTTCTTTTATGAATTGATATTACTATGATTTGCACAATTATTTATTTTTTTTTCTATCCTACGCCCATGTTCGGCATTTCTGCCACCAGTCGACGAGCAGCCAAATATAGAGATGAAGATATATAAAAGTGAGAGATAAAATTAGCCTCCACGGAGTTGTCTGTAAAAATACTTAAAAAGAATGGGGCAGTTCTTGAGGTGATCACCATCCATATCACCATGGCGGCACAGAGGGCAACAAACTGAATCGCTGATGCCTATCCGATGCAGATATTTTTGTAGATAATCATGTCCAGTTGTCATACGAAAGCAAACAACTCCAACTGACCAAGGCAAAGAACTAGGGATATTATTACTCTTGTTGAGAAGGATTTTCCACCTCTTATCCACAGCCGTAACAACATATAAGGATATTCTATTTTTGCACAATTATGAAAACCTTAACATACGTTAAAAAAATCAAGTGCATATGTATGTACAAATAACTTGTGGTTTACATTTTTGTTAGACATAACTATAAATATTTTTGCTAAATTGCCAATATTCTGATGCAGAAATCAGGAAAACATTGCAGAGGTGCTGAATTTTTGCCAATGGAAAAAATTATCATAGCACAAGGATATATTCCAAACAGTAATGTAATTGATTCAAGTGAATACAAAATATTTGAGAATGGTTGGCAGAATGAGACATTTTCAAGGCTCCTTGACAAAATTCTGGATTTTTTTTTATCAGTTGATACATTGATAAGGCAAAATAATTAAGAATGACTTTGATATCAAGTAACATGCTATCTGAATACCCTGTAATGAACAGTTATTTTTTATTAAAAACAGCACTAAAATTTAATTTTTGAAGATCATTTTATCTAAAACATCCCTTGAAATACACAAAGCAACAGCCCAAAGAATTAATTATCCATTATCATTAAAAGAGTATTAAGAAAATAATGTTTCAATAAAGTCAAATAATTTGATTAAATGCTTAAATTTTTAGTTTTTAAATAGAAGTGAATCTATAGATTTACCTTAAAATATAGGATTACTGAAATGAAACCCACAGAGGATACTGAAACAAAAACACATCTTAAAATCCTGAAAAAAAACATATTGACAATACAAATAGGTTTTTATTGTGGAATTAAGAAGCTGTAAGTTTTTGTTTCACTGGAATGGATGTCCTCTGAAATAGAACTAAGATGGAATCAGATTAAGGGTTTTCAAATCTATTAAAAACTAAAAGACAGATGGTTCAGGGAGGTACAGCCATGTTTTTGTTATATGAGGGTTAATCAGATCAGGACGTACAGTACCTGGGGGAAAAAAACAGTAAAAAGTTTATTTCTAATTATTCAAAATTAATTTTTTTACATAGTCAGTTAATTGTATACAAAATATGAATTGGCTAAAATTTTTCATCTTCAGAAGTGCTTGAACTTTCCTCCCTTACTTATATATTTATGAATGATTTCATTCTTACTCACCTCCTAAGTTTCAGCTTTTATTCATTCAATTTAAAAATGGTCTCACTCACTTTTCAGTAATTGTACATTTCTTACCTTTTAAATATGCTCCTGTTTGTTATAAAGCTAGAAGATCTCTCTATCCCTTAATTGCTTGAAATAGCAAATTAAGCATTAAAAATAAATTGCTCATCTACTAATCCTTTTTAAAACCTCTCTTAATGTATGCAGCTTCAGTCTGGTCATATGCAGCAGTTTCCAGCATTAATCACCTTACTGTCTGTCAAAACAACTATCTGACAAATTACTGATGCACCCTAGTACTTTAAGAACGTTGAACTTCAAAAAGAATTAAATTTGCTCACTCTTCTAAATTATCTTAAAAAATTAGCCAAAAATTTCTTTGAAAACATTGATAATGAACTTCTATTGGAACTCTTTGATTATGACCCAGCCACAGCTGAAAATAGTAAACGACCTCATGTCATCCTTTTTCGTTAATTTCTTTGTGTTCTTAAAAAACAAATAAAATAAAAAATAAAAAAAAATATTGATATGTGCTTGCATGGTAAAACACATTCATAAAAACTTTAATTTGATACGTAGCTTTGCTACGGTAAAAAGTATTGTGTCTTGTGTTCTTAAACTTCCTACTAGCTCCTCTGATTATTTCAGTTTTGTTAAAGCTTGTGGATGGAACGTTCACCCTCCAATTACTTTCATTCTTACTTCTTTCTCCACTTATGGCCATTAGCATTCATCCTTTCCATACATCACTAGCAAAATCAACTTCCGAGGGAATGGCCCAGATGAAGTCGAGCACTACTCGCCGTGTTGAGCTTTATACATCTATATTCTTTTCTACATACTCTATAGCACATAAACATCAAACAAAGAATAAACTTTAGTTCCTTCCATATAACCTTTTAGTCATGTGTGAAATCTGCAGAACTGAACAGGGACATTTATAATAGGTGAAAATTATGGGTATTAATGGGTCATCAGTCAGAGCAGACATATTAACAGTAAGGTCTTAATCTAAATAAGGGCCTTGCCTCTATTAATTTTTTAAAAATAAATCTCATTTTATTATGTAATTTTGGTTAAATTATACCTCGTATTTTCTATGTAATTATACAGATAAGATCTTATATCAACGATGCAGAAAGAAAAAAAAATATTAATCACATGAGTAGGACCACCTTTTTAGGAGCTGTGCTATAAAAACAAATTTTAAGGACCATAGAGGCATACAATATTTAAAAACTTTAATGCTAAAAATAAGAGTTAATCTGAATAGGGGTCTACAGAATTTCTTCTACCTCATGAAGTCATGACACAATTTACAGCAGTAAAATCGATGCACAACTGTTATGACTTTTGTATCACAAGAGACTCTTTGCAAATTGCAAGAATGTAACATTTCTAGGACTTGCTAAATATAAAGATTGAAATTTTTCATAAAATTTAGATGTTTCAAATATCTTTTAGCAAGTCCCAAGACTGCTTTGAGATTCAGGAAAGCAGGCAATGACAAATATTGTTTTCCTCGAAATAAAAACCAGTTATTCAAAGTAATGCGTGATGTCCTACCCAAAAGCAAAATAATTCTGCATTTACTATAACTATTTTCTTAAACCTGTTATACAAATTTATTGAAATTCAGTAATTAACTTCCCTAACTATAAATTTAATGAAATTCAGTAATAAACTTTTTATTATAAATTAATCTAAAAAAAATTATGTATGTTTAAAATAAGCTTAAGGCAGAAATCTAGTGTTCTAGTATTATACCGACAGACTACATTTATCATGACTACACAATAGCATATTTTATGGAAATTTTATTTACTTCATCATTGTTCCATAAGCTCTTTATTTAAGATTTCAGCTTTTTCAGATAACTCACAACAAAGTAGCCCAACAAAAGAAAACAAAATTCTTTTCAAAATTTATTGAAAGTTTTGATCAAATAGTCGTAGCTGTTAAGGCCAATGTTATCCGCAAGTAAATATTGAGATGAAAGATGCAGCTAAGCACTTGGTACAGAAGTATGTAGAAAAATTATGCTGGAACAAAAAAAAGTATGAAAAAGAAAGCAAATATGTGGAAGTCTATGTTTTCTCTTTAGTCATCATCACCAGGCCTTCCCTTTTCTTCAGGAGCTAGTTTGATAAGGTCATCAATACGCAAGATTGTGATAGCTGCTTCAGTGGCAAATTTAAGGGACTTTATCTTCGAGACAGCAGGTTCTAACACACCAGCCTTCTTGTTGTTCCTTACAGTACCTTCATACAAATCCAGACCAACCCTAAAGAAAGTACAATCTATAAATGAACACTGCTAATTTTTTACTCATTAATATATTTCAGACATTCAAGACACCGAATACAAAAGCTTACAACAGGACTAATGAATTTTTAAAAATGTTTTAAAACTGTTAGATGATGTGTCATCATGCAGTTTTTGGTACATTATAGTAAACATTACTAGGTAACTATGTGAATAAAATTTATATAACACACACACACGAGAAAAACTAGCATTCTCCTTTAAATAGGATTATTCAAGAATGGCATAACGATTAAATCACTTCTCGAACACTGCATTCTGAATACATGGTCTATCAAAAAATAGTTTCAGTTTCAAGTGTTATAAATAGAGAATTTTTGAGATAACACAGACATTTTTTAGAGATAAATTTTATATAAGGACTTAGTTGATATTTTAAAAATAGTCTGAAAAACCATAATTTCTAAGCACATTTAACACAAACTTGATTTTTTAAAAACATTAACATTGTTACACATATGCAGACTTTAAAAATTGCATCAACATGTGCCTTGATTTTATAATTCTTAAACTTAACTAGAGTATAAAAGTACCATTTTCTTTCAATTATTTAAGTGATATTACTTGTTTCACGGTTAGACACTTTATTGAAAATGATAAGACTTTTAAAGGAAACTTCAAACTCTTTTAAAGACATGATGAAATCTGTACAATTGGTCAAGTTGGTTTTTAATCGCAGTTGCATACCTCCAATATTAAAATTAAAAAATTTTTTCTTAAAGTATCGATGATCTACTCATTTTTTAGGATTACTTTTCAAACAAACCCATCATAGCAGCTAAAATACACCAAACAGATTTTTCCATTAGATAAATTGAGTTAGTATTTCACTAATAAAAATTATCCATTTGAAATGCTAAGTAAATTAAAATTATCATAAAATGAATGAAAAGCATAGAAAAATACTGATTTACTGTGTTTCAAAGATTTCTATACAAAGATCTAATAGATAAACGTACCAGCAAACTGAGTAAATTAATGTTTTACTCTTAAGAAAAATTTGAAATATTTGCAATAAATTTCCCATTTTTGCTATGTGAATTCAGTTTTTACATGTATTACTAACCTAACAAAGATATAAATAAAGTCAAAAGTATTTGGATGATAAATATTTACATATGAAATATAACTGTTTTTTACATTACTAAATGCTAATAATTAGTATGATATAAAGTTGTATATTTTAAGGTTATGGAAGTATAATAGTTGAAACTCAAAACTCATGAATATTTAAGCTACATTACACATAAGTGTTTACTTGTATTGAACATAGCAAATATTTCATATCTTACATCACTAAATTAATAAGAAATACCTAAGAAATATGTCAATACTTTTTTTCTGTCTTTCAAACACACACAATTTTCTTACCATTTTAGGTCAGCATGCTCTGGCTTTGTCTGGGAGCTATTGTGGTAAGCTCTCAGCTTAGAAACTAAGTCACTAGCATCTTTAGCAGCATTCACAGCTAGTGTTTTGGGTATCACTAAGAGACTCTTTGCATATTCTGCGATGGCTAACTGTTCCCGAGAACTCTAAAATAGATAATATAGTTTATTAAAACATTGGAATTGTACTGAAACTACTACGCATGTCCTTTGTTGGCTTTGAAAGCTGCCACATTTTGATATAAAAATAAAAAACTATAATTTAAAAAAATATATATATTCAATGCATATTGATAATTATATGAGTGGATCAGACATGTATTACTTCTACTGATCAGGAAGGATGATTTACATAAATAATTGAAAAAATGAGATTAAATAAAATGAGAAAAAAATAATTGTATATTGGGTGAAATTTAAAAAACTTCCCCCAATCTTTTAATAAAGGACATAAAATTATGCAGCATTAGCACATCAACTATCTCAGTAATTAAAAATTCACCAAAATCTAACGATTTTCAGTTTCCATGGAACAGACTTAAAAAACATATGCGAGAAAACTGAAAAATATTAAGTTTTTCGCTAAAATTTTATAAGTAATTTTCCCATTCTTTTGTTCTTAATAAATAACCTAAGAAAATAAAAAATACTTAGGTTAAACAATTCAGGCAAGGTTCACAGGTTGTCTTAGGAAGAGCTACAATCATGTTTTGCCACACAAAAGCTAAACAGATCACAATAAGATAGGGATAATTTTCTATTTCTGCAGTGTATATGTATATTTATATATGTATATATCTTTTACACTTTCACAAAGTTAGCAAATCCAAAGAGGATAATAATTTTTCCCTATTAATATCAAGATATCAAACAGCATTTATGAACAGAAATGTATAAAAATTATCATTTACTATACATACAACACTAGCATTAACTCTAAAATAACAAAGTTACTTTTTAAATCCTTCTTTAATTTAAATTAGTCTTCAGCTTTAAATTTTAAATTTCTGCTGTATTACAGATAATTAAAAGATAATTTTAAAAAAAGTTTTAATAGCTCAAAATATAATATTACTCAATGGCATGATGAAAAACAGATAATGTGCCATAACTAATGGCTGAAATATAAAACTAAGAGGTGATTGTAACATGAAGAAAAATATTTCAATCTTATATGAAATACATTTAGAGTATACATACAGATATTCATAGTCTTCATTTAATCAGCATAATAACTTATACACATGATTCAAAACTATTTCCACTGAAACACTTTTAGATGCACAAGATTTTTACCACTGATAGAAATAACATTGCAGTGCACTGCTCCTATTCAAAATTTTAGAATTATATTTTGATAAATTTTGCTTGAAATAAAATCATCACGTTATACTTACTAAAGATGTAGCAAAATTTTCTAAATAAATAGACAGTGCAGCTTCAACAGCCCCACCTCCTGGAACTACAGTTTTAGATTCTAGAACTCTCTTTACAACGCACAAGGAATCATGAATAGATCTCTCCATCTCATCAACATAGAAGTCATTAGCACCTCTTAAAAT
This sequence comes from Dolomedes plantarius, assembly GCA_907164885.2. Lineage (NCBI taxonomy): Eukaryota > Metazoa > Arthropoda > Arachnida > Araneae > Dolomedidae > Dolomedes > Dolomedes plantarius. Next base: position 51,148,739 of record OU015493.1, on the reverse strand, counting down.
GATAGAGGCAGCGGTTCGGGCTTTGGGTCTATAAAAATATGAACATATAATTAAACATAAAACTATGCAAAATAACAATTAGATAATTCTGTAAATTACCAATATTTGACAAAAAGGATCATTAAAGTTATTTTAATTTAATAACTTTAAATTCATTAAATGATTAATAAAAGATCACACCACAATATAATAGTAATATCACAGAAATAACTGAACAATTGAATGCTTTTCTCAGTTTAATTCATCAAGTATAATTGTGCTTCTACCTGAGAACTTAGGACTTTACTGCTAGAATTTACTCAGCAGTCTTGTACTCCTTTTGATTTTTATTAGCATAATAGGCCGAAACTTTTGAGCGTTAAAATTTCAAATTAATCTTTAAATTACATTTCAGAAAGACACTTGCTAAGAGAATTGTCAAAGAAATTGATTCTTCTAGTTTTGACTCAATAAATAAGATTTCAAAGTCAAACAGCCTATTGGATCCAATCCATATCTTTTAAAGTGCTCCAGAAACTGTTACGGCAACAACAATATCTTATTGCTTTAAAGCTTGCAACTTCAAAATTCTTAACACAGAGGAAGAAACTTTAGTTGAGGAAGATGAACTGACTGAAGAAATCTTGAGATCTATTTCCATCGACGATTTGCAAATGTCACAGTTGGGAAATCTGACTGATATTGTACAGGAAATTGTAAATTCAAAAGACTCTTGAGTTAATGACACTGATTCAGAATCAGAAGATGAAAAGAAAAATGAACCTCCACCAACTGCAATTTAAGCCCGATGAGCGATGGATGTTTTGCATCTAACATTTTAGGAAAAAGGTGGATAAAGAACATTATGGTAAATTTTATGCATTTTCAAACATTATTTGAACATTTGATACTCGATTCTTTGAGAAAAACCACAATAAGTCAGTATTTCAAAAAATTGTAAGCAAACTGTTCAATAAATAAATGTATAATGTAATAAATTTAAAAGTCTTTGATTTCTTTTTTCACTTTTATTTAAGGAATAAATTATAATACATATGGAAACATAACACTTATTTTAAATGAATCACCGGTTTTAAAAATCAGCCACTTAATGAAATCAAATCCTTCAGGACAAATGTGATTTTATAAAGCAGCAGGGACTGTAAGGGGTCGCAAGATCACGCAGTTCACATCAGTAGTTCATCTTATATGATGAAAAACCCAATTTTTTTTTCTTACCATTTAACAGTATATATTTTAAAGCAATCATGTAAAATAACTACAGTATAAAATTCAGTTACTATAAAATAAGTTAATTCAGAGAGGAGAGCTGTTAATTATAACTTCTGAATGAGAAAACAATGAATAGCTTTGAAACATGTTCTTAAAAACTTGTCACAAATTTTCACTTTAAAATTTCAACTTTATCTTGTTCTTAACACTTTTTTAATTTACAAAATTTTTACCAGATTTTTTTTTCAGTACTTATGATTACCCTACATGCAAGTAAACAATATCTTTGGAGGTTTACCAAGACTTGGCTGAAAAGTTTCAATCTGTCTCAATTTAAGTTAAATTGATTTTTTGGGTAGGAATGCATGTTGACTACTAGTGAGGAAAAGCCATCCAGACATGATACAATGAAAAAAAATGAGGTATTTTAGTGTCTTAATAAAGAACCTTCAGCTTAAAAGATATGAACAAAATCTGAGTAATTTTACTTCACTTAGAAAATTACACTGATAACATTCAGCTCTCATAATTAGTCTAAGTCTACTTGGTCATATGCTCCCCATTCTTCATCATGAGTCTTGGGAACAAAATGTATTAGCACAAGATGACTAACAGCCATTTTAATTTGAGGAGTTTTCAGTCATCGATAAAACATGAACTGCAAATCCTGCATTAAAGTATTTGAAAAGGGTAATCTCTCTGTTTAAATTCACAAATTCCAGTAATTTAGGACAGCATATAAAAAGTACAAGTAGTCACTTCCTTCATAGTTGATTATGAATTTTAGAACAACTACAACCCCTGTTTAATGTTAAAAATTAACAGATGTAAGAGTTTTCTCTTCCTCCAAAACAAATCCCTAAAACTCCATGACTGATACTCAACAAATGAGTTCTGACATATCAATTCAATTTTGAGAACTTTTTCACTGCTCTGGAATATAAACATAAAATTTCATAATTCACTTTTCCAGTATTCCTAAAACTTATAGGAATCTAAGAAATATATTGATACTCATTAAGTATCCTGACCCGGATATTATAAACATGAGATAAAATACAGTTAAAAGTGTAACAAGATTCAATATTTTTAAAGATTTTAATCCAGCATACCCTTTAATCATAATTAATTCATCATCACAGATACGTGACTGACAAACTTCCTCAGCTTCACCCAACATAGAAGCATCAAAACTTTCGTCCCCTTCTAAATTGGCTAAGCTGTGGATAAACTGTGCTGTAAAAGATAATCATAAATATCAAAAACCACTGTAAGTAAAATACACAAAGGTTAATACATGTCTACTTGCTTAGCAAAAAATAACACCTTTAGCATATAAGTAAGCAATCTTTTACTTATGTATTAAAATTTTTCACAGTGAGAGTTTACTTGCTTGATACATGCAAGGATGAAAGTAAGGAAATCACTAACAATACTAACATTAATATCTCATCTGTTCTTGCTACAGTCAAATTATAAATAAACTAAATTATTTAAAGTTTTAAAAATTATTTTTTAACGACTTATTTGCTAAGCGATTGCTTTCCATTAAGAATTTCTTAACATTTTAACATTTCAGTGGAAGATTTAAGTTGTCAGTTCAAACTTGTTCACTACAAAACACTTTTTTTTATCTATTTAATCATATTAACATAGTTAAGACTAAAACTAATCATACATCTTTTGTGGTCACAAATAAGAGCTAAACAATTGCCCCAGAATGAGCCAGTTCTTTCTTCATCTCCACCCAGATTTTCAAATCCTCTCACACGAGTATGTGGATTTTTCCAGAATTTAAATATTTCTTCATGATTTCCAGTTCTGTAAACATAAATGACCACCCCAACCCCCCAATTAGATGAAATAAGGCGTAAGAATAACTAAAGGTGCTAAAGTTAACAAAGAAATGTCTATGTAACAAAGCCTGTTATACATTATTTAGATCCAAACAAAAAAGGATATTTCATGTAAACATGCATATTCATATACTAACCTCCAGTTGCTTTTGCTATCCTTTTTAAATCTTGCTTCTTACATCTACGTACAGCCATTGCTCCAGCTTCAACAAAATACTTCAGGCACAAATCATCAATACCACCAGTGGTTAGAACAACATTAGTACCCGCAGCCAGGATTTTCTGGATGCGCTCCTTAGTGATATCAGATTCTCTAGGATATAAATATTTATGTAAGCAGAGAAAAGTTTAAAATTCAAAGCGATAGTTTGCAAGTATGATTTTTTTATTTTTATAAGAAAATATGCAAAATTATACCTTTGACGAATAGCATCTAATTTATCAGGGTCTGTAATGAGAACTTGTACTCCTAAATGCATTTTGACCTTTTGCAATCCAAAATCAATGCATGCAATTTTTGCATTAGAAATACTCTTTGGCATAGCTGAAAAAGCAAACATGCAACACTCATTAGAAAAATTTAATCCTTAACCATATTTACGTACATAAATATATAGTATAATTTAATACCAAGCAAAAATATATTTCTCAAATCAGGGTTCTTCCTTTAGTGCCTTAAATAAATAAACATTTTGCAAGATATTATAAGGTAAAGTACCCCCCCCCCCCCAATGTGAAATATACTTTTATTTAAAATTTTACAAGTTGTAATTTTCATTTATAAAAAATATCAATTTACATCTGTTATATTTTCATGTTGTTAGAAGTTTACTAAAATATGAATGTTCCAAGACGAAATCAATAAGGCAGACATAAGTAAAGAATGGATGTTTGGTTATATATATATATAACTTGAATCATGGTAATCATTTGTTAAATTCATGATAATTAAACACTAAGTTAATGCGTTTCTAACAATTTTCCCCCATCAATTTAACAATCATAAACTACATAAATATATTTTATAAATTTTGCAGCAATAAGAAAAAAATTTAAAAAGAGCATATATTTTATAAATAAAGAGCACTTTTTTTATATAACTATTCTAAAATATTAAGACTGTAATCAAGAAATGATTTGGACTTCTTAAAATTTTAACAAGTGTCTCACTAAAAAGGTAATTTTGCTAATCTTAAATAAATTTAATTGTCTAATATAATACACTTAATAGTCACTTCACCAGTAATTGCATGAAAAGCCAGTCATAATTTCCCCCTTTTCTTCTTTTTTCTTTATTAATTCTATCTAATGCATAATGTACATAAAATGAATGACAAACTTTAACCATAAAATTTAATTACCAATTCTCTAATCATGTTTGAATTACTCATCAACACAAGCTTGTCAGAGCTAGACTTTTCTTTACTATCTTAAGATAGTTGAGGAGGTGAAAGGCAAATTTAATACCTTAATCTCCAAAAATGCTTATCTACATGCTTATTCCACTAATAAAAACTTCAGAATTTTACAGAGCTGCATAGAAAAACAATATTATTTAAGTATTATATTGAAAAAGATCATTTGAGCACATTAATTTGAAATTCTAGAACAAAAAATTTGAATATTGGATAGTATGAGAAACAAACACACACACCCAAAAAAAAATTGCAGAATAATTTTCATAGGTCAACTAATTGATAAATGTTTACATATGAAATACATTAAGAAGTATTCATATTCATACATGTTATATACTGCTAAAATGTATTTTACTTAAAACTTTAGAATCAGTACTTTCAAGATGTTAGCATACTCTAGAATGTTACTTTAAATTTAAAGCATACTTTAAAATGCATAATGATTCTTACCTTGAGATGCCACAGTGCAGTTTAGTGCATAACCATTGATGAGCATACTTTCAGTTGAGCTTCTACCATGTGCTTTTAGCACATTAACAGCATTAATTGGGTATTTGTATCCTCCTTTACCATCAGATACACGTACAGCCATAGCTGCATCAACAACCATATTAGCAAAGAAGTCAGATTCACTGATTTTCAAACATTAAGGAATAAAAAGTATTCTAAATATATTAAAAATTTGCATACAATATAGTAACTCAGAATCAAGCAGTAAAAATATTAATTAGCAAAAATTTTACTATAATGAGTAGCGTTGAATCATAGCTGTGTATACAAAATACATAACAGTAAAATGAATAATCTGGAAACTTATTTTGTAGGGAGTAAAATAATTTAAAAACTGCAAAATTTAATTTGCAGATAGGATGTAAAAGCAGCTGATAATATATTTTCAAATGGAAATACTTAAAATACTGAGCAAAAACTGACAATATTCGTGTCCGTGGCATTCTCTAAGCCACATGTGCTCCCTGGCTAGTGCTAAATGAGTAACAGCGTTCGTCGGTATGGCCCTCACGACATGCCTGCTCCAAGCAAAAGAAGCAAAGGACCTCTTCAGAGAAAAAAATGGTCCTTTTCAGGACCAGGACACAACAGCCATCACAGCTCTCTTCTGGAATGCTGGTGGCCTGTCTAGTGACAAATTCTCAGAATTGAAGACTATATTAACAAGAGAAAATAGTGACATCTTTGTAATTGTTGAGGCAGGCGCCTCGACGGACACCCTAGAATATTACAGACACCAAAATTTTGTTCTGTATGCTCTGCCAAGGTCGAGACAGATTGCTTCTGGTATCATTGTGGGAGTAAAAGATACTATTACTGCCGACTTTAGAGTGTTACATGAAATGGATGACAACAAATTTGAGGCGGTGGAGATAAACCTTTGGAAAGACAACTTACGAACTAAAATCATTTTCGTTTATAATCCTCCGGGCAACCATCCTTTAATTGGAATTCTTGAAAATGCCTTAGATAGAAACACCATTATAATTGGTGATTTCAATAGTCACTCTTCGAGGTGGGGATATAAAGATACAAATCCTCAGGGCAAAATGATGGAAGACTTCCTTGATTCTTCAACAACAACTTTAATACAAGGAACTGGACATACCTTCCTTTCATATAAGGGAGAAAAGACAAACCCTGACCTAGCTATCGCACATTCAAATATTGCACCCATAACATCTTTGGATCTGCTTGAATCTTGCAGTGGCCATGGCCACAGAATCCTTTGTGTGAGACACATCCCAAGAATGACTTCCAAGCAACCAAACACATATTCCCTCCCTAGGTGGAATTTCAGGAAGGCTGACTGGATAAGATTTTCTGAACTGACTGATCTCCTTCTTACCCCTGATCTCATTGATAAGACCAACCCTGATAAGAGCTATGACTCCATCTCTGAAGCAATTAGGATATGCACTCTTGAAACGATTCCAAGAGGCAGAGTTAAGAATCATAAACTGTTTTGGACTGTGGAACTCGCTGACCTCAAAACTAAGAGGGATAATGTACGGAAAAAGGCTGAGCTTTCTAGCAGTACTGTTGACAGCATTACCCTTAGACGTGCCCAGGCTATTTTAAAAAAAGCCATTAAACACACTAAAAGAGACTGCTTCAAAAATTTTGCTGCTAATCTTGATTTTAGAAGAGACGGTATTTGGGCCCACCGATTTTTGTCAAATATGAAGAATGACCCTTTGACCAACAAAAATGAAATTCTCTATCTGAATGGCAGGGGTTTTACTACCAATAATGACAAGGCTCTAGCATTTGCTAAATACTATGCTTACGTTTGTAGATTACCCAGAAGTAAATTAAATGGCCCGAAACTCCCTGGGGCGGCCGGTTGTATCAAACAAGAAGATGACTAAATTTTTAATGACTCTTTCACTTCTAACGGATTACTGAGAGCAATGAGTGAAACAAAGAAAGGTAAAAGTCCAGGTTTAGATGATCTTCCTTCAGAACTCTTCCTCAGTTTGGGAGGTAAAGCAAAACTGACCCTACTTTTCTTCTACAATTTTATTTGGAGAACTTACATACCTTCTGAATGGAGAAAGGCTGTCATTATACCAATTTTGAAGCCTCATAAACTTGCAGACAACTCCTCAAGCTACAGACCTATATCCTTGACAAATGCTTGCTGCAAATTAATGGAAAGAATGATTGTCAATAGACTAAATTATTTTCTTGAAACAAATAAAAAATTATCTGATTTTCAAGCTGGTTTTCGAAAGAAACGAAATACAATTGAACAGACGGCCTTCCTTTCACAATGTATAAAAGATGGCTTTCACTGTAAAAAGTCAACTATGACTGCATATGTAGACTTCAAATCAGCTTATGACTATTTGGATTAAGAAACTTACTCAAAAGGTTTCTGACTTGGGCATTTGTGGTTGCATGTTTAATTGGATCAAGTCTTTTCTTTGCCAAAGACATGCAAGGGTTAGATATCAATCCTCTAATTCGAAATGGTCTGCCGCAGGGTGCTGTCATTAGCTGTTTCCTGTTCAACATTATGGTTAATGACCTAAATTGAAAACCTCAGGTGTATTCCTGATATTCAGTGTCTTGCTTTTGCAGACGACATTGCCATTTTCTCAACCAATCAAAATATTGATACTATAAACACAAATGCCAATAAAGCTATGAAAATTCTGGAAGAATGGAGTGATGAAAACCAAATGACTGTCAACACTGAAAAGACCGTCTATCAACATTTTACTTTATCAACAAAGCCGCACTTGACAAGCGTTAAATATAGAAACAAAAATCTTAACAAACAAGATTACTTTAAGTATCTTGGGATTGTTTTAGATAATAAACTGTCATGGAAGAAGCATGCAGAGGAAAATGTGAAAAAGGGTGAGAGTAGACTTGGCCTTCTTAAAAGATTGGCTGGAGTCACATGGGGCTCTTCACCTGAGGTCCTTGCTACCACATACAAGTCCTATGTAAGACCCGTACTTGATTACGGAGGAGAACTTCTGGCCACTTCAACTACCAGCTGTACTGAAAAAGTTGACAAGGTTCAGAACAAAGCTCTGAGGCTTATAACTGCTGCCGCATGCTCTACCCCTATTACTGCTCTTGAAATCCAGACAAATTTGGAACCCCTGGCAGTTAGAAGAGAAAAACAGCTGCTAAAACAATACGAAAAATGTAAAAGATTACCCATAGAACACTAGAAAAATTATGTTCTGGCTCAAAAGAGGTTAAAAACACATCAGTCTTTCTTTTCAAAGTCTGAGGAGTTGATGAACAAATACAATGTGATTAATGCCACACGTGAACCTTTCTGCCTAGAAGGAAATTTTCCCCATACCCTTAATTTTCCAACTTCAAGCCTATAAATTGATTTCCAGGAAAAAAAGAGTGATGCCATCCCTGCTGTTCGTGCTGACGCCCTCAAGGCCATAGCCACAAGGTATCCTATGGACACCTGGCTCCACATTTATACAGACGGTTCTTCCCAGGAGGACGCTTCAGCTGGGGCTGGCTATTATTGCAAGAACATTTTCGAGGGTTCTTGTGCAGTTGGCTTGGGTGCTACAAACTATGAGGCAGAAATTGAGGCAGTTGGTCAAGCATTGTCTTCTTTATTGGATTTGACCACTTCTTACAGACATGCAGTTCTCCTTGTGGATTCACAGTCTGCAATCCATTCCCTCTGTTCTCTTATTAATACGGAATCAAGAAGGGTAGAGGAGACAAAACAAAAAATAAACATGCTTAGCAGTGCTGGTTGGACAATTACATTTCAGTGGATACCCAGTCACTGTGATATTCCAGGTAATGAAAGGGCAGACTCTCTAGCTAAACATGGATACAGCCTGCCACAGCCTACTATCAATTTAACTTGCAGCCATGCTTTTTCCGCAATTACAAGAGCAACAAAGAACTATGTATGTGAAACTCGAAAAAAAGATGCCAAGGGAAAGAGATGGGAAATTCTTTTAGGGAATCCAGTTCCAATGAATCTCCCCAGACAAACTTTTGCTGCAAATTTTAGAACTCTTAATGGACATGACTATTTACAAGGACACCTCCACCAAATCGGTGTGAGGGATACCCCTGACTGTCCCTTGTGTTCAAATGGAGAGACTATGGATTTTAGACATTTGACAGTTTGTGCTTCTTTAGCCAATATTAGTTCTAACATTTTACTTCTTGACAACTATTATTCTAAGGCTAGTTTGTATTGGGCCACACGCAGGGAAATGGTCTTTCCGACTAATTCCTCAACATAATTTAAAAAAATTAATTATGAAACTGATGACAAATTTTAAATTACTCTGTAATTTCAATAGAATTTTAAATTCCTACAGATTGTACATGTTTTAATTAAAGAAATATTTCTTAAGGGGGCACAGGACCTTTACATAATAAAACTAATGGCAGCACGAAATGTTACAAACACTAACACAGAGATTATGAACAAAAGATGAAATGATAGAAATACTCTTGAACTGAGAACAGTACAATGTGGAAATGCAAATTAAAATTATAAAGCGTCAGTTATGCACAGAAAGAGTTTAAACAATATATATAAATATGCAAATATATAAACTATATGTATATGAATAGAGAATACAATAGAAAACGCATATCAAATCCACTTTTTTTATGGATTCCTCTAAATAAAACTCATTTCTATACAACTAATTTTCAGAACTATCATTTTAGTTATTTTTTTTTCTCATAAACAGAAATGCATATAACAGGTCTAAAAATTAGAAATTCATTTGACCTCAAACAAAAATAACAAAATAAAATATTAAAAGGATACGCTCCTATTAACTTGGAAGAAAGAGACGTTTTTGCAGCATTTACAATACTATCCCTGCCTAATTCATCTGTGCTTATTGTCAAGTGCTCCTGGATGTATTTACATGCTTCTCTAAAAATGAATTTTAAGAGCATAAACAAAAAGCTTTTATAAGTATACATACAAACAAAAATTTAAAATAAAACCAGCAACCATACCATTTAAAATACTAAAGGTACATTATAAATTCTAATTTTTTTTTTCAATTAAGAGCAGAAATTTTAACACACTCTTCAAGAGGAAAAATTTATAAAATAAATTATCACAGAACAAAGAAAATATAAGTTTAACCTTCTTTATCAGTTGTGTAAAAGTTTAATATTATTTACACTCACTTGCATGCTAATCTATAACCACTGATGATTGATGTTGGGTGAATTTTGCATTTAACTAACTCATCAGCATTCTTCAACAATTCTGCAGCAATCAAAACCTACAGAAAAAGACACGTAGAGATCATTCTCAACAATAAATATTGTGTTTTGTAAACTTCTGTAAAAACAGATAGGATCATTCCCATAAATAAGTAAAAAAAAAAAAATTTAAATGTTACATTTAAATATGCATTATGCATTATACATATAAACATATATATATATATATATATTCAACAAAATATTATTAATAACTAATGAGAACTAAGAACAGCCCCAAATCTCTTAGATAATAACATAAGTACAATTAAAAAATTTAGTTTGGGTAAAGTTCTACTCACCACAGAAGTTGTACCATCTCCAACTTCAGTATCTTGTAACACTGCTAGTTCAACTAGCACTTTAGCAGCAGGATGTTCAATTTCTAATAGTTTTAAAATAGTTGCACCATCATTGGTACATGTGACATCCTAAAATGAATAATTATACTCGTATATTACTTATAAATTTTACAGTTAATGGCTACATCGATTTTATACTGACTTCATAACAAAAAAAATGATTTCTTATTTAAAATTACTTTGGTTAACTTCTTAAATGTAACTGACACCTCATGAAATTACTCTCATGACAAATCTAATTAAGGAAATAATAATGATAACATTAAAGCAACACAAAAAGACAATTTTTCTTACTTTAGTTAATAGAAAGAGAAGTCTCATTCCATAATGACAGACTTAATGTTATTAACTATTTTTATCCTCATAATCACAAATCTTTATAAAACAATCAAAAATCATACTTGCATTTTACTGATAATTTACTAAACAAACCAGATAACTGACTTAACAGCAAATTACTGCTTTAAACCAAGCAGGGATGACAAGCTAAGATTGTGTTTTGTGAGTTTAGCATCAAGTTCACTATTCACAAACTACAAATGAATTCAGTCTAATGAAACATATAAAACAAATATAAATGATGTTTGGTTAGGCTTGATAAGCTTTATATATTTAAGTTATTTTTAAAAGTTTGTGGAACTCATCTTAGGACTTAAAGAACAGGCAATATGGTCTATTTCATCTTAATTATAAAATGGTCTAAAGCACTTATTGGGGATACTCTAGATTTGTGTGCACTGCCGCCATCTTGGATTTTTCCGCCAGGGTTTGGCGCATTTCTCATGGCGATAATTATTGCGTTCTGGTAAAAATAACCCAATGTCAAATTCTCTAATTTTAAGATCAAACAGTCATTTCTGATTTGATCTTTTAATTACAGTATAATAATTTTAGGTCAGATCTCAGCCTTGACCTGGAAATATTTTAAGCAGTGTTTTCAAAACGCTGGACTTTGAATTTTTTTTAGCTTTTTTAATAAAAATCACCTGTTTATATTATGACACTTAGAAATTTTTTTGAAAAATCCTTTAAACATTGGACTTAGATTTATTTTTGGGTTTTTAATAAAAACAACTTTTTTAAATTATGAAACTTGGAAATTTTTTTGAAAAAATCATTCTCAAATATTGGAAATTTTGGGTTTTTCTTTTAGTTTTTTTAATAAAACCCAATAAAATCAGGACAAGGATTATTTGACCATTTATCCTGCTGTGTTGGAAATAAGGAAATAAAAACCCTTTTCCTAAACCAATAGCTTAACCTTAACTAACTTCTTAACTTAGGTTCCTGGAGAGAGAGAAGTTGAACTTCAGTTATTTAAATTTATTTAAATAAAAATTTTAAAATATATTGTATTTAAAATGTATACTGTATTTTACATTTTACGAAAAAATGATGGCAGATAGTTTTTACTTCAAATAAATGAAATGGTGTATCATAACAGTATACTAATTGACAAATCCATTATCAGTTTTTCGTTAACTTAATAAATTTAAGTTGCTTTTAATTTTGTTTATCGATTGTCAATTAGTATACTGTTATGATACACCATTTCATTTATTTGAAGTAAAAATTATCTGCCATCATTTTTTTGTAAAATGTAAAATACAGTATACATTTTAAATACAATCTATTTTAAAAATTTTTATAATTCTAAGTTGTAGTGGATTACAAATAAATTTAAATAACTGAAATTCAACTTCTCTCTCCCCAGGAACCTAAGTTAAGAAGTTAGTTAAGGTTAAGCTATTGGTTTAGGAAAAGGGTTTTTTTTCCCTTATTTCCAACACAGCACGATAAATGGTCAAATAATCCTTGTCCCGATTTTATTGCATGCACAAAATATTTGGTCAAATCTGAAGTAAAATTTCATTACCACAATGCCCTAACAAAAAAAAAAAATAAATAAATAAATAAATAAAGGAGAATCTGGTTACTCACCATAAATTTATGGGTTCATAATTTTTTTACATTTTTCAAAGCTGAATTTTAGATAATTTTTAAATTGCAAGATATTTAGGTGGTACGAAAATGCTGTATTTTTTTTCTAATTAGCAATATATTAGCATAATATTTTGGTGATTCATTGCTATTTGTCAAAGAGTTAGGGTAAATTGAATACATGGCATTGAAATTTTATCTGTAAGTAAAATCCATTTGACCAAATTTTTTAGATGAATCATAATTTGAAAAGGTAGTTTTTAATTAAAAATGCAAAAAAAAAAAAAAAAAATCTAAGTCCAACGATTAAATGATTTTTCAAAAATATTTCCAAGTTTCATAATTTAAAAAGTGGGTTTTATTAAAAAAGCTAAAAGAAAAACCCAAAATTTCCAATATTTGAGAATGATTTGTTCAAAAAAATTTCCAAGTTTCATAATTTAAAAAAGGGGTTTTTGTTAAAAACCTAAAATATAAGTCCAACATTTAAAGGATTTTTCAAAATGTTTTCTAAGTTTCATAATTTAAACAGGTGGTTTTTATTAAAAAAGCTAAAAAAAAAATCAAAGTCCAGCGTTTTGAAAACACCGCTTAAAACATATTGGCGAGAATTTTTCCACTCCTCAAAACACGGTAAAATCGCCAAGTTGCCGCAAAAAAAATAATCCAAGATGGCGGCCGTGCACACATGCATATGTATTACTTTTTTTAAAAAATAATTATATATCACTTACACAATTGAATAAGTCAGTATGGTTACTTTAAAAATCTCCTACATTATATTTCAGTGTCTATTATATAGCATCACATAAAACTGACCAAATGCTTTAGTACTTTTTGCATTAATGGATAAGGATATTTCTTTGTCATAAAGAAATAGGTAAAGCACTTAAAAAAGGATAAATTATTTTTCTTTTAACTTTTTTTTAATTACTAAATCAACAACTTTTTTTTTCTCTCTTATCTACTAACTTTCATTTATTCATTTATCTTCCACCCCAATATCAAGAAGGCTTTCTAAATATAAAGTTAGAGCAACCTGCTACTCTTAACTTAGAAAAACAATTTTATATGCTGACATTTCTTTTCTTTTTTAACATTCAATTATATGAATAATAAATTAAATCTAAAATAATCTGATTCTCAATTTCAATATCAAGACTTAAGAGTAAGCTAGTGAACAAATCTAGTTACATGTTTAGAAAAAAAAGTAAATTTTGGATATAATAATAAATTGATAATTATGTACTTCATTAACAAACACAAGGGGAACAATATATCCTAAAAGGAGAAAAAGTGATCAAGCATACATTGGCCACTCAAAAGGGTAATGTCACATAAAAAAATATCTAGAAATATCTATTTATTCAAAAAGCGTTATGCTTTAATTTGAGCATATATAAACTAACAGGAAACAAAACTTTTAGAACTTGTAAAAAGTAAGAAAGTTACTTACCCCAATATTGTCAACAAGCATTTTATCTAATCCTATTGGCCCCAGAGAACTTTTCACAATGTTAGCAATCGCACAAGCAGCTGACACTAAATGATATAAACATACACAAGAATTATATTGAGTTTAAAGTAATTAAATTTTTTTTCTAACAATAAATAACTAAAATAATATCAATAAACAAAATTATTGACACAGTTTAATAAGCTATTAAATGTGCTAGACATAAATATCTACTACTCTAACTCAAATTATGTAATTACTGCAATTATAAATGCCTCATAATATCTCTTTCAAGATACACAATTTTAGTCAATAAGTAAAATGAGGATCTTGTTTTTATATATCTTGAATCATATGGACAAATAAACATGGTATCGGAAAATGACAAAACATGTCATTCCATTCATAATCTTATATGATAAATGGAATATTCAAGGAGTATCTAGAAAAAATTAATTTTAGGACCCTTGAAAGAGGTATTAAAATTTAAGGAGTTTTTAAACATAGTAGCATCTAATTTTAAACTTTCCCATGGTCACAAACATACGTAATACAATGCAGTTAAAATTGACATTAAGTAAAAATAAATTAAACTAATCATGAATTCTGTACTATATACTTATCAGGACAGTACAGATACATAATTCATTTCTCAGCTCTATTACCCAAATGGGACTTGTTTCTAACATGGTTGCCACTGGCAGGAAAAATGTAATACCAACTGTGTTCTACCTTAGATATATATAACTTTAATTAAGTACATACATCTTTGGTCACACTTTTAAACAGACTTAATTTTCAGAATTTCAGACCACATCTCATACATTTGAAGTATAAACATGCAATTTTAAGAATAATTAATTTTTCCCCTAATTTTTTTATTAAATGCTTTCTTTCTATTTTGATACAAAACAACCACATACATATATATTCAAATCCACTCTCTATATCATGGTCCTTTGAGCCTCCATAGGAAGAAAAATGCCTCTAGATTTAACCAGTGATTCTGAATCTAATAGAAACAATTGTCAAGTTCCTACTGTTTCCCACTGAGACCCAATCTGGTGAATTATGCCGAATCTGTAGAGTTTCTGTATAAAATGCATATATCTTTGAGTAAATAGTCGAAAGATACATTCAACAAGGGCAAAAATGATTATAAGTCAAAATTTAAAGACCCCCTTGAGCTAATAAGTTTTCTGAAACAAATTTTAAAAAAAGAACCGGGCACAATTTTCTAAACTAAAATAGATTACGCTCGATATATTTTTCAATGCTTTGTACTATAGTTAAAAGCACAGCTATACAATTGCCGCAGCGGCTCATACTATCACGATGCACAATATAAACTAATCACGATCACACAGATCTGTTAATAAGTCAACAAAAGATGGATTACAAAATAATTTTATTCAAGAAATGGCTATCTAATAGGTCAATATTCCTCAAAGTAATTTTAATAACCAGGAAAAATGAATTGTTTAAGCACGTGTTATGCGGTATATTAGGATCTGAAAGAGTTACAAAATTTTGTCTACCATTTTGAGTTCGGACAGGCTGACCAGTTGCCCTGGTACCACCAAGATGAAGCATTCCAGTAGACATCGTCAGTTCTTCGTCTGTAAATACTAAAAATTTACTTTAATTTAGCAGTTATTAATTTATGACAATGCCGGATAGAAATTTTAGCTTATATGGGAAGTAAGAAGTGTTGCCAGATTTAATGAAGTAATTTGGACTGAAAATACATGAAGTTAAGAAGAGAGTTAAGAATACAGGGAGTTAAATAGAATTACACAAAGGTTAACAAGAAGGGCTCGTCTCATGGATCAAATACAATAAGCACTGTTTATTCTGATGGTTCTGATCAAGATTAAGTAACTTGACCAAAAATTTCTTGATATAGAAATTTCTTGATATAGAAATTTTCCACAACCAGGGACCACCATGCGTTAAGTGACGTCATGCATAAAAAAAAATAAATAAACGCAAAGAGTCTGCTGAACCTGATTTGTAGCTGCGGAGAAAAGACATAGTGGTTGGTGGGCAATAAACCCAATGTGATTGGAGGAAATACGCCATCGGAGACATACGGCCATCTTGGAGACCTTTGGGGAGCAAAACTAAGAAAGCCTATGTAGATTAACATGGCCACTGTTTTACGGAGACTTTTATTCGAAATCTATTCATACTTGGAGGAATTCCTACTAAGAAAACATTTGAATATTGAAGATCCGTGATTTTTGAAAATGCCGTTTTTAACGAGAAAAATAATAAATATTATTTAGTTTCGAATGTTGCTATGCCAAAAGCTATTAGAAGGTGATATCCGTATGCAAAGAAAATATTATGAATGCCCATATCAAAACTGTATCAAAAAGATTCCAAATCATTTAGGGATTGTTAGAATAGTTTTTTTTCTTGTGCTAGTTATCAGCTTTGTGACTACGTAAGGTATTTATACTTTTTGAAAGAAAATTTAAAGGAGAGGATTTAGATGCTGTAAAGTCTTCTCAATTGCAGACGTTTTATTACGACATGCTTGTGTTAATGCATCAAAGAAAAATAAAACTTCTAATTTTATCTCTGAATTTTTTACTTCTCAAATCTTGTTTTGTATTTTTAAAAACTTATATGCTCTTCTAGAGTTCAGTAAGTATTTAGAGATATTTATAAATTTGACTTCTTTTTATTTGAAGTACAAAATTTACCCCACTTAGATAATTTTCGAAGAACTTTCCTGAAGGTCATCGAAATCAGTAAATAATCATCGTTTAATTAAGTGCGAAATGGGAAGTTTATATTCTATAGGTCATAATTAAAAATTATTAAAATGCTTTATTGCAAAAATGAAATTGTTTGTTTTTATTAAGCGTTTATGCAATTTGTCTCTTATACCTAGTTAACTGGTGTTACACTTTTGAAATACATTAAATTATATCTATTCTTATGTATTAAGTCTTGCTGGCTGATAAATTTTTGAAAAAGAAAATAGATATCAAGAATCCTGTGGATCATCTCAATATAACTATCGAGATATAAATGAATTGTTTATATTATTTTTGTGTTTGCTAACGGGAAAATTCTTTGATTGTGAAATTTCAGTATTACTTCAGTCTAATACTGGATAATTTCATGTAGGATATTTTGTCAATAAAGCACTCTCAGTATGTAGTCAGTAATTTATTCGATTTTTATCACTAGATACTATTTTCTGTAGTCGTTAGATGCTGTTATAAATTGTTAATGATAACATTTCACCCATGAACTCACTCTAACCCCAATACAGCAAGATTAGAAGGAGGTAATAGAAAAAAACTGGAAGTGTTAAAACTCCGAGTCAAAAGTTGTATAGAGTTTACAAGTTAAAAAGTTTCTAACTTAGTTAATATGTCTCATACTCATGGTTATCTAAGTAAGAAACCATTTAGTCAACTTTGATGTAAAATAAATTTATATAAAACAAAACTTGCAGCAGATACAAAAAATTCGAATTAAGATAAATAATTCTGAAGTTAGATTTTGATATAAAAATAAAGCAATTGTTATAGGAAACAGGTATAGGGTTTTTTACTTTATTTACTTTTCTTCGAACGCGGAGGCACTTTGTCACTAGACATTCGCCTGTATGTACACCGCGAAACTGCTAGTCATCCATTTAATAGCATTGTATAGGTGGCCAGCACTACCCCCTACAAACCGGCCCGGTAATTTAGAACCGAGTCAAGTGACAAGACCGGTACACTTGAGCCCGCACCTCCAGAGGTAAATTTGAGAACTTGGAGGACGACATATTTTTCTTCCACCAGCCACCATTAGTGTGGATTTGTCAGCGACGGGCATCGAACCAGGGACGTTCAGATCACTGGTTCGCTGCCTTTGCCAGCTGGGCCACCACGCCCTGCATGCTCCTTTATCGATTTCAGGACATGCAGATAATGCATTTCCGTCCTCTGGGAGAATAACATAGGCCACCATGGCGGACGTGACGTCACATTTCGAGCACGTAATACGTGCTCGAAAATGGAGATAGTAAGAAGAAACGTCTTTATTATGGCTCTTTTCGGTATACCTGGGCCAAAGGCTTTAACTCCAGTGATGACAAATAATTTGAAATTAATCCAGTGATGAATAATAATTTGAATTAATTTGAATAAGGGTCCCTGTGATATTGGTCAGAGGTTTTTAAGATAAAATTACTTTACAATTGATTATTGTGTTGAGTTAAGAGAAGTTAACAATTAACTAGGAATAGTTAATTTTAAAAGTTAGAAAAGCAGTAAGAGTTAGAGGGGGTTTCAGGGGTAGGAAGAGAAAGGGATTTTTTAGGAGATTGGGGGAAATTAAATGCGAGATTGGCAAAGGTGAAAATCTGCCACAGCCAGGAGTCATTGAATGTTAAATGACATGCGCTGAGGGTAAAAACTCAGTGGGTCCATTCAGCGTCATGAGCACGCTGAAAATTTCGCACAAGCCATTATACTAAAATCATGTCCCGCTTGGAAAAATAAATCTGAGTCCATTCATTATTTATATGCATTAGAGAAAGAAACTATTTATTTTTGCTCATCTTTGAAGTAAAATTTCTTATGCCGCGGTAGCGTAAGTTTACTCGGACGAGGCTAAAACTGAAACTCTTTCCGAAGCAAGAAGTAAGAGGGAAGAGAAGGGGAAAACGTTCATACCCTCTCTATTTTTGTTGAAATTAAATTTCGTTAGCCGCGGTAACGTAAGTTTACTCAGGTGAGGTGAAAAATGATACGGTTCCTCTAGCAAGAAGCTGAGATTGGAGGGAGGGGAAATGTCATATACTCTCTATTTTTGTTTTATTTTAAACAATAATAAATAATTACAACACAGCGGACAATAAAATAACGTGCTATAACAAATTAGCACTATCTAACATATAAATACTTCGATTCTAGAGTTTCATCTTCAGGCAGCGACATTTGAAAGCGAATTTACAAAATATGAATTTTATAGTCGCACTCTCCCGATCAAAAAGCACTAACAAAATCCCGAAAATACTTCCAACAATAACAAAATACTTCCTAAACCTAAAAATTTTGAGAAAAGCGAAGAATCGACCACTGCTTGGCACGATTTTCAAAATCGCCAACTTGGTGCGCTCTCGTGTGTTGTTTCCTGAAGTTGCAACATCTCCAGAAGACACTACGCAAGAGCGTATCATTTAAGATGGCAAAAAACTAAAATAAGTACAAAAAAGTAGTTGAAAAAATTTTTAAAATGTGAAAATCGTTGCAAAAACATGGTAATTTTTAAAACTTAAAATCGTTACAAAACACTGAAAAATTAAAATACTTTCACTTACCTTAATGTAAAAAAAGGCTGTTTCCCATAACCCCCCCCCATTTATTTTTTAAACTATGATGAAGACGGCCAGGACATATCGACGTCTAAGACAGCGTCATCATCAGAATCATGATAAAATTCTTCATCGGACGCTGGATCGCGTAAAGTGGGAGGATAAATACTTGCAATATCGGCAACAAAACTTTTAAATATTTCGGTGCTAACGGAGTGGTCATGTCTTTTTCTCCAGATAAATTCATACAGATATGAATCAAGCATTTCTTCTGTTCGATTCGTAGAATTTCCCAGAAATCGTTTGATTCCTGCTCACAGACCCTCAATGGTATCCGTGTACGCACCTGTTACCGGGCACAAGTACGTCAAACTGTGGTTTGCCTCTAAATGCCAAAATCCTTCGTCTTCCAGTCATTTATAGGCAGCCCAACAGTCTGAAATGATTTTGGTACCAGGCAACACCCATTCAGTAATTATACCAAGCAAGAAAGCACTCATTCGATTCGGAACTACTTAAAAAAAAAACATCTATGCGTATCTCTCTCAATTCCTCCAAACACCCATCTCAACTTTAACGAGCCTGCTTCTTCCATAATTCATCTTCTCAAACTTGCTTTTATCCACCTCAAAAATCTTATCCAATCCTCCAATCTTGCAACTATCTCTCACCAAAACAGGAATGCATACTTCCCCTTAGAAATTATACCAATCGATTACTGTAAAAGGATTACTCGATAAAAGGATTCGCAGTACAATGCGTGTCCGGAAACGCCACGTGAAAGACCTAGAGAGTAAAGAAAGTGGAAAGGTTCACAAAGGAAAGAAACACAAACAAATGTAACACGTCCTTTATTAAATCAACGTGTCACAGCAAATGCTCGAAAGAGCGACCACCAACTATAATACAAGCTTCACATCGCCGCCGCATGGAACGGCGTACATTTCCATAAACACCAACCATGTCCTGCACATCTCCAGCAGCAACAGCCAATCTGGCGACGAGATCGACGTCGGAGTTCCACGGGGGGTATCGTAGATGATGCTTTTCAAGTGGCCGCACAGAAAGAAATTTAAGCAGGGCAGATCTGGTGATCGTGGCAGCCAGGGAACAGGTCCACTTCGTCCAATCCACTGGTGTCGATAAGTAGCGTCCAAGTAATTCCTGACATCACGGCAAGTGTGCCGGCGCTCCATAGTGTTGGAGTGTTTTCGCGAAGCAGCGAAGGAGCATTTTCGCTTTTGCAAAGCTGTCTGGGCACTAGTTTGAAAGTTTGACGATTCGGTATTTCTCTGTTGGGAAATCGTTCCCTATGCTACTTTTGCGCAGCTCTCCCATTTCCATTCGCAACCCCATTCTTCAGATGGATATCTTCTACTTCAGCATACGTAAGTCGCTGCATGCTGTATGAAATCACAGCGGTGAATGACAGTTTCCCGCATTGCCGGCTTGTTTCGACTGCTCTACACAGCGCCCTCTACCACATTCACACGGCGTTTCCGGACACGCATTGTACAGTGAATCCTTTTATATTCGTCAACTCTAACCCCCTTTAAATTTTGGCCAGACATTTTCCGATCACCCTGTATATATATATATATATATATATATCGCTCTTTGAAAATTTTCACTGAATATTTTAAGTCCAAAGCATGCAACTCTCGGTTTGAAATTCTATGTCGGTAATAAATCCTTTGAATTTTGTTCTCTGGCGCGACTTCTCTAATCGCGTAATGATCCATGGTTATTGGAAGTTTTCAGCTTAAGAGATGCGTCGCTCACGTCTCTGAATTTTTCCACCACTTCCAGCACGGGTCGCTTGATAGTTCTTTCCCATCCTGGGTTTGATCCTAGCGTGTAACATCTTTGCTGCTCACTGTCCTCTGTGGCTCGTCTTCGGCTTTTGAGAATTTAATCTTTATATTTTGCTTCTTATTTCATCTTATATTGGAGCATTTTATTTTGACAAGTCTTGCTAATTTATTTTTTGTGTGTTAACTTACTCAATTCTAATGTTTTTATTTTTATTTTTGTAAATTTTTCAATTAATTTTGTAAGTTAACTTTACCTTTAAAAAAAAGAAAAAAAAATGACTTAATTCATTTCTTCTTGGACCATGAGTGAAATCTTCAGTGCCTCCCATACCCATACGAGGATAAAGGGCTTTCTTAGCCCTTTTAGGAACCTCACGAAAACTTTATGTCCATGTCCATGTCCATGTCCACCACTTCCTGAAAACATCGTGACTCCTCCTACTGAAAATGGGTTCATTATATTATGTAATAGCGATGATTGTGACCACTAAAGTTGGGGGGGGGGACCTAGATAGATTCAGGGCCGACCAGAGACTTTACGGGGCCTGGGGCAAACTTCTGTTGGGGGCCCCAAGATAAATAAAAAATGCAAAGAGACGAAAACACACATTCAAATTAAGTTACTCATACTTAAAATTTTATTACATGAATGATTAACGTAATTATTATATTTCATTGCACTGCTCTCTTGTTATATTTTCGGAGGAAATCTAATAAATAAATTTTTAAAAATTATTTTGGGCCCCAATTGTGCCCCAGTTGCCCCCCCCCCCTCTGGGAGGCTCTGGATAGCTTAAAACATTGCAAACATTATTTTCTTAGTAATATGAATCTCTATAAAAACAGTGTTTTGTCGCATCAGAAAAGCATAACAATTTTATCATACACGCACAAGTGTAATATTACTAAAATAATTTAAATTCATGTTTTAAAAAATATGTATTTTCTCTCAATTTCATAATTGAATTCAGCCCTTTAAGAAAGGAATAATATTTCAGCGTAAATCACTGTCACGGATGTAATAAAAATGATAGTTTATAGGAGAGAAATGCACTTGGTCAGCCGCTATGAATTAGAAAAGTTTTTGACATTTCAGCGTACCTACGATTGATTCATTCCGTCTTATTTTATCGGAAAAAGTTTGCTTTTTAATTTTCAAATGATTTCAGTAACTAAATATTTCTGAAAAACCATTGTGTTTTTCTTTAGTTTCAAATACTTTTGTTGAGAAAGTTTCAGCTAGGTAACGCTACTGTGCCTGAATGATTGTAGATGGCGGCGTTTGGTGGTGCTGCTTTACTAAGAAAAGCTCGTACCCTCTCTACTTCAAGTACACTGGTGAAATAAATTAAGAGAATTTGCATATTTTAACGAATTTCATGAAAAGAACTGAACTGAATGTAAAACCACTGCTTCTAGACAAAAATGCAAATCTTGTACGTCAAATACGTAAGCGTACACGTGTGTGTAGGCGGAGCCAGTAGAGAAACAGGCTTTATAAGCGCGCGTAAGTTAAGACGCATTTCGTTCGCTAGCACACCTCGGCGAATTTCTTGGTGTTATTTTGCAGCAATCAGTTAATTTGAAATTGTAACAGTAAAAATGAGTAACCACCAACGTTTAGGTGATGGAATGAGGTGGCGAATTGTGGGGAGGCTAGAAGCAGGCCAATCTCAAGTCCAAATTTGTAGAGAGTTCAATTTAACGCCCAGCGTCAGTTCCAGGATACTGGATCCATCGAGAGAAAGCCTGGGCAAGGCCGTCCAAGAGCCACGACGGCCAGAGAAGATCGCCATTTGTCGATTATAGCGAGGCGTAACAGGAGTGCTACAGCTTCTCAGCTCTCTCGTGACTTGTATGCAGCCACAGGAACCCGTGTATAAAGGGTGACTGTTTCCAAAAGATTTCATGAGAGAGGGTTGTTTGTAAGAAGACCTGCTGTTTGCGTCCCGCTCACTTCTACGAACAGGAGAATCCGTTTATCATGGTGCAGAGATCATAGAGATTGGAGTATGGATCAATGGGTGACCGTTCTCTTCATTGATGAGTCCCGGTTCATCCTAAACACCGATTTTCGCCGTACCTTCATATGGAGAGAACCAGGGACCCACTACCTACCCTCCAATGTCCGCGAAATCTACCATTATGGCGGAGGAGGTTTAATGGTCTGGGCAGGCATCATGTTGGATGGCCACACACCTCTCCATGTCTTTGAAAGAGACACTGCGACTGGTGTGAGGTATAGGGATGAGGTCTTGGAGCCCTATGTTCGCCTTTTCAGGGGTGCAGTTGACTCTGAGTTCATTTTAATGGACGATAACGAGAGGCCACATAGAGCTCTTCTGGTCGACGAACTTCTAGAGAGTGAGGATATTCGCCGGATGGATTGGCCCGCCAGATCTCCAGACCTTAACCCTATAGAGCATGTCTGGGACGCTCTGGGGAGGGCAATTGCAACTGGCAACCCCCCTCCGAGAACCTTCAGGGAATGAAAACAGCGTTGCTGAATGAGTGGGACCAATTGCCACAGGAAATGATAAACTGCCTTATTTCAAGTATGAAATCGCGCTGCGAGACATGTATATCTGTAAGAGTGGACCATGCCCCCTATTAACCCATCTATTAACCCATTTTTTTTGTTTATTCTGCAACCGCTTTTTCATACCTTCCGACTCCAACGAGTGTTACGCACGATCATGTGTGTGTATTACAGTTATTGAATGGTTATTTGTTTTGTATTGTATCAATGTATGTACATAACAAATTTCATTAAAATCGGTACAGTAGTTCTAGAGATAATCGACAAAGTCTTCAAATTCTCTTAATTTCTTACACCAGTGTATGTATATACTTGTAGAAGAAGATTTTGATATGCTGGCAGAAGTGCTATTTCGAACAAGCTTGATGCTCGTATTCTTGATTGAGGTTTTAACCCTCATGGTCACCATTTATTTTGTGTGTTATTAAAATTGTTTGTTATTAAAATTGTTTGCAGGTTTAACCGTACATCGGATTACTTGATTATTCTTTGAATATACCACTAAACCACTTTCGATTTTGTAACACTTTTAAATAACAATAATGACATTCTGCTCAATAAATCCCCTTTTTTTTAAGATGTTAAAATAGTTCTGAATGTTAAAATATCATACATCAGTGTTTTAAATTTTGGATCTTTGTTTGTTTGCTTAATAATAAATTGGAAAGATTATTAAAAATTAAAAAATATATATGCAATTATGCTTGTCATACTAATTTGAAAACCGAAGCTGTTTCAGAGCTTGCAATCAATTAGAAATTTTGATTCTTCAAGAGTGTTTAAAGGTTCAAATAAAATATTATCAAAACTTATCCTCTACTTGGTCTTTCATGAATCTACTAATCTGATTCCTTAAACTTTTATGATTTATCCTCTCCAATGAAAAATGATAGTTTCTTTCTAATTATGGGTAATATGACACCTGCATCAGCTTTTAAGCCTAAGCGTTATACACACGCTTAAACTTAAGGCCTGTTCACGTTGCATCCGAAGTGTTGTGTTATGTTATGTTGGATCCAGGATTGTTGACATTCACCTGTGAATGGTTTGATATGTCACGAGGTCAATAAATTGAGTTCTGTGATTAGTTAAAATTTTTAAAGCTGACGTTACGGAAAGCTCTGGATTCAATGTGAACGGGCCATTACATTGTATCCATTAAATTTTTATAAAAAAAGAAAGAAATATCTATTAGAAAAGCATAATTTTACTGGGGTCAATATATCTATGGAAAGAATACAGGGATTATGTACGACAAACAAACAAACAAATAAAAATGCAGTCAGTGGTTCATGAACTTATTAACACCACATGAATTTTTTTTCTCCAGAGCCGAAAGTGTCCAAAACGCTGCAGTTAGGAAAAAAGTGAACTCTACCAAAAGGACACTTTTAAGTTATTTCTCATTAAGGTGGTAGAGGCTGGAATTTTTGCTATTTATACTCATTTTAATGTGATTTTATTTCAAGAAATATGTTTTTCCATGAATATGACTATACAGTTAAAATAGATTTGAAAAGTTAGAAAAGTTTTAAATTCAATCTGATTTAAAAAACTCAATTCAATTTGACTGAAAACTTTTCTACTCAAAATTCAAATCTCGTTTGGTTTTCGATATATGTGAAGTACCAATAACTCTTTATCCATAATCTTTTTACTCTTGTGTATGTATAAGATTTCAATAATTTGTCTTCAGGATTTATAAAAACTTTATTTTTAAAATTTTTATAAAATTTTATAAATAATATTATAAATAAATGTGTTTTATTTTTAAATTTTTAGCCAAAGTGCTAAAAATCCTTATTTTTTTCTCAATGTAAATTTTCTTCAGGAGTGAGTCCTTTCAGAATTTTTGCTCATCAAAAATCTCAAAGACTTTTTAATGAAAATAGATCTAAGAAACAATTTACAGAACTTCACTGAGGTACACTTAAACTTAAACTCACGGCGCAACAGTCCGATGTGGAGCAGGGCCGGCGGTACCCATCTCCGGTTTCGTAACCGTGGGCTTGGGGTGCCATACAGCATATGTCTCAGTCAGGTGGTCAACCTGACGTGGGACCCCCATAGTTTAGTTCTCAAGTATGCTTGGTCATCATTTTATCGACCCACTGAAGGGATGAAAGGCTGAGTCGACCTTGCCCAGTCACAGGGTTGAACCTGTGGCCTGGACCTGTGGGATGGCAGCTTGACGCTTTTAACCTGAGGTACACTGGCAACTGACGCTTTTAACTGAGGTACACTGGCAAGGAGTTTTAGATATACCCTGATAAAGATGGGAAATCATGAAAAATTCCCTCTCCCGAGTTAGCCTGTTAGATCCGAGCTCCACATGTATATATAGATGTATTTGTATGTATATGTAAAATTTCAAAGTAATTGTCCTCGGGATTTGTATCAGTTTTAAAGTTGTAATTATCAAAGTACAATAATTACAAGATAAAAAGAACTTTTTATATGCCATGTTTTTAAATTTTCTGTTGAATCATATAAACTTGACAATTCTATGTAATAATAAATACTTTAAAAAAATTTTTGATGAACTATCCCATCAACTTGAAAGAAAATGAAGTTAATTGGAAGTTAACTTGCGTTTAACTTTTCGTTCCCGTCCCGGCCGATAGATGGCTACACCAGTCTACAAAAATAAATTAACTGAAAAAGAATTCAATTATGCTTAAAGATAGCTAAAAGTATTAAAATAATGCATTGTCATCGTGTTCTGAGCTATTCTAAAAGTTTCAAATGTCTAGCTAGTCGGGAAGTTAGTTAAAAATCGATTGCAAAATTTGTACCGGACAAACACACACACACACACAAACAAACAAACAAACAAGAAAGCGAGTTAATAAAAACATGGGAAAAATGCGACCCCGTTTAGATGTACCCAGGGTACGTTTCCGAAATATAACCTTTTGTATACCTTTTCAGGATATATATGGACAGGGTTATGAAAGCACATTTCAGGTAATTAACAGAGATTTTAGAAAAATTCATGCGATCGTCTGCTAAGGCAGGGAATTAAATCTTCTAACCTTCCTGTCGATGTTCTTACAAACTGAAATATTCCAGTGAATTTGTTTAACTCACACTTTTCATGTTCCATTTTTTTACTTTTTTTCCTGTTTTATTTAATTAACCAACATAAAATGCTTATCTGCAGATATACTTTTTTTCATTTCTTTATTTATTGTCTCTTTTTTTACAAACAATGATGAATCTTTCTGCTCCGTGGATATTTTTCTTTGGGGTTATTTACATTACATCCGACAGCAACAGTACCAAGTGCATCGAGAAGTTTTAGACAGTCACAGGACTACACACTATTAGCCACGCAGTTGTTGACATTTGTGATTGGTTAAAATATTTTTTAACTGAGTAGCACTGATGCCGATGGATGTTATGTGAACAGTCCCATATGCTCTCCTAAGGGTTCATTATAGTGTCCTACTTCAGTCGAGTCCTACTGTAACCACCATGTGCAAGGACAGAGATTCGAGACTGTGCCTCCTAAGTTCGAGGCTGGTATCCTCCCAAATAAATTATTCCAGCGTATTTGTCACTTTTTGTGCTTTCTTCTTCGCAGGCTAAAAAGTGTTGCTGGGACAAAAATTAATTTTTTATGCCTTGAATAGACGCTTTAAAGATGTTCAGATACTCTAACAGAAATTAAAATAGTGAATGTGTAATGAATCTTTTCATATTTTCTAAGAGTCACAATATTTAGGACTGGCAGTTTTCTACTGCGTTGATAGGCACGCTTACTGAATTTGATCCTGGATCTCATAAGCCCGATATTCTTACCAAATGAACTATCTCAGAAGATCTAAGTAACTCTTACTTTTAGAGTTTTCCTATACGCAGTTTCAATTCAGTTGCTAAAGTAAAAATTACATACACACACATACATATACATACATACATGCATATATACATATATATATATATATATATATATATATATATATATATATATATATATATAGCTTCCTTTTTTCTATATATAATTAATTTATCTCTTATATTTCCATCGCTTTATGTTATAATTGCGCTAACAATAAAACATAAGAGATGATCAAGAGCCGCCTTCAGATATATGTTTTGTACGACGCTACCAAACATATTATTTACTAATATATTATGATCCTTCCTCAAATATTATCAGAAAAATTCTTGATACGTTGAAAAAAAAGTTAGATTACCACTTAGTCATCTTAAGGTTGAAATTCACAATCCGAGATTTCAAAGAAATGCCAGGATGCTTACTTTGAATCTCACATCACTTTCCGTTATTGACATGTGGTAGATACAGCATACTTTAGTTTACCATGGTGGCGTCTTTTGGACCCATTGTTCATTTGAGATACATAAGTACTGAAGTGAGTTTGAAGCTTCTTTGTAGATAGTAAATTAAGTATCACATATATAGGTTCCGCATATGTGGTACTTAAATAGTAAATGATTGAATCTATTGCAATAGGTAATCTACACGCTGTAGTGGATAGAATACTCAACTTTCAGTTGGTATGTCATTTCAAAGCGAATTTCCTTTACATAGTATATCGGAGTGGTTTTTCCATTTCCATACATTTTGTTTCTGTTAGAGATATTCTTTATATTAATTTGACAAATCCGAAGAAAGTTTAATTTTTATGTCAGTGGGCGAAGTGTTTGACCAATTGTTGGAATGCTGGCCTTGGATACGAGAGTTCAGATTCTTGGATACTCGGGTTCAATTTCTGCTGTTGCCATGGGTGATTATAGACGTTCGAAATTGACTTTAAACTATAGATACTGCTTTGTATCGCTCTCGCACAGTAAATCGAATTAATGTTACCCCTTCCCCCCAACAAACAAACAAACACAGCAACAACCCTTTTCAAGAAAGGAAATACCAGCTTGCCGGTCAATTTGATTACTAT
This sequence comes from Dolomedes plantarius, assembly GCA_907164885.2. NCBI lineage: Eukaryota > Metazoa > Arthropoda > Arachnida > Araneae > Dolomedidae > Dolomedes > Dolomedes plantarius. Next base: position 51,120,139 of record OU015493.1, on the reverse strand, counting down.
ATATCAGTTCTATAAATTTTTATGCTTGTATTCATTCCCCTCCTTTATACACTGACCTTTATACTCCTTTATACGCCTTTATACTCTGACGAGTTTTTAAAACAAATTATTTTTTGACTACTATTGTGTCTAATATCTTTCGTGTACACATGACCGTATTTAAATATGAAATAAAAATTGAAGCTCTGCACATTTTTTAACAAACACTGTAAGCAAAAATTATTAACTGTTCATTATTACACTGTCCTTGGCAAAAGTTCTTAAAGCTTCAGCCGCAAAAGCTAATAAGTAGATTCGATTTTTTAGACCGAAAAATTCGCGCTCATACGTATAATCTGTGTGCGATCTATCAAGTCATAGTTTAATGACTACATTATGCATTTTGACAAATTTGAATTTTGTATTGACGGCGTCTCAAATAGATCGTGTTCATTCCGAAGGAACAGTAGCGAGACACTCACCTGTTACTCGCCGCCGAGTGAAATCATCGTATTTTCCAACGCAATCGAAAAAGGGCGGTGGGAGCGGGGCTGTGAATTTCAGATGGTTGCGCTCCGGAGATGAAATCCGTTTTACCCAATGAATGAAAGAAAACTCTTTTCAGGATCAGTCTTCTCATCTATAATCGGTCTGGGGTGTCAAAAATGTCTCCTGTCTCAGAAATGTCTGCAAAGGAGGCGGGGTGACGTCTTCTAAGAGAGACGAGAAAAACAAATCGCTTTCAAGAATAAGGCAAAAAAGGATACGCGGATCTTAATTTGTGAGTGGAAGTGACTACATATGACTACTCACTGTTGACTTTTATTTTTTTACAAGGTAATTACAAGGTAAATAATATTTTCCTCCTTACTTCCTTTGCTCGGCACAATTAATTATATAGCAGAGAGAAGAATTGAGTTACATTTAATTCGTACTTATGTACTTAATTTTGATGTTTTCTTAAAATCGTGGAAATATTTTTAGTAATTACATTAAAGAACAAAGGATTAAAAGAATATCCTTTTCTCAAAGAATATCATTCTCAAAGAATATCATAAGAGAATCTCTTTCCCAAAATTACTTTTCCTATGTAAAAACTTTTTAAAAAAATTATGCCTAATGGAGTGATTCTAACTACGAATCTCTAATATTATTCAATTTTAAAGCGCTAAATATTATAGAGTTCGGATTTCCTCAATTATGCTTTAAAATAGGATTTTAGAAAGGTGTGCTAAAATTGCTGAAGGATTTTGCATGAACAATGCATTGGAGATAATATTTCAAGGTTTTATAATAACTCATTAAAACATTCGACATTAATTAATTATTTAAACGTTAGATACGGGTAACAATTTTCCAGTTCATTTTTATTTTCATTTTTGTGTTTTTGGTGAAAGTTTAAACTTTGAATCATAATACAAAATTAATTCGTTCATTGTAGTGTTTCATTCTCAAATTTTTCTTGTTTGTAAGCATGAAATCAAATAAACTCTTCTAAAGATTTCTCTTTAAAGATTTTTCTCTTTAAAATATTTGCTGAGCATGTAAATTTTTTTACCAGTTATGAAAAAAAAAATTGATTATTTTATTTTACATTATGAATGAAAAACTACCAACTAAGATTTTTTATATTTTCATATGACTTGTAGTAAGTCATATGAAAATATAAAAAATCTTAGGGGTCCTTAAAATCCTTAAGGGTTAAATAATTAGTTGAAATTTGGAGTAAATAATGGGGCTTAAAATTATTACAGAGGTTTAATGTATGAAGAATAAGAAGTCAACTTTAAGACTTTAAATATTTACCCTCGAAATGTAAAAAAAAATCAATTTGATGATATTTCTTATTTACGGAATGCCTTTTACGACATATCGTTGCGAACATTTTGACAAATTAGTTTCTACAAAAATTATTTTTATTTTACCTATAGCATGTCAGTCATATAATAGTTTTCTTTTATACCAACGTGTGGCGCCACTTTCATATGTTTTCGCTAAAAGCGTTTTTGACTATAGGTTCTAGTGCTTAACAGCTCTATCCGATAGGTATTTGTTATTTTGTCTAAAAATTTAATACCCTAAAATTTACTGCTTGAGACTATTATTTCGTTGGATATAAAGATGTTTACGGTTTGAAAAATTACTGCAAACTTTTTTACTGTAAAGAAATGTTTTTCTTGAATTTAAATGGTTTTGAAAACCTAGCGGAAGTACTGTGAAGCACGGATTCCACAGTAACTGAACCGCGTAGAATTTTCTGCCGAGTCTAGGTGATAGGCTCTTTTGGGCTTCATGCAAGGTAGATAATTAGACAAGCAAACATGAAGACCATACTGAGAGCTTCATCGCCGTTATATTTTACAAAAAGATTTAAAATATGTGATCTCAGAATATCCTTCATAAATCTTCATCGGTTCCTTTGCTTTGCCATGTTTTATGGTAAGTTCCTATCAATTTTACTTTCGCGAAATTTTTACTTATGATGAATTGAAAACGATTGTGTATAATCAGCAAAATTTTTCTGAATTTATAGCATGATAAGGAATGGTTATTTTGTTAATATATTCAAAATTTTAAAAAAGTGCTAACAATTTAAATTATAGTAGAGATAAATAAATATGTTTAATGGGGTTCAATCGTATGCATGTATTATTTTGTGAAATAGTGCGAGTATCTACGTTTTCAGGGGAGATAACATTTTGCATGAAGGAAAACTTAACAAATTAATTGATCATAAATTTTCGGAGAAAAGAAAAAAAAGCTGTTTTTTTATATTTAAAATTAATAGCAACTTGTATAACTAATCCAAACAGAATTTACCCTCGAATTGTTAAAACAAAATCACATTTTACATATTTTACGATACTTACATACACTGATATATATATATATATATATATATATATATATATATATATCATATCTGTTAGAATGCATTGCATTTTTTTAATAATAATAATTTTATTTTATAAATCTTATGAACATAAAGGTGTAGTTTTGAAATGATTTTTGCTTATTTTAACGTATGTTTACGCTGTACTCAGAACAGTTTTTTCCCATTCTTAGCCAATAAAATATCTCAAATTAAAAATATATTTAGCACTTCTGGGAATTTACCTGTTAAAAGTTCGTTACTGCACATAATTATTTGTTTACTGTAATTTTCATCCCTTTGTTAATTTTATTAGTATAAATCATCGGAAGATGTCAAATGATTCAAGCGTGTCTATTTTATAAACTGCAAGGATGAGTTAAACACACATTTTTAAAAATAATCAAATTTTTATTTTTTAAATTCCACAAGTCTGTTTTATCTATTTTGAGCCTAAAAAAAAGTTGAAAGAGCAAAATATTAGACTAAACTAATTTAATTCTTTTCGTTTCAGCTGTAACAGCAAGCGATGCTCCCGTCTTGAATCCCCTTCTTGTGCCACCCAACATAGCGATCGGTGACAGTACCGTAATATTGTGTACTACTAAAAGGGGCAGTCAACCCTTGGACTTCAAGTGGCTACACAATGGCAAAGAAGTCGGTGCGATTCACTCCAAGTACAAAATATCCTCCATGCAAACGAGCTCCCACATCTCCATCGGGGCCATACAAGCGTCTGACATCGGCAATTTCACGTGTGTTGCAAGAAACGCTTTTGGTGAGGACAGCAAGACTGAAAATGTCTTCATGGAAGGTAAGGAATGTATGGACTGTGCACAGGTGAACCTACGCAGTAAACTTTGATAATGCTGTGTTGGTTAATTTTGAGAAAACGAACAGTTTCTTATGCTCTTTGTAGTAGTGTTTGAATCATAAACTTAAACGTTGTAAACCTACCGAATAATACAAGCTTAAGTAATAAACTTAAAGATTTTCTTTCTGATTTATATAAATATTTTCCAGCCTATTGTAAACAACTGATATTTTTGTCATTTCCCTGGTCTCTGAAAACAGTTTCAATGATCACATTGGAATATTTAAAACAAACAATATCATTAAATAAACAACTATCTGATTGACAAAAAGATATAGATGAATAAAAGGCAGGGATTACATAGGGAATAAAATTCCTGTATAAAGTTTTAATAACGCACTTCTGGACTGAATTTGTAATAATTTTTCTTTAGGTTAAAAAAAACCCAAGTTGGAAGAAATAATGTTTATATCTTGCATGAGAAATTTCCAACATTCCATATGAAAAGCACTGCTAAGGGTATATCTGCAATGTTGCACAGTATTACTATTAAATTAAGTTCACAACAATTGCATTCATTGATATTTCAGCACCGTAATATTTCTGAAATAAATTGGTAATACTCTTTTTTGTTCATAGTTTTATCCGAAAAATTTTATTAGCACTCACAAAAGGTTTTATGTACAATAGCTTGGATTAACACTTACAAGATCTTAAAAAAACTATTTACAGATCACATAACAACTTAAAATACTGAACGAGAGTTTCAAATCTTAGCCTGTAAATGTTGTTTCACAGTTGGGGATCATTTTCAGCAGGTTAAATAACTAAATCAGCAGAATTTGCATCACAAATTTTGTGAGTAAAATTTTAAAAGAATCTCTTTTGAAGAATGTGTTGTTCGGAGCAATATGATTGTATTCTCTTAAGCTTCTGGGCATAATTTCTTCAGTCCAAAATGAAGGATCTTTAAAAAATTACTGATTACATAACAACTAAGAAAATTATTTCTAAATGAGCGTTTCAAAGCTAAACCTGTAAATGTTGTTTCACAGCATGATATGATTTGCTGTTGGTTAAACAACTTAAGCGGCTTCTTAACTTTTTTGAATAAATGGATGAATAATAATTATTTTGTATGTGTGAGAGTGTGTGCGAATTTCAGATGGTTATCTAAAAAATTCCAATAGCATTCGTATAAGCTTTTGCGCGTAATTGCTTGGGTTCAAAACAGGATCTTAAAAAGATTTACCGATCTTCCAAACAGCCCAATAAATTATTACCAAGTGAACATTTTAAATCCAAGCCTGTAAATAGTCTTTCGGAGTGTGATATGTTTTTATCCCATAAATATCGTAATCGAGACAAAAATAAATAATATGAAATTAAAAATCTCTTCTTTGAGATCATTTTTATGGAAGACTGACTGGAAACCAAGGTTTTTGGAATTAAGACAAAACACCGTTTAATACAAGCGTAAATTGTTTTTCCTTATTTATAACTGAAGATTTTGCACATATTTCTAAACCTATTGATGTTTTATGGGTATTTTAAGATTTTCGATTGTATATTTTTTACTTGTATCCCATCTATTTCGTTCTCATTTTTACGGCTTTATGCAGTCACCTTGTTAATTAATATTGGAGTCATTTACCATCTGATATCAAGATGGAGTCATTTAAATCATATGATTTAACTTTAGAATGCACAAATTTCAAATGAGTTTTGTAAATTTTAATGACTTTGATGAAATAATATGTACAGTATTCGCAAAGAGCTGATTAAATTATCCCGATGATTTCATAGATAATTTTTTTTTCAAAAACTGCTTTTTTGATTTCAACGAATGATCTTGTAATTTACGCACAATGATAGATAGTAGTGACTAATTTCAATTTAAATGAATGCGTATTCAGCTATCACATACAATTTCAAAAGGGTTGTCCTCGTGATTTAACTAGTGATTTTAACGATGTTTACGTTTTGTCTTTAACAGTGCATAAAAGGCACATACTCGATGGAACAGTAAACTAATTGTTTTCATAGCAACAAAATAAGATCATGTATTGGAGCTCTACTAAATGTCTGACTGCATTTTGTACTTATAAATATTTTCTCCGAGTAACTATTTTATGTACTATGAAATTAATATATTTTACTTTATATAAAAAAGCCCTAGCGGCAGATTTGCGAGTTACACAGCATGCGAGCGACAATAGGATAGTAATTTGTTTGATGCTTCTATGCAGAAGGCTTTGAAGTAAGCGTCATGTATGGAACGCTGCTGTATGTAACGAGCAAGAAAAATTTCAAAATTTCGACCTTCACTCTGCAATGAATAAAATACAGATGCTTGGAGTGAAGTGTTGTTTTGTAGCTTTTTGCCTGCATCTATTTCATGGTAAGTTTACACTTTTATATAATTCTATGTTATTTAATTTGAATGAAACATAAATGATTTAAGCTGTACAGAAGTTTGACTGTCATTTCTCGTTTCATATATTTGATGATTGTAGTAAATGCTTAAAGTAATATTTTATTTGACTAAATAAAATAAAATGAATTTGTTGTTATAATGATTAAATATAGCAGTAACATATGTTCTGATGTGTAAGGCCACTTTTAACAGTGTTAATGTTATAAATGCACGTTCTTGACTCAAACATAAGTGATATTTTATGGAATGCAACCATAAATATATATTGTAATCGAATAATCTGAAGAATAAATGTAAATTATTAATTGAGAGTAAATTCTTCAAGATTAGCTTTAGCAATAAATTCTAATAACTCATCGGAAAAAATAGGCAGCTCGAGAAAGCTCAGGAACTATCTTATATAAAAGTTATTTTAATTTACAATGAAAGTTTTCTCATGACCATGAAGTATAGCCATTTTAGATAATTTATAAAGTCCTATTGGAAGATTTTATTTATCATATTTTCTCTCTGAGCCTAAATTTCTGTTTTTCTCTGTAGTTAATCTTTTATTATCCCACTTGAACATGAGATTCAAAAAACTTAGTTTATCCACTCTAATATTACTTCATTTCAATAAGCATCAGTGAACTTCCAATTTCCCATGGATAAGTAGATATAAATAAAAATAAAAAATGAATACGAAGCATGTAAGCTATTATCCAAAATTATATCAAAGAAACTTTGAAATCATCATAACATTTTTTATCGATATTCATTTGATTTCCTCGTATAAATCTTTTATTTTCTGTTATGAGGTATTAAAAAGAAAATATTGCTTTGGAAGACTTATCTTAGCATAGATAAAGAGTCTCCCCTTTTTAAAATAATTGCTGGTCTGTCAGTTTTTGAATTTGCTTTGATTGACCTAATATTATACAATCTGTTTTTAGTTTTGCTGTCATTTATAAATTACCTAAAACTGATAGAATAGTTTAAAGGATTTAATCTTCATAAAAGGAGACTTTAAAATTTTTATTAGCATCATCACCCGGGGGCAATAATGTCACTTATTATTATTTATCACATTCTGTCATCATCTATTTGTGCGTGTCATGATCTCTTATTCCCTATAGGGAATAATAATACTTTTCTTTGTTGTGATCTCTTGATGAACATTATCTGATGCTGAGGACAAATCACGTTTCATTTTTCTTAAAGAATACCTTTTATGCGATGAGAAATAAAAAAATTAGACATACATACTATATTAGATAAATTAAAAGTCTTGCATTACCGTCATAAAAGGGTTTCATTCTTCAAAAAGCATATTTTTTCTTCTCTTAAAACATACTATAAAACATCTAGAATAACACAAACTGCACGATTCCATGGTGCCAGATGCAATAATTTTATGCCGTACTGCTACCGTGTATCCTGCTTCACAACTGTATTCTCAGTCTAGTTGCCTGATTAAAATACATTTATCAATTGCATTTTAGTCAATTTGTTTAATTTTTCGTGATTAATATATTTCAAACGACATATCTAAAATTGTTTTCGAAGTATCTTTATGGAATTTTGTACGTACAGTATTTATTCCCTTGTTATTTATCCCTGAAACAATATTCAGTATTTTTGATTGAAAGTAAACATTCTGAAAATATTTTTCGTGCAATAAAAGTTACTCTAAAAAATCTGTTTTATACATTTAAAGTAATTAAAACGTTTAAGAATAAAAGTCTTAATAAATACAGAACACAATTTTTTTAATCTTTTCTTATGCACAAAATGGAAAATACTAAGCAATTGCCGAAGCAATTATTCCGAACCCTTGCTTCGGCATTTCGAAGATAGCGTCTTGACCCCTAAAACATCAACGCTACTTAAGGAAATCACATTTGGTTAATGCCATTTCTAAAAACTTTGTAAATCTGAACGTTTTTCGTTTCACACTTTCCAAGAAAAATAATTTTATGTAAAGTTTCATCATGCAAACTATTTCTTCTAGAACTATTTTCTTCCAGGTACACTTGCCAACGAAGCTCCAATCTTAAATCCTCTCCAAGTTCCTCCTAGCATCGCCGTAGGGGATATCACCGAAATTTCTTGTACCATTAAGAGAGGTACTCTTCCGGTCGAATTCAAATGGCTGCACAACGGGAAAGAAATCCAAACGCATTCGAAGTATAAAGTGACCACCATTAAAACCAGTTCGCATTTCTACATCGGAGAAATACAAGCTCAGGACATCGGCAACTACACTTGCATGGCCAGTAATGCCTTCGGAGTAGACAGCAAGACAGAGCACGTTTATATGGAAGGTGAATTTATATCATAAGTCATGCACGACTGTAGAGTTATTTAGTAACGGTACTGAATAAATACGATTTTCGTGAAACGGATATATAAAATTTTATTTTTAACTAGTCTTTAAAATGTTATTTCATCTAGGATATCCCTGGAACAGAACTTCCTTGGGCATTATTTAATGCATACTGAATTGTAGTCCCGTATGTAATCAATGAGTCACTTAAGCATACGTGTGTATAAGCATACGTGTGTGTGTGTACACAATAAGCATACGTGTGTGTGTGTGTGAGAAAAAGAGAGAGAAAGAGAGATATTATGCTGTATGCAGTGGTTCGGAAACAAAGGAATAGTTGGATCTGATGGAATAATTTACGCTGCATAAATAAATTATGATGTCTTTTACTAAACTGAAACTACAAGAAAGAACATAACAACAATTAAACTGCTTTGTTAGACTTTTAAAAGTTTAACTATTTCTTCAATACTCCCTATTTATCAACTGTGTCAAAAATCTTTTCCTATATGATGCTTGTGGGTGTTTTCCGTTAAATTTCAGCACTAACCAATATTATGAAGAATTATGTAATCAATTTATGTAGTAGAAATGATATTTCATGATACCTAATTTAATTTAAACCATCATAATTGTTTTTGGTATGTCAAAAATCAATCGAAAGTCTTAGACCTTTTCTGACTTTTGTCGTTATACAGTGCAAGCAATAATTACAGATATTTAATTTTATTTATTTATCAAGTGTCAATATAATGTCACTCTTATTTTTTCTCGAATACATTTCATAAAGGAAAGAAACTAAAGCGGGGGTATGCAATCTAATTTCATCCATTAAGCACTCTACAACGATAAGAATTTTTTCCGATAATTTTACCTTTCAATTTAAAACAATTATATTCATTAATTGATCATAATTGAGAGTCATTGATCATAACATATCACTGTGTGAGAAACAGTATATTGAACAAAATAATTTGTTTAAGTATCATGATATTTCGTTTTGTACTTTAATATGAAGGATTTGCAAATACGCTTTGAAATTTCAAAATTCAGAAGCTGTATTTTCAAAACTTGTCTCAATACACCTAAACATCTGACGGGTTTCAATATGCTTTAATTGTGCAATACATTTCCTTAAATACAATACGTGTATATGTTTTATATATTTATTATTTTCCGTACTGATAAATAGCACCATGATTCCTGCTATATAAAACAACGAATGGTTAAATAGTGAACAAATAATGGATATATATGTATATATATATATATATATATATATATATATATATATATATATATGATATTTTGCAAGTAATTAGTAGTTTCATTAGTTGTTTTATAGCTTTACTGTTACAGAGTTGTTGATTGTTTCATTTTATGTACATTGGTACTTTTTTGCTTCATTAAAAAGTATTTTGAATACAAAACCTTGTGTATGGTGGTATTGTATAAAGTAGTTGATATAACGAAGAAACTTCAAACCTTCTATTACTATTGAAGATGACATGTTGATATTACAGAATGAAAAGGATACTATTTCCTATTAAACATTTAAAATCCATATCTTTCATTTTTTCTTCAGAAATTTTAGGATTGGGCTTCCCAAAATTTTTGCATATTTATAAAATGCATTTTTATAGTTGTTTTTGCTATCATAAAAAACTATTATATGTGCTTCATTATTTTATCACTATATGGCGCCACTGTCATAACCAGCTTGATATTTGAGTTTTGAAATATGTTGCCTCTTTGTCTTCTCTATCGTGAGGTATTGTTGAAAATAAAATTTTGAAAGTTTATTCACGATGTGTACGGGACTGTAATTTTTGTACATTTTCAATTATTTTTTTCTTGAACTCTCAATTTCGATTTTATAGTTTGCATTTCAACTTAAACCTAATACCTAACGGCAACTTTTAAAACTATTTGGTTCGGTGGAAACCCGGCTAAAAAAAAAGATGAACTCCTCTAGAGTAATACGCCGCTTCGCTTCATCTATTTTGCACATAATACGTACGTTGTATCAAGATCCCTGGTAGAAATTTGCTTTAATAAATTTGAATCCTTTTTTTAGATTTTTCAAGTTACATAAATGCGCGATGCCATCTTGTATCCTAGTGCTACTGATATGTTTTGACTTATTGAAAAGTAAGTAATTTTTTCCTATTTACAATTTTTTTTATAATTCGACTATTGAGTAAATAGCAGAAAAGTTGACTAAATTTTAAAATCGATAGAAATTCGTTTTATTATTTATTTAACACATTATGATCTCTAAGAATTTTAAAATTCGGTAATAAAACAGTGTGGAGAATATTGCTGTTTATAATGAAAGGAAGATTAGCAACCAATAATTCACTGCCTATAAGATTAGCTATTTTTTATAAGTGAAGAATCATTTTAAGATACTCCTACTGAAATAAAATATTTTGACAAAACTAAGATTTCCTTTTAAATCAAAAGCAATACTATGCACTGATTCATGTCTAAGAGTAAAATGTTTTAAAGTAACCCTAAATAATCGATAATCTTTCTCAATCACTAAAGGTATTACGTAAAAAAATTTACATACACAACTGCACGTATGAAATACAAATATATAGTAGTGTTTATGTGATTGTACATTTACTATTTATACATGCATTCTAACTGAAAGTTGCAATGTTATCTAATACTTTTGTTTATAATTCCAATGAATTCATTTTTGCCCCTAGCTCGTAGTTTAAAGGGACTTATCTGTCACAGGTTCTTTTAAACTATGAAATTTCCTGGTTATGAAAGGACAATCTAAAAATTCTATTTAAAATGAATATCTAGATTTTCCTATCATATAAAAGAATTAATATTTAATTCTAAACATTTTAGAGCAAGAAAATAACTCTATAATCTAAACTTTATTCATGTTTTTAACCCAATGCCTCATAATACCCTAATAAAAAGATCTTTTTTCTCGTATAAATGATAAACTTATAAAATTAGCTCGAGGGAATTATCTTCTACTTTTTGATTAGACAATACTCATGAGATCGAAGTTTTAGTGTTCATAATACAGGAAAGTGACTGAGGATTCTATGATTTGTTTTACAGTTTCCGTAGCTGGCGATGCTCCCTTATTGAATGATTTGTTGGTTCCATCGAACATAGCCATAGGAGACAATACCGAAATTTTGTGCACTATCAAAAGGGGGAGTTTGCCATTTGAATTTAGATGGCGGCATAACGGTAAAGAGGTTCAATCACACTCCAAGTACGAAATATCCTCAACCAAAACAAGTTCACATTTCTTCATCGGTGCCATACAAGCCTCGGATATTGGAAACTTTACCTGTGTAGCAAGAAATGCCTTCGGTGAGGATAGCAAGACAGAAAATGTGTTTATGGAAGGTAAATGTTCCTAAACTTTTTTTTATTGATGAAAAATTGTTGTTAAGTTGCTCTAAAAGCTACCATTTTGATACATTTACACGGTAAGAAATTTTTCTGTTCACATTTTTACACTGTTATTTATAACGCTTGGTATAATCATAACTCTATAGTGATTAACACTTTATGCTATTAACTTTTAGATGAAAAAAGGATGTACCACTTTATTCATAGATAAGTTCAACCTTTTATCGTATAAATCCATGATAAATGAAACTTTGATAAAATTTGTTAAATGATTCAAATCTATTGGGTCAGAGTAAAGTTTTTTTCACGTGACTAACTGCTTCGTTACACCAAATAAAATTTATTGTTTAATCATTTTTACAAATGAGTACATTTCATGTTCGTTTTGATCATGTCTGATGTACCATAGAAAATAAAAATATTAATTAGTTTGAAAATGTAAAGCCTAATTCATAGCTCATCTGAAAATAAAAGTTTTGTTCGTCTATTCATTATTTGTCATGAAAATTATCGTTCTTGTAATTTTTCCTTTAAAATATATTTATGTACATTTTTGTGAACTTGTATTTTCAATATTTTGTGTTTTCATAACTTTGAAGTGTTGACCATTTTATGCTATTAGTATTCATATGTTATTGGAAAAATAATGTACTATTTTATTTGTATAATTGTGCAACATATTTTCGCCTAATTTTAATTCAGTATAAATGAAAAAATAAATAATATGTGCTAAATAATTCGATACCTAATTCCAAATGCATTCGATAAGATTTGTTTCGTCTCATTACTAACTATATTACTTCCTATTTGCAAACGTGTACAGATCGTATTCGTTCTGATTATGCTTGATGTACTGTAGGATGTAAAAAGTACTTTTTTTTCCTCTAAAGGAATGCAACTGTTTATAGATATTTGTGAAAATGAAAGTTTTTTTTTCGATTGACGAGAGCAGTGGTTTTGTGTGTTTGTTCTTCATACAAATAAGTGTCGGTTTTGTGTCTTTGTTCTTCATACAAATAAGTGTCGGTTTTGAAACGTACTGTAAAAGTATTTTCACTGCTTAAGGTAAGCGTCTGTAAGTAAAGTGATTTGCCTAAACGTTACAAAATATGTTTAATGCCACCGAATTTCATACAGAATGGCAATATAAAGAAGATAATACTTTGAATGTTTCAGTTTTGTTTAGTTCCTCTGAACTAAATGTACCGAGTACTAAAATGTACCGAGAAGAAATATTTCTGTTTGTTTAATATATTACTGAATAATTAAATCATAATTTAACAAAATGTCATAAAATATTAATGGAATTACTTTTCTTGAGGATATATATATATATATTTATGTGTGTGTGTGTGTGTGCGTGAATGATATTTATCTATCACCCCTTTCTATTTCATTTCTGTATATTATACATAATTTTACATTACAGTTGGAACCTTTTATGCAAACGTAACTTTCCGTAATAAATATTGAAGTTATTGTGTATCTCTATTTTTTGTTAGTTTAACATTTTCCAATTGTAATAATATTCTAATGTTCAAAATCTATGCATAGAAAATCTTTCTTTTAATAGATTGACATTCGCAATGCTAAATGAAAGAAACTTTTAATTTGTTATATCATAATACTAAAATCAGTAATTAACTGAGTGTACTGTATTAAAACTATTTTTCATTGTAAAAAATCTTTTAAAATCTACTTCTTTAAGTGTGAACGATTGGGATATCGAATATCAATTGTTCATAATATGATTCTACGAATGATAAAATGACAATAACTTCATAAAATGATCATTAAATATTCTATAATATTCTATAAATATTATCTTTCTGAAGGTAAAATAATCTTGTAAAGAATTATAACTTCGAGTCAGCTTGAATTACGTTGAATATTTATTTTTACACAATGCAACCCGAATATTTTGTGGTAGGATTTTCAGTCTTGAGTTTTGATGTTTTAACGATACATGGCGCCACTGTCATAGGTTCTGTTATACCTGATATCTGTGATTCTATCGTTGTGGTGTTTGTCCCCGTCTGTAAAAATTATCCATGTGCAAATACTGAAAAACATAAAATTCAAATTGTGATTTATTGATGATAATTTGCATTTTAAGGTGAATTCATTTTATATTTGAATCTATTTAAATACAAAGAAAATTTTTTCCACACAATTTCTGACAGAACCCTAGTGGTAGCATTCAAAAGAGGAAGATTCCGTGGGTATGTAATTGCTATTTATGTATATTGTCTCTGTTTAACACCCCAGCTACATCGAAGCCTGAAGACTCTTTGGAAGACGGATATGAATATCATTCATAGCGTGTGAAAAATTTCTGACGAAATATTATAATTCTTCATAGTTTTGTTAGATGTTTGGGATTATAATTAGTCATGATCACATCTGAAACACTGGGATTGATCTTGCTTTTTACACCATTCTACGGTAAGACACCGTTTTATTATATTTTATTGTATTAATGTTTAAATAAATTGTTGATTATTGCGTAAAGTTTAACATAGAGAGAGCGCTTTAATGAAAGAGTTATACTTCTATTTTTATCAAAGAATTATAACTAAACATTATGCATTTAGAGAATTATTTTTCTATTTCAAGCTTTTATTGTTAAACAACGTTAAAAACTTCAGATATATATTCGGTACAATATTCAGAAAAATTTTTCTTGATAAAATTTATAATTTACCTTAAGTGCAAATGAAATTGTTCTAAATCGAATAAATTTTTATATATATATATATACATATCTATACTAATATATAAAGAGAGAGCAGATTTTGTACGTGGAGGGTAATCTCCGGAACCACTGCACCTATTTGAAAAATTCTTTCACTGTTTGAAAGGTACATTATTCCAGATGGACATAGGCTATATATTATGTATATCTGATCAGTAGAAATAAAGTTAGGGGGGATACTCTAGATTTGTGTGCACGGCCGCCATCTTGGATTTTTCCGCCAGGGTTTGGCGCATTTCGCATGGCGATAATTATTGCGTTCTGGTAAAAATAACCCAATGTCAAATTCTCTAATTTTAAGATCAAACAGTTATTTCTGATGTGGTCTTTTAATTACAGTATAATAATTTTAGGTCAGATCTTGGCCTTGACCTGGAAATCTGAGTCAAACTGACTAGACTCAAAAGAGTAAATTATTTTTAAAACTAAGAGTCTTTTTGTTGAAACTTTTTGAATCCATTATCAGTTTTTCGTTAACTTATTAAATTTAAGTTGCTTTTAATTTTGTTTATCGATTGTCAATTAGTATACTATAATGATACACCATTTCATTTATTTGAAGTAAAAATTATCTGCCATCATTTTTTCGTAAAATGTAAAATACAGTATACATTTTAAATACAATATATTTTAAAATATTTTATAATTCCAAGTTGTAGTGGATTACAAATAAATTTAAATAACTGAAGTTCAACTTCTCTCTCCCCAGGAACCTAAGTTAAAAAGTTAGTTAAGGTTAAGTTATTGGTTTAGGAAAAGGTTTTTTTTTTTCTTATTTCCAACACAGCAGGATAAATGGTCAAATAATCCTTGTCCCGATTTTATTGTATGCACCAAATATTTGGTTAAGGTCAAATCTGAAGTAAAATTTCATTACCACAATGCCCTAAAAAAAAAAAAGAAAAAAAAAGAAGAGGATCTGGTTACTCACCATAAATTTATGGGTTCATAATTATTTTACATTTTTCAAAGCTGAATTTTAGATAATTTTTAAATTGCAAGTTATTTAGGTGGTACGAAAATGCTGTATTTTTTTTCTAATTAACAATATATTGGCATAATATTTTGGTGATTCATTGCTATTAGTCAAAGAGTTAGGGCAAACTGAATAGATGGCATTGAAATTTTATCTGTAAGTAAAATTCATTTGACCAAATTTTTCATATGGATCATAATTTGAAAAGGTAGTTTTTAATTAAAAATGACAAAAAGAAAATCTCAGTCCAACGATTAAATGATTTTTCAAAAATATTTCTAAGTTTCACGATTTAAAAAGGTCGTTTTTATTAAAAAAGCTAAAAGAAAAACCCAAAATTTCCAATATTTGAGAATGATTTTTTCAGAAAAAAGTGGTTTTTATCAAAAACCCAACAATAAATCTAAGTCCAACGTTTAAATGATTTTTCAAAAAATTGTCTAAGTTTCATAATTTAAACAGGTGGTTTTTATTAAAAAAGCTAAAAAAATTCAAAGTCCAGCGTTTTGAAAACACCGCTTAAAACACATTGGCGAGAATTTTTCCACTCCTCAAAACACGGTGAAATCGCCAAGTTGGCGCAAAAAAATCCAAGATGGCGAACGTGCACACAATTATTAAGTAACGTAATATTAATTTGAATATTATTTTAGGTGCTTAAAGTAATTAAAAAAACATTCTTTACTTAAAATCCTTTTTTTATTTTTGTATTTTTATTTCATCTCTTACTCTAATTTTGAGATACCAATGTGTATCTATAAACGTTTGTCAATTGTAAACGTTTATATTGTAAACGTCTATATTGTAAACGTTTTGTCAATTAAACGTTTCTCCAAATGACAAACGTTTAATCTATATCTATCTATATATATAAAACAGTTCCGTAACTCACTCATTCATTGACTGACTGACTGACTGACATACAACGCACAGACCAAACCGCTGGACCTAAAGGGCTGAAATTTTGCATGGCGATTCTTCTAATAGTGTAGGTGTGCATTGAGAAAGATTTTTCAAAAATTCTTCTTAGATTTTTTTAAATTAAATTTTTAAGCTGTTTTTTAAACGTTTTTTTACGTTTGCATTTAAAATAATACATTGAGGGTTATAAAATTTATATCACGAGAAAGATCATGAAAAATCCTTCAAAATGAAATTTTTTTCGAATTTTTACCTCCATTTCCTGATTTTTCGTGAATTTTTAAAGATTAATTTTTAGAATTTAATTTATTAAATGCTGATCACGTGATTTCTTTTTCTGGTACTTTCAATAAATTTATCGTCACGTGCGAACAACTAAATAGACAAAAAATATTTTTTTCTCTTTCTAATGCAGCAGACGATTGGATATTATCCAAAAAAAAATGCATATCCCTTACGATTTTTTATAAATATATATACATAGATAGATATATATTTTACATCAATTGTATACATTGATCTTCGCATTTATTATAAATATATATATTTATTTTTTGGCATAAATTGCATACGTTGACCGTTGTATTTAATTTGAATGTACTCCGTAGCGAAGCGCGGGTTTTCAGCTAGTACTTATATATAAAGAGAGAGCGATTTTGTACGTGGAGGGTAATCTTCAGAACCACTGCACCTATTTGAAAAATTCTTTCACTGTTTGAAAGGTACATTATTCCAGATGGACATAGGCTATATATTATGTATATCTAATCAGTAGAAATAAAGTTAGGGGCTTAATCCTAACAATCTCCATTGTTACCGCTACTGTCCTCTACCGCTTTTTGTGCCGAAGTCTTCAACGATCCTTAGCGTGGTGCTATCTATACTTATATATAAAGAGAGAGCGATTTTGTACGTGGAGGGTAATCTTCAGAACCACTGTACCTATTTGAAAAATTCTTTCACTGTTTGAAAGGCACAATATTCCAGATGGACGTAGGCTATATATTATGTATATCTGATCAGTAGAAATAAAGTTAGCGGCTTAATCCTAACAATCTCCATTGTTACCGCTACTGTCCTCTACCGCTTTCTGTGCCGAAGTCTTCAACGATCCTTAGCGTGGTGCTATCTATACTTATATATAAAGAGAGAGCGATTTTGTACGTGGAGGGTAATCTTCAGAACCACTGTACCTATTTGAAAAATTTTTTCACTGTTTGAAAGGCACAATATTCCAGATGGACGTAGGCTATATATTATGTATATCTGATCAGTAGAAATAAAGTTAGGGGCTTAATCCTAACAATTTCCATTGATACCGCTACTGTCCTCTACCGCTTTCTGTGCCGAAGTCTTCAACGATCCTTAGCGTGGTGCTATCTATACTTATATATAAAGAGAGAGCGATTTTGTACGTGGAGGGTAATCTTCAGAACCACTGTACCTATTTGAAAAATTCTTTCACTGTTTGAAAGGCACATTATTCCAGATGGACGTAGGCTATATATTATGTATATCTGATCAGTAGAAATAAAGTTAGGGGCTTAATCCTAACAATCTCCATTGTTTCCGCTACTGTCTTCTACCGCTTTATGTTCCGAAGATTTCAACGATCCTTATCGTGGTGCTATCGCGGTGGGCTTCTGTTCTGACGCTAGCGGTTCGAACCTAGCCGTTCTCCGGCACGCCTTTTTCTTTTAAAAAATTTATTTTAATTATTAACTAACATAAAATTAATTTAAGGTATTATTTAGGTTATTATTAAGGTAAAAAAAGATTTACAATTTATTGGCTAACAACTGGAAATTTATTGGTATAATATTTTGTTCCCGGACAAAGTCGGGGTTATACCCGGACAAGCCGGTTTATACCCGGACAAAGTCGGGACGGGCAGCTAGTCTATACTTATATATAAAGAGAGAGAGCGATTTTGTACGTGGAGGGTAATCTTCAGAACCACTGTACCTATTTGAAAAATTCTTTCACTGTTTGAATGGTACATTATTCTAGATGGACATAGGCTATATATTATGTATATCTGATCAGTAGAAATAAAGTTAGGGGCTTAATCCTAACAATCTCCATTGTTACCGCTACTGTCCTCTATCGCTTTTTGTGCCGAAGTCTTCAACGATCCTTAGCGTGGTGCTATCTATCTATACTTATATATAAAGAGAGAGCGATTTTGTACGTGGAGGGCAATCTCCAGAACCACTGCACCTATTTGAAAAATTCTTTCACTGTTTGAAAGGTACATTATTCCAGATGGACATAGGCTATATATTATGTATATCTGATCAGTAGAAATAAAGTTAGGGGCTTAATCCTAAGAATTTCCATTGTTACCGCTATTATCCTCTACTGCTTTTTGTGCCGAAGTTTTCAACGATCCTTAGCGTGATGCTATCGCGGTGGGCTTCTGTTCTGACGTTAGCGGTTCGAAACTAGCCGTTCTCCAGCACGCCTTTTTCTTTTAAAAAATTAACTTTAATTATTAACTAACGTAATATTAATTTGAATATTATTTTAAGAATATTATTTTTTTAAAAAATTGAATATTTAAAAAAAAACATTCTTTACTTCAAATCCTTTTTTTATTTTTGTATTTTTATCTCAACTCTTAACCTCTTTCTATTATCTATCTATACTTATATATAAAGAGAGAGCGATTTTGTACGTGGAGGGTAATCTCCAGAACCACTGCACCTATTTGAAAAATTCTTTCACTGTTTGAAAGGTACATTATTCCAGATGGACATAGGCTATATATTATGTATATCTGATCAGTAGAAATAAAGTTAGGGGCTTAATCCTAACAATCTCCATTGTTACCGCTATTGTCCTCTACCGCTTTTTGTGCCGAAGTTCAACTATCCTTAGCGTGGTGTTATTGCGGTGGGCTTCTGTTCTGACGATAGTGGTTCGAACCTAGCCGTTCTCCAGCACGCCTTTTTCCTTTAAAAAATTAACTTTTATTATTTACTAACGTAATATTAATTTGAATATTATTTTAGGAATATTATTTGAAAAAAATTTTAATATTATTTAAAAAAAACATTCTTTACTTAAAATCCTTTTTTTATTTTTGTATTTTTATTTCATCTCTTAACTTCTCTCTTTTAAAAAATTAACTTTAATTAATAACTAACGTAATATTAATTTGAATACTATTTTAGGTGCTTGAAATAATTAAAAAAACATTCTTTACTTAAAATCCTTTTTTTATTTTTGAATAAAACTATGGTCTCAAGCACACCTCTTTCTTTTAAAAAAATAACTTTAATTAATAACTAACGTAATATTAATTTGAATACTATTTTAGGTGCTTAAAGTAATTAAAAAAAACATTCTTTACTTAAAATCCTTTTTAATTTTTGAATAAAACTACGGTCGCAAGCACACCTCTTTCTTTTAAAAAATTAACTTTAATTAATAAATAACGTAATATTAATTTGAATATTATTTTAGGTGCTTAAAATAATTAAAAAAAATTCTTTACTTAAAATCCTTTTTTATTTTTGTATTTTTATTTCATCTCTTATTCTAATTTTGGGATACCAATGTGTATCTATACTTCTATAATAATATATTAAAAGAGAGAGCAGATTTTTATGTGGTGGGTAATGTACAACTTTTGTACATTAAAATGTACCTTACATCTTTTCCTTTGTCAACCACAGTCAGGTAACCATAGCAACACCCTTTAGCTTACGGGGTCCGTTTTTCGAAATCGCTCTTTACAATGGGAAAATGTTATCTACTTCTTATCCCCATTTTACGTGGGGGACATTCAGCGTGGGGGGTCAGGGAGTACACCCAGTGGGGGACCAAAGAGTGGTTAATTGTTTTCTTATTGCTTTCTTACTATTGAAGAAGAATTTCAATAATAGTTCATCGGCACTCCGTAACTCTTTCATCTCTGAAAAGGCAGAAAATGGATGAACCGCGGGTGAACCGCCCTTCTGATGTCTCTCGCCTGAAAAGAAATAGCCTCTAGCTAGAACGACAAAAGATTATTATTCAGTCCTTTTCAGCAAGTTTCACCCTCCGTTCCCAGAATGTCACCCAATTGTTCTTTGGGGGCAAAGCCGTTAGGGAAGTCACAACGAAGTGGAATTCGAGACTATATCTCTGCCGACATCACACCATATTTTTCGAGAGTATGTGCTTCGGATATATGCTATCCCACCCCGTAAGGAAAAGGTTTAATATTTTTAAGATTCAAGTAGAGGAGGTATTGATAAATACAAAAAGGATTTTCGAAACTGGCAACGTTAAAGGGTTTATTGAAGAAAACTACATTTGGAACTACGCTTTTTATTGGACATTTAAGGTGTACAAAAAGATTTACACTTTATTGGCTATCAACTGGAAATTTATAGGTATAATATTTTGTTCAACCCGGACAAAGTCGGGACGGGCCGCTAGTATATATATATATATATATATATATATATATATATATATATATATATATATATATATATATATATATATATATATATATATACATATATATATATATATATATGTGTGTGTGTGTGTGTATGCAAATAATGTAAATTTTTCCATCGAAAATTTTATAGTTTTACTTTATACTTTCAGATGCTTGAAATCACTGAAAAGCATTTTCTTGCTTCTGTTAGAGTATATCATATTTCGCAGTTTGATTTATTTGATAACTATTCCATACATATTAAAAACACGCTAAATTAATTACAGAACACTATACATTATTATTGAAAAATTTTAGTCCTTTTAATTGATATAAATATTATATTACAGAAGAAATGAGAACGTTCTGGGCTGTCTTGTATAATGCTATTGGAAGTAGAAAAATATTGCTTTTCTTTTCAAAATTAAAGCTTGTAGTTTCATTTCTCGTACTATTTTGGCTAGTACTTTCATCTAGACCAAAGTGGTCTAGTACTAAAAATCTCACAAAATATTTTAATTTAACGTTTTTTTAATTCATAAAGATGATATAAAAATCTTAAAATTCTGCTTTTAAAAATAATTTATAGAGATGAGATGTAAAGATTCCTTGTTTATATCCGACGGAGAGAAATTTTTGGAAGTTTTAGTAAAATAAATTGGTCAATTTTGAATATTTATAAGTGCTTTTTCCCCTCTTTATTTTTCATGAATACTTTCTTGTTATAAACGCAACTAATTTTGAAAATAAACAAATTTGCATTTCTCAAGAATGTACTGTAATTTTTCGAACTGGGTTGTGTACCTAATTTAAAACTTTGATTCGCACAAAGAAGATCCAACCAATATTTATCATTTGACTGCAGTCTAAAAATATATTCTATCTCTCTAGCTCTCTCTTCCTCTATACACACACACACACACACACACACACACACACACACACAAATATATATATATATATATATATATATATATATATATATATATATGTATGTATATATATATATATATATATGTATGATAGCCTGTGGGGTAAATAGTTTTCGAGACTGAATACCCTAAATATTATTTCAGCTATATTCGTATGCATCGAGATAAAAAATAGAATATGAAAAAAAAGAAATAACGTCTAAAAGTAGAGACTTGAGGCACTGAATTGATAAGATGAATGAATAGAAGTAAGAATCAACGTAAAACATACGTAAAACATATGATGAAATGAGAGGAGTTTTAACTGCTTACGATTACACGTTGAATAGTGAAAATATGCTTCTTGTACCTGTTAAGTGAAGGAATGCATATACAACTTTTCCAGGTATACTGTGTGACGACGCGCCCATTCTGAACTCCCTGTTCGTCCCCCAAAACATTGCCGTTGGGGATATCACCGAAATTTCTTGCACCATCAAGCGAGGCAGCCTGCCGGTGGAGTTCAGGTGGCTACATAACGGCCAAGATATACAGTCCCATGCCAAGTACAAAATCACCACCTTCAAGACCAGTTCCCGCTTCTATATCGGTGAGATACAGGCCTCGGACATCGGTAACTTCACTTGCGTGGCCACCAACCCTTATGGAATGGACACCAAAACCGAGAACGTCTTCATGGAAGGTGAGACAGACAGGGCGAGAGAGCATTAATTCCATCCTTATTCCTTCTCAGTCAGCCAAAGCTATGACTTGTCATAGCCCTAAGCTGGCATCCCATCTCATAACATCTGACAGAACTCACACAAAATTTACCACACAATAGATCGTGACATCTTTCGGTTAAATGTGAAGCGGGGGCTGCGGTCCCTCCGCTAGGTATTCCGTTGTTTAACGCTGACTTAGACGTTGAACAAAGAGCGGAGTCAGGGTTAGTTCTCTTATCTTCCTCTTAAGATTCAGTGAAATGAGAATCCACATCAAGTTTATGGTTGATAATATCATAAATTAAAGATTATAAGACTAAGTTCAGGGCTTTGCTCAGTGGGTAATCAAGATTGAAATAGCAGTCAATTCTGTAAAACCTGTCTGTGTTTATAAAGCATGCTTATAACTATCTCATGTACAAAACGCATTGATGGGAATGAAATCAAAGATCAAGAATAGTCAAGTAGCAAACATCACATTTAATATCTCATTTATAGATATTAGTTTCGAAAGACAACGTACTAGTTATTTTTTTAAAATTGTTTTACATGATTTATGTCTTTGTTAAAATACTGTATATGAATTAATGTTGCAATTAGTTCTCTTAATTTGAGGTTACAATTCAGAAATGATGTGGGGAGTGTTGCAAATAGCTTTACTTCGCCCCACCAGAGTAAAGCACTTGATACAATCCCAACCTCAAGGTTTAATGACGATGGTTCGATTCCTGCCTCTGCGATATTTATTAAAACGTACAATTTAAACGTTTATTTTTTTTTCTATACAGTGCAGGAAAGATAAATTATACGAGTAATATATGATGATTATATATGATGTACGAGAATGTGATGTACGATGATTATATATGATGTCCGAGACATATATGAATAAGACATAATGTGATGTTTTACGAGAAACAAAAAAAAATAAGCTTAAGAAAATATTGCTTTTAATTAGTTTTCTGATTGCTTAATCACACATCACTGAGATTCATCATCTGGTGTTATCACACATCACTGAGATTCATCATCTGTTGTTATCACACATCACTGAGATTAAGCGCAGCACTTTATAAAAATATAATTCCTCTACTTTTGCTGAAAATTGCTCGAAATTCAATGTTCGAGTTCCTGTGGGAAAATGTAACTTACAATGTCACTCATACTATTGTGTATAGGTCTGATTTCTAATGTGTTAACTGTGACACTGATACGGAAGTAAAGTAAGTCACAATTCCTACTTTACTTTCTTACTGAACAACTTCTATTGGAGTAAAAAGTACTTCAGTATTTGAGTACTTCAGTTGAAACGTAATTTAGTTTATTTGCAATGTTCCTCAAACTTGCGAATACCTTTGAAAAAAAAAAAACGTACTGTCATATCCGATGGCCGTATGATTCATAATCTAAACGTTGTGGGGCTCCACCGTCATGACTGTATACTGTCTCATCCTTGTCATGAAACATCTAGTATTTTTACCTCTTTTCTATCAGAGAGACGCCATATGCGACGCACGAAAGTTTGGGATCTTTCTTCACCACCATGCATCCATATTTATATGGATTATTGCTGATTATACTCGCTCTGCAGTATGGTAAGTTATATTTTTAATGTTGAACAGTTACATTGAATCACCTTTTTGTTTCATTTTCTTACGTAGTTTGTGCATAACATTCCCTGATTCATAGACTATAATTCTCAAACACAAATTTGGGAAAAAGCCATTTAGTTACGACTCTTTTACAAAATATTGATGTACATTTATGTGTATGTAAAACGTTTTTTCCAGATTACGCCCGTATAAATGTATTAAAAGCAAGTAAAATGACATGTTTTGAACAGCACATTCATCTGCGTGTGTTTACACATTTTTCGCGAGTGGTTAGTAATATATGCAATTTTTCTTAATTAGTAGTATGCGCATTGAATAATTCGTTAATATTTAATTTTCTAATGTATAGGGAATTTTTAAGTTGAAAATAAAGATTGGTTTCAAACTTTTGTATTCGTAGTTTATTAAAAATTAATTTTTTTATATTTATATTTTTTTTTGTAAATTACTTTAGACGCTTTCATAAAATTGGTCGTCCTGGGAATGAGTAATTTTTACCTCAAATAATATAGTTTCAGTCATATTTTAAATTTCAAAATAATTTACTTTTCAAATTTCCAAAACCCTTAAAACCTGTGAATCGGAAACGAGAATTTTTAGTTATAGTGAATGTGATTAATATACAGATAAAAACTTTAGCTTACTTTTAAGTATATTTAAAAAATATTTTTCCCCAAGTATTTTTTGTAGATTTTAAATTCAGTTCTTAAATTAAAGTGTTCTTATAGGCAAATTTTGACGCATATAAAGTAATGTATAAAGGTTATATTATTTTTTGTTACATAGTTTTAAGTATATTTCAGTTACGCATGCCCATAATTTAAATTACACTTACTATAATTTATTAAATATTAACTAAACTGAAGTAATGTATCTTAATTTAAATTTAACAGATTACTAAATTCATTGCAATTTAACTTTTAAACCTATTACTTTATTGAACATTCATTAAAAGTTATTAAACGAGTAAAGTATTATTTAAAATTTTCATAAAAATATTTTATGTATTTATATATTTAGCATAAAAAATCTTATTAATAGTAAATGATGTCCTTAAATTTGTGAAATTTATTTAATGGAATTGTGTTATAGAAAATTTCATCTTTGATATTCTATAAAGCTTGTTTGAAAATAAAATATCTCGTTTGTATTTAGGTGAATTTGCGAGTGATCCTCCTGTCTTGAATCCTCTCTCAGTTCCCCCTAACATCGCAGTTGGTGACATCACAGAAATTTCCTGCACAATAAAGAGAGGAAGCTTGCCAATAGACTTCCAATGGTTCCATAACAACAAAGAAGTTCAATCCCACTCCAAGTACAAAATAATGACCTTCAAGACTAGCTCGCGGTTTTACATCGGAGAAATTCAGGCCTCGGACATCGGAAATTTCACCTGCGCGGCTAACAATGCCTTTGGCACCGACAGTAAAACTGAAAACGTATTTATGGAAGGTGAGCTATGCATTTCATTGAGGGATATAGTAGTTAAAATTCATATCTACAGAATGGTGTGTAATTACTTTTTAGTATCGTCGCCTGTAGGATACACGTTTGCTCTCAACTATCTTATGGTAAAAATAATTTGATTGTGTATTATTGTATAGAAAATTTATACCAAAACTTGCTTGTATAGTCTCTTTATCTTTTTTTGTGGTCTAATGTCTACTCCATTTTGAGTTCTTACTGAATGTATTCTAGCAATCCTCCATTAACTTTCTGATCAATGAGGGCGAGATGGAAATGACTGAATCAGTTACATTATGACTACTTGTTTAGTGAAACATACTTTTCTGTATACATAATTAGATGCTGGTCGGTTTTTTACCTATCAGATATAAAAGTTATATTTCCCCCTCGTTCTTCACTAAATGAAATTTGTAGAAAATTGTGCGTCTAGAGAATGTTTTTTTTTCTTATCGTGCCTATTTTTAAGATCTTTAATCACTTGGTGCAAAGAGTATGGAAACTGAAGATTCACGTTTTTGACTTTCATGTTTAGCAATGGCGGTAAATTATATACTTTGCTATAATTTTTTCTACAGGATAGAGAATTCGCAACCGTGGTAACTTCGAAATCCATTAACACTTTACAGATGTAAAGCTCCAGCAAACTAGTAATTTTAAAGTAGATTTATTAACAGGTTTGGGTCTTTCTTTTTACTTGAATTATCATTATCAGATGAACCATCTCGTGATAATCTCACAAAATTATATGATCGTAATCGATTATACAGTCGTAACATGTCTATGACATGGGAGGCTTTGGGAACAAGCACTTTGAGTAAAAACCAATGCAAATATAATTCTTTTAATAAGAAGTCAATTCAATTTAAAGAAGTACATGTTTCAATACATAACCCTTCTTGACCGGTATTAAAATTCGTTGGGGGTACGTTATACAGCATTAACAGAGATAATTTGTTTGATTTAAATATCTGCCTTTTTGTAAATTCACATTTCTTATGTAAATTATACGAAATATGAAAACGAAACAGTATACTATTTTCATGTAATTTTAGTTTACGAGCATCATTAAGAATGCTGAAATAATTTCAATTTCATTGAAAACTTTTTTTTAATACTTTTCAAGTTCCCGATTTCATTACTACGTGGCGCTAAACTATTAATAATCATTAATGGTCGCTTTTGAAACGTACTGCAAAAGTATTTTCTCTTCTCTATCTTGCTCTGCAAGAAAATGATTTACTGTAATATACCAAAACGAAAAGTTGTTTGAAACCACCAGAAAATGATCCTTTGAATGTTTCAGTTTTATTTAGTTCCTCAGAACAGTATTGAAATGTACCTAGAGGAAATGTTTGTGTTTTTAAATTTTGTTTCTGAATGACTAAATCGTAACTAAACAAAGTGTTATGAAACATTAACTGTCCCGGAAAGTTCAAGATGATAAAATTTGCAACTTTTATTATTCATTTCTAAAGCATAATGTATGTCGAAGTTTTAAAAAATGCCATAGCTTTCTCATTGGCAAAGATATAATATACGTAGTGTAACATCTATTATTTATTCGTTTCAATTTTATTTCTGCATATTATGTATACATTTACGTTATTGTTGAATCTTTTAACCAAAAGTAACTTCACGGCTTTAAAATTGAAGCCAGTTATTTTGGATCATTATTATTTGCACGTTTTCCATTTTCTCTAAAATAATAAATCTCTAAAATATATCTCTATACGTACAAAACCATTTGATTTTCCTCTTTTGACATTCGTAATACTTTTTTTCTAACTAAATGAGTGAAAAATTATATTTTTTATCATAATTTCAAAATTGCTTATTAATTGAGTGTATGATATAAAAAAAAATTTATTTATTGAAAAAAAAACTTTAGAAAACGTCTATGACTCTCAGTGTGATGGTTCTGATCATCAACTATAAATTGTTCATGATACAATTCTACGTATGGTAAAAGAAAAAATAACTTTATAAAATGATGACTAAATACTCTATAATATGCTATAAGTATTATCTTTCTATACGTAATAAAATCTTGGAAAGAATTATATCTTCGAGTTGTCTTTAATTCCGTTTAATGTTTATTTTCACGCACCGAAGCCCAATAATTATGTGATTTGTTTATCAGGCTTGATGTTTTAACGCTACATGGCGTCAATACCATAATTTTGGCGATACCTAATAGCTGTGAATTTTTTGGTGTGGTGTTTGTCTCCATCTGTATAAATTATTTATATGTAAAGATTAAAAAACATATATTAAAAATTGGGATTTATTAATAGAACTTTGGATTTTAAAGTGAGTCAACTGGATGTAAGAAAATGCTTTAAAAAACTTTTTTCTTTTTTAATTTGATTTTTAACCGAACCCTAGTGGTAGAATTCCAGAGTTAGAGATAGCATAGCTATGTAATCGCTATTAATATAACTAACACTCACACACACACACACACATATATATATATATATATATATATATATATATATATATATATATATATATATATATATATATATATATATATATATATATGTGTGTGTGTGTGTGTGTGTGTGTGTGTGTGTGTATGTACTCTCTGTAGAATACCAAGCTATATCAAAGTCTGAAGATTCTGTTATAGGATACTAATATTATTCATAGTTTATAAAACATTTCTAATGAAATATAATATTTTTTCTATTTTTTCCTGGTATACTTTGCCTGGACATGCTGAAGTATAGATATAAATCAGAAATATAACACCCTTAACTGACAAGGGATAATTCTCTGACACAATAATATGTACCATGATCAAAATCACACCCAAACTTTAAAACATATTTATTTCCAACTTTCTGTCTGTAACTGAATTTGTGAAATGTAGATCTGGTAATATGTTATTAATATTTACCAATGTTCAAGAGTTTGACGATATTAACTTTTCCTACAGAAATTTAAGAATTGAGATTCTTAAAATTTTTACATTTTTATAAAATAGACTGTTATTATTATGTTTTTCTAGCATAAAAACTATATGTACTTCGCTAGTTCATCACTATATGGCGCCACTGTCATGACCAGCTTGCTATTTGTGTTTTGAAATACGTTGTCTCTTTCTTCACTGACGAGAGCTATTGTTCAAAATAAAATTTTAAAATTTTATACATGCTGTGTATGTGGCTGTGATTTTTTCATTTAATTTTTTTCTGAACCGTGCAATTTTTCTCTACTTTACGTTTCAACTGTAATTTAAAACCTAACGGCAACTTTTAAAACTACGTGGTCCGGTGGTAATCCAGCCTCAGTGGAGGAGTAACACATCTAGAGTGATACCCCGCTTCACCTCCTCTGTGTTTCACATATATCGTATACTGTATTAAGATTTCTAACACAGTTTTTCCTACGTATATCTGAATACTTTTTTAGATTCTTCAAGTTACATAAATGCGCGATGCCACCTCGCATCCTAGACCTCATTCTATGTTTCGCTTTCGTTAAAAGTAAGTATTTTTGAATATTTACAGTCTTGCATAATTTAGCTTAAATAGTAAAATATATAACCAAAACGTTTAAATGCATAAAAATGCTTTTATTATTTATTTGATCTCGTTTGTGAATGTAAAATTTTAAAAATCTAAGCTTCCAAAGATAGAGTGGGGAGATTTTTGTTTATAAGGCAATAAAGATTAAAGAATCCTTTGATTCACTCTCTACGATGAGCAGATGAGTAATTTTTAATAAAAACATTCTCTCTGAAGTACAATATTTTAATAAAATGACGATTTTTTTAAAGAAGGAATTATCAACCGTTATTCATGTCCAAGGATATGTTTCACAATCACTCAAACGAATCGATTATCTTTTATAATCTCTAATTGTTTCATATAAATAAGTATACGCAGGTAAATGTACATATATAATTATAAATTTTTATTAGTGTGTATGTGATAGGACATTTACTACCTGTACATATAATTTATATAAAAGTAACAAACAGTTTGATACCATTGTTTATATTCCAACCGAATTCTTTTTTACCTTCACTTTGTAATTTAAAGGGATTTCTCTCTCTAAAAAATTACTATCTATGAAATTTAGTGCTTAGAAACGGCTAGTTTGGATATTATAATTAGGATAAATATTTTGACTTTTCTTGCTTTTAAAACGGCCAATATTTTTCTCTAAACATTTTAGAGAAAAAATGAGTCTACTCTCCTTACATTGTTGTTAGTTCGAGGCACGTATTTCTCTAACGAGACTATTTTATCTCTTGTATCAATGATAAATTTACAAAACTAGTTCAAATAAGTTAATTTCAATTTTAAATTAGTCATTACCGAGATAAATATTTATGTGTTCGCAATGCAAGGAACTATTGTCGCTTCACAGTGGATGATTCTGTCTTTTGTGATACAGGTTCCATAGCTGGCGATGCTCCTTTATTGAATCCTCTTTTGGTTCCTCCGAATATAGCCATAGGAGACAATACTGAAATTTTGTGCACCATCAAAAGAGGAAGTTTGCCATTCGAATTTAGATGGTTGCATAATGGTAAAGAGGTTCAAACGCACTCCAAGTATGAAATATCCTCGACCAAAACAAGTTCGCATTTCTTCCTCGGTGCAATACAAGCCTCGGACATTGGTAACTTTACCTGTGTAGCCAGAAATGCCTTCGGTGAAGATAGCAAGACAGAAAATGTGTTTATGGAAGGTAAATGTTCATAATTTTTTTAATTGGGAAAAGTCGTCCTTTGAATAATAAGTTGATAAATTGCCTTAAAAGCTACTTTTTTGATATGATATCAAGGTAAGATAGTTTCCCATTTTTTATATGTTCATTTACAATGTTTGGTATTTTTACAACTCTGTAGAGATCAACATTAAATGCCCTTAATTTTCATATGAAAGAAAAGATGTAATACTTTATATATACAAAAGTTCAATCTTTAATTCTGTAATTTTAATCCATCATAAATGAAAATTTAACGAAATAGGTGAAGTGATTTTCAAATTTAATAGGTAAGAGTTAAGATTTGTTTCACAGGATTACTGCTTCATTTCACCAGATAAAATTCACAGTCATATTTTCAAATGAGTACATTTAAGACCCGTGAAGAGCATATATGATGTACCACAGGAAGTACAAAAGTAACACATTAACTTGTAAATGCATACAATTATTTATGGCTCTTGTGTAAATAAAAGTTTTGTTTGCGTGTTTATAGGTATTACCTTAAAAGATACTATTCTAGCGAAATTCCTTGGGAAGCATTTTTTCTATATGTTTTTGTGCACTTTTATTATTAATATTTTATATTTTCACAACTGTTTATAGTTATTGCGTAAATAAAAGTTGTTGTTTTTCCTTGCGAGTAGTGAATGGTCTTTTTATGTACACAATTGTATAAATGTCGCTTTTGAAACTTACTGTAAAAGTATTTTCACTGTTCTAGATAAGCGACTGTAAGAAAAGTGAATTAGTTCTAAAGCGGAAATGTGTTTGAAACCATACAGAATGACAAGGTGAAGAAAGTAATCATTTGATCATTTCAATTTTGTTTCGCATTTCTGAACACTATTGAAATGTACTGAGAAGAAAATTTTGTGTTCCATTATTTTATTACTAAATGACTTAATCGTAATTGAAACATTTTACCTGTTCCGGAAGGTTCAAGATAGTAAACTTTTATTATTCATTTCAAAAGCAGTTTCAAAATAAGGTATTGTTATTACTCGGGGATATATATATATATATATATATATATATATATCTTTTACTCGTTTCAATTTCCTGTTTGTATATCATACATAAATTTACTTTATTGTTGGAACATTTTACGCAAAAGTAACTTCACTTCATTAAAATTGAAGTCAGTTATTTTGTATTATTATTATTTGTAAGTCTTCTATTTTCTTATTCTAATAATATCTACAGATTTTTAAAAGATCTATGCATAGAAAGCCAATTTTTTTCGACTATTGACATTCGAAATGCTTTTTGTCCTACTAAATGAGTGAAAATATCATTTTATGTATCATAATCTTAAAATAACTTGTTGATTGAGTGTTTTATATAAAGAAGTATTTACTGATTGAAAAAAATCTTGTGAAAAGTTCTATAACTCTGAGTGTGATAGTTCTGAGCATCGACTTTGAATTTTTATTGTCTCTCTAAACATGTTTAATTATCCGGTTGGTTCCGGTTTAATTAGCCCTCGTGTAGCAAAAAACAACCGTAGGGCTCTCAACCAACAAACCAACCATCCATATACAATTCTACGTATGGTAAAAGGAAAATAATTTTATAAAATGAGGACTAAATACTCTATAGTATGCTATCAGTATTATCTCTCTAAACGTAATAAAAATCTTGGTGAGAATTATATCTTTGCTTAGCTTTAATTGCGTTTAATGTTTATTTTTACGCACTAAAGCCCAAAAATTATGTGATTTGATCTTCAGTCTAGAATTTTGATGTTTACCCGCCATATGGCGTCACTACTATAAGTTTTGCGATACATGATATCTGTGATTTTTTTGTTGTAGTGTATGTCAGCATTTATATAAATTATTTATATGTAAAGACTAAAAAAAGATATATTAAGAATTGGGATTTATTGATAGCACTTTACTTTTTAAAGTGAGTCGATTAGATGAAAGAATATGTTTAAATTTTTTTTCTCTTCTCTTTTCATATCATTGTTAACGGAACCCTAGTGGTAGAATTCCAGAGGTTAAGATACCATTGATATGCAATTGCTATTAATACTTGTACATATTGTAGGGTATTAATTACCTTAAAACAATGGATGCATGCATGGGTTGGAACAAGCAAGGAAGACAAAGCATTGACCTTAAACATACATTTATTTGATAACACAAATTTCAATTAACTTGTCATAGCTATTAATATAACAATCCGTTTCATATTAACAATTTTAAGATTGAGAACCCAGAAGCAGAGGCAAACTATATTGTCAAAGATGATTTTTAGAGTCTATTGGAGAGGCACTTACTATAGCTGATGTATGCAGCGATGATGGTAGCATCGGCGGCCGGGACCCAGAATCATCTCCAGTATAGGAACACCTTGGCGGGATATTTGCATTTCTCCAAGGCTCTGGGGCAGACGAGAGTCTCTAACATCTAACTCTGAGGAACCAAATCTAAGATCCGTCTCCTTCTTCGCCAATTCCTTCCGTCCTTAGCGGAGCTGTTGTCCGTTTACAGGGGGGCCATTCTGGCCCGCCCCTCACTTTCATTGGTCAGTGGGCTGTTTTTCTTTCAGTGGTTCCTGCCCAATTGGTTCTTTATTAAACCGCCCCTGTAGCCTCTGTCCATAGTCTATGAAGTACCTCCCCCAACATAATTTTATTTTGCAAAACAACTTTGACCCTTCTCATCTGACGTTTTTACTATGGGCCATAAAATAACGACCACCCATCTAGTAAAATTTAGACTTCAGATCGCTATCACTGGCCACACCGACAGCTATTCTTCTATTTTTTATTGGTTTACAAGCCTGTATTTACCCCTGCCTCTGCATCCTTTATAATACATTCGTTATTGGCCACACACCGTGGGGAATCATACCATTTCACTTCTACACATATATATATATATATGTATATGTATATATATATATATATATATATATATATTGTCTCCATAGAATACCAAGCTATATCGAAGTTGAAGATTCTGTTATAGGATGTGTACATTATTCACAGTTCATAAAACATTTCTAACAAAATATAATTATTTTTATTTTTTATTAGATGTTTATAGTTATAATCAAACATGATCCCCTCTGAAACTCTGGAATTGGTCTCTTGTTTTAGAAAAATACAGTATTCTATGGTAATATTCCGTTCTATTATGTTAGTGTTTAAAAACGTAGTTGTATAGTAAAGTTTGATTGATTATTTTATTGATGTTTATCGAAAATTCTGAAAACTCTTTTGATTTGTATAAAGGGCTATGTGTAGAATGATATTATATTATACAGTATTCTTATAGATGGAGGGTGTTATATTTATGTGATATAAAGAGGAAAAATATGAAAATATCGAATATTTTCCTTGTTATAATTTCATAAATCTAAATGCACACAGTTACTCACATTTTGAATGTGGAATAAAAGTTTGCGTATTTCTATGTTGTCTACTTTTCTTTTTAACTTTCAGGCAAAATAATGGAGGATCATAGCTTTTTAGAACCATCTGCACATTCTAATATAGTATTGCCTACCGAATAGCAGAAATTTGTTTACGTACCACACTGTTAGGCATGGTTTCGTAAAATTAAGAATTTAATATGAAGATTTTATTGTCTGTGGAGGAATGAATGTAAGAAGTTTTCAAATTCCTACTTTATTCAGCACATATGAATAATCCTTCCTTATAAATAAGGTGTTAAAAAATACAGTTTCTTAAAGTTTTTCTTTCAAAACTAGAAAAACCATTATTAAACCAAAGCAGTTATCTATTGGTTTCTCACATGAAATTCATACTATTATCTTCAATGTTAGTCCAAAGTTGAAGGAACTTAGACTCTTCATTGCATTTAAAATTAATCAGATTTAAATGTCACACAAACTTCCGAAATCATGGGACAATATGTCTATCAAACACAGTTTTCTACTGAACTGAAGGAAGACGCTGTTACCTATTATAGAAAACGTCATTTTCAGAGGATTAAAGGTAAATTTTATTGACACTTAAAGTTTTTAAATTTCCTCACTGATCGACTTATATATGGTACAATCGTATCTAGATTTATTCCAGTACTTTTAGACATGTTCCGATTTTCAAAGGAGACATTTAAACATAATTTAAATTTATGTTTCTTGAATGTTAATACCTAAAGTATTTGAATGTTTCATATTTTCAACGCTATATGGCGCCACTGTCATAGTTTTCAGACTATTATTCCAACGTATGGCTGAAGCGTTCTTTTTAATAAATCTCGGATAGCTCTGTTACAGTCATGCAAAGCATGATTCATACATTAAAAACATATTTTTCGAGTGTTACCATTGTTTATTTACATAAATCCACCGAATGAAGTTGCATTTAAGTGAATAACAGATTGACTAATTGTATATATATTTGTTTTCTCATTTTTGAAGTGGTCAAATTTCGAATTATTATGAAGACTCGTGTTGAAAATCATAACCGTGTCGAGTTGAGCGTCTTATAATATCTCTCTAAACTCGCCCATATTTCTCCGGTTATTGGAAAAACTGAATCTTCTGAAGCTGTGAAAAAATTTTCTGAATGCTACTAGAGGCTCTCATTTGCGATGTTTTCGATAATAATTACAGTACTGCTAATACCTATTTTCGGAAAAGGTAAGTTACCCTTTTTGAAATATTTGAAATAATATATTAACTTCTATACTTGATTACTATCTAATGCTTACAATATAAATATGCTATTTCCTCAATTATATATATTAAATTCTGTTAAGATATAAAAAGTTAAGATAATGTATATTTTTGTAAAATACTTTCCTTAACGTATTTGTCGTTAAAGTTTTGCTTTCCCTCGATATTGGTAGAAGCGGAATAGAGAAGTATTTGATATACTACTATACTGCTTTCTCATATTACTACTATTACCAAACTACTTTTAAAGGTAAAACACTGTTGCGACATCGAATAACAGTGCTAAATAATTGTCTAACATATTTTTTTGTGCCTTTAATCTTTATCAAAATTTTAGACGCTGGAGTTTAAATTGAAACCTTTAGTATAAAGTCAACGCACACTAGTAACTGCGCTTAATTTTTGTAACTAGATCATTTGAGTAAAGAGAAATTAGGAAAAATGTTGCCAATTGATTATTAAAAGAAATTATGGTCTCGATTAACAACAGTTTCGTATTCATAGGCTAAAACGCTTTCATAAATGTATACGCTTCTGAAGTATACGCTATGGGCATAAATAACACAATGTATACGCTATGGGCATAAAAAATATTTTTCTGTTTGGGAGACCATGATGGTTTAGGGATATGAATACACGTATAGAAAGTGCAAATCTGCAGAGAATTTGAATATTTTAGTGATATCATCATTGATAAATTATAAAATAAATAAAAGATTTGAATGGGCTGTCTCAGTTTAATTTATCTTATCACATCATATCTTTTAAATAAAAAGATTGACATAATTCAACATTATTATATATGAATTTGTCGGTAAAAATATAGATATCTTAGGTTTATTGAAGATAGTAAATTGCAAAAAAGAAGCATTCTCAATTCATGGCAGTATCATGTGTACACATTCAAAGTAATCTTCACGTCCAAAATTTATAAATTTACATAATTTTTTGATTTTTTATAGATTATACGTGCATAAAAACATAAATATATGGTATTCGTGTATTTAAGAAATTACAATCAATTTTTTAATCTTCATCTGAGTTTAATTATGAATTTGGGAAAAGAGTAGGAAAATGAAATCTGTGTATTAAAGAATATTTTGTAAAGCAAGAACTGAAAGAAACTTATTGAAAAAATAGACGTTCCTTGTAACCTTTTAGGTCACCTACCGCTCATATGTTATGAACAATTAAAACTACCTTTAAAATTGTACCAAACGAAAGGTTCATCTTGACATAAATTCAATATTTCAATCCATTCATGATATCAGTAATTAAAAAAAATATCAATATATGTTTTTATTTTTTTAAGTAGTACTTTCGGGATTTTTAAATAAATAATGCTTATAATAGCATTATATTTTTGATGCATTTATCCTCTTTTAAAATTACTCAAACTTTTTACATTTATTTTTCCTAGCTAAAAAGTCCCAGTCGCACAGAGTTAACCTTTTTCAGAAAAGACAATAACTTTGAAGTAAATAATTCCCCCGCAGTCGAAAGATGGCAGCAACGAAATCAGAAACAAACCCCTCATTTTCACCTACATATAATTATGTATACCGAATGGAATATAAAAACAAATACTTATATCTCTTTAACTTTTCTCCCATCATGGTATTCTGTTCTTACTCCTTTCAGGAGTACCGAATTATTATAAATACATGGTGCTACTCAGCTGGTTTTGCTAAACTAAATTACTGAAAAAATCAGTTTTATATAACATTCACTAATACTTTTATAAAAACGATAGCTTAAAGAGACACAAATATATTGATATTTTATGAATTAATATAGTCAATTGTAACACATTCAAGTTATAAAATGACTTGCGATACCAGAAACCGCAGTAGTTAGGAAAACCAGCTGTAATGAATCGTCATTTGTAATTTTTACTGGTAATATAAATACTTAGCAACTGACTACAACCCTGTGAGTAGTTTATTGACTTCACAAACATTTGTGAAATCCATGTCTGGAAACTCACGAGGATTAATTTTTATAGTTTGAGTAATTAAGTAAAGAAAATTGAGAACAGTGCTAAAAAACTTTAAATATCTGTTTAAGAGTTATTGACATCTCTCAAGCATTAATTAGGGGAATATAAAGAGAGACAGAATTTAAATCAAAACAAAATTAGAAAGACGAGGGACTGTAAATAATGTGATAGAATTTGAATTTTCAGACAGAATCGCAGACATGAAAGACAAAATTTTAATAATGAAATAGAAACTTAATTCACACACAAAATTAGATAGATGAAAGAACGATTTTTGTTACTGATATAGAAATTGAATTTGCTACTTAAATTTGAGTAATACAGATACATCTGAACCAAACCATGGCCGTAAATATTTCTTAAAAAATGTGAAATCAATATTTTGATGTTTCAAAAAAGTGGAAAGACACCTTGAATAACTACTAATGCGACAAACAATTCTCCCCAAAATATATTGGTCTACATGAATTAATGTATTTATTTCCCATCTTTTGTCAGCGATGGCCGGTGATGCTCCCGTCTTGAATCCACTTCTTGTACCACCAAACATTGCGATTGGCGACAACACCGAGATCTATTGCACCATCAAAAGAGGTAGCCTGCCCCTGGAATTCAAGTGGCTACACAACGGTAGGGAGGTGCAAACGCATTCTAAGTACAAGATAGCCTCCACAAAGACAAGCTCGCATTTCTCCATCGGGACCATCCAGGCTTCAGACATCGGGAACTTCACGTGCGTGGCACGAAATGCTTTTGGCGAGGATAGCAAGACAGAGAATGTCTTCATGGAAGGTAAGGGGAGTCGGGCGACTGAATTTGGAACTGAAGTGGACATTACTAAAGTACAGATGTTATTCGGGAAAAGGTTAATGTTTGGTTGTCGGTATAATTTTCTGTGAGGGGGATGAATTATGTTCAAAAATAGTTAATTATATTTGCTGATGGGTGGTTTAGAGAACTACGCGCTCCTTTGAAACACAAGGGCCAAATTTAGCGGAACCTAATGCCAATTCCACGCTATTGGCTGCAAAAACCCATGCATTGTGTGAAATTCAAACCAGCAGACAAGATTCGAAGACTAGTGCCATAGCCAGTTGAGTATCTTCCGACTTTCATTAATCAACTTTGGTTACCTAAGAAATCGAACTGTTACTTCTTCTCTGTGTTTCGGTGAAATTCAATGAATAAAATTGAAACTTAGTCTAAAACTGATAAATTTATAAGTTTTGAATTTGTATTGAAATCCTTTATAATATTGAAATTATGAAATATTAATATAATAATTGCATGAAACATGCAATAGTCCGAGGCGTTTATGAAAAAATTGACATCTTGATATCCAGCGTACTTGAGGACTGTGTTTTACCAAGGAGCTCATGATGGAGGCGATACCAGAACACGTGGCTTCCGAGTGCGTCGAAAACGCTTTTTTTAACTAGTAATATTTCACAAGGGAAAATATTAGTAATAAACATCCTAATCCTCAAAACAGTTACTTATTTCAGATTATTTACAATTTATAAATATAATTTATAAGTATAATTTATGACTTACGAAGGTATTATTGGATCTCGTGCTATGCAGTCAACAAAGTATAATTTCATTTTTCCACAGCTTTATAACCTTATATTAGAAGAAAAGTGTAACTTTAGAACCTATAAAAACCAATTGTTAGTCATTTTGACGACATCTGAATACTTTCATTTCATAAGTTTGTAAGTTTCATTTTTAAAGGGGAAGTTTGGTA
The DNA here is from genome assembly GCA_907164885.2 of Dolomedes plantarius. NCBI lineage: Eukaryota > Metazoa > Arthropoda > Arachnida > Araneae > Dolomedidae > Dolomedes > Dolomedes plantarius. The sequence continues at coordinate 51,081,409 of OU015493.1, read as the reverse complement.
TCACTCCCATACATTCTGCAATAAGCGGGATTTGCGTACTTGGCATCTTTTTATAGAGCAGAGTTTTACCGTAAATAAAAATTTAATAAAATTACTGTAATATTACTTTATTTTTGTGTTAAAGTAATCGTATTTAATACATTATGATTTTATTCATATTTATTGCTTTATCATTTCATTATTTCGTATGTCCTTTCTGCTGGAATCCTAGCGGATATATTTTGAAACACACCAATCTCATGTCACTTGAATCTGTACAGAATCTAGTTCAATGGACTCTTTGGAGAGTCCGAGGAACATACGCCGCGTACATCGAGAACTGGAGAGAAGCTTGATTTGAGATTTTTAAAACTGGATCGCATAACACAAGAAATACAAATTTGTGATGGATTACTGGTTTCTTGGATTGCTGACGCTTTCGTTGGTTAAAAATGGTAAGAAATTTTAGTATTCTTTCATTAATTTGAAACTTTATGACTGTTTATTGTAAAAGTTCAGGCACGTTGAATTCTAAAGTTGTGTATAAGATACAGTGCAAATAAGTAATTTCTAAATATTTTGTTAAATAATTCCAAAAAATAACTTAAAATTTAATGCTAAATAATTTGAGGAGTTTTACGACAAGAAAAAAGAAAATCTCGAAATTTTTTCTAAAGAGAAAACTTCTACTTATTGATAAGTAAACTATATATATATATATATATATCTTTGATATTCACTAATACCTTGTATTGTACAATTGTCTTATTAGGTTACCACAAGATAAATATCAAATGACTGCTTTTATTAATAAATTTTAGAGGATCTAGGGTATAAAAAATAAGTAAAGAATAAAACTCAAGATAGTTTATTGTCTTATAGAGTTTTGAGGTTGTTTGTCATGGTAATTTATATCAAACTTTTCACTGAAGCATGCAGCTTGTTAACTAATAAATAGACTCAAGTAACTGATTTATTTATATTAATTTAATAAGCAGTTTAGGCCCACATGAAAATTTTCTTATGCATGCAAAGTGCTGGTAACATATAAGTGTGATGTAATGATTCTGTGCTGCAGTAGTTAAGAAATGAAAAAACGAAGTGCTTTACTAACGAAAGCCTTAATTAATGATAATATTTTATTATTAAAAAAATTCATGTATTGTCCGGGCATGAACTGTGTTATTTTTATTTTTAGGGGACTTTTCGAGTGATTCACCAGTATTAAATCCTCTGTTAGTTCCCCCGAATATCGCAGTTGGCGACATCACAGAAATTTCTTGCACGATAAAGAGAGGAGGCTTACCAGTAGCGTTCAAGTGGTTTCACAACAACAAGGAAGTCCTATCCCACTCCAAGTACAAAATAACAACTTTCAAAACGAGCTCGCGATTTTACATAGGGGAAATCCAAGCATCGGACATCGGTAATTTCACCTGTGCGGCAAGTAATGCATTTGGCACAGACACCAAAACAGAAAATGTGTTTATGGAAGGTGGGCTGTTCATCTTATTAATTTACATTTGTTAAAATTAGAATCTACGATTTGGATTGTAATTTGTTTTCTTACCTGCAAAATTTCTTATTCTCTTTTATTTTTATTTTGACAAAACAACGTAAATATGCATCAGTGAGTCTAATTTTTGTCACAAAACTCACTGTCAAACATAAATGTTTTCCTTACCGTAAAATGTTTCTTTCACTGTTACTTCCTGTGATTTGCCTATTAAAAGGAGTGAGAATAAAATATCTGAAAGAATCATAAAGTGAGTATTTGGTTTTTGTTATTTTGCGAGCTATACTATTTTTATAAATACAACTGAATGCTGGAACAAGTAATATTAACTTCAAATGCAACCGTTTTAATCCAAATCTTTAAATTCTAATAAAAATGCTCGAATTTGTGTGGAATGCACTAAAATGTATCCTTCGTTCTTGTTGGCTTGGCAAACCATGAAGACGTATGAATTTGTGTGGAATGCACTAAAAAGTATCCTCCTTTATTGTTGGCTTGTCAAACCATGAAGACTTGTTTGATTCTATACTTAATGAACGTTTGCTTTATTTGACAATATTTAAACTTTAATATTTAAAATTTATTGTATTGTACTGTAATCAAATAAAAATAAATAATAATGATTTCGGGGTAAGAGAAACTTCAGAATTATTTTAAGATTCAAACGAAGTTTTAGCCAAATGTTACTGTATTGAAGATTTATTAAAAATCAAGGCTATCAAACTTCAGAGGTAATAGCGTACTTCAGTAAATCCAATTTCATAAATTATCTCAAAGTAGTCAAATCATTGTTTACTTTTATTAAATCCCATAAAATGATGTCCCATAATATAGTCACAATATTTTGCTACGCTATAAAAAGATAAGTTAATAAATACTGCATGTTTAAAAATTACCACAAAGCACTTTTCATACTCAATTCAAAAATATTTATTGTTCCAAAACAAAGTAGTTTTGGATTGATATAAAATTTTTATCTGAATACATTTTTAGGAATTGTTAGAATGCTTTTTCTCCTCTTTTTTTTTTACAGTAACACTCTCCAAAACTTTGTACTGAACGTATGTACATTAATGTATTTGATTTGAAATCAACATGTAGACTAGACAAAAGAGAACTATAGAGTGTAATCCTGTGCTTGTCTCCAGAGGAAAACTTTGTGACCACTTCAGAAAACGCAAAGAGCGGCGAAATATCCAATCATTCATATTGGTGAAATCAATCAACTAATTTAACTAATCACTACTGAGAGAGTGTATACTAAGCTGGATCGTGTGTGGTTAATACATTTTAATATGATTATGATTTTTCCAGTGCGTTTACAAAATTGAAACTGTCGTGCTCAATTAAACTATTTAAACAAGTTTCGCTTTTTTTCCCCAGTGAAAAATATATGTATTTCATTAATGAACGCATTTCTTGTGAAATTTATTCATTTTTCAAAAAACAATTTGTAAAATAAAGAAACCTATTCACTGAAGGTTGATACGTGGTATAATATCTCCGTGAAGAGTTATGCTTTTTTTGCTTGACATTGAAACGAATAAGCCATGATTTAAGGAATATTTCTATTAATTCCTTGGAGTTCGTTAAACCAGGATTCATATACATTTTTAATAATAATAAGCACATTTTTCATTAGGTTAAACTCATTAAAAATAAATTAACTGCAATAATGTATTTGTGATCCATGTCAGTTAATTATTTGAACTTTAATAGAAATGCATAAAAACATGATTCTTTGAATAGAGTCTTAAAAAACTTTACATTTATGATTGTTTTTCTCTAAAATGGGTTCTTAGATTTTTGTTCTTTAAAAGAAAAATGAGAAGAGTGTTATCCTCATTTTGAACCAGTCTTTTACTCAAGATAGATTAAATGCAAAAATTGTTCTTTATAAATATATATACTATAAAGTATAATATATATATATATATATATATATATATATATATATATATATATATATATATATATATATATATATATATATATATATATATACATATATATATAAAAATTTATTTATTTATTGGGAATCAATACCTCCGAAGAAAGAGATATATTGATATTTATTTATGATGATATAAAGAAGGTTTATGCTTTTTCAATGGGAATGACATATATTTATTATAAAGTTATTGTTTTATTAAAATGAAACACTTATTTAAGCAAGCTCAATTGCAAGCTCACCTAATTGCAAGCTCAAGCGAAAAAAAGGGCTTTTATAATACGTATTATCTTTTGTGTAACTTTCTTTTAGCGTTCTCTATTTCTTATAAAAGAATTGGAATAATAAACATTTAAAACTATCATTAAACTGAGCTATCATTAAGTGAAATATGTGACACTGAAATAAGCTGTATTTTCTATCGCATGGCATTCTGAAATTGGTTACTGAAAGGGTAATCTTTGGTTACATGCATGTAAATGGTACATTTTACATTTTGGCTAAACTACTCGTATATATGATTTGTATGAGATTTTCCTATAACCCAGTCGCTAGGATAAAAAAATTAAAAGTTCTCAATAACTTTCATGTGGTCAATTTTTTAAAATTTACCAAATTGAAAATAGAAACGGCTGGATGCACAACTCTATGTATTACACTATGCTAATTGATTGACTATTTTTGCAAACTAGTTGATAAATGTGTACTTCTACTGAGACTTTAAAAGCGATAAAATAGCTATTTTAAGTCTGTGACTCATACTGTGTAATCCTTTTTTATTCAAAAATCCTTATTTTCTGGATTTAATTCCTTGTCTGTTATTATGGAATGAAAATCTTATAACGTAACTTAATCATTTACGCACTTGAATCAAAATTGCACTGTGACCACTATGTATTCCTCTGAGATTTAACATCACATCGTGTAAATTCTGTGTTGTTATTTTTGTATTCGTTAAGACTTGTTGTTATTATGTATAAAATGTTTCAAAAATTTGTTAATGTAACGGTATATATTGACATCGGAAACTAAACTTTGGTGGTTGCATCTTATCAATAAAAATGAAGCAAATCGTAAAGGAAAAGAAAAACCATATGCGTAACAATATCTGTAATTTAAAAAAGGAACAAAATGCAATGAATTAAAGGGTATTTGTTCTCATTTTCAAAAGTTGTTTAATGGATTAGTTTGAACACTTTTTCTTAAAAATGACAAAAATAATAATCATAGAAAATATAAAATTTAGATTTCAGAGTTTTGATTGTTATGTAATTAAAATGTGTTGTTTGCTTCAGTTTTAATTAATTAAACTTTCATGCACTTATGATATTTAAAGATGTATTAGTTGTATAGTCGAACACAGAGGGGCGCCACTGTAATAATAGCTGATATGATGTCTCTACGTATCATATATCATTTTAGCGTCGTCCACGGAACGAAGTTACTAAACAGCTTTACGAGACGAGAGTTGCTTTTAATTTCTTTCTCAACACCATTTCTCTTCGATTTATATGTATATAAATGCAGAATGTATTTCGTAGTTCTTAGATGAAATGAACTCCTTTTTGTGTAATCAGAAAAATTTTCTTTTCAAGTTATTAGAAATAATTTACATGTTGCTGCAAGATTTGTATTCTTTTTTATGTTTACCACGTCAGTTTTTCTTATCTCTTAGTTAATACGCATATATGGATCTAATAAACAGCATTTATACTTTCTGCTGCTTCTAAAATTATCTTTAAATGCTTCAAGATGTGTTTGAAGATGAAGAAGATTATATCTCTATGTTTTATTCTCCTGGTATCCATAAATGGTATGTACTCTTTTTCTCTATTCTCTGAAACTAATTCAAGTTTTTTTAACTTAATAATTTTGTTTCACAATTTAAAGCTAATTAGAGGATTTGTATTGTGTTTTCTTTAGTAAATACGTAAATAGAATGGATATATGACTTATACTTAATTGCAAGATGGAAAGGAAAATATTTTTTAATTAATCGATAGAAACACGATAGAATATCTAACCATATTTCTAAAAATTTCTCATGTATTTCGAGTAGTCTTTTGTATAACCAGGATCTTTAACACATTTTTAGATTGTCTCAAATATTTATAAGAAAATATATAAGAATGGAAAACATCCCTACGGTAAATTTTGTTTCCAAGAAACTAGGTCCGAAATTATCTGTAACAGTTGACACTCCAATGTCATTTCCAATAAAATTATATAAAATTCTACTGCTGAGGTTAACAATTTATGTTCCATAAATTATCTTTTCATTTTCTCGAGTATGAACAAACATTTGCACCATGACATCAAATCAAGTATTTCTTAAACTATTTTAAACTATTTCAGTTCAAATGATTTTTCTTAAAATAGATATAATAAAAAGTATAACTTTTATATAATATATACATGCTAAAGAGCTCCAAAAAAGATTAACCGCATCGAATTTTAAATTATCTTTCCAAAATACCTGAAAGTAAAAAAAAATAATTTAGTTCGAAACAAATTATAATTTAAAAAATTGGTTCATTCAAATTTTATTTTCTTTAATTATAAAGAAATAGTAGTTTATACTATAATGGGAAACTTACTTCCTTAGATAGCCTTGATATAACTAAGCGCTTTATTACTAAAATTTTCTGAACATTTCTTGACCATATCACTACTTTTCTTGTTAAAGTCCTATTGAATTTTTTTCAGAAATATTTTTTCTTTCCCTATTTCTTTATTTACTTCTTGATGATTATTTTTGTCTTTTGCGGCGTTTGTTAGTTCGAAGACCATTCTCCGGTTAGGTGGTGTATTACTTCGCTTACCTGTTTGGTAAACAAGAGGTACAAGTTCTACTGTATTTCCGGTCAGTTACATTATTTTCAGAGGGGAAAATATATGGATAAGATTTTGCAGCCGAGTTGTCATTATAAATACTTATCATGCATATTCTTTTGCTTCTTACTGGTCATGGATATCGAATGTTAAAAATTTTAGAGGTACTTGAATATAATTTTTGAAATATTTCAGTGGTACTGGCTGGTGAAGCACCTGTTTTGAGTCCTCTCATAGTTCCACCGAACATAGCCATTGGGGACAACATTGAAATTTTCTGCACGATTAAGAGAGGAAGCCTGCCCATTGAATTCCAGTGGTTACGAAATGAGGAGCTGATACAATCCCACTCAAAATATAAAATGCTATCAACCCAAACGAATTCTCACTTCTCCATCGGCGAGATCCAAGCCACGGATATCGGGAATTTTACTTGTGTTGCTAGAAATCCCTTTGGTATGGACAGTAAAACTGAAAAAGTCTTCATGGAAGGTGAGATTATTCTGCTCTGGAATGTTTTTATAACTTGCACTAAAGTTTCAGTAGAGAAATGGTAGTTTTTTTGTTGTTGTTAAGTATAAATGAGTTGATATCTACCAATCAACGGTATTTTGAATAAAGCCATTTTATCAATTTATATGTCATGACCTTTTTCTGTAAATCAATACTGAAAAATTGGTTTTTTCAATTAAAAAAAATTGCGCCTCAATGAAGCATCAGGTGCATTTTAACTGCTTCAGTTAACTGCAAAATAGTTTAAGCATGTGTTATGTTTTGACCTGGGAAATTCAGCTAACATGAAACTGCTGAATAAATTTTGTTTTTATAAAAATATACAAAATGGTATATTTAGATACTGAATTTTTCGAACTACGTTGTTCCTTTTCTACTTTTCATGTAGAATTAAGCACAGATGAGTTTTTAGATTTTTTTCCTAATCGATATTCAGGAGAAAGCAATATTTATATCACATAATTTGAAATTTATAAACCATTTTGAAAGAGGAGAATGTATTTTGCAAATTATGATATTTTTTAATATCAAATATATCGTAATTGTATGACTTTGTGGAATTAATGGGAAAACTTTACTGTAAAAATTCACAAAAAATATTTTGAAAAAATCTGAATTTTGTGTTCATGTATTTTTGTCAAATATAAACATATTTCAAATTTATGAAGAACTTTAAATACTTATCTTATATACTGCCAATAAATGTTTCATATGAGGGTCTTTTCTGTAAAGTTGATTAATTTCTTTCTGGAAGATCTTTTCAGATATAGTATTCAGACATGCCTACGTGAAAAAATTCAAACGATTTTTAATTTACAATTTGAATTTTTTTAGAATTACTTCTCATTACCTTGTGGCATGCATACGGTTACCTTCCTAGGTAACAGGGCTGTGAGTTTCAGAAATATTTTGAAAATTATACAGAAAATTCAGGGATATTTTGTGTCGTACAGTTTTATAACAAAAATAAATCTATGAAAGTTTTATAATTTTCAATATAAGGTTTCTTTCAATGCATTATAAATTTTATAGTATGAATGCGTGTTTAGTACACTTACTGGGTATGTAAATTTCTTCCTTTTCACAAGCAAAATGTTTTGATAACATTATTGTAAATCTCGATAACACAAATGAACCTATCTTCTATTTAACTTGATGAAGATTTCATAGGAATAATTTTGAGATATTTTACACAGGAATAATAGCACATTAAAATGAAAACTCGTGTGAAGTATTTTGTATTATTCTACAGCATGTATACCTTCATGCAACGTTGTACCTTTTCAGAATGGAGGGATACTACCGGTATTACATCCTTTTTCTTTCTCTGTTATTAGAAGTTTTTCTTGCAAAATTATTTATTTTGAATTTATTTTGATTTAATTTTGGGTTTTTCTTTATCATAAAACATATGATAGGATGGTTTTCATAGACAGACCAAAACTATCCAGTCCTCTAATCAAATCCCTTTAATCAAATCAATGGGTTAAAACGATTTATGAGTCAGTGAATGTCTACCAATTAGTGAAATAATTCTCTCTCTCTTTGCATATACATTTCAAAGAGAATTTAAAAGGTATATTGATGAATTACGATCCTCTCTGTGAATTTTCCATTCTTTAGAATTTGAAAAAAGCGTTAATTTACATTGGATTTTCTATTCCACATTTTTTGCTTTCTGTAGACAAATTCTTTTTTCGATATTTGAGGAATATGTACAAAGAATGTTAAAATAATTTTCTGAAGTGGAAAATGCATCTAGTTTTAACACATGGGAACAGATGCGATTTTTACACATGAGAAATAAGGGACACAGATCATATAATTTCTTTTCTACCATGAATTTCAAAAACGATACATTCGCTTTTTTAACGTTGTATGGCGCCACCGGCATAGTTTTCCACATACATCTGGTTTACAGCTCTATGCAGCGTCATTTTCTCGACGGAAAAGCCATCTTTTCGCCATGCTAGAAATTCTCGAAAATATAAAATTTATTTTTTGCACGAGATGAACGTCTGAAGCCCATCTGTGATGATGAAGATTCTGATATATGGGATATTGCTCCTTCTCTCAAGAACAAAACATGGTAAGTTAATATTTTTTGCATATTGTTCAGTATACTACCTAATATTTGTATGTTATCTTATTACGGAGTTTGTTATGTTTTTGTTCCTTATCGGGAAAACTACTATGAAGTTCTCATGCTTATGTATGATTATAAGTGTCGATACTTGTAAAATACAAACATGAGATAAAATATAAATTTAATGTTTAAAAAATTAATATTACAGAAATCAAACTACAGAAATACAAACTTATATTTGAAAATTTTAGTAGTATCGTCAAATCTTATATCCAATTTACGTTTGAGGTTTTGAAATAAGAAGTAAAACCTTTCAGTAAAAATGCCTCAAATAGAGGTTTAACATTGTTGGAGCTAAACTGTAAAAATTTTAGGTGCTGAATTATTGCTTTAAAATAGCGTAAATAAATTATTGCTTTTAAATTTAATTATAAATGCCTCATTTTTTAATACAGGAAAAAAACAACTAAATATTTGAACAAAAACAAAAATATACTTATTCTAAATATCTTTCATAGAATTATTTCTGTCAAAACAAAAACTTATAATGAAGTGTTATTGTGTTTCTAAACATGCTTACCTAATAAATTAGTTTTCAATTGTCACACAATTTATTAATGTAGATTAATTTACGAATAGGATTTTTTTCTGTTAAGGGGACAGTGGATCTTCAAACCTAACTTTTTTTTTGTTTTGAATGGTTTTGTTTGAAATTTGAATATATGATTAGTACCATAGATATGTAAAAGTGGTTAAATTTTAAAGATGAAATATTAATAATTTATGAATTATGAATTATATCAGAAATTGGCCTAATTAAAAATGTTCCCTGCGCATTTCTTCTGCATATAATATGGTAATTTTTATTTACAGGATACCTTATAGAACTAACAATAAAACTTATTTCTTATTTTAAGCATTCATTAAAAATATAAAGAGAAAAAATAATAATAGTGAAAACACCCTTTTTATTACGCAAAATACCTATAAATCATCTTTTCAAGTACAAAATTTAGAAATTCTGAGCTACGAAGTATAATTCTTTTCAATAAGATTTATTTGATATACAGTTAAGTATATAAAACTTAAATTTCAAAGCAATACGAAAATTAGAAATGCGCCTGGAGCAGTTGGAATATTCGTATGACATGAAAATTTTTATTTTGAGAAAAACACATTTAAAGTTAATGCTATTAGTCTAAATTAAGTCTAGTTAATATCTAAATTAAGTACAAATGCCTATAACTAGGAAAGTAATCACTGAAATTAAAAATTCTTTTTGCAACACATTCCTACTCGTCCGAAGTTTCACAATTCAATAAAATAAAAAATAGAATTTTTCGACAAATTTCACAATTTTGAAAGTCTACTGTCCCCTTAATGCCTCAATGTTTTAATTTTCATTGCAATGGAATGCTTTTTCTTACTTTTTACACGTTTTACTAAGTATGGAAATTTTATTTTATAACAAATTTACAAGCTGAAAAGGTTGATATTTTTCCCTTAACAACATATAAATTATTTGTGCTGTTAATATATTTGACTTAAAGAGTTATCTAAAATGGGAGATAGTTTTTAGACGGTGATAGTAAAACCAAACCATGTCATTTATTGAAGTGATTTAAATTGGAACTAAATAAAATTCTTTATAACTAATTTAAATCAAATTCCTTGCAAATACAAAACTTTCTCTTTTAATTCACAACTAATCGTTAATATACAATATTTTTTCCTCTTTTATAGAACATTTTTAAAAATTATATTTCATTGAATGCCAAATAAGAATCAAACAACTTGGAATTTTTTTTCTTAATGTATAACTAAATTATATACATACAAATTTCTTTAGTTCCAGAATCTTAGATAAAGCTACGTTTTATTTGAAAGAGCTGTGTTTACTCTCCTGCAGCTAGTTATTGTTACGTATTGGAGAAATCCCATTACATACTTCTCTTGATATTCTTTAGACAATTTACCGAGTGCAAAAATTTGATTTTGAAAATTTACTCAGGTTTAGAGCATTATATATTCTGAAATATATATAATTTGGCTTTCATAATAATGAACTTCATTATTCTGGAAAATTAGATTTTATCAAATGATAATGTTATTAACGGAAATAAAGGAATTTAAAATATTCTCGCCTATTTAAGAGGCAGACTTTAACAGATTTTAAAAATTAAAACTACGAAGATTTTTTTTTTTCTTTTCTAGAAAGGCCTTTTAGATTCTAGGTACTGTGATATATAGCATTGCCTGGACAAAGTCTGTAACAACATAACAAAAGAATAAATAATAAAGCATACCCATATGGTAAAAACTAACAAGAAACTACGTTTAGGAATTTAATATGCCAAATATTTCTTATAAACAAAAAAAAAAAGAAAAGGAAGTTCAAACACAGAAAATTTCGAGGAGTTACTTTTTAATAAAAATACAATAAAATAGTGTCTTGACGGACAAAACGATAAATGGATTGTAACGAATTTTGATGATATAGAAACAGGCTTACCTGTAATTAATGTAAATGCAAATTTGTGTAAGTCTGAGAAGAATTATACCTCTCAGAAACTAATCTGTACAGCGAAGACAGTAGCATATTTTACTTAAATTGGAAGGTGAACTACGATATTGTTCCGCTTTTTAAGTATCCTATATAATGTACTATTTTAATATTTATCAAACATTTTTATCGGTACTCGTCTGAAGATAGCATATGTTAAATTTTAAGATTACCAGCTATTAGTGTCCGCTTTTAGAAAGTACATTTTTTTCTTTTTGATTAAATAGTTCATCATGATAACCAGGCATTTTTAAAAAACATAAACAAGTTCAGACATAAAAGAATATCGTATCAGGGGCTGTCATATAGATCATATCATAATTAGTTTCAATGAAGTTCTCTGATATAAATCTCTCTGTTATTACATTTATACTTATTAAAACACTCATTTTATGAGATTCAAATTCATTAACATTTTTTTTGGTTCTGCATAATTACATTTTTATACATGTTTTTGAGATTACTTTTAAAACACTTTTTCGAACTACAAACTTTTCTAATCAAATTTATTCTAAATATTAATTGTAAGTTTAATATTTATATGTATGAATTCTCTCTTCCTTTGCTTACATACATACATACATACATGGAAGCATGCATACATATATATGTGTGTATGTGTATATTATATATGTACGAATGTAAATACAGGTAACCTTCTTATAACATGATAGATAGGTTCCTAGAAAACACAGTGTTCTGTGAAACCGTGTTATATGAGACCCTAGGTCAGTAAAAAAGGGGGTTACTTTCGGAAAACTTAGTAAAAGCAAACTTTTTTTAAAAAATTCCATATAAGCAACTTAATTTTTACTAAAAATGTAAATGTATGTACAACACAAAACGAAAAAAAACAAAAAATATTATTTTAATTTCTTGCAACCTTAATTTAATAAATTTATTCCTCATCACTGCTTAGTACAATCTAACGAGAATGTTTTTTCGGTTGAACGCTACCACCTTCACTTTCAAAACCTTTTTCTTCATTTAGATTTCTTATACCTTCTATCTTCTATAAACAAATATGTAATTTTGGTTTGTTTGCTGGTTCTTACAAGGTCATTGTAGATATCACGGTATGGAGATAGATAATTTTGCAGCTCCTATTTCAATTTTCGGCTTCTTTCAGTGGAAGGTTCTGCATTCAAGAAAAATGATTCAAGATTTTCAGCTAAACTTAGGCCTTCTTGCAATTTTATACAGTTATAAATGAATAAATTATAATTTGTTTATACATTTTCATGTAAAGGTACTATAGTTCATTATTCCTGCCCGTCATTATTTTAAGGTAATTTAATTTTTAAATGTGTTAAACAAAAATCATGTTATCTAGTGCTGTAGAAGTACAATGTTGTACAAAGGCCTTCGCAATTTATTTATCGCGTTAGAGCGAAACCGTGTTACAGGTTGCAGTGTTATACGAGGGTTTCCGCAATTTATCCTATCGTGTTAGAGCGAAACCGTGTTGTAAGATGTCGTGCTATAGGAGGGCTACCTTTATGTATATATGGCTGTATGCCTCTAATTCTATCCATATACATAGTCCAGTATCAAATGCTGAAAATTATTCAAAACCAAAGCAAAATCTTTATGTATCACTGAAAGGCTTTATACACATGTCACACACATACTTTGAGATCATTTCTGTGTCTTGGTTTGACCTTTTTTAAGGCTTGTTTAATGCCACATCCTAAAAACTGATTTGTCATAATTCTTTTTCCTTTATCGGTATTGGTACACTAATAAAGAAACAAGTCCACTAGTCTTTTGCATTTCGTCTTTGTTAATATTTATTTTCAACTACAATCCATTCTAACTCACTCAAAAAAATAACATACATGCATGGATTGTTCTTAGTATTGTCAATTTGAAATTACAAATATTGCTCTATTTAAACTCCTTACGTTCTCCTATTACATAAACAGACGCGTTAATTCTATATCAGGGCCTTTCGAGATTGCATAATGCATGATGTTTTACCACCATTCAATCCAATGGCAATACTGTATTATGTTCGGGGCAATAAGGCATGGGCTGCTGATACCATGGAGTGGCAAAATATACAAGCATATGTATTCTTCAGTTCCTCTAAATTTACTTGTTTTCTAATTGGACAAGGGGTTCTGATAGGACAAAATCTATCACGAAAAAATCATTTATACTGTACTTCGTTAGTTGATCATTTTACAGCAATTAAATTTGATATTTGATTTTTTGAAATAAAAACTAAGAAACTCATCATTTTGCTCATCCGCTATGGCGTAATTTTGAAAACCAACGAGGGAGTCAGTGTATTTGCCACTGTCAATTCCAAACAAGTTATTTGCCACATTCAACGTTCTGCAGAGAGTCCTCCCAGATTGTTTGTTAATAGTTTTGCCCATGCCTTATAGTCTGAAATAAAAGAGCAAAATAACGGTACATTCGTCCCATTGTTTCGAATTTACTTTCAGGCGTCCAGGCTGGCGATGCCCCGGTCCTGAATCCTCTGTCGGTCCCTCCGAGCATAGCCATCGGTGACATCACCGAGATCTACTGCTCGATGAAGAGAGGAAGCACGCCGGTGAAGTTCCAGTGGTTACACAATGGCAAAGACGTGCACTCGCTGGCCAGGTACAAGACAACGACAGGAGAAACCAGCTCCCACCTCTCCCTCGGCAAGATCCAGGCCATGGACATAGGCAACTTCTCGTGCGTTGCCAGCAATGCGTTTGGCACGGACAGCAAGACTGAAGGGGTCTTCATGGAAGGTGAGGCAATCCCGAGGGAAGATGTGGTTTTTCTGTTTCTCTCATATCAGTACCATGAAGCTTTCGTTCAGTCTAAAATCGGCTAACAAAGCAATTACAATCCGTTACAGAAACGTGATTAATATGTAGCGTGCTTTGAACAAACAAAGCAAAGATTTTCTCTGGTTTTTGATCAGCCTCTATAACTATTTTTCCTCTCTAACAAAAGTAAAAAGTCTTTTCCAAAAGAAAAGATTTGTAGATACATTTAATATCATATTCCGGGATATATTCTTGAATTTATGTGGTATTTGTAACGATGGTTTCTCAGTAACAAAAGTAAAGGGTATTTGCCAAAAGAAAAGACTTGTAAATCCAATTTAAAAGTATATGTTGAAATAATTAAACATGCATTGTCTTAATGAGTACTCAAGATAATTTATGGGTTTTATAAGGCATAAAGTGATATTCTTTCATTCATAATTCTCGAATGGCAATTGGGAAAGAATGTGAATGAACTTTACAGTACTCTGCCTTTAAAAAATGAAAAGACAATCAAACAACAACGATATTTTGAATGGTAAAAATTACATAAATCTATCGTAAATGTCAAGATCATTATTTGAAATGTGAATTTCTCTTTTACTGATATAAGAAACAAAAATTATTCATGCGTTGTAAGAAAACTTTGTGCATGCATTGATGTTTGTTTTTTGAAAAGAACTAACTCTCTCTGAAGAGAATCATCTAAATCTTACTTTATCGTTTTAAACTACATTGTTCACTATTTTTCATATCGGGAGACAACATGGATGGTTTTAAAAAATTGAAACAATTGTTTATATCTTGAGTGAGAAAAAAAGAAGCTTTTTGTTCTTTATCCATGCACAGAGTGCTGTCTTTGTTTACCTCATGATGATATTTTGTTTTCCCCATGTGTCGTTTTAAGTGTAATGAATTATTTGAACGCTGTGTGGCGCCACTTTCATAGATTTTGTTTTACTCATCTTTGCAGTTTAGCGTCTTTAGATCGACTGAGCTGCTACTTTTAATACTTCAAAAAGTTTAGAAGGATTATTAACCTTTATTAAGATTTACAGCCTATGTACATCAATATTATGTGCAACAAGAATTTTCTGCGGGCAGTATGATATGTGTACTGATATTAGCGCTACTGGAAGGACTGATTGGTAAGTGCATCTCCCTTTTCTCTTGCAATTTTTCATTGGCTTAATTTTGGTTGTTATTAATACACTGAGTTCATTAAAGTAGATTGAAAATAAGTAACTTTTAAAATGAAATCTATAAGCTTTGATGTATAGTTTACATTATATGAAATGAATAATTTTAACAGGGAAATATTTTTATATACATGATAATTCAATCAGCCTGTTTGGAACGTGAAGTTTTAATAGTTTTCATAATATGCAAACAACTGTGCACATTCAAGAAATGTTAAAGAGTAAGAATAGTACTCCTTATGTTATTATTTTGTAGTTTAAAATGCTTCGAAATACATTTTTCATAAAATATGACAACATCATTGTTGCTTCATACAACAATATTTCATTATAAATTATTTTTCTTATAGTTTAGAAATAATGCTTATGATAATGGGCAAATTTTTCTGAAAGATTATATACTAAATCTCACTTTAAATCTTATATCAACTAAGAATCTACATCATAAATAAATGTTGCAATAATTAAAGAGGTAAATCAATATTTTAATTGTTGAGGTATTTTCCTGGGAACATTTTTAACTGCATTTGTGCATCAATTAAAAGCAAATAGTTCATACTTGATCAGTTATTTCTAAAAATAATATGTAAAATAATAAGAAAACCGGAAAAATATCAAAATATTATTATGCATTTACTTTTACAGATAAAAAACAAGATCATCTCACTTATGGTCTACCCTGAAAAAATTTTACAGCATTTTAAGAATAATTTATGAATAGACATTTTACGAAGCTACATTTTGAGATATATTTGTAAACATTTTTCAAATAACTTCTGTTTTTCTTTATTAGTTGAAAATTGAAAAAATATCTGAAGTCAGTTAAATTTCTACAATTTCACATAAAAAACTTTGAGCTTTGCATTAAAATTTCACTGTGATATACATGATATCAATCCTGGTATTTTAATATTATGATTCCGTAGATGACATATATATATATATATATATATATATATATATATATATATATATATATATATATATATATATATATATATATATATATATATATATGTGTCTGTGTGTGTGTGTGTGTGTAAGAAAGTGTAAGTGTAATTATATATATGGGAATATTGCAGAATTCTGCAAAGTTTGAACAGTTTATCCTTTCTCAATGTCAAGAAAATACTCTAGATCCGTGAAGACTGTATTATAAGAATTAAGGCATTAACTGTCAGAATGTATTTTATGTTTGGATTGTCATTATAAAGTTCTGAATGCAGTTGAATAAGTATCTCATTACAGTTCAATTATTTTAATATAAAAGTAAATTACATTATTTTTACCTAAATTATGCGAATACAAGATATATAAGGCTATTTTTTCCTATCTGACTTACTTTTTGTTAGCTGTCTAATACCAGATCTACGTATATGAATATAACATAAGTACTAAAAAAACATAATATATATATATATATATATATATATATATATATATATATATATATATATATATATATATATATATATATAAATATATATATATATATATATATATATATATATATATATATATATATATATATATATATATATATATATATATATATATATACCGTATAAATTTTAAAATACTGTGAAAAAACGAGGCTTTGATATTGCATGGACTCCATTTATTGTCTCCAAATATTAATTATTAATATTAAATAAAAAAATATTAGACTTATCTGATACATTTATAAAACCTCACATCTGCAAGCGTCCTAACTCTTGCTAAAAACAGATCTAAAATAAAGGAACTTAGTTTGTAGTATCCCATAAAGGGATTGAATGTAAAAGTATAACAGATAAAATGTAACATAATATAAAAATTTTGTTAGGTTTTTTCCATCTTAAATGGCTCTCCCTTCCAAATCATTAAAAAGGCTTCTTATAAATAACTTTTTGATTCCTTACTACGTGTTACATACAAAATGGGTCGCAATTTTATTCCCTCTGAATTTAGTAACCTTTATGAGAAAAAAAACTCTTTTTTTAAATCTAAAATCCCTTTGTAATAGATGTGTATCCCCATGTTAGCTTGACCCATTTTTATGATTCTCATGATTCCTGGTTGAATAGAAAAAGGCTGAAAATTCTAAGTTATCCAAACGGTTTTTTCCAGTTCAGGGTTTTCCCGGTCCAGTTATAGAGTTTCCTTTCTTTGCATGACAATTTATCTCCGAATCCTATTTCTCATACTCGATTATCTCCAGTCTCGGTCAGGCTCATGAATCATTTGACTAGTATTTGCATGTTTGGAAGAGGTATTAAGTTAAGTGCCATAGAAGGAACACACACACACACAGTCTTATATTAAGTCTGAGAAATTATTTGTTTACGATATTCCTTATTTAGTTTTATAGCTTTCTTCATTCATCTTCCAGGGGCGTATGCCGACGAAGCTCCAGTTCTGAAGCCCTTGCTGGTGCCTGCGAACATCGAGGTGGGGGACGTGACAGAAATTTACTGCATCATCAAAAGGGGCAGCCCTCCCGTGACTTTCAAGTGGCTGCACAACGGGAGAGAGATAAGTTCGCATCCCAAGTACAAAATAAGCACTACTAAGACAAGCTCTCACTTTTACATCGGCGAGATCGAAGCTTCCGATATCGGAAACTTCACCTGCGTGGCCAGCAATGCTTTTGGCACGGACAGGAAGACCGAAGATGTTTCCATGGAAGGTGAGTCGGTGGAGTCCAAAGGCCGAAGTGATTTGAGGGAATAATAACGAAATATCGAAGGCATTTCCATCTTCGTTCGTGCTAGCTTAGCAAAATTATATAATATATGAATATAACCAATAAACTGTTTTAATTAAAGAGGAGCTTCTAATTAATGACTACAAATGTTTTGACTGGAGTTTGTATTTTCAAAGGCGATCTTATTAAATACGATAGAACGAGTATACAAAAATGAATTTTTATCTTAAACCTTAGTATTTACGTCATAATGCCATAAATTCATAAAGCAAAGCATATTTTATCCATTCTGAATGCAATGTCTTTATTCAGACAATAGATGTATTTTTATGCTTTTTCATATATTTTCCGTGACAGATAATTTGATGTAACACAACATGTGCTTTACCTACTAATGTTATATTGTACAATACTCTTGATAATACACTTTTCTAAAAATTGTGTGCAAGAAAAACAGATTAAAAACTAAAAACTTTTTGTAAAATCTTCGATTGCTTTGATTCTTTTCCATTTATAACTCATAAAATAATGAAACAAGCAAAACTGTTTTTAAATATAATTCCTTAATCATATTTTATATGAAATTTTAATGAATATATTTGAATAAAACTATCATCTGTCTTCTAATTTTGATGATTTTATGGAGAAATCTATTGAGGCATGACTTATATATGTATATCTTCAGGAACTTTTTCTCATGCTTTAGACATCAATACTCTTCGTAAATGATTCAATGTATAGTATATGTGTATTTTGTTTTGCCCCCTTTTTCCCCTGAATTATGATTAAGTAGATGATTTTGAAGCTTTATATAACTTTGCAAAGTCCCTCAAAAGTATGCAATTTGCAGATTCTTTCTCATATATATGATAATGGTTTATTTTGTTGATATCACGAAGTTGCAAGTACCTTATTTTCTAATTAATAAACCATTGAAGATATATTCTTGGATCTTTTGTATTGGCAAACAGAGCTATTTACGTGAATTTTACCGATGTGTGATATTATAAATATGGTTATCTAATCTTTCTAACATTTCAAGAGTAAATGTCTGATTTAAATGTGTGTTTATATGTTGTTGCGTAAAACTAATGCCTTTTTCAATTTTATATATTATATTCATAGTTTAAATTCAGAATACTTTACTATGGATTGATATAATTAAAAGATACTTTATTTTCGCATTAGAATATGTATTTAAGTTGTTTTCCTAATTGATAAAAGTTGTTACTATTCAGGTCACCCAAAAAAATTTAGGGAACCTTCATTATTATTATGTGCTGGGAACACAAAGTTTTTTTTGGGTTTTTGTCGTCACAAACTTTTCTTTTTCTCTAATGTTACACCTTGATTCAATGCACAGTTATAAAGTTCCATTTCAAATCTTATTCAGACAATCCAGGGGACATTATGTTCGTTTCATAATGAAAACTGTCATTTTTATTTATGCGAAATATCATATACGAAAAATAATACTTTCTTTCTTAACTGCACTAAAAATTTAGTTTTCTGTGAAAAATATTTAATGATTTTTTGCACGATAGATTTTGAATTGTAATGAAGAATTCGTACGTTGTGTGGCGCCACCATCATAGTTATTATCATACCCAGTTGATGGAAAATCTAGTCATAGCGTCTCTTCCAACAAAACGCCTTGAACGCTTACACGAGATGTACTGTTCACAATTCTGTATTATTTTCATGCGGATGAAAATGGAAAAAACGATTTGATAGATCTCTAAAACTCATCTCAAGATAATTATGAAGACTTCCTATCGTGGCCTACAGCAAGCACTTGTGAGGGTTTTCATCACAATTTTGCAGTTTGGATTCGAATATGGTAAGAATAACTAATTTTGTAACTGCTTTCTTCAACATCTTATTGATCTATGAAATTCATGACTACTGTTACCAAACAAACAATTCTAATATATACCAAATTTGAAGTTGTAAAAGTAGTTTTTGTATTAAAAGGGGATTTAATTACTATGTTTAAGGGAAAATATTTGACAATAAATAAAATGAAATGTTTAAAGTTAATACCGGCCTTCAGTGATAATTTCATAAATTATTATTGAGCTTTTAATTTTAAATGAGAGATGTTATTATTAAGTAAAACATATCTTTAAATTTTTAGGACAAGTTTCTTGTTAAATTAAAACAAACTATGTGCAACTATGTATTCCGTAATCATTTTGCTTTATCATTTATATTGCTAATAATTTTGATGTCTGTTCATACAGAATTATCTGTTCATAAAAAATTCTTATGCAGATGAAATGTTTTCCATTAGTAACTACTTTGTGCATTTTCCATAGAAGTTTAAGACATACATAGGAAGTACAAAATAATGTATTTTTATATAATAATATTTTTCATAAGCATGACATACATTAAAAATTAAGATCATGAATTTGAGATGTTATACAAATATTTAAACTTAATACCAAATGTAGGATTTAAGGAATTTAGTCACACTCGCAAACTTATTTGCCAAAATAATTTACAATATGAGAAGTACTTTGAATACCAAAAGTTCAAAAATTAATTTTATTATCAGTTTTTTATTTGTAATTACTTAATAATTAGAAATACGCAAATTGTATTTTATTTATGTATTAAAAATAATTTTATCGCATGAATAAAATATAATGCATACTAAATACAAAATGAGACTTTATTTTGATGATTTAAAAAAAATTCAAACAATTTTTAAAATTGACTTGATTTTATAAATGTGTGTAGTTTTGAAATCAGGAATTAAAAAACAACCTAACCTTTTGTGTAATGACACTCCACAATTTTGATGATAATGTAGAGAAATGCCGATTAAATTTAATGAATAAAATATTTTAAATTTAGCACTGTTGAGCTGAAATAAAAATTCAAAAGACAGACTAAACCTCTTTTTTTTAAATAAAAAACATCATCTACTTCATTGATATCAGGATTTTTTGAAAATGCCCAGAAAAATGGTATAAAAGCAACCAGATATGTTATATCTTATATAAAAGCTTATATTACTGCTAAGTTAATGCTTTATCAGACCAATCACCCCTTTTTGTCTCTGGCCTTTAGTTCGTGGGCTCTTGAAAGATCAAATGTGAGATTAATATACCGGGAATTCTTTTCAGTAGAAGAGATGTTTAGACGTTCGAGAGCCCCTTGTTATTGCTTCTTAATTCGGTTGCTGAAATAAATGATCATTACACATTTTATATTATTATTGTTTTTATCATTACTTTTTGGCATGCCCAAAAGATGTTATCCATCTCAAAATTCTCAAAAAATCAATACGACTTGCATCAGAATCGTAGACTTCTAAACTCCAAAACTGTATATAATTTTTTATCCTTTACACAGCTGATTTTATATTCAAACACAGTGAGAAACGTCTAAAATATGTTTCGGTTATTATACCTTCATTACTTATGTTATGAGATATCATTTTGGAAATCTTAAATTTGATAATCACAACTAATTATCTAATGGTAGGAATGACTGGTCAAGATGTTAAAATATCTTGAAAACAGAAACAAGAATAATCTCTCAACGATATGCCGATCAAAGGAGATTATATGAATTAAATTGTTTTATAGTCAGAGATAAAAGTAAGACGTTAAAAATGAAATTACTACACGCCCATTAAACTTTTTCATGTGTAATTTATATATTTCCATTTAACATAAGTTTCTCTAATTTAGGAGTCTCAGCATCAGATGCTCCCGTTCTTAATCCCCTGTCGATACCACCGAATATTGCAATTGGTGACCTCACAGAAATCTCTTGCACCATGAAGCGGGGCAGCCTACCAGTGAATTTCAAATGGCTGCACAATGGTATGGAGGTCATCTCCCGTTCCAAGTACAAAATTACGAGCAGCGAGGTCGGTTCGCAAATCTTTATCGGTCAGATTCAAGCTTCAGACATTGGCAACTTCACCTGCATAGCCAGCAATGCGTACGGTACGGACAGCAAGACAGAGATTGTCTTCATGGAAGGTGAGATATGTTGCTTGAGGCCGTCATGTCAGACTTAAGTAAACTGATATAAAAGAAGTACGTTTTTTCAGCAAAATAATTTTTCTATTAGTTTTCTTAAAGGTGCGAATACTTGTACTCGCTCACTCATATTAATAGTACACACACTATGTACACACTATGTACACACTTTTAACAAGGGTATTTTAACATGAGGCAATGTCTATGAAAAATTAATGAGTATCGTTGCTTTAATTTGCTTATTGGAGATACCATAAATGTTTTCTTACCAAGTATTTGAAATTTTCTTTACTTTCTATAATAAAAGCAGGATTCTGTCAAATTATTGTTACCTCTGTTTTCATTGACTGAATAAAAACTAGATTGGTAAAAGGATGCTTTTGTAGTAAAATTATTATTTCTGGATACAAGATTAAAATAAGGTTAATATTATTATGACACTAATAATTATTAACACTATAATAATGCTTATTTTCTAATGTTGCTGAAAACAATTTTTGCTTTTTTTTTTAATCTTGGAATGTAGATAATGATTTGCTGAAAATTTGTGTAGAAAGAAGCCAGAATATGGCCGAATAGCCGGAGCCGTAACATACGGTTAATTGGTCTGGGGGTTCGAGTGACACTGTTGGCATGGATGTTTGTAGCCATTCTGAATATTCTCTAAATTGTAGGTACCAGTCAAAATAACCCTGGAGAGCAAAAACTGGTCGTACCGCTATCAAACGTCTAACCTTTCTAGAGAGAAATTTGATACCTTTAAAATATAGTGAAAGAAAATTAAGTATTTGAAATTACAAATTATTATTGCAGGTGTTATGTACGAATATGCTCAGGGTATATATCAATAATTTTACAATTATATCCCTTATTTTACACAAGAAAGACTACTGTTTTTTTCAAATAATGTTCACAATGTTTCATCATGATGATAGAAACAATTTTCATAGTTTCTTGTTCACTTCGATCGCTTGATACTTCAGATGTATATAATTTCCGTGTCTGTCATTTTGCCATTGCCGTAGTAAAAATGTGCAGGCCTTGTTCTAAACCACAAATTCTCTTTTTAGAAATAGTTTAAGTTGCATTTCTAAATATCTATTTGTGTTTTAAAAATTTGTTTACAGCGTAATATGATTATTATGTAGCAAATTCTATATAACAGGGAAGCATTTGAATTGGTATATCTACTAATAAATTTACTGTGTTTTTCTGACTCATTCGTTTTTCTCACACAACACAAGTTGTATTAAAGGTCTTTTTCAATAGCATGGTAATGTATAACATAAACATATATATTGTAATGAAAATTCAAAAGAAGTACATTAAAATATATGAGAGAATAATTTCCTTTGCTACCGTTTATGTAATATAAAGATAATATATGTGAAACTATGTTCTAATCACTTCTAAAATATTACATTAAATAGTTTTTAAGTTTCACCGGTAAGTGGCGCCACAGTCTTTGATTTTGAAAATTTTCTGCTGTAAGTTCTTTAGTTGTCAGCGTCACCACCAATGGTGAGTTATAAATACCTCGTCTTATGCACAATGTTTAATAAAGGTTGGTTAAAACTAATATCTTTTGGGAGGAAAACCCCAAGAGATTATATTTATTCATTTTTCTACTTTTTTTCTTCGTTAATATTGTGGAGTTTTATGTAATGCACTTGTATTACACATATTCAATAAATGCATTATTTTTTCCCCAAGAGAGTTCATGCATGGCCATTACTTGTGGCGCTAGTGGCGAACTTGATGATACCTCTATGATGGCATTATGAGTATCTATACTTTCAATAAAACGACGAAACGCTCTACAAAGGTTCGATTGTAAATTCATTAAGCATTCGGGACAAAGATTTCCTGAAGTTTTGTTTTTGTAACATGTGGACTTTATATGGACTACTGGTGTATTTACTTATGAATGTGCAAGGTAAGTACAATTATATGCTTAAATTGTTAAATAGTAATTTTTTAAGGGAATGACTCTTGATTTCAATTTATCTGTTCTGAAAAGCCTGGTTCTTTCTAGTTGATATTTTATTATGTTTAGATTTTTTTTAGAAAATTAGAGGATGTTTCGTACGTTTAAAGCAAAAGAGTTTATTTTGTAAATTTTATATAAAATTAATAAGATAAGATATTAGAAAAAGTATTGAAACGTAAGAAACATTTATTAATACGTATATAGAGTAAAATATATTTATATACTAATGGAAATATTGTTAGATTTTGCGATGAATATTTGAAAAGGAATAAAACGTATCCTATAGGGAAGTATATGCAAATATAACGAGATTAAATTTTTTTGCATAAATAAAAAATAATTTATGATACCTGTTCGGTGGAGAATATATAAAAATTTAATTAGCATTATTTGCTAAAATTTGTTAAAATTTGTTATAATTCTTTGCTAAAACGTTTTTATAAACAAAAATGAAATTATTTTTTCCAATGAATAAACATACATTTGTAACAGAAATTATTGAAGGGATTGAATCTTGCAAATACTCTCATGTAAAGAGAAAATTTTGTATCTTTGCAATAAAAGAATGAAATAAAAAGCATTTAGAATCTCTTAAACGTGTTTAACTACATAGTATTATTTATGTTTATTTGGGTATCTCATTTTATAGGAGCGCTTGCGACTGATTCTCCCGTACTCAACCCTTTGTTTGTACCTCCCAACATTGCAATTGGTGACATCACAGAAATCGTTTGTACTATAAAAAGGGGTAGTCTGCCGATAGAATTCAAGTGGTTACACAACGGAGCCGAAATTCAGATGCACTCCAAGTATAAAGTCTCCAGCAGCAAGACCAGCTCTCACTTTTATATTGGGGAAATTCATGCGTCTGATATTGGAAATTTCACGTGCATTGCAACTAACGCTTATGGAGTCGATAGTAAGACCGAGATTGTCTTCATGGAAGGTAAAATAAATAAATATATGCATATTTTAATTTCAACACAAACTTTTCTTTTATGTGACAAAAAATGTTTATAGTTTTAATTATGTATATATCCGATTAATAAATATGTGCGAAAACTCATTTATTATATGTTTTAAAGTGTGTTTACTTCAAAAGTTTCAACAGAAAAAAGTAAACCCAAGTTGTGTGTCAACATGTTGTATACAGATACTATATCACATTCTTGTATTATAATATAACCAAGATAATTATCTCGGTTATATATATTTAAACATGATTTATATTACATGTAATCTTATGAATTTTTAACTTTTCTTTCGTAATTTTTCCATGAAAACTGATTGAAAACTTTAAGTGAAAAGATAATTTAATGATTAAATGTGTCGCCATGAAGATTTCTAACTTTAATTTTTAAATTATATGATTAATTGTTACATGTATTTATAATAGATGTAATTTTGGTGTACATTGTGTATTACATACTATGCAATCAATTAATTATCTTCGTTCCCACTGAATGCAGTGATGAAAAAACTAAAGAAATGTTGACTTTATTAAGAATTCTGCATCAATGCTTTGTTTACTGTAGGCTTAAATAAAGGTCATTTTTATAAATATTTATAGATTTATAATCCAATTATTTTCTCTTAGAAAATGTGACTTTTATATCATTTTAGTTGATTCTTAAAACTCTAGATCCTACATGCTGGTTAAATCTTTCAATATATATTTGAAAAATGAAGAACTTGCGTATTCGTTATCATCAAGTGTTTACTTATAATGGAGATGACATCACGCATTTGAATTTTTTTTATATAATTTGTTTTCTTTTAAACATCAATGAAACATTGTATTATATTGCTATCGCAAATTTCCTTACTACACCTTGCTTGCCATTTGTTTATTGAATAATCTTACTGTTAAAATACTGCTAGAAAGCAGTTTTAGTTCTTTAAACATATCTATTATAACAATTTTATATAAACAATTCTAAGAATTTTCAAATATTGGCCATACCAATTTTCGAAGCTTATTGTAAATTTCAAAAGATGTTTATTTAAAATTTAACAGATTGGGACTACTCTTTACGCCAAAACTATCTCCTACAATTTTGAAAGATTCTTTATACCATTTTCAATAAGGGATTCTCGCAAAGATATATTTTAAATCATTGTTGTTTGAGAATATTTATTCTTTTCAAAATAATACTTACAATTGTATGAACTCGTGTAAAGGTCATTTTAATGAATTTTGAATTATAATATCTTTTAAAATATTTATTTGTTAAAGTTTACCATTAAAAAAATTTCTTCTTGAAAATATGATTGGGTTTTCTTCTTTCTTGACCTTTATTTGAAAAAAATATCTTTGGTTTAATTTAGCAAATCTTTCACTTACATTTAATAATGTTATCCTCACTCTTCAGATTTAATGTTTTGAGCACTACCAAAATAAAATTGTATTTAGTAATATTTGATATTTATTAGATAATAAATTAAGTTATTATACTTTTCAACAGTGTTTAATAAACAAAAAACTTTCGATTATAATTCAGTTTGTTAAGGTACGATTGTATTCGTCAAATATCTATTAAGTATATCTATATAATTATAAAACTTAATCATCCCTTGTACTATAGCTTTGTATTGTGGCATAAAATTAAATTGCTTTTTAAATACATAGTTTATTTCCTAACTATGCCGTTAAAATGGGTTTAAACAAGTCTGACGGACAATTAAATATGTTGTGGTATCTATGTTGTCAAATTTGCTTTTTAAAATGAATATATACCTGAATTATGAATATTTATCTGAAGTACTGTACTTTAGCTACATATATAATAACGTATCCGGGTTTTTTCTGCAATCACATTTGACTTCGATGGATGAAATTAGAATGCATACATTAAGAACAAACGAATTGAAACAATTAAAAATGTAAAACTTACCTGTAAATGTTGTTTCTTTATATGATTCTTACCCGTGTCTTGCGAGTGCAAATCAATGCGAACTGTAGTTGACTGTAAATGTCGTTTCCTTACAATAAGCTTGCTATCGCAGCAAAATGTTTTGTCGGTGGAATGGATTTTTATTACTGGCATAACAAATTGGAAAATGGTTTTCAGTTGCACATTATCTATGACTGGAGTAAATTAGATCTTACATTAGAGGTTTCTTTTCTTCCAAGATATACTTACAATTTTAAACGTGACTAAATGTTTACCTAACCAACACAAAATATTTCTGTCTCAGAAATTCTCTAGATCTCGTTTTCGAAAGTTTTCTCGTCCTAAGGAATACAAAAATTAAAAAAAAAAAGAAAGAGATAGAGAAATAGAAACCAAGTAGCATGTTTGCATTTTATGGGGTAAAAAATTATTACCTTTAATTACCAACAAACAGTCATTGCATATTCCTTTAAGTGTGCTTTTCGCGTCTAAAATGATCTTTTATTTTATTATTTGGTATCGTTGTTCTTACCCTGTTTATTACAGTATGTTTCGCTGTCTCTTTACACAAAGATTTGGGCATGATTCAGCAAACTACTTATGACATTCTTTATTTCTATGTATAATTTACAAAGTACTGTATACTTCGTACTAGGATCTCCCTTTTCATTACGTAATTCAATGTTAGAATGCTTGTAATTAATAATTACTGATTTTTATAAACATTCTTTTTTACCCTAATGCTACGAATAAATGTATTCAGTTATTATCTATATAAATCTTCTTACTAAGCGGCTAGCTTTTGATTTATAATTTCAAATTCACGAAATCATATTTATACCTATATTTCCTTCTTTTAGACTTATGAAGAGATTAAATAAAATATTCTTAGGTTAAAACATTATAGGCGCTTTCAAAAATATTTTCACAAAAATGCCATTTATTTTCTTGATATTAAGAGTTCTGTGACACGTTATCTCATAAATATATGTATATATAAAAACCTGTACTACTGTTTTACTTACAAATATTGAATTTTTGATGTAATAAGCTTTAATTTTATAGAACAAATCAATGTATCTTTCTGGTAACAGTAGTGAATTTAAAATTAGTGAATGCTTGAGATAAATGCTAAAACAAATAAATTTTAAATGATAACGGCATACCGTGAGGAAGTATACTTTAAACTTCGCTTTTAAAACATGTTTTACGTGAAAATGTTCTACTTGTACACAGGTGCTTACAGAATTTATTTCCATACAAGCAAGTCTCAAAAAAAGATATCAAACATGCATTGAATTATTCCCGTCATTGTATAGAGAGCAATGTTTTTTAGTCTGTAGAAAATAGGTACTATATTATTTCAAAAATAGCTGTGAGAATATTTACTTGACATGAAAAATGGTAGCTTTTTTTTCAGATATGAATGTTTTATTACGGCATAGCATATGAATTGCTTAAATCACTTTTATTCGTACCGCAACAATTTTATCGTGAAACTTATCAGCACGACATAAGTCGTTGATAAAAAATGCAAGGGGCAAGCACAAAAACTTCTGTCAGTATACTTAGTTATTGAAAAATAACTTTTTATCTAATTTCACCGTAATGTGGCGCCACAGTCATTATTTTCTATGCTGCCTCTACTGTGTAACATGCTATTCTCGGCGTCTCTCGTCTATCACAAGTAGAGTTGAAACAGATGAGTGTATTTATCTCGAGGACTATTTCTAAATGGATATGCATATATTTTACAGATAAAGTTGGAAAGGAAAATCATACAGTATGTATTTTGTAAACATCAGCACCTGGCTATTCGTTTTCCTGTTTCATACGGGTGAGTATTTTGCCTATATTTTATTTAGTGTTTGTAGATATTACTCAACATCATTCCCTTGTAAAAAAGTGCCTCTGGGAAATTTTGTTCCTCCTGTTTTTGCTGAATATATATAATATGAACTAATATTCTTTGGTACTTTTGAGGATACAAATTTTAAATATTTCTTGTGTATTATAACGTATTTACTTAATGAATACCTCCGGTCACAACAGTGTCACTAATATGGATCTACGTATCAAAATAATATGTCATAGACGTCTAAATGTGTGAATAGTAATGTGTACACTAGATATTCATGCCCGTATTTGAATTTCATACTAACGATTCTTTAAATTAAGTAAAATTGATATAAGCAGGAAATCACTTTATGTTCTAAAAATAGCTTCTTGTATAGTTATTCACTTCTAAATCTTATCTACTGCATTTTATTTGTATTTTTATGCAATCCGATGCACATTTTTGTCTAATATAAATAAAAAATTATGAATAAAACAGAAATATGCATTGTTATGGATCATTAATTTTAAATAAAATTTAAGTTATTTTAGAGCAAAGAAAATTAATCAAGCAGTCTGTAACTTAACAAAAATTAACTGTAAACTGAGATTTTTTCAGAAAATAACTTTGTTTTATAAATTACCTTAAACAAGATTATATGAATTTTCTATATATTTATGATGCATTTTATAATATTTGAAACATGTTTGACTTTTGAAATTAATTTACCATCAAACCTTAAAACCTCTTTTGTTATTTGGTAATTCACTTAAAACAGTATCTTTTATATCACACAACTATTCGCATTACATATTAATTCTGTATATTACATTTAAAATTTTGTAAATATGAGAATACAAAAATAAATATAAAATACAGAGGACCATTTTTCAACATTTTTACAGCCTATTGAAAACTTTTCGATGACTGGAAAGAAATTTTAAGTTTAGAACAAAGCGGGGAATTATGCATTCATTTTTTCTGTAAATATGGGAACAGCTGCATAAATAATGAAAGTAGTTTCAAAAGCAAACATGAGCAGAGAATATTATAAACGGTATACAAGCGTATTTAGAGCCTATTAAAATCATTTTTAAAATGGGCTAATTTATGATTTAGAAATTTGACCACACCTTGTCGATTGAAAATTTAAAAAATTCAGTTGCTCCAAGCATTTTAACATGGAGTTAAGTATAAAACTGACTAATTGACTTACAATTTCATTCTAATTATAGTACTAACGTAATTTTGTTCGTTATATTTTTTAAAAATCCTTCTTTCCATCTATTGCAGCTTTCATTTCTTTTATGGCCAAGAAAATTTAATAATCTTTCAAAAGTAAAATGCTCTTTTAAATCGAAGGCAGTATTTTTGAAGTTAAACTAAACTATTTTAAATTTTTTTAAATTGAGATGTATGATGGTTTTCTTTTTATTTTCACAATGTATCTACCATGAAATAAATAAATACATAAACTTTAAACAGTACAAGACATGGCTTCCTCAGCTGTGCAGAGCTACTTACACAACACAACAATTAATATGTGTAAAAAATCTCTTTAGATTTCCTTTGAAAAGTTGAAAATTTTCTAGTATCATCATTTGACTAAACATATGTTTTGGGTTAAAAAACTGTACGTTCATTTATAATGTTCAGGGATATATATGAAAGGCTTTACATTTAATTTTTTTTTATTCTCGTGAAAAGGTTACCTTTTACAATATCTTTTTACATTTTACATGGGGCATGAGAAAGTATGTTCTTATGTAAATATCTTTTCTTTTGTATAAATCACATATTTGATTGATTCATGCAAAATTACATGTAAAATTAATATTAATCAATTTTTACAGGTACTTTTGCAAACGAGCCCC
Source organism: Dolomedes plantarius (assembly GCA_907164885.2). Taxonomy (NCBI): domain Eukaryota; kingdom Metazoa; phylum Arthropoda; class Arachnida; order Araneae; family Dolomedidae; genus Dolomedes; species Dolomedes plantarius. Next base: position 51,050,717 of record OU015493.1, on the reverse strand, counting down.
CTGTTCTCAATCCTCTGTCAGTGCCTCCAAATATCGCCATCGGTGATATAACAGAAATCTTCTGTTCGGTTAAAAGAGGAACTCAACCCATAGATTTTAAATGGTTACACAACGGCAAAGAAATTCCTTCTCACGCTAAGTACAAGATAACAAATATCAAAACTAGTTCTCACATGTACATTGGAGAAATTCAAGCAGAAGACATTGGAAACTTTACGTGTGTGGCAAGTAATCACTTCGGTGTTGATAGGAAAACTGAAAGCGTCTTCATGGAAGGTGAGAATAAAATCTTGGGAATGTAATAACTTCGATGTTATGAATGTGAGATAACATGCTGTGCATTTTCTCCTTCCTTGTGTTAATATAAATCCCCACATGTTTTAACTTCCGATACACTGTAGAAAGTACGTAAATTTACATGCCCTTAAATATCACTAAGTAAAATGTAATCATTTTGTTTAGCATGTATTATATTTCGCATTTAACACTTTCAGGGGCAACAACCTCCACCGTTTTCATGGTGCAAATTTTTCCCGATTTTTTTAACCTAAAACTTTTTGAAAATATTTCCAATCAAAGGTTGCAACAATGTTTTTACTTCTTTAAACTGATAACAGATGGCACTATTAGCCATTTTCCTGCTCATTTAACTGGAATACATTGAATGCAAGTGAAAAAAAGACCAGTTTTAGGCGTTTGCACTGTGCAAACGGCGTGCCTCAAAGGGTTAAAGGCATTGAATTTTTTAACAATAGAATGTACTTTGAAATTTTTCCAGCAGAGCCTTTATATGGCTCATTAACGATATTCTCATGTCTGAATATGTAAAAACCATTTGTATATTATTTAAAACCCGTTACTGGCGAATAACACATTTTGTGAAGTACGAATACCAATGCATATTTGTAGACCAATTGGTAAATATCTTTTGTATTACTTTAAATGTGTGAAAAGAAAACGTATTTTCATAATTTTTAATTTTTAAATGAATACATAACTGCAAAAGCAAGTCAGCTCTGTACAAAGTTTATCATTATCATGTGATATGTTTTGGAAATTTTTAAATTAGGTAGAAGCATGGGTTATTCTAATTACAATTTCTCCAGTAACTTAATGAAATGAAACGTTTAAAATGGAAATTTGTGAAAAGGAAGTGATGATCAGAAAGGATTTGTTTTCATATTCTATAGTCTTTATTTTCTTTTATTATTTATCAAACATAAATTCTCTTGGGAATTTTAATTCCATTAAAACTCACAGAAATTATGAATCTTTTTAACGTTGTGTGGCGCCACTTTCATAGCGTTTACGTTGCTCCTCTTGTTGTACGTCTAGAAGTACCGTGATCTATCACCAGAAATGACGCCCAATTATTTTGCTGAAACATGTTAACTGAAAGCGTTTGCATGAATATACACATACAGTTTCCCGATATGCATATGTAACAGAAAAGACAGAGTGGTGGATCTAAAATGAAAAAAGTTTGGAAGATGTGTTCAAGATATGGACTGATTCTATTTCTAGTAGTGACTGAATGCGGTAAGTTACTTAAGACTTCATTGTATTACTCTGTACATAATTTAGTTTTTATGAATATGTTTTAATGATAATTGCTGTTTTTCATCAAATGCATAAATTACATTGTTAGAATAAAGATATTGAATTTAATTTTAAATACTATTCTTTAATTTTGCTATTTCCAAAAAATAAAAACATGAATTGTTACTATTATATATACATTCAAAATTGATGAGATTGAATCCCAATTATAAAGTTTTGGATAGAATAAATGTCTCATTCACTATTGTTTCAACAACAAACATGCTTGAAAGAAAAATTTAGAGCATACAAAAGTACTTAAAAAAATATGTATAAAGAATTTTTTTGTGGGGGGGGGGGAGGAAATCGATTACAATTTACAAAATTTTTAAATATATTTAACAATTTTCAGAATGTTTATTAATTAGTTTTAAGATCATTATCATCATAAAATAAAAAAATTGTCAACTAGCTTTAAAAATTAATATCAAATTACATAAATATTTGAATTATATAAAAAGGTATAATACGTAAAACAGTTCATTTTGTTCACTGCATCCTTAATCAAAAATCTAAGACAGAAATAACGTTGACCAAAAATGTTAAACAAAGCAAAACTGAAGTACAGCTGCAACAAAATATATAAGAAATTATCTCTCCTGTTAAGAAGATAAAATCAGCAACATCTGGTGTTGATTTGTTTATCGCAAGTCATTCCTGTTTTACTACACAAAAATGGCTTTTAAATAATTATTTCTTAAGATATAAAATTTCCGTATAACAAGTACACTTATATGAATATTTGAAAATATAACTGTCTATAAACAGTTTGTCAATACATTTTTTCAACATTTAAAACTATGTAGAAATTTTTAATTTTCCATTTCCGTTGAAAAATTACAGTTAATTTAGGAAAAAGTAAACATGTATGGTAGTTTACATAATTGCATATATTCTAAATATTTTAAAAATGTACTTTATGAAAATGAAAACAATTGGGTCTTAGAAAATAGTTGGCATCCTAAATATGAAAGCGATTTTAATGTTAATTTTTTATTTCAGAGTAGTAAAGACACCTAAGTTACCGACATTTTATTTTCAAAATGTCCTAACTTAAGGTGAAAATGTTTCTTAATTATTTCGTTAAAAATATGAATTCTTTTTTTTAATAAAATATAGGCATTTTAATTTGCATTAGGAATCTCTTCCTTAAGTACCATAAATTACTTTAACAATCCTGTACTAAAATATAGGGGTCTAAACATACAAGACAATTTTAAATAACAAATTATATGAATATCACTATGACATACTCATATGAAATCTACATTTTAAAATCCTTGAACATTTTATGAATTCATAGACTATCTATTCAAATGGAGTGATTATACAAATTCATGTTTTAGATATAAAAAGTATATATTAATTTTATTACTTAGAAATTGGAGTAGAGCTTTGTGGAAACTAAATATTATATTCTTCCAAAATAAGAAGGTGAATATATAGAGAGAAATGAATTAAGAACTTTTTTTTATAGATTTATATTTTGTATTTTAAAGTTGAAAGTAAAGAACGAAACTAATTTTTTATTTTGAATATATATATCAGCACTTTTAGCTTTTTTCAATACTTTCTTCTTTTACATTAAAAGTGATTTGTATATTTTTAGTTTATTTCTAGGTATGGTTACACAAGTAGAGTAGTCTAAACTAATATATCTAGGAAATTAAATTGTGTTAAATCAATAATATTTCATAAGTTTTACAACTGAATTTCACAACTGCATATACATCTGAAAGAGGATAAAATGGCAGCAAAATTTATATCAGCACTAAGAATACAGTGTCAATTCCACGTGGAGTATTTCTGTTTTTTTTTAATTTTATTTTAATACTTTTGCCGGCTGTGTTGAAATTATGCGATATTATTTAATATTCTTGAAGGCTAGTCTTCACCTAAATATCATTTAACTTCGGAAGCTTCAATAAAATTAAACTTTGAAATGAATTTACAAGTGGGATAAATATAAACATTAAGACATTAGTAGCTGATTTAGCTATCCCTTGATGGTCAAATATTTGCATTTGCAGTTTATTGTAGCGATTATTTCTTTGAAATAACGTAGAAAACCCAAAAAAGTAAATTTTCAGTGTTTTAAATTTCTTTTAATTGTGATTTTGAATTATTTTGTGATAGAAATCTTAATGGTAAAATATTAGTTTTTTTCCAATAAAACAAATGAGTTGTGGTATAGTTTAATGTGAAATCTAAAGACATTATTAATTTAATGTATAGAGAAAATGCAGCTCCCTATCTTTTCTAGGCGTCTTTGCCTCAGACGCCCCCGTCCTGAATAAGCTGTTTGTCCCTCAAAACATTGCAGTCGGGGACATCACCGAGATCTCGTGCTCCATCAAGAGGGGAGGTCTTCCCGTGCAATTCAAATGGCTGCACAATGGAAAGGAGATCAGGACTCCCTCCAAGTATAAGATAACCACGAGCGAGGCAAGCTCGCAGTTCTACATCGGCAAGATCCAAGCCTCCGACATCGGCAACTTCACGTGCGTGGCCAACAACGCCTTCGGTTCAGACAGCGCGACAGAGTACGTTTTCATGGAAGGTGAGACAGGACATTTTGAGAGTCCTTTCTAGAATCGACTGACATTCAAAACTATAATCGATTAAAGATCATTTGTCGAATCTGCTTCTTTTCTTTCATGCAAAATAAAATTTGCCAACAAGAAATAACCTTATTTATCTGATTACTTGAAATAATTTTACAAATATATATATATTTATGTTTTTTATGAAAGTGATCAGGTGATCTCACGAGTCCAGCTTGATCCAGTAAATCGAAATCTTATCCTACCTCTTCGGGGGAAAATTATTACCTCTTTGTTGCACTGAAAACAAAAAAGCTGAACACGTAAAATAGTTTTATTTAAATAAAAATTAAAAATACTTTTATTTATTATATTTTGAATTACGGTGGAAAATAACAAAACCGGGGAAAATTAACTATATCCAATGTGTATCTATCAATTAAAAGATTTTTAATACGTCTTTTTGACCGCATTTGTGACATACTTTATTACTTGTTATTTGTATTGTATACTTGTTATTTGGGGCATATATATATTATCTGTTATAGTATTTGACATGTGTTTTAATCAGGAAGTTTATGGTGATAGTACAGCAACGTGTGTTTTTGCAAAGTTTATCCGAACTTTTCATTTATTCGGTTTACTTCAGCTTTTGGAAATTTTATGTGGTAGTAAAAATAGCTTATTTAAGCTCATGCATTGCTTGATAAATGACAGCACTAGATGAACTACTCAAAAGGGCACGGGCGAGTATTGTGTCGACGTTAGGCTTAAGCATGGAGTAGCTAATTTCTTTTATCAGCTATCTCGTCCTGGTAATGTGCATTGTGTTTAAACTAACAAAGAGAGACCATAAACTTGCATTATGTGCTTTTAAGAAATTTTTCTGACTTTCGGAAACCAACTCATTTGTCAATTGTTACCTCTCTCGATATGTAAACTCATATCTCATTTTTGCTTTTTCTGTGATTTTGTAAGCTTACGAATGTCTCAATATATTTCTGGAAAGAGACTTCTATTCTAAAACCTCATGTATTTTAATTGAAACAATAAATATAATATTGTTTTTGTGCTTTCGAAAACAAAAGCGCGATATGCGTTAATAAATGGTGACAACAAATCATGATTTTGATAGTACTCTTTTGATATTTCCTGTTACAGTGATCTGAAACAAATTTTGAGTTATATTTTGTAAATTTTTGAATAATTAGTTTTTTTAATTTTTGGAACTTTGAATGGTGAAATTATATCCATTCATCAATTTGCTAGCTAATCGCATCCGCTTCACCCGAGAATAATTAGCTCCTGCAGTTCCTAACGCACAGAGATTTTATTTTTCTAATTATTAATAAGAAAGCTTTCATAGATTCTAGATAAATTACACTGATTAAAAAATGCTACGCCTTAACAGGGTATATTGAATGAAGAAACTTTGTTACAAATGGATTTCCGGATATATTTATGAGGATATATTGTACTATATACGGATATATTATATTTACGGATATATTATATTTACGGATATATTTATGCATTCATTTCAGTTGGCGGGAATAACACATAGTGTACGACACAATATATTACTTGCAGTACTTTTTAATACGTAGAGAACATTTGAATTATGTTAGAGAACTTCATACACAATGTATAAAATAAAATACGTTTATAAACAAAATTAAACTTTTTATAAATAAAAATATTTGTGTTATATATAGAGAAAATAAAACGTCATTGCTCCTTATTTGATATTGATACAATTTTCTCTTAAAACTTTGTATTTTATAAAGCTATAAATAAAGTAAAAATTTAATTTAAAAAATGGTTTTAAATAGATTTAATTTGCTATAAAATATACTATAACTTATTACTTTTATAATGGCATTTGTTTACAGTTAAAAGTACAAAATGTTATACTCCACAAAGTTTACAGGAATGTAGTTTATTTGACTATTCTATTTTGTCTGCATATCTCTTTAATATTTTACTTCATATATTCTAGTTGATATATTCTGAGATAAATGATCATGCATTTTTATATTAATTGTTTCTACAAACTCAGTAATATTTAAAAAATGATAAATGATTTCATCGTTCAGTGGTGGCGCCACTGTCATGCTTTCGTAATGTTTACTCTCTACAGTACATGAAATCTATGTGAATTAAGCACTGAAGTAGCATCATACTAGGAGGATTTCCATGAAAAAGATCATGAGAAAGGAAGTGTTTTGAGTCCCTTTAGATACCATTAACATTGTCTTAATGAAAGCCTAAAGATGTGTTGTTATCTCTATGGAGTGCTAATAATTCTGCTGGAAATTACTAAGGGTAAGTTGAACGCTTGTCTTATTATTCTTAATATATTTTAGTGTTTTTTGTAAAATCATTTGAAGTGACACCACAGAGTGCCTTTAGACGATAAATTATATCAAAATGTGAATATTTTAATTTGACTGAATATATCTTTTAACATCACAGTATATGTCTTATATTAAATTTTACTGTTTGATAAAATAGGGAACTTATTCTCCCGAGATCAATATAAAAAAAGTTTAATATTGAGTTGATAAAGAATTTTGTAACGATAACATGACTATATAGTAAAGAATGTTTTTATAGTACGATACCAGAAAAATCATAAAAACTCCATGATTCGAAAAGATTCTTAAATTAAGTGCTTAATATTATAAGGAAATTTTAATGGTACTTTCAAATCCTTTAGTAATTATGATTAAAGATGTTTTATGAGAAATATTTTTTAATCAGCAGGAGTATGGTACACTGATAGGAAGACAAACTAACATTTGAACTCCCAACACATACTTATAAACAATAAATATTTGAAGTTTTTGCGAGATATAATGAAGAGATCGAAATAAAAGAGCTAAATTACATTTTACATTACTTCTTGTTGCTAAATCCTCCAAGATTATTTTCACTAAAAAGATATATAAATGACATGAGTATTAAACGGTAAGAAGGGTTTTTAATAATCATATGATAAGTTTTTATTTATTTAATATCGTATCTGAAATTTATGAGGAATGCTTAATTTTTTCTTTACCAATAAAGCAATTTTTAAATTATTAAAAAGATTTTACCTCAGTAGAAATAATAATCCTCAAATACTTGTATCACACATTTATTTATGCTTTATAACTACTTAAATATTTTAATTTGAATTATGTCATAAATTATTTTTTGAACTTGGGAAAATTAAGTAATAAGAAATATTTTTAATTGAAAGATAATAAGAAATATTTTGAAAAAAAAGTAATCGTACTTAACGAAATGATATGCAGTAAACAACCAAAAAACATAGAGCACCATGTGCGCAATATTTAAATATTTATATATTAGTTCTTTAATTGTCGAATGTTATATAAATATTAAGTAATATCTTTTAAAATTATAATTGTCAATTTCTTGCCTAGGTGTATTCACATCTGACGTTCCGGTTCTGAATCCTCTGTTAGTCCCTCCGAACATCGCCATTGGAGATCTGACAGAAATTTCTTGCACAATCAAAAGAGGGAGTTTGCCAGTGAAATTTAAATGGGTTCATAACGGCGTGGAAATCCCTTCTCATACTAAATATCGGATATCGAGCTCCGATGCAAGTTCTCAGCTCTTCGTTGGACAGATTCAGGCTTCCGACATAGGAAATTTTACTTGCATCGCGAGCAATGCCTACGGCTCTGACAGCAAGACAGAAAATGTCTTTATGGAAGGTGAGATGCCAGTATCTAGACATATGTTCATCTCTTAAAAGTTTTGACAGAAAAGAAAAATAAAAGACATTAACAATACGACAGTGTCAATAGTAGGATTTTTTTAAAAATTTCTTTTATTTAAAACTTATCTTCAATTGTTTGTCAGACAATATTTCTTCTTTACGTAATATGATTTAGCTAAATATTTGGAAAAAGGGGAAATTGCGATAGTAATAAAAGCTTGAAAGCAATGTAAATCGAATGAACCACCATGGTAAAAGCAAATAATTCTTTTTTAATTTTATTTCTAAATGTTTGTATTAGAAGTCCATATTTTTGATCTTGATATTTCAAGTTTTATATTAGAAATTAAGATATAATTAAGAACGTTTTTCTCAAAAATCGTGAATATGGATTCTCGTTAAAAATAAATTGATGTATTTAATGAAAAGGTATATTTATAATTCAGAAAATTTGCTCTCTTAGCAAATTGTAATATGAATATAATGCTTCAATGAAAACTGATTTTAGGTATTATTTTCTCTAACAGATGGCACTACTTTAGGGTTTTTTAAAAACTTTCTAATTTTCTTGCAGTATATTCTTAGTAAAAAAATTAGCGCACAAGCAGTTAATACTAACAAGGGGAATCTATTACACTTTTAAAAGCATTAACTAGTGTATACACACTTAAATACATTATAATTCTAGTGAAAAACAGCGAAGATAATGCTTCAATAATTGCTCCTACGGATACCTTTTGATAATTTTTTTTTAAATTTTGCTGTTTCCATTTAAACTAATATACTAATTGTATTTATAATAGTAAAGGTATATAACTATTGTGCGATATATACCAAAACGTTTACCTATTAAATTATGATAGTTAAATAATAACTTTTAAAATCAAGGGTTATGGCACAGAGGAGCCACATTTGCGTTTCATACACCTTTTCAACGTTTTAAAAATCATGAGGTATTTTAGCATAGTAGTTTACCCGTCTTAAGAGCTATGCAGTAAGTTAAACATTATTTACGACTGTGGATATAGAGAAGTAAAATGATTAAAGGTACTATATTTTTTAGACAAATGAGAAATCTGCTGAATTTTTTTTAATAATTGCAGAAACCACAAAATATTTACAAAATTTCCGAATTTAAAAATAAATTTTATAGAATTTCAGGGCTTCTTGTAACCCTCACTTTATATAAGTACAATATCATGTCAACAAAATATTTTCTAATGTATGGTACGTTTACCTCAGGTAAATGTATATTTAGATAAAGCCCTAAATCCATCACTACATTTGGTAGAAATAAAAGATACATTTGTGTTGGCTAATAGAACGGGCTTCCTTCAATAACGACTTTTAAAAATGAAGCCCCTAATATCTGGACAATGTTGTACATTACATACATTGTATTCTATACGTACAGATAAAAAAATTGATCTACTCACTTAATGACTTCATTTATTTGAGTTACTATTATGCTTAAAAGTTACATCTCATCTGGATTAACAGTTATATTTATGGGAGGAGCTTTAACTATTTTAATATATATTGTTTTTCTGTATACATTATGAATGATTATCTGAAAACAGCGTGTCTACATGTGCTGACACCTAGCGAATTTCCCTCTCTTTAAACAGAATTACAACGTAAATAGTATACAATATCGGTTTTAAAGGCTTTGAAAATAATTATATGTACTGAAAAACCCTTCAGCCTACGTAAAAACAAAAAATAAAGAAAAATTCCTAAATAATTGTAGAATTTTTTTAGCATATCGTTTTGCAATTTCCAGCTTTTTAGTGCTTCCTTGTACTACTGTCGATATTACCGAGTCCTTAAATCTCACGTTATTTTTGTTCGAGTAAACAGCTTCATTATATTCCTATGAATGGCAACAAAAACGAGACGCCATCCATAGATGTCTTCTGCAAGAGCTGCAAACTATCCGTCAACAATTATCTTTGAATTCTGTCCGACATGCAATTGTTGCTGTTAGGAGTTTTATTATCCTTTCTCATTACAAATCAAGGTAGGTATTCATTATTTCTTTACTATAAGTTAATTTGTTTCAAAATGTTTTTGTGCTTCCTAAATCTCAGGGTGTATTATTTATATTAAGAATCATAAAGTTGACTTAGCTTAAGATAAATGCTGAAGATATTTTTCAATTCATTTATTTAAATGAATAACATTTATACTCGAATATTTATTTCATCATTGATATTTTTAAATTTTTAAATTTTCCATGTTAATTTCAATCACTTGTATAGTATTTTACAAATTTTACACATGCTATGAAATACATTCAGCTTGATTCAAAATAGAATATATTGTGGCTTACGTGAAACTTAACTTCGATGAAACTGATTGTAAAAGCAATACAACATACTTATTAATTTTAGGTAACATAATGTAAACTAGCCTTTATAATTAACGTATATAATTTCAGGATTTTGCATTAGTTTATCAACATTCAACAAGATATCTCGTTTCATTTTCTCTTAAGTCATCGTCCGTACTCTCATAATTTTTAGAAGAGAAACGTATCTCCTAATATGGTAATTTTAACTCTACAAAAGTGTTTTATGTAAATATTTTCCGTAAAAATGAACAAACAGTTAGAATTTTAATTTATCATGGTAGCTTCTGATGTTTTTAAATACATTGTTCTATAATTATACGCTTATCTGTTCAAAATAAGGAATTATTTCACCGTGAGAAAATTTTGAATTAATATATTTAAGTAATAATTCAGTTCAATATTTTTTTCTATAGTATATAATTTTGAAAAATGAGCAGGAGAAATCCCGAACAAATATCGAAATCATTCTTCTTGACTGTAAGAATTTTAGTAGGAATTTAATTCGAGAAAAAATTTATTTTATTAAAGCAAAATGGACTATAAAAAATTTAAACTATATATATTAATGAACATTATTGTGACAAAATTGTTTTAATATAAATTAGTGCTTTAGTATTAAATCTGGTAAATCCTCTTTGAAATGTAACTTGTTATTTTCATTAAAAAGCAAATTTATATGAAATTTGTCTCAGCGTAAATTTGTTATACACCATGAAATAAGCATTAGATATAAGAAAAACGTAAGGTTTCTGTTTTATTTTTAATGCTTGTATCATTTTATGTAATTATTTATGTTAAGCTAATTGAAAAACACTTTTTCCTCAGGTTCATTTGCAAGTGATCCTCCTTTACTGAACCCATTATTTGTACCTCCAAATATTGCTATTGGTGACATAACAGAAATTATTTGTACCATAAAAAGGGGCACTTTACCTATTGAATTCAAGTGGCTTCATAATGGTCGAGAGGCTCAATCGCATTCCAAGTACAAAATAACTACAATTAAAACTAGCTCGCATTTCTATATAGGAGAGATTCAAGCTACTGATATCGGTAATTTCACATGCATGGCAACGAATACTTTTGGCCAGGACTCCAAAACAGAAAATGTCTTCATGGAAGGTAAGTATGACAGATTTTTGGAATTAAAGAAATTGACTGCCTGATGAAGTCTTTCTGTTCAAGCTTTTGAGCACATGAGATGTAAATGCCAACTTGTGAAGTTGTTCGGTTTTTTAATCTGTTACACGGGTGCGATTATCGTACCAATTTTGTCGGAAATATGTCAACAATAAATGATAACTTTCAGATGAAATATGACAAAAATATAAATTTAAAAATGAGAAGGGTATATATTTAATTCAGTAGAATGATTATTATTTGGGGTGAAAACAGGATTTTTCCCCTTTTCATTGTTTTGGTTTCTTTCTTATATCAAATGAATCTATGTACTTTGATTTATTTTGAGTTTTCTTCCTGAACGATATTAAGTTTTCATCAATAACTTAATTTAATTTACACTTGTACTATAAATTTTAATCACAATTTTTTTAAAGATTCTAGAATATAGCCCGAAAGAAAACATTAAAAATATTAAAATGTTTTTGCTTTAATTTTTAATGCAAGACAATGAAAACTTATAGATATTCCTAGAATGTAGTAGAGGGTATTTCTCCTTCACTTGATATGTATCTAGTTTTTATCAAATTAAAATCCCTAAAGCTTGTTCCTTCTGAGAAAATCATGATTTTTCGGGAAAAAAAATCGATATTTCATTTATGAGTATTTATATACAGCAATACCAGATGGTTTATATAGCATTAGTATTAAGTTTATTTCGTAAATTCGTGTAAAATTTCAAAGGTTTTACAGTAATGAGTTTGCCATTTAGACATCAAAGACACGATTGAATTTGAAAGATGTTTTAAATTTTATAATTGAATAAAATTTTGTTTTAAAAAATAATACTGTACGAAATTATTTTGTTGTCAATAATATCAGGTTTTGCTTGTATGCTAAACGTGTTATAACAGTGTTGTCTTATTACATTCGTTTCATTGACGGTAAACAACCTACATAAAAATATTAGAACTACGGTTAGATGAATAAAATAAAAGTTTCAAAAATATTTAAAACTGAACAACCTAAACCATAAAAAATTGTTCCTAAAAGGTATTCTTTCATGATGCATGTTCTGGATTTTAGCGTATTTTTATGCAACACCCATTTTATGCAAAAGAACAGATTTATTTTATTTCTCTTGTACAACGATTTTCCTCACTTAACACATTGCAAACTACATTCTTACGTTATATACACATTACGCGTGTATATATGCAAATGTCGTGCTTAATTTATATTATGAAATACGTAGTTAATATACTACTGCATATTTGTTACAAACTTAAATCGATGTAAAATTATGAACGATTCATATTAATTACTTGATAGGTACTGTAAATGTTGTTTCCCATTGACATTATTCATGTAGCAGTGAAGTTGAGTAACAACAGCCTGAGATTGCATTTGTTATTATTGACCGTTTGTAATAGCCTTTAGCATAAATTATAAAAAAAAAACCCATCTTCCCCGCTTAAAAAGCTGTTCACGTGTAAATAATAGTAACATTTGATGATTTTTATGATCCTATAAAATGAAAATTGATGTATCACCAATCTTCTTGATGGAATTTTTTACGTCGATGACATAAGTGACTTATTTTACGATGGGGCAATTTTGTGGATAAATTTGGACGTATTCGGCAGAGTAATTATTTATCATCTACGATCCAAGTTGCTAAAATACCATATTTTTGACAGTCCCAAAACAAGATATGAAAATTTTCGCACACAGGTAGATGTAAACATCATGAGGATTATGTATCATCTCGCATGTACAATTTGTTACAGTCCTTTGAATTTTTAACAATAACGTACTCCTCTATTTTTTTCTGACAACCTAGTGTATAGTTATCAATTTAGACATTGTGTGGCGCCACCATCATAGACTTTGTGATGCGTCTACACAACAATATCTTCATCTAGCGTCATTCATGGAGTACCCAGCATCCAGACGTGAATTATGGCCTCCAAGATTACAATTTTTACGACCATATGAAATCCTAAATTTCCTCACGAAGTATCTCGCACTCTCATGATGTTTCCGTTATTATATAAATTACTTCTAACTTCAATGCTTGTTCAGCAAGGTAAGAATTCTTCTTGTCTATTTACGTATTTTTGTTTGGTGTTCGAAATCTCATGTAGAAACTTACATGCCGATAAAATGTTAATAATTTTATGAATATTGCAATTTTATCAATGTTTCTTCCACTACAGTTGACTCTAGTAAATACTGGAGTGAAGTATTTTAGTGTGAATTATCTTTCAATGAAGAAAATAAAATTTTATAGTTAAAATTGAAATGTTTGCTTCTTGTTTTTTTTATCATTCTTTCATAGTTATTAATTCAGTGAGGCATTTTAATTAAATTAAAAGTTATAAATTTGATTTTATAGACTTTTTAAAGTGAAATTTTTAAAACATGTTTAGTTGTTTTTTACATTTAAACTTAATTTAAGGAAATTTAAATGCAATGTGATTTAATAAATACTTAGTAATTAGCTATGAAATAATGATGTCATTTTAGCAATGTAGAAAAAACTAGAAAGAATCCCTGGTGTACACACAAATTAATTATTTAAGAAGAAATGGACAAAGTTTTTAAGAAAAATAGAGTTTATTTTGAAACTGTGATTTTTAATGTGATTTTTATATATTAGTAGGTATCTTTTAGCGCGGAATATATAGAGATCACATTAAAATAATATAGCTTTTAATCATGATATAATTTAAACTAACTTATTAATTATGAGAGTTTCCATCAGCGATTTTGCTCATATATATTTCTAATTAAAACTACCGGTCATTTCTCAGATTTTTAATCAGGATACTATTTACGTTTTACAATATCGTTATGGCATAGCAAAATGCTTATTTTTTTAAAGCCCTTTTTGATTTTTATAAAATATTTGCATCTTCTTTCGAGTTTTTTATTTTTATGTTAAGACAAGCTGAAAATTATGTAGTTTCATTATATCACCAAGCATGATCTAGGAATTTATGAAAAAAGTTTTATTTTCGAAGGCATGATGACTGCACGCCAATTTCAGTTCTTCATTTATTGTACACTTATAGTGAAAATGTAGTTTAAATCCTCAAAATATTCATTATATTAAATTAATACATATTTTACTAGTAATATTGTTAAGATTTCTAAATATTAAGAGAGATCATGGTAACTTTTAGAAATTCAGTTACTTATTGAAAAAAGATATTTCTTGAATTATTCATTTTGAATATGCTGTTGAACAATAATAAAAATGTTACATTTTATGCATGAGATAAGTATATATTCTGAACTCACATAAGGTTCTATATTACACTTGGATTGACAAATTTCAAGATCTGTAAAAAGGGAATTGTCTATGCCAATATCACATGCATAAATTCTCGATAGAGATTTGCTAAACCTAGAAAAATTAAACGTATAAATATTTATCTACTACTAATTCTAGTTACTTTCATCTAAAACTTCATTCCAAAGGGTTAAAATCCTGATACAGACTGTTGTTATTTTGAAATTTCGTAAAAAAGTTTATTTTAAGTATATATTACTGATACTTCTAATTTTTTAACTTTCATTTCACAGGCCTGTGCGGCAGTGAAGCCCCTGTGCTGAAACCACTATTGGTTCCATCAAATATCGAGATAGGAGATATAACAGAGATCTTTTGCTCCCTAAAGCGAGGAAGCTCCCCTATCGAGTTCAAGTGGCTGCATAATGACAAAGAAGTGAAGCTGCATTCAAAATACAAAATAACCACAAGCGAAACCAGTTCTCATTTTCTTATCGGCAAAATCCAAGCCTCAGATATAGGTAACTTTACCTGCATTGCAAGCAATGCGTTTGGCATGGACAGCAAAACAGAAAACGTGTTCATGGAAGGTGAGTTTAATCGCAGGATACTTATGAAGTAGAAACTTTGGTAGTTTTTTTAATTGAAATACAAATAGTTTATTGTAATTACTTTCATATGCAATTCTTTTTCTAATTTATTCTTCTGTCACTGTGTGTGTAAAAGAAAATAAACTTAATTTATGAAATGTTTGAGTGTTTAATTTAGAAAACTTTATGGTGTTTCTCCTAGACCACATTATAAATTTCAATACATCCTTTAACTCCCTGTATTTTAATACATTGTATTTTTATCTTTATTGTAACTATGTTTGATATTTTTAACGTTATGTGGCGCTAGCATACCGAGTGATGGAAAAACGTAGTATCCCAAGCTGCGTTATATTTACATGGCGTTCTAGAATCTCTTATGATGCTTCAGTAAGTATTATTCTTTTACACAAGATAGCAAATCAGCTTTGAAACAAATGGAAATATTTTTATAATCTAATGTATTAACTTATTCTTACAGATACGCAATTTCTGTCATGCAAGTCGACTCTTCATCTGATAAACTGTTTGTGTTTTCCTTAAGTACAGCCATCGTGATGCTTTTGTTAGAGGCAGGTCTGTATTTTGTTATTAAATACTTTACTTTGATGTGATTTTTCTAACACATTTATAGCTCATCAAGTTTTTTAGGCATTTTTATGTATAAATTTCCTGTTAAAAATAAGACATCAGTTTACCTTTTTATTTTATCAGCCAGTTTATAAAAAACATGCATTTATACTAGTATTTAAGTGTAACCTTGTGTTTATAGACATTAAACGTTACAATAGATTCAAAACTTTCTCAACAGTCAGAAATTCAAATAGGTATTTAAGCATAGCATTTGCAGAAAACCATATACATAATTTGACTAATGTTTGAAAAAAAGATAAAATAATCTCTAAGTTTTCTGCTATTTGCTCACTTTGTTAATTTGAACTATAACTTTATATTTGCATAAAGAAATCAGAAAGATTAATATTTACTAAAATTAAGAAAATATTGCTTTCAGCTGGCATTAAACGAGATTGTATGATACCTAAGAACGTCTATCAGATTTTATAAAATACTTCATTTATATTTGAAGAAAAAAGCTTATAAATGCATTCTTGTAATTTGATGATAAATACCAAATATTTTCTCCAAAATTCTTTAAACATCAAGACAAGGTATATATCATGCATGCACCTTAAAATATAGACTGATATTCTTATAAATACTTATAAAAGATTAAATTTCATATTGTTTGTATTGATAGGTAGAAAATTAAAAATTTAACAGCGTAAAATGTTATTAAATAGCTGAATGCATTAAACTTATCACCAATTTTGACAAAATAAACCCATTTATTTTGAATGATATTAATCGCTGAAATTTGATAAAAATTTAAAAACAATTAGCAGATCAATGGATCATATAGCTAGTCAAAGCACCGGCTTTTTTAATATGAATTCGGCTTATTGAACACCTTTCATACTTCTGGAGTTCAAATTTCTGTCTATGGACAATATTATGAAACACTAACCATACGAAGATGAAAAAAATGCGACTTACATTATAATAATAGGAATGCCTTTATAAACCTTTCTATTAAATTCATGAATACATCACTTAAGCACAAACCATATTCTTTGAAAAATCTTATTTATATTTAATATTATACGCAGGTGTTGTGTTTTGTAGGCATCACGAAAAATTTTGGGGTTTGCATTCGAAAAGTTAACAGAGTAAATGAATTTACATGAATGTAAGAAGGAAATGGAAGAATTAATCAATATCTGACATTCTGAAAGAGAGTAACTTCTGTAGATTAAAATTTCCATCGATATATGTGCTGAATAAAATATACTTAAATTTTTCCACCCTCTTTGAAAATAAATTACCCAGTTATTACATGTGCCATTATTTTAACTACACAAGAATCTCTTTATATATATATATACATTTTTGTACACCTCTTTAAATTTTATAAACACAGTTACACGTTACTAAACGATTTTTTCATACCCTTTAAAATTATGTACTGATTACGTCTGTGGTTTTGAACGACATTTTTCGAAATTTATTAACAGACTGTAATTTTAGGTAAATTATTAAAGTTTACAAGATATTACATAAATAAATCTAACAGTTTTTGGTTTTCAGACAATTAAATATTTTGTAAAACATTATCTAAGAGTTTCTGTGGTACGAAATATATCAAAATTAGAAATTCGAAATGTAGTTTAAAAATTACAGTTCATGACTGATATAACATAGTCAAAAAACTTATATGTCAAAATAAATTGTAAAACACTGCCTAAAATGATTATTTTATTGACTTTTTAGGTTTGGCATCAGCTGAAGCACCTGTCCTCAACCAGTTGGTAGTTCCGTCGAACCTTGCTTTAGGAGATATCTTAGAACTTCTTTGCTCTGTAAAAAGGGGAAGATCTCCCCTTAGCTTTCGCTGGATGCATAATGGCAAGCCTGTGGCTCTCCCGAAACATCGTGTAACCACTATTGGAAGCAGCTCGCATATTTCTATTGGCAGGATTGAGGCTGAAGATGTGGGCAACTATACCTGTTTAGTCAGTAATGACCTTGGTCGGGACGAGGTGACAGCGAGTATTGTTATTGAAGGTAGAGTTGATTTTGAAATTACAAAAATCAAATAAAAAGCTTGCGAGTTAAGCAAAAAGGTTTATGGAAAATGAAACATTTTAACTCAACGGACTAATATCAGGTAATATTTAGGATGCGTACAGTTTTATGAAATGCTTTTCTTAAGAAATCATTTGATTCTACTTCAACTATTATATATTTCCATACACATAGACATTTTCGCACGATGACGTATTTTAAAATCATCTATGATTTTGTTGATGTTGTTGCTTCTAATGCCCCCTGGCTGGAAATTATTCCAGACCAGGTCCATATAGGCTAACGGACAGATGGGTGCGGCTCCGGTTTATAATGGCACCACAAGGGTCGGAGTCCGATTTAGCCAGGTGCAACCGCATTTTTGACCGACCACCTCTCACGGGTGGCATCTGGAGGGATCGTACCCTCTCCCACCCTCTCTGACATCATAGACGGACAGCATCTATGATTTTTAAATGTATGAATGAATTATACTGAAAGGGCATATTTTGAAGTAGTGATTCCAAATTTTCAAGTATAAACTAAACTGGGTTTGTCACGTGTAAGTATAATTATCAGAAAGTGTGTATTTAAAAACTCGAAAAAAAATATGAGAAATAAAAGACTATTAGGGTTGAATGTTATCAATGTGATATTGCATGAAATTTAAATACTATACTTGGAATTTTTTTTAATGAATTGTTTCCCTGAGTTTAATGCACAGTCTGTATTTCCTTTTCAACACGAATATGACCTTTCAGTTATCTTTCATATCTTCTAAACTGTAAAAGTGAGGATTTAATATGCTGTCGGGTTCTGATATCGCATGCTGTAGTCAATAGCGTCATATTTTCCAAGATTTTTAAAGGCAAGCCCACCATATTTACAATATTAAAATATGGAAATGCTTTATTTCATATTTGCATACTTTTTTTTTTACAGCAAACGTACAACATCTTTTATGCGTTCTTTTATACTTCCCTTTTTTATCCTCTAATTTGAAACATAAAAATACGTATGGGGCAAGAACCCTTTTATGTCTAATATTATGATTAATTTTTTTTTAATTTTGAAGATGATATAGCAAATGTTTCGTCTTATAATTTTTGCCGAATTTTTCTCTTTCAGATGATTAGTTATTACATGAAATGTGTGTTGATTTGAATTAAATACGACTAGCTAAATAATTAAAACTAAAATATGACTTATAAATATGAAAAATACTGTGTGTGTTCTAGAAAGATATACGGAGTAACTACGTACTCTTATTGCTCTTATCTCGTATACAGTGAACAAATATCTTTGAAACCATTCGTGAATGAAAAGCAGTCTTGTACTAAAATGTGTACAAATCTGTTGTCATAGAGTATTACATCTTGCTCGGGGAACTGATTGAAATTTAGAAAATAATAATATTGGGTCATTAGAAAATCAGAAAAAAAGAAAAAAAAAAAGAAATGCCCTTAAAATGTTTGCATTCTTTGGTTTCAAGAATTGCTTTGATCAGAAGTGCTTACGATTTTTAAAACCATCAAGTATTCCAGTAACTTGTCGGACAATTCATTTTCATTTATGTAATCCTATAAAATGAATATTGTTGATAAAATACTTGCTAAATTATATATTGCGGTGTTTCTGAAATTAATTTTTTCTTACGAGAATAATTAATGCAGTATAAGTTCTGTTATTTTTACTATTAAGAGTTAGAAGAAAAACCTATTTTGAAGTTCGACTGTCTCAACAATAATATTTTCTCTGAGTTTTTCGGTAGGTTCGCTTTTTCTATTTATATACATCTATCTTTCATTAAAAGCAATGTATTATATGGAAAAATATAGTTACTTGTGAGTTGTTTGTTCGACGCATTAAATTTTTCAGCAGTATTGAATAATTTTATTTATTTACTAAAACAGAAATAAATACTTAAATTAAATTTATCGGTGAAATTCCTAAATTATCTTCACATAGAGCAATACAGTGGCGACATCTTTTAACAAGATTTGACATTGCTATGGCAATCGAAATTTAATATCAATATTATATCGATAGTCGGAAATGATTTATAATCCTTATAATTTATTAAAGAAACATGTAATTTCGAAATTTGATTCCCACATAAAGGAAATATGTTGTTAACTATTTAAATATAACTGTTGAATTTTTTATAGAGCTAAATCGCATTTTTAAATTAAAATGTTTTATTTTTCTCAATGTAAATTTTTTAAGTTTTCATCTATTTTAAATTGCAGTCTAAACACACTTCTAAGTATTTACATGATTTCAAGATTTCTGAAGTAGCTATTAACGAAACTACGAAAATTTGCTCGCATATTATTTTGGATTAAAATTTGAATGCATAACTTATTTATTTCAAATTAATTTAAATTTTTTTAAATTTTTATAGAATTATTGGTTTAATACTTTACACTAAGGAATTATTATAAATTAAATGTTTTTATCAGATGAAAGGGTTTTTGAATTTCATTAAGATTATAATTTTTTAATTCTTAAATATATTTTAATACGTATATCTTATTTAATTAAATTAATAACATCCTTTATAGAAAGTATCAACCCAGAAAGCTCTGATTTCTCAACCCAAAGGCTGAGAAATAGCTGTCTGTTAATCGTTGTGGGGCGCTTCAGTTGCGAGAAAGCTACGGATGTTTTATCACGATGTAAAAATTAGTCTTCAAAATATATTTTGTTTTTCATCTTGTGCTTCAATAGTTACCGATACAAAATGTTCTTTCTATGAAATAAAAATCTTGGATTGACGATGACGATGAGAAATTTATTGTCTGAGATTCTTATGTTACTTCTGATAAGCACAGATAACAGTCTTCAAGGTAAGTGGTAACGTTCTCCTCTTTATTTTTTGATTAGTATTAAATATATTAAATTTTTATAATTTAAAATATATAAATGTTTTTTTTAATTCGGAGGTAAAGATGAAGTGAAAATTTAGCATTAGCATGAAGTTCTTTCCTTAAAGTGTTTTCAGAGTTCTTATCCATCGGGAATCTAAATATTTTGATAGTTTTCTAACAGACAATATGAAAGGAGAGACAAATTTTATTGATACTTTACTTTACTCGACTAAAATATTAAAATATTTTTATGATAATTTTGCGCTTTTAATAAAATTGTCTCGTAAACTACAGAATTTGAAAATTAAAGCATTGAATAAAATTTTGAATCTGAAAACACAAATAAGGGAAACAAGAGATAGTTCCCGTCGTCTCAATAAATTCGAGCTTCCCCTAAAATTATCCTATTTGAATACAAATTTTTATATGAAAGTTTATTCAAGGAAATTTTGCATGTGAGCGCACTTAAGTCTTTTGAGATAAAAATTTATTTCATTTTATAGTACTCACTTTCACAGTGAAAAAAGAATTTGCATTTGATTTGTAAACTGTATAGTGTAGGAGTAATTAAATATGTTAAAACAGTTCATAAAAATATATATTTTCATTGAACGCAGTGTGAGAAACTTTTTAAGAATATTTATTAGATATTGCACTTTATAACTTCCGGTTTTTAATAAATGTCACCGATCATTAATAAAGATATATTGCTCAATAATTTATAATTCGTGGTTTTTAGAACCAAAATAAATTCATTACCAAATTAGATGTAGACTATCAAAATTATACGATGATGTACATTAATAGATAATCAAATTATATTAATAGAAAAGATGTTTATAGCTTCTACATTAAGATTAGAATAAATAAAATTCTTGCTTTCGATTTAAGTTTTTTCCAGTTAAAAACACATTTATTAAGGAATAAAAATAAATGATCACGTGCGTTAAAACTGTTGATGAATCCAATATTAATTGTCAAGTAAGAACGATGATGTCAGCGTTCTCACTAGCGTCAAGTTCTCAATAACACCATGTAAGTTAACAAAGCTACTCTTATGCATAGATGAATGTAGTAAAGAGCTCAGACATGCTTCGTTCGGCCAGTTTTTTACAGTCAGACTTAAATTAGTGTTACTTATAAACTAGTGTTACTAGTGTTACTTATTACGTACGTCATAATCTATATCTAAGTACCAAAAGCCTTTTGCGCGAGTGTAGTAGCACAGTATTTAACATACGGTCTTAAACGAAACCTTTTGAAAAATATAATGCTGCATGATATTATGTTATGGTACAATTTATACATCACTCTCTATGTTTCAGCATCGGATGTTAACCGAGAATCGCCAGTGCTTTATCCTTTGATGACGCCGTCTAACCCATCGCTAGGAGACGACGCTGACATACTCTGTAAGCTTCGAAGAGGAGCCGACCCGATCTCATTCGAATGGCTCTACAATGGGAGACCTGTTCCGGCTCATCAAGGAAAAGCACGGATCACCACCAGCCCGAGAAGATCCGTGTTTTCCATCGGCAACATCCAAGTCACTGACATAGGAAACTATACCTGTGTCGCTAGCAATTTGCATGGTCGGGACTCTCAGACGGAGAGCTTCATTATTGAAGGTAAGCTTGGGGATGGAATAAGTCGGTGTCACTCTGGCTAAACACTTTCTTTAACCATACGTTTATTGCTCTTTATACAAATCTGTTGCGGGGCATATCTGCTGTTGTTTTGATAGTTTGCTTTAATGAGAAATGTGCTTATAGTCGTATTGTCTTCAGTACATGTCTAAACTATATTTGGGTAAGTTTGTTGCAAAACCTGACTGCTGAGTTCGGGAAAGCTTATGTAAAAAGCGTAATGGATTTATTGGTAAAGAAAGTTATTTCAACCCAAAAATTGCCATTACTGTACTTTAAATAGAAAAAAATAAAGTTTGTGAATAATGGATATGTATTTGCATTTATTTTAATGTTGGTAACAAAAAGCATTGAATTTTTAGAGAAATCATCCGCACACATTGCATCCAACACTCCTAACAAATTTCAAATATGGAAACTTATTGTGGATCAGAGAACACAAATATAATAGTAAATGTCGAAGTTTATTTTTTAAAATTTTTTGTTCTAAAAGCAGAGAAACATAAAATGAAACAATGATGAAGAAGATAACCAGTTAATACTTTCCCTTCGACTCCGATGTGGGGCGCTACAAACGCTTAGAAGTCAGAGCGTTAAATATCCACAAACTAAAAGGTATGTTTACTCAGTACATCTTATTTCATAAGCTTAGAAAATTTCTCTTTTTCTTTTGCTAAAACTTACGATACTCATATTTATTGTAGATGATGAATTGCGTCACCATGAACAGTTATAACGGAATAATTCAAAAGATCTGCATGATTGTATTTCTCATCTTTGAAGCTCACGCTCAAAGCAGAGGTAAAAATTTATACTTCTATGCATTGAATGATTATAAAGTCAATTTTTTATGAAAATAAGTACTCATATTTAAACTAAAATTTTCTTATCTTCCTTATAAGTAATATTGTTTGTGAGAATAAAGTTAAGAATATCTTCAAGAGGGTGAAAAATATCACATTCATATTACCATTTATATAGGAGATAAGCTTCGCAAAATGGTCCTACAAATTCTGAAATAGTTTAAATTTTCCATAATGCATGTTTCTCAGACATGCAAGTTTGGATGTGAAATGAATTTTCGAATAATTTGAACTTTGATAAGTTCTAACTTTAATCTTCCTATCTTTTAGTTCGAATTAACAATATTCTATTGTAATATGTGATCTCATTGTACTATATACTATTTTGTTTCATTTTATTCTCTGTTACTTTGATACTTCTAAAAAGTTTAAAAGTTTTAAAATTTGTGCTAAAGTGATACTCCTAGTGCCATATGAACTTGTTTTATTTGCAGTTGCAAAGAGTATATTAAAAACAATGTATAAAAAAAGTATATGATACACAAAAAATATGGGCCACAAAATAAATTAATTTCATTTTTCACTAAGTGTATCATATTTATTGGAAGTTTTTAATATAGCACAAAATATCGGTTACCCTCTAAACATGAAATTAAACAGCTGAAAATTAATCATTATGTTACTATTAACCTTAAACGATTTAAATGCAAAAATTTACTGCAATAAAAATATTCGTAATACTGCCTATGGAGAAATATTTTATAAACACTTTTTTTTTCACTTTCATTTCCAGGTGATAGTTCCGGGTCTCCCGTTCTCCACCCACTGTTCATTCCACCAGATCTTGGTCTAGGTGACAGCCTAGATATCATTTGCAGTCTGAAAAGGGGTAGCTTGCCGATTCAGTTCATGTGGAAAATCAACGACAAAAAGGTTAAAGACATGACTAGTACGCGAATCAACACATCTGAGAGGCGGTCAGATTTTATTATTAGCAACATTAGACCAGAGCATATCGGTAATTACACGTGTGAAGCCACTAATTCAGAGGGGTTTTCCAGCGTTCAGACGGAACTGAGAGTCGAAGGTAAGATGCAAAATTCCAGTTCTTATTAGTCAATATACTATCATAATCGATTCATGAGGGTGATGTGGGTAAAATCGAAACCACAAACCTCTGATTAAAGTAATGACGTCACTCTATTTTAACAACACTGATGCTGCTATAACATTAATTGATTGATTGAAAAAACGGATGGTGGTCCTTTAATTATCTGGACATGATCTTACAGTTTAGCAAAAGTGTCAAAAGACGTTTGCTTTTCCCTTAAAAATTACTTTAGACACTTACAAATGACTGTTTAAGTTCATCTACGCCCTTTTCATACATATGCATGCAGGCGCCTCCAGGGAAGTTTAAAAATGACAACACTTTAAAAGAAATTCCTTTGTAAGATTACTCCGTTTTCTGTTAAAGAAATATTTGTTTATACTCACACACACTTGTGTGTATGTATACCTGTATGTGTGTATATGTTTATATGTAAATTTTTGCTTTAATATTTTTCTCAAGTTTTGTGAATTTTATTTCTGTTTGCCATAATGCCAGATTTAGAGTTTACATTAGATTATTGTAATGTTTATTAATAATTTTATTAATAACTCTGTTTCATGCAAAATATGCATTCAACAAAAATTAAATAAAAATATTTTTGACGATGTATAATTCCATCTTTTAATAAGTATCTTAGCATCATAGTGATTAAGTTTGGATGGTACAGTCTTATTTTTCTAAAGCTTTTCCTCTTTTATTAATCAAATACTGGGTGCGAGACCTAAGGTCACCAGACAAATAAAAGGGACTTAAATTGGTTCGATTTATTGCAATGTTTTCATAAACTGACCTAAATTCAAGGTTGTTTTTACTCTCATACGTTCCACAGTTCATTTATTGATTAATATTGGAGGTTACGCTAAAAAATGAATTAAATTAGTTTCAGTACTTGTGTCAACTCCAAGAAATTTTTTCTGCAGTGACTATTGAAACTATTTATTTAAGGGGACATTTTAAATGACAATAAGATGTTTTTCTCATCAATTTGTACATCTTAAGAGAAGAAAAAATTAGTTTGTTATGACATGATTGAGATCAAATAGTTTTCATATGTTTTCTGACTTAACTGACATTCTTTTGGAGTCCTTTCATCAATGTTTCTTCTTTGTGATTTCCGAATGATTGGAAAAAGAAAATACTTCTACTTTAATTCAATATGGGGCGCTCCAAACGCTTTGATGTACTCTACGATTGCAGATCTCAATTTGTGTGTACGAAAGGACGCGTTCTCAAAAGGTACGCCATAACTTTGTATCTGAATTCAACATTTCTGTACAATAATTAAATTTCAGATGTATTTTAGAAGTTTAAATTTGCAGGTAGAAAATGGCCGAAAGATTTAAGAGAAAACCTTGTTGTCGATCACACTGTCAGAATCTACAAATAGTATTTCTTTTGCTTGCTATGCAAAACATTCAGCTGAGTGGTAAGTGTCCTTTAATATAACCTTTATATTTTAAATAATTACTTTATACTTATAAAGAATGCAAACTATCAGCATAAATCTTTAGTATGAAAAGAAATAAACCCAATGAAAAATATGTAATTATTATTTTTAAATTAATTTAAATAAAGTCCAATAATAATTTTTTCTCTTTTAAGGTGAAATAATAAAGGTACGTTAAACATGAAAAAAATTTTCATTAGAAGTTTAACTAGTCATTTTTTTAGTGCTGTTCATTTATCAGTTTGAATTTCAGTATTTATGTTTTGCTCATAGATATTATTATTTAGTATTAAGTATATAAGTACAAAATAAAAACGATAGACATTTGTATATCAATACCCTTCGAATTTATTACATAATGTTGTTGATAAATAAGATGTTGTCTTTAAACAACGTTGATCATGATAAGCATAATTATTTTACGAAAGTTATCACCATAGCTTTTCCGTAATAATTTAACGTTTTCATAGTAAATGTTCTTTGTATTTTAATTTACCATAAAGGAAATATTGACATTAAATGCAAACAGATTAAATATATATCGATAAAAACCAGAAATTCTATCTAAAATTCGTTGAATTGTTTTTGACTATTCATCAAAAAATTTTTTAATTATCACTCCTCAAATAAAGTTCCTGTAACTAAAAGGTCAATAATTATAAAGATATATAATTCCCTCCTCTTAACTACTGTCTACAATTTAACTCCTAAAACAGCTTTCACGCCACTAAATATATATATAATTTTCCCTAGGACCTGATAGTCAGATTGAATTTTAGATTTTAATTTGCTAATCCCTCACATTTTTATTACTATTGCTACAAATATTTATAAAATATTTGCAAATTTAAAAAATCCAATAGCTTGATGAACAATATAAGGTTTCTCAGTGCTTATTTTTTGCCTGAAGTATTGGATTAACATTTATTGACATCCATCTTGGGGCAGAATTTAAATATGCTGTCTTTACGCAATTAGATCTAGAGTTAGATTTAATTACAAGAAAATCTTAGACCAAAAGAAAACTTACATAGAAACTATAATTTGTCTGCAAACACATTTAGTCTTTTAGAGTGAAATAAATAAATGCCAGTCAGGTGCAAATGCAAAATAAGAAATGCTATTCAATCTCAGTTCCGGATCACATTAAATCTTTAGAAGCAATTAACATTTCACTCCTGTATTATATTATTTAGTTTGATCTAAAACTCATACAACCCTCAGTTCGTAATTATGACAGCGGAGTCTTTTTTATGATTGATGTGAAGAGTAGGTGCGTGTGTCAGGGCCAGCAAAGTAATCCGACTCCAGTGTACTGCTACTATTCCTACTTCCCATGTCCACGTTCCGACCGGACATGGTTTTTTATAAGTTCAGTGCTTTGCTGTTGTAAAAAGATTTTTAAACTGGCAGGCATTCGTTAAAGGCCAGATTCCCTTTCTGGAGCGTGAAGTACCAAATAAATACTTCCTAACTGACAGTTTATTGTTCTTATTGCATGCACTTATATAATCCGTACATTTTCCATTATCATGGTTTCAAAAAAGTGGGTTGTGTAAAAATTGTATCCCCCAATATAACTAAACTAAATGATCTTGGAATAGATATTTTGAGGAGGATTACCAGGAAGCATAGTTTTATTGAATCGCCACTTTAAAGTTAGATCTACAAAGGATAGAATGTGATTATATAAGGTCATCTTAGGCATATTTTAGGTCTATGCCATATTGATACCTGAATATTTTAAGGAACTGTCACTTTTGTTAACCATGCATTTATGCTGATTAAACTAATTTTTATAAAACTTCCTTTTTTGAAATATAGTCGTATGATATATCATGGGTATTTCTGATAAAGGGTTAAAGTTTCAATTACTCAAATAAATGTTTTCATTAACCTACATGCTTTGAGTATTTCCCAGATGATGAATAAAGTAATCAAAGGGGAAAGGAGGTAGGAAGTCTGACTTATGAATAGAGAATTGTGTCGAGGAATAACGGCAGAAAAGTAATGTAGCTCTGATAATGACGAAAACTGCTAGAAAACTATTACTTGAAATATCTCATTTAGAAGGAAATATACGATAATAAACGTAAATACTTTAACTGACCATATATTAAAATTGTGACTCTATAAACTATGTACTACTAACAGATCAAAACTAAAACATTCATTTTTCAGCTGACAGCAGCGGATCCCCTGTTCTACATCCTCTCTTCGTACCTCCCGATCTGGGGCTCGGCGACAACCTGGACATCACCTGCAGTTTGAAACGGGGACATTTACCCGTCCAATTTGAGTGGAAGATTAACAACCAAAAAGGCACAGATATTTTTGGCGTACGCATCAACAACTCCGAGAAAAGGTCCGTCTGCATCATCAGCAGCATCCGACCCGAGCATATAGGAAATTACACGTGTGAAGCGACTAATTCGGAAGGGTTTGCGAGGGTCGAGACAGAACTCAAAGTGGAAGGTAAGAATGATACACACATGGGGGGAATCCCCGACCATTTTCTGGCATCATTCTCCCATTTTTGAACATCTAGTGAGAAAATATCACTCACTTTCCTTTTATAAGTCATTTTGTGCCTTGCACAAACTCTTGATGCAAGTAATCAACTCTGAAAGTGGGAAACGATGTCTAATCAAAACTATTGACAGACTTAACGAAGTGTTGTAAATGTCTACGTAAAATGAGTTACCTGTTTAGTTTAGAAGTATTTAACTATCAGTTAGCTAAGTCTAAACTAAATAAAGGTTGTATAAAATGGTAAATTTGGAATAAGTAATTACGACAATAAAAGTAGTATTTCAAAAAATGTGTTGGTTGTTTATTTACAAAGTCAAACTAGTTAGATCTGAACGTTGATAAACAAAATCACTAACACAAAGTTCTATAATAGGATTTCATGGTGTTATTTTAATGATTGGATCTTTCATGCCTATTGTAATATTTTCAGAGTAATTTCAAAAGCATTAATTTACTAAACGTTCTTTATAGTCCTATCTACGATTTTTTATGATACTTTATATACATTCATTGAAAACAAGCTGTAGCCAAATGTATATTATGAAGAGATGTTATCTATTAAAAAGTATATATAAACGGGACTGATATTCTGAAGTGATAGTTCTGGATAATATTATATTCATTTTAAAAACATACCATATAAATTCCTAATTGTACGTGAAATAACATCTTTTTAATACAAGTTATTACTACATGAAAGGTAATTTTCACCATTTGAAAATCCTGTGAATCAAGGGGCAAATTTAAAGCGACCAACTTTTTCCATATCCTTGACTTTTAAATGGTGTCTTTTTGATCTTATAGTGATTACTTCTTAAGAATACCTATAATAACAAAAATTGGTTTTAAAACCATTTTTATAATTATTAATTTCAGCTATATTCATATGTATAGTTTAAACTCGTTAGTAAAACTGAAGTGTGTATTTGTCGGTATCTTTTGTTTTTCAATAACCAGGTACATGTGTGTTGCTATTCTGTGATAAAATGTGTTTTGTACAAAGAGGGAGAGATTATTTTAAGTAAAGATAATTTTTTCCTCATTTAGTTCGAAAATTTATATTTAATACAATTTTTTTGTCGTTGCAAAACAAATGTTTTGTCAGTGTATATATATATATATATATATATATATATATATATATATATATATATATATATATATATATATATATATATATATATATATATATATATATATATATATATATATATATATATATATATATATATATATATATATATATATATATATATATATATATATATATTTCGGTTTAAGCTATTTTTAACGATTGCAATTATTACGTAGTCTACGAATCTATTTTCTGACAAGCTTGGATGTTTACATTTAGTAAAATGATTTCATTTTTTCTATAAACATGTTTCTCCAGAAAGATTATCGAGAAAAATTATTACTACGAAAATTAACTACGATTCGTTTCGATATGTGGCGCTTCAAACGCTTATAGGGTTTTCCTGCTCTGCACTGTGCTTACCAGACGAAGCGTCATGAAGGTACGTAGTTTATTTCTGAAGTCCTTTCTTGTAAGAACATATCTATTACATTTTAAGCAATTGACAACCAGTTTTTTTACATTTCAGCACAAATACCTATCTGCATACTTTTCAACCTCATGTACATTGATAATTTTCACCTTCATGCGATTTGTTGTGGTGGTTTACACTCAAAACAGAGGTAAGATGTTCATGATCTTAAATAAGGAAACTGACATCTTTGATTAATCTTCATTCAAGTATGACATATTATCTATGGTTGATATCCATATGATCTTTTACCAGTAGCATGCATCCTTTTTAAACCAAGAATCATGCTTATTTAACTGTTTTTATTCAGATAATTGTGTTGTAGAATGCTTTTTTTTCATTATTTCAAAAAGTATGCTTGATGAATTCTATATGACTATGGTTTGAATAAAAGTAACTCGAGGGGATATAATTTAATGGTAGCATTAAACACGAAACTCGCATGTTCCCAGATACGCTAATGAAAATACATATATTCATTAATGGTGAAAGCTTCAGACGAAGAGGAAAAAACAGTTTTTAGTATTCCTATATAATGTTAAATTCAATCTGTACTCTTTGCTTTTGGATTGCGAATGTTCAATGTATTAACATTTCTATAAATTTCCTTTACTGTTCTTACAAATGTAGTAACATGTTAAGTTTAATATATAATAAACAATCATTTGCTGAAGCTCTCCGTAGAATTTTCTGCAAGTGTGTGAGCTTTGCTTTTATTAGACGTAATTTATTAGTGTTTAATAAAACATACATATTTGTTTTTCGTACATGTATGCATTCAAATTCCTCTTTAGTCATAAAATCTTTTAACGGGTGAAATTTGCTTGCTATAACAGAATGAACAAGTCATAAAGTTTGCGACTTTTTAAAAAATAAAACTATACAATAGTGTGATTTTCCTATTTTAAATGCCTTGTATAAAAAATTTGACTGTTATAAAAATTTATTAAAGGTTTAAATATTTAAATTTCCATTTTCCTTAAACAGAAGACTTATTTTTTCCTTAGATTTTGAAAATTGGTAACAACGTAAAAAGTTCAAAATTTAAAACAAATGCGTTTATACTTTAATGTTGCGTAACTCAAATTTTCTACTTAAGTACTATTTCATTTACGTTGAAAATAGGTGTATTTTAACAATGTAAGGATACAATGTAAGGATTTTAAAGGTTATCTTTCAGTTTATGTTCAAGAGGAAGGAATTATAAGATTTAATTATTTTAGTGTTGGAAATTTTTCAAAAGAGAGAATGATAAGCTAAAGACGAGCTCCAGGTGTTATGAATACTGACAGGTATCCTAATTACTGACTGTTAAGATTAGAAAGTTAAATTTATCAAAATATACGTTCTACAGCTTAAATGATATAGTTATGTAAGCCTTCAGTTTGACACATGTTGGAAACTTTTGAAATTTAAAATTTACATCACAAAGAAATTTTCTTGGTTAAAATTATCAAATATTTTCATAGATTTATAATATTTTTATATTTTAATATTTGTATCTGCAACGTTTACCTTCAAAGCCATTGAAAGTTATAATCCATTTCGTGAATTACATGAGTGTTTTTGTTTGTTAAAAATATATATATTTCCTGTTAGATAACATTTAAGCATAGCCTTTTATTTGGTTTGAATACGGAAACGATAAAAAATTTAATGCTAGACTTGCTTATTTTGTAACATTCTGGATGATAAGGTTAAATTTTTTTAGGAGCTTAATATAGTGCGTAGTTCTGAAACACATTTTTTCAGCCTCTAGATATAATCTTCATTGCTTTTTCACAGAAAAAGTTTATGATATTCACGTGTCGTATGTTGCTCACGGAAGTTGGAAGTATATTTTCATCCATGTTAAAAGATTTTTCGTAGATATTTCAAATTTCTTCCTTTAAAGATATGATTGATTTATCAATCGTTCATTTATTAATGAGTTTCTGAAATTTATTTTTAATCATTTTTCTAAATTATTATTCTACACCAAAGGTCAATTAGCTCGCATAAAAACAACTTGTATCAACGTCTGGGGAAAGTAAATAAAACTCTTTACTTTAAGATTTACAAGAAACAATCTAAATACGTGTAGGCTAAATGCGTGTTGAACTTGTGCGTGTTTGAAGCACTGTGTTTCGTATAAGAGACTTAAAAGAAATGAAGTTGGTCTATTTTAAAATTGCACCAAATATAAGTTCAATTTTTTTGCTTATGAATTATTCAGAGGAGCATATATTCATCATTTATTTGGTAGCGCTTATAAAGATGTAACATGAATAATTCCAAGTAACAATAACGAAAATGTATCAGTTTCTTACAAAACTTCGCTTGCTTCAAGGCTGAGTGTTTTCTTCATATTAGACGAGTAGATAAACGAATAATAATTTAATAAATGAATAATCCGTTAGCTAAGCATGTAAAAATATCATTTACTGAATTCAAATGTTTTCGTTACCTGGTTTTAAAATATTTCCAGTTACTTAATATTAAAAATGTCTGTTTTTTTAAATGCATGGACTAATGTTTTTAAAAAAATCTAAAGTCAAAATTAGGAGTTGCTATTAAATTCTAAAATTTTAAAGCTGTATGCCAGTTTGTATATGGTTAGAGTGGGCACACAAAGAGGAGGAGAATATCAGGGCCTTACTTTTACATTTTACACTTATTTATGAAAAATCCCCTTTTTGCTATCGTCTCAAAACTTTACTTAGCCAGTAAAAAAGAAGAGACAACCTTTTGAAAGCAAAATGGCTATTCAGTGCATATTTACAGCCTAAATCTTAAATGAAAATCTTAAAATTCATTGCTATCGAATACCAGTAACCACTTAATCGCACAATTGGTTTAAACATGTAGTAGCTTCATAAATACGTGTCTTAGAGGACTGAGGGTTTTAGTACATTTAGTAGCACACTAAATAATGAAAATCTACCTGAAAATCAGAGTTAGAATTATTACATTGTGTAGCTTCACATGTCAATAATGCTATCTATTATAATGACACTATTTTATTATGAATAATTCAAGTTTAATACTAAATCGACTATGTACTTAGGCTCACGCTGCCTCAATAAATACCAAATCTGCATATGTTCACCTTTACAGTTGACTAATTTGCTGACACAATAAGACTACACTAGTTGTCTGTAAGTATGTACCATAAGCATACATCATTTTATAATATTTAACGGAAGCTTATTTCTAATTCTGCCGTATATTTCTTCTCTTTTTGCCTCAATGAATGATAAAGCTGTGTAGGTTGACTATCGCAGTTAACACCTAGTCAGTTGTAACGATATACGAACGTTTTAGAAAACCCTCGATATTGAAATATAAAATCTTAAACTCTGTTGTTTAAATCACTCTGAATTATGTATGCTGACATCCATTAATCAGAAATATATCTTTTCAGCGGATGGGACCGGACCACCTGTACTCCACCCCCTTCTGATTCCACCAGACTTGGGACTGGGGGACAGTCTGGATATCATCTGCAGTCTGAAGCGGGGAAGCCTTCCCGTGCAATTCGAGTGGACAATAGATGGTCGAAAAGCGTCTGACATTTCCAGCATACGGATCAACACCTCTGAGAGGAGATCCGTGTGCATAATACGCAGTATTCGACCGGAACACATCGGCAACTACACATGCGAAGCTTCTAACTCAGAGGGTGTTGTGAGAGTGAAGACCGAGCTAAAGGTCGAAGGTATAACAAATAAAACCTCGTATATCCCATCTGAGTCTTTAAAATTCCTGCTTCGGGAGACATGGCGATTATCGATTAAACTAACCAAAGGGTTTCTTTTGCAAATGAACGATAATTATTGTTAATGGAATTGTTGATTCAAACAGTTAAAAAAACATGCTGTGATGTCCATGAAAGCATGTATTTTTATTCGACACAGTACCTATTTTAGATTGTTGTTGCTATATTTCTTTGAAATATTTTAGATGAACTGTCATTGCAAGAAAAAATTAAGCTTGATGCATTTATTTATTAACCATATACCCAGGTTACAAATGATTTGAACGTTATGAATCATTTTCAACATTTAAGTCTAAAAATCCACGCATCCCTGAAATTGCCACCCGTTTTTTACCAATGTTTTTATTACATACAGAAAACACGTTTTTCTGTACATGAAAGTTGAAAAGAAGCATAGAATTCTTTTAAAAACAACTTTGTGATTATTAGTCTTGTCTATGAATATATTCTCTCAACAAACTTAAAATACTTGAGAAAACTTAATGTTTCTATGTACATTCTGTGTCTTCAGTTTGACATGCAACTAAACTAGTTTTTTTTCGGTTGCTAAGTCTGATGGGGCTTTTATAAGTCCTCGTATAAATATTTTGTTGAATGTTTGTTCTTTATCATAATTTGCTCTATCTGATGAACTGTAACATTATCTGATTCATTTCAAAGAACCAAAAAGAATTCCTCTTATAATCTTATGTGTATTTTTAAGCAATATAACACACCTTTGGTTGAAGTAAATCTTTTTCAATACATAAAATGTTACGCAGACTAATACATTTGTATCTTGGTTTCACTGTGCTTACTTAAACTTTTTCTAATTTCGAGCGAAATTTAGTTTATTGTTCATACATTCATTTTTACCGAAACATCAAAATCTCTTGTACTAAAAAAATCCTTTGAGTTTATAATTATATCGAAAATTTGCGAGCTTCGTAAATAAACCAAATTATTTTGCTTTAACTCTCGTCAGCCTCAATACGTGGCGCTACGTACGTGCCTTTTTGCTTCGATTCTTGCCATTCTCATCTCTCATATCAAGATGGTTTTCAAGCTACTTGGCTTCTTCCTCGCTGCCAGTATTTTACTTAAAGGTAAGCAGTTTGATACAGATTTTTAAAGTTATATAGTAAATTCGGTGTTCCTTTAAAAGTTATAATTCAATTTTTCCAGATTTTGTGTAATATAGAGATGACATATTTACTCAAATGATATATTTACTCTTTTCATCAATCATAGCTGGATAAATATTACTGATTACGAAAGTTAAAAGAAAATTTCCTTTTAAAATCAGAGATATTCAAGTGTTATAGTATGATAGCTGTGCGTTTAAACTATATTTGCATATTTTAATTACAATCATATTTTAAGAAGCGATTTATGCATTTATGTAAATGTTTAATGTTATCTTCGGAGTGTTCGCTTTTATTCACCCTAAGTGGGAGATAATAATTATTAACATTGATAATAAAAGAGATTTTTACCATTTGCCAGGGTATATGATATTTATTAGATTTTTATAAATCAATTTTGTCTGAAAATGTTCTGTTTATTAAATGCTTCTTTCTCCCTAAATTAAAAATTCCCAAAATAATCTTTAAATGCTATGAAAATGTTAAAATATTGTAATAGTCATGTGATATTACTTTTTTAAGGATGTTTAGCAATGAATTGATAATATACATATTCCTAGCCAAGTCTTCGCAATAAAAAAATCGTAATCTCAATAAAAATTTCTATTGAGCAAAAATTGAGGATTTTTTAGAGGTTGTTAGTTGAATACCCAAAAGGACATTGTAACAATTTTACGTTTTGACAAACATGATTTTGAAGTAAAGCAACCTATTTTAAAAATATTAGTGAAAATGTGATTCAACTTATGTAGATACTACTAGATATTTAATTATATTGTTTATTACGCATAAACTGCGATTTATTTTCGAAAATTTAAATAACTATTTTTGCCTTCTCGAAAGTAAATTATCTTTTCTTTTAAAAGTTAATCCTTTTATTAACTTACTGTTTTTTCAAAAGATTTTCACCTGTTATAGACTTTGAAACTACAATCATCATTTAATACAAGATCTAGTAAGAGAAATATCAAGATTTTGCATTATTTTAAGTCTTCTTTGCATCCAAACACCTGGAGTTATATAGTTAAAATATTCTCATTAATTCAATGATGTTTTTGAAAATGTGAGCCTTTCATATTTATGTCAGAAACATCTTATTTTTCTACACATCTACTTAGCAGATCGAAATTCTGATTGCAAGAGACAAACATCAAAGACGGCCTAAAATGCAGTATGGTATTTATGTGGGAACAAGAACTTGTTTAAAACAGATTACAAAATTTGACTTCTCTCTTGCACCCTAAAATAATCTGTATGTGAGAACGGGTTATATAGTTGTACTAAAAACTGTCAGTTTTCAAATTCATGCACTTGAGTAACTCTTACGTCAGTAAAGAAGTTTGAAAGTTTCTGATGATTTAACAATATAGGGGCTTTTATTAAAGCATTTATTTCTTCTATTTGGCCACTTAAATTTAAACCCGAAAAAAATTTCAGAAATGTATTATGACCCATACTTTTGAAGTTCGAATTCGTTAGCCAACAATCTTAATTTTGGTTTGTAAGCTTTTTGTCTTAAAACTTATCACTGTATAATCGGATTGAGAAAATTGTTTATATCATTTTTAAGTTTTCCTAATTATATCTAATGGGTATGGTAACATAAATAGAGGAACTTTGATTTTTTTACGATTCTCTAATTTATGAAAATATTTGTTTTAAAGCCCGCCCTTCCTTTCAGATGTCAGATGCGATCGGCCTGAATTGTATCCAATGTACGTGCCTCCAAATATTGGACTGGGAGATCCCGTAGACCTGACATGCAGCCTTCGCAAGGGAAGCCTTCCCGTTACCTTTACGTGGCTTCTGAACGGTGTACATCTATCAGACAGTGCTCACCGGAAGATAACGGACAGTCCCAGGAAATCGGACTGTAGCATTGAGAGGCTCGTTCCCGAGAACATCGGGAACTACACCTGCCAAGCGAGGAACCAGCACGGCGTGGACAACGCCAGTGTCCTCGTGTATGCCGAAGGTGAAGCCAGTGATTGCGGAACATAACGTCGTTTACCCTGTTATTAAAAGAAAGGCAGTGTGTCACACGCGACATGCCGTCGCAGCACTATTCGCGTTTTCGAGATTTTAGCTGACTTCCTTAGAAGTCATTAATCGTAAAATTCTACATTACTTTATCAGGCGAACGATCAAAGTATCAAATAATTGACCATCATATATTGTGCTTGCCGGCTGTGTGGCTCAGTGACTCGGCCGACGAGCGTTCTTTGAATGTCTCCACCTCCATCTACATTGGGTGGGTTATGGGTTCGCTTCCCGCTTGTCCAAGGCCAAGTCTGAGGTTAGGGAGTTATGTTGGTTCACCTGTGTGGCTCTTTCATAATAAAGAAGTCAAAAAGCTTTGCAGAGTTAACGAATCTGGAAGGGTGTTATTCCGTTCAGCTATGAAAATGATAGCAAATCATTTTCAAAGGTGGAGCGTTCTACGAAATTTCGTATTACGAAGTGTAAAACGATCGTGTATCTATAAATGTGTTTATTGTGCTATACATCTTTGAAACGATGCTGCTGCTATTTCAGTCAGCAATAATTTTTCATACTGAATGACTATTTGTTGGTATATTTTATGGCAATTTTAAGGTTTATAGAGATTTGTTTAGTCATTTAATACTGAGAAATTTATACCGTACCTTTGGAGTTTTTACTATTAAACACGTTCTGTTAATGCCAACAAAATGTCCTACAAAAAATCTTATGCTCATAGCGTACAGCGTACGTTACTTTACCCAATATTGCGTTTATAGCACCTATATAGTTTATTTTTAACATAATCGATTGATAAACTTTCTTAGTATTTTTTATTTTAGTATTTTTTAAACAGTGTTTAAATGCAATTAAACTGGTGTCAAACACTGTTTTATAAACGGGGGATATATTTATAATATTTATCTAATTTTCAAATTGGTGTCAAAATTTTGCTCCTATATTTGCTTACTCTTGATGATTTTACACGCTTATGAAAAATTTTAGAGATGAATGGTCATGCATATATATGTAACATTTTTTATGAAAATGACGAAAGATTTGCACATTTAAACAATAGAAAAAAAGTGTAACAATGTGGCTGCGCAAACTGAAATTAATTGAAAAAAGTTACATGTCAAAATATTCCTATTCCTGTAAAACATCTACAATATATGTAAGATGGTTTAAATTCATATTGCTTGTTCAATTTAATAGTTTTTTGTCAAGTATTATCAAGTTTTTAATACATTTATGAATAATTTTCCTCTATAAATGCTGTTTATACAAAACTAGAAGGTAACCCTTCATTTTGACGTCATAATACTTATGACGTCATAATGGAAAAAGTATATGAAAGTTAAAAAATATCCTGAATTATCTAACAATATTGCATTTAATCTACACCTTGTAAAAGAAAACCCTTTCATTATTTTTTATTTATTTAGTTTTTCATGCGATTGGAGTAGTAGACTGCCATCCAGTTTTTTACAGCTCGCTACGGGATATGTATACTTGAGCTACTTGATTCATTCACATTCAAGTTTGTTTACATTCAGAATTCATCGCAAAAGTAAACAGATTTTTAAAAACTGTTAAATATACAGCTAAAATCATCCAAATTTTTTAGTTCTGAATGTTTTATAGAAAAATAGGCTAAACAAACGTGATTTGATGGAGAAGATATTAGTTTTTAGGTTAGAAAAAATTCTGATCCACATCTAGAATTGAAATTAAGCCTAAGTGGCATTTTGTTTACTGAGGGCTTCAATTGAAAGATGAGTACAGCCCGGAAGTGTTATACAGAGACAAGGGCTATTATATATATATAATGGTTTCATGGATTATAAAAATTGAAAATACGTATGTGAATTGTAATCTTATAAGTCGCACTTTATTCATACTCTTCCAAGTTATGTATTTACAAATTTTGCATTCAATATG
Source organism: Dolomedes plantarius (assembly GCA_907164885.2). Classification (NCBI taxonomy): domain Eukaryota; kingdom Metazoa; phylum Arthropoda; class Arachnida; order Araneae; family Dolomedidae; genus Dolomedes; species Dolomedes plantarius. The sequence continues at coordinate 51,012,099 of OU015493.1, read as the reverse complement.
TCATTCTTTTTATTCTGAAAAACTAGTTCATTAGGTTTTTTCAATGTTTTATTTTTAAATTAGTACGAGAATGTATACTGATAATTGTTTTCGGGGGGAGCTAACTAAACAAAACGGAACTATAATCGCTCATCTTTCATATCATTAAACCAGAGATAAATATTTTTTGTGCAAACTTTTTGACAGCAAAAAAATAAAACTGAGTCATGAAGTTATATTTAAAAATAAAAATAAACTTATTCTGTTAAAGGAAATTCTGTTGTATTTAGGATTTGATTTTGTTGTATAAAAAGCGTTAGAAAAAGTTCCGAAATTGAGAGATTTTAAAGATAAATTTTAAGTTATTCAAGTATTTGATTAAATATTTTTCTAGTATGATTTAAGCTATTTCATAATTTATATATATATATATATATATATATATATATATATATCAATTTATGTCTTAAAAATTCATAACATTTATGGACAGGCCATGAATTATTCACAAGTCTTGATTTGTACGTCTGCAATTGTGTCAACACATGGTCAAGATGGCTTCGACATTATGAAAGATTTGTAGTTCTTAGCTCCACATAACAGATTAGTAGAGCAATTTCGTTATTCAAGATTTTCATGTGTTTATTGTATTTTTTCATTGTTTCCTGTTAGGATATAAAACAGAATTATTTTTCTAGAAAAATTTCGTTCGGCTAATTGTAGGGGCAAAAATTGAACTTTCTGCAGTTCGTTAATGTTTAACCAGTGATTGTCGGTGTCCGTGAAATACTTATAAACCAAAGATGAACATTTCCTCCTTTTAATGTCAGATTTATACAATACCGCCATAAACATTATAATTAGTTATTTCAATAATTATAATGTTTATGTTCCATCTCAAAACTTATCATCTACAACTTATATATTAGATCATTTTCTGAGATGCATAATTCATTATAATTCTGCAACAAAAGTTATATATTTTGATTTTGTAATTTAATTTGATAACGCACATTATTTTTATGTGCAAGTGTAGGCACATGATTGGTAAGTACATCGCCAAAGCGTTTACTGACTACGCAAAGAAAATTACCCTCAATTTTTGTCTAGATTTTCCTAGCATCATTTTTATACTTAAATAAATGAGGAAATATAAAATGAGATTTGAAATAACGAAAAAGTTTAAAATATGAATAATATAGAAACCGTGTGTAGGAAAACATTGGTTCGTATCAAGACCAGTACTTAAAAGATGGAATATTATGACATAAGATTTTAACTTCGACACAAAGTACATAAATTTTGTGATACTGAAAAAAGGTGGATAATTCAAAGAAAACGAAATGCTGCTTCAGGTTAAAAAAGGTACCTGTTTCAGGGTGTAATGTTTCTAGATGCGGGTTTACCCGTTTTGGGTATCCCACTCTTGTATCTCAAACATAGTATTTTCTTAGCCTTTTAGATATATTTACATTTTTGTAATATGTCCAAAACAGCATTTCCTTTTTACAGTGAAGTTTCTAATTGATTTATAAACATTCTTTTTACATATTTCATGTATAAATTGTTATTTAGATTTGTGCAACACCTTTACATTTCAAACACTCCTATTTTAAAGGAATGCTTTTAATTACTAAATTATGTTAGTGAAGATAATTAGTAATTAATTGATATTTATTTATCTATATAGGCACTAATTTTCTGCAAAACTTTGATAATATAGAGGTAAACTAAATATACTAAAATTAACCAAAGTGGTTTGCATATCGGAAAATAGTAAAAGGATCAAATGACTTAACGCTTTGGCAACTTTAATTTTTTTTAAAAAACCATATCTTTTTTACTATTCTAAGGAAAGTACTTTCATTTGGTAAAGTATATAAAAGTATAATTACTTAAATTATTTAATCTAATAAAACAATATAGTTCAAAATTAAGAGGGCATTAAACTATTTCCGATGTTAATAATTTTAGCTGTACTGGATTAGATATATTTTTTTATTTAATACTTAAAATAAAATTAAATCACATGTCATACATACATGTATATATTCAAGTATATATAAAATGTCTAATTTATGCAAATATGCACACCAGATACTTTATATAAAAACCTAAAAAGCTAACTTTTAGCATCCAGAAATTAGCTTCAATTTGTCAAAATGAAGACCCCCCCCCCCCCCCCAAATGAAAAATTTTTTATTCAGATTATATGCTTAAGGAATTTAAGATATGAATAGAGATGATTCCTTACATAAAGGAAATTTAATTTAAAAAAAAATTATTGACAAATTTATGATGTGGTAACTTCATGTAGTGAGGTCATTTTCAAAAACGAATGTGAATCAAATATCTGATCACACGTCTTTTACTGTTCTTAACTTTTATTTCTTTTTTCAGTTCCTCCACACTGGACAAAAGAACCTGTCGACACCACTGCCGCAAAAGGATCTGGTCTCATTGTGGACTGTTCAGCAACGGGTCACCCAACTCCTAGAGTTACGTGGACCAAACAAAAAGGTTTAAATTTTACTTTCCCTCAAAACTTAAGGATACATTTCTTTTAGATGAGAATTTTTTTATCTCCGTAAGTTATTTTAACAGTATTTCTCTTTTTGGACTATTTTAAAATCATCTCTAATTTTCTTGATGGATTCGATTTTTTACGTTTATTTCTTTACGTGATTTTAAACAAGATTTTTTTAAAATTGCCTTTTAAATTTGTCCATCACAAACATTAGTAAAATATGAAAGCTTTGCATGCTTTGATTTAGCAACATTTCCCCAAAAAAACGCATGGTAATCAAACACAGGCTCTCTACTCTTTTTCTATAATTCCTTGAAAGATGAAACAATATAGATTTCCAGCAAATGTAGATTAATACGCTTCGTCTATGAAGATAATAAACAATGCTTTTAGTTTTTAAATTATGTTTTTTTCAGAATTAAATTACATTTGTTATGTCAATTGTTGTTTCATACATAATGCATTATTTTACTACCGTTATTCCACTCGTTTGGTTAATTTTCTTGTAATATGACTCCCTTACCGGTCCATCTGTCAATTGAGAAATAGAATATAGTATAATGTATGAAACTATAATTTCTATATTTGTAATCGAAAGGACCTATGTCACGGTTCTCAGACCCTCCTTATGCATGGAATTATATGCGGCTGCTCGAGAACGCACAAATACAAAAATCTGAATCAACATATTCTCGACTGTTTTCTGCTGAACTACGAGTAATTTGTGATTAGTCTATGCAGAGTTATAAGTTCTTTTAAATTCTAAATTGCATTATATCTTCTTTAGGTCCTTCTTCAGAGCCTGTCGGTGAGTTTGGCCAATGGTCAACAGCTTCCAATGGTTCGCTGATCTTTTCCCGTGTCGATGAAACTGACGCTGGGCTGTACCAGTGCGAGGCCCATAACGGCATCGGACCAGGAATAGCCAAAACTATACACATCAGCGTGCATGGTATGTAGTGGTAAAATTTGATGTTCTTTATGGTCTGTAGATAAATCTACATTCACCTTTGACTTACATAAATGAGATTATGTAATTAAGATTAGTTTTGATCTGTTTTCGTAAGACATTACAACTGTAAATTCAGCAACCGTAAACAAATTTTACCCATTAGTACGATATTGTTAGCAATGTATACGCTCCAGATCAAAAACTTCACTCGTACACATTTCTTTTTTCTGGTAGTGATGAAAATCACTCTCCAGTAACATACGTCACTACAAGCACTTTATACATCAGAAGGTTAGCAACAAAAATATTCAAAACTGAGACCAAGAAACGTATTTCTGACTAATTTGACGAGCAGCTGAACTTTAAGGAGGAGTCACTGATATGCACATTCAGTGTTGGTGTACAAATTTTAAACACTGATGTTCAACCCCATTTAAAAAGTTCACGGCGAGACTGTTTTCTCTTTGCGTGTTCATTAATCACTAAAAAGACAAACACTGATCAGCAATATAAGAATAAGTAAGAAATACAAGTTAATCACATCGTAGTTGATAGTTAATTCGATTTTTTCTTTAATCGAAACATGTTACAAAATTTTCTGCCGCTTATTTACGAGCAGTTGATCTGATGAGCAGATTATTAATTTATACCTTGTTTTAATATTTCACATAAAAGCTCTTGTACAAAAATCAAATATTATCTAAACTCTGTTTATATCACAATTAAAATCCTTTTAAGTTGGAATACGAATAACATTGTTTTAATGTTTGCATATATGACTTTTAGGTTATTAGAAATAGTTTATTTGTTCAGAATTTTCTTAAACGGAGGGAGAAAATTTACTCACACAGTTCCAACTATCCATTAGGAACAGGGTTCCAAGAACTCTTAAATACCTCCCAACAGAGATGGTGTTGAAAATTCTAAAGTTTTAGATACAATGCTCGTGTTTTTTTCTTAATTTATCAGTTTATCAGTGAAAATATTTCCTTAAGTGTTCAAGTCCTTTTCACGTATATTAATGTCATAATATAAATCTTCAATAGTTATAGCTGTATCATTTGTTATAACTATTTGTTTTGCGAGTTTTTGATAATTTGATATCTTTAGCGTTATCTCCTGCTAGATAGTCTCAATCAACAGAGATATTTACTATTTATCTTTCTTTTAAAGTATTTAGATCTCCCCACTGGAGAATGAATGATCTGTGAGGACATAAAAGAGGTAAAGGGACCGTAATTTTGAAAAAAAGATGTCGGAACACTTTCCCTTATAACTTCTCATCATGCAGTCTTTTGTTTCAAGTCAATAATAAATGCGCCGCCTTTTGCCGCCCAAGTGGCTTGAGTGCTAGAAATCAGTGTGAGAGTTTGAGTCCCGCCCTTTGCATAGATATTTGTAGCTGTTTGGTATGGACTTCAAACTGCGAATTCTGGACTAATCAGTCCTCGTGTTGCAAAAGATGTCCGTGGCACTCCTAAACCAACCACCCATGGCAGCTATGATTCTTTCAGGCGAATGCTAGTTGTGAGGGATTTGCAAAGTAGCTACTGTGGGAAAAAATATACTGCAGGGGAATTCACATCACCTTAAGCAGATAATTCAGCTTCGCCATTCTAAATGATTGTTGATTCTCATGCACTATTTCTTTGACTTCCCTGCAGCCCCTCCAGAGCTGAAGGAACGCTTTCAAAGCGTCACCGTGCGCCGGGGTCATACGGCTCGTCTTATGTGCGAGATTCTCGGAGACCAGCCCCTCACTGTTGCCTGGAAAAAAGACGGGCAGGACCTAAGCATCCAGTTTGGAACAAGGTGAGTATTTATTACTGAAACATAAAAAAATTATTTCTAAAAAAAGAACTTCCTCGTGCGTAGTGAAAAGAGCTTTGTTGACAGAGATTTCGAGTTAGCTAAAATATTGAATAGACCCTTTCAAGTTCAAGAGGGAAATATTATGAGAAACAATTTGCTTTTTAGTTTGCCATTAGTCCTTCTGTATTACACAAGCATAAGTGTGCAGATTATCTTTACGTAAGCAATATTGAATGGTCAGGATTGTTGCCCGTGAACTTGCCTGTAAATAACGTATGAAATCTCTCTTCCGTAATTCGGAGGCTTTTCTGACGGTGTAGCGAGATATGTTACAATGCCAATTATTGATGATAATTTGTTAGAAGAAACGGGGAGGCCCTCCTTTTTGGTTTCCACAAATAGCATCAGATCGCAAGTCCTGTATTCCAAATGGAAATTATGGAAATTCAAACTCAGTTAGAATGGCGTCGTAGCCGGCATTCACAGACTGCAGAATGCTATTTCAAGACTAATCAAGTTCCTCAATATGACAGTCGGCTGGACATGCCCTGGTGTGGAGAAAGACAGGTCTGTTCGTTCTCAGGTTGCTACATTGTTCTTATTATAATATTCCGGGACAATATCATAAGAACAATCCAGAGAAATAATGCCACCGATTCCATGGGAATAATTGGTTATATGTTCATCGTGGCTATGCAAACGTTTTGCTATCTTAAGTTAATTCCGGACGATGGAAATTGATCAGTCTTATAAATTTCATTACGATAATGCCACGTATTTCATTCGATATTGTTATGACCGTCTGCATGGACGGTATTCGAACCATAGGCTTCTGATCTTCGAAGCCGACTTCATACCACTAAAATAATCGGTGTGGCTTCAGGAAATTTAATACCAAAAAATATCATCATTCAAAAAGTTTTTGACAAGTCAAGACGATAGGTTTCATTCGGCACAAAGCTATGGTCTTGCACAGAATATCATATCTTCGTGACATGAATTGCTCTGATGTATGAAAACAATTATGCAAATTTTCTTTGGTTCTATTTTTGCATTGAAAAAGTGGTTTTTAGAAAGTGGTATTTCCTGGTTATATTTATCTAATATTGGTGAAATTCGTCAGGAAATATTTAAGGGGATGGCGGACTTTCAAATTACAAAAAATCGAACAAAAATTTGAATTTTTTTAAGGGGTGTATTTATATTTTTAAAAATATGTAAATATTGACATAAAATGCATTTAAAATATGCAGTGAAAATTAAAATGAAAACTTGGTGGCTTTAAAAAAGTAAATATTAAAGTTAGGGGAAAAATATCTTTTAAATAACTTTTTCTCAAAATGCGCAATTTCCAGATTTGCAAGTCTTTGAAATGCTCCATGCGTCATAATTCTTGACGAAATTTTATCAAATTTATAATAAAGACTCCTCTAATACACAAAAATAAAGTTATGTATCCATTTCAGGTTTCGACATCATTAAGATTATCAAAGTTAAACTCAAGTGTAGAAAAGAACAAAAAATTCCCAAAAATTCAGAGTACAAGCATGAAAATATTTACTAAATATTAAGTATTCACCGAAAGCACAAATTATTACATAACTCTGTTCAAAATGTATTTATAAGTCATATAAATGCAAAATTAAGGGTGGAAGTTAAAAATTGGATAGCAAGGAGCATTTTTAAAAACATAATACAAATTTCAATTTTTTAAATATTAAAAAATAACTAAAATATTTATAAAATTTTATAAGGTGTTTGATATAGTTAGACTTTAAAATAAATGCAAAATTTCATATCTCTGAGGTATAATTTCAAAAATCGCTTAGTAATGTCCACCATCCCCTTATGTACCCTGTAAACCGAATCGCCGTAGACCCGTTGGTATAAGTAACTTGTAATACTAATGTAGACATCGTTTACAATACTAATGTAGATCTCGTTTATTATAAAATAAATATCTGGACTAATAATAATGTACATAAGTTTGTTCCGAAGAACGCTGATAACATTAATGATAGAGGAGTTCATAATCACAGTTCAAACCAGACTTCACGTCTGGTCTCTATTCCCTCCGCTCTCCAGTACCTCAATATCTCATCATGGTCCAGTCTAAAAAAACCCGTCTAATCGTCTTTTCTTCATTTATACCTTTTTCCCCGTTCTGGAATGTTCCATTGTCTCATGTGTCTGATGCAATCTCCTCACAGGGGGTTCGTCATATGGTCACCTCCAGGCCGGCGTTTCTTTTTTTGTCAGCCCGACACCCCGGGCCCTGCATTGTCTCTTTGTGTGTTGATCGCCTTTTTCTAAGGAATGACCCTTTTTCCACTTAGGGAAGTGTGCACCACACCATTATCTGTTATCGGTCTGCCCGATTCCTTTAACACAGTCATATCTGTACTGGATTTTCCAAAGATAGGATTGAGTCTGTTTTCTGACTATGTGAGAGTCTCACATAGCCGTTCATAGTAAAGGTGGTCATAATGTCAGTGCTTTGTAATAAAAGAGAATGAATACAAAATTTTTGTGATATTTCCGGGTGTATTTTACGCACTAAATTTTTCCAGTGTCTTAAAGCAATATTTTCAGTTTCTCTCCCTCGACCTTTCCAGGTTCGAGGTGGTGAAGGACGTGTCCGATTCCGGCACTAAATCTGAGCTCCTGATCCACGACTCTCAGAAGAAGGACGTCGGCACATACTCCTGCCAAGTCAGGAACAGGTTCGGGGAGGACGAAGGAAAGGTCAAGCTGGTCGTGCAGGGTGAGGATGGCCAGTATACTACTCACATATAAATGCAGGCGAATTCAGAAATCGCGAAACTAAAGGAACGTCAAATTGAAGTAATGATTTATAGAAAAAAGGATAGTTTCCGGATTGGCGTGTAAAACCTATAAACGAAATAAGATCTGTCATTGTGAAGAAAATATTCACAAGAGTGATCTACCAATTGCTAAATCTACATCCTCTCAGTGTAGGCTGCAGTTCTCTTATTGGAAAATCTCTAGATATTGCAAAACAGGCAAAACTGGGAAAAATGCAATCTTAACAATCAGTAAAAAATATAAAGATAAACGTTAAAAAAAGAAAAGCTTAAATATGTGTTTTATTATCAAATTGAGTTGTCATATGAGTACGTTTTTCATCTTTAAACTTATGTCTTATACTTGTTTCATTACAAAGCAAACTTGCGACATTATTAAACAAATCTTTCATAACTCACTTATAATAAGTACTATCACTATGTGCATAATGTTAAACATAGGAACTCGTAACAATAAAACAATATCTTAAATTGAACCATAAACACACACACACACATATATATATATATATATATATATATATATATATGTGTGTGTGTGTGTGTGTGTTTATACTTAAATTAAAATGTAGTAGATGTTTTTCCTGATGTTGAGGCCCTTAGCTCTCAAAGTAAATCACACTTTAACACATGAAAAGATTTATTTCAGCATTTCGTTTCTCTAGGAGCCAGAGCACAGAGGTCTTGCCTACGCCAGGACTTCCCTGTGTCAGCCAAAGAAAGTACAAATAACTTATACATCACCTTCCCCTAATTTTCCACTCACCCACTTTCCTATATTATGATAGTCTCCCTGAAACCACAATATCAGATCTTTCATATCTCTTAATAATATTTCGCCTACATTTCCAAAATAGAGTTCGTCTAAGAGTAACTATAGAAATTAAGAAGAGACTAAAGTGCATCAATAACAATATTTAATATTTCCTTTAGTATTCTAGAATGAGGTATATTCATTTACAAATGCTGTTTCACGATCTTGTCTTTTTTGCAGAGCCCCCTTCCCCTCCGACGGGCCTCCGTACCTCCGAGTCCGCAGTCCGGTCCGTGCGTCTCTCGTGGCAGCCTTCATCGGCAGAGGAAGGCCTCGTCGAGAACTACGTCGTCCGGTATTGGAGAAACGATGGTGAGCACACACATGCACCTTTCTAAGATCATTGCATGAAAATAACTTGAAACTCTACAATACTTAATGCGGATGGCGATCAGTAGTGCTTTCGGATATGTCAGTTTCACAGAGAATATTAGCTATGCCATAAGCATGTTCTGCCTTGGTAAAGCGGTCTAAATAAGCTGTATTTATTTTCTCGTGCTTGTGGGGGAAGGGTAAGAAAAGAGTGAGTCGTTACAAAAATCAAAAGTTAATGGCAAAAGCCTTGTTATGAATATAAAAAAAAACTTCTTAAGCAGACAGCAGGTAAAATATAAAGACATTACCTCTTATTTGGTAAGCACACAGGCAAAAAAAAAATATGAGATACAGCAACAAACAGCGTAAACAAGTAAGACACACAGAAGAGGAGAAGCATGATTTGCACATCAACAAAAAGTGGAACCGAAAAAACAAATAAGACAACCTACAGAGGCTGTTCGCACATTTTTAGACGATTTTGGTAAGCGGTAATAAAAAAGCGTTTGCTGCAAAAGAAATAATTGCAATTGTACTATGTTTTTAAAAGTCAAAATTATCGTCTACGGCTTGAAAGTTTTGTTTTTATTCAAAATGGCGTTTTTAACAAAGCAATGGTTCGAAGGCTACATTTATGCTCTTTCCGAAGAGAAATATGCATACTCCGTTATCCAAAAACGATGTGAGAGTCATGGGTTTGTGATATCTAAAGCGTCGATAGGTAATATCGTCAACAAGAAAGGAAAAAAACGTCAAATTGGAGCCTCAAGTGGGACAAAAATTCCAAACAAGTATCCAAGGAAAAAACGGACATATTCGACTATTGCAAAGGTACGTTGTTTAATGTTAAAAGAAAATCCCCCTAGTCAAAGGACAGTTGCAAAATCATTAAAATGCTCGGTGTCCATTGTAAACAAAATGATAAACGTTGATTTAAATCTTAAGAAAGCGAAAAAACGCAATATGCATCGTCTTCTTCCAAATCATATCGCTGAACGCAGGACACGCTGCAGAATTCTACACTTATCCAAAGAAAAATGGAAAACAATTGTCACAATAGATGAATCATGGGTGTATTTAAATGATTGCAACCACAAAAAAGCCATTTATTATCATAAAAGGGAAAAAAAAAATTGAAGTACATGGTTCAAATAATCGAAAGAAAGTTTTTCTAAGGGATTCATGATTGTTGCTGGTTTTTCTTATAATGGCAAGTTAAAAATAAAACAGAGTGGAAAAAAATGTCAAGATTAACTCCAAATACTATCAGGAACATATTTTATCGCCAATTTTTCTGAATGAAATACCATCGCTTTACCCACAGTGCCATCAATCTGTGAGACTCCATCAGGACAAAGCTAGCAGTCACACATCAAAATCCACTGTAAATTTCCTGAAAGAAATGGAACAAAAAACTGATATCAAGGCCATACCCTTCACTGATATCTCTACTAAATCTCCCGATGTATCACCTATGGATTTTTGTGCTTTCGGACTTTTAATCTGCATTATCCAAACGTCGTCCCAAAACCCTTACAGGACTCTGGAAAGCTGTTCAGGAGGAATGGGATAGAATACCTCTTCTGACACTTCAAAAGGCATTATTATCCTGGAAATTGCGGTGTCGAAAGATAGTTCATAATAAGGGATGTCAAATAGAACATTTAAAACACAAGAATTTTATGTAATTTAGTTTTGTGAATACAATATACATCGTCTAAAAAATGTGTGAACAGTCTCTGTAGTATACGCGACATGGTTGATTCTAATTGGTCGACGGATGGGGGAAAATAAACATTGCCACTTTAGCAAAACCAGAGAAAGAAACTTAAATTTTAAAAACCGATGGTGAAGCGACGTCGTCGGTTAACCATGTCCAACAAAAGTTTACGACTTGAAGATGACACATTGAAAATATCAGGTTTTTAGATTAACTTTTCGATGTCAATTTTTAGCAAAATTGCAGGAGGACAATCAATTTGTTTTCAAGAAAAAAATGCCACTTATAATATATCAAGTTTAGTTTGAAATTTCTAAGAGATTTATTTGAAAACTCCACGCAATTGAATGTATCTCTTGTAACTTACCGATGTAATTATATTAAAACAAACACTTTACAGAACCTATCGGTCTTTGGTCTTTCATCAGGGTTTGATGAAAGACTCATACCCAGTACCAAAATGTCAGGTTTGGGTACTTTTAGGTACTACAAAGAAAACTGAAAACAAATCAACTGCTGCTGCAAAAATTTTCTCTACTTTGGAATGTATAGGGGAATGCTGTATAGTTAGATGGCAAAATCAATAAGGATTAAGCCCCTTTTATATTTTGTACGTGGCATTTTAATATACGTTACCGATAGTTTTTCTACCTGGGCGATTTTTTTCGTGTAGCTGTTTTTAAGCACGCTTCGAAACTACGATAGATATTTTTATCCACCTCTCTTGGTGGGTAAAAACGGCGATGAAGATTAGTAATCTGTGCTGTTTAAAACATCAACTTTCTGTAACTTTAATTCATGAGGAAGTACTTCCTAGCTTCCCCTTGACTTCCTCAAAACAAAAAGGCAGTTTTGTCTACCATACTTGTTGTTTGAATATTTAAAATCCGAGATAGAAGGGAATAATAAATTAAATAAATCCTAGTATACAAAAATGTCTCTATTTTTATTTTCTTGCAGGAAGTTTTATCATAATCTTTATTCCAGGTATCGTTATTCGCAATTTTCCTTGTTTAATATTCGAAAAACGACGATGAGTTTTCATATGAGAGGAAAATAAAGATTTAATCAGAGTGATTTTACATATACGAAAGACATACTCAGAAAGGGAAAGCGTTGAAAGCAAGATATATTTTAATATACTTAAAAGTACGGATATTTATTAGATTACTTATGTATATATCTTTTATTGGCTCGTATCTTGTAAGAAATTTTTCAATTTTTGCTGTCGTATGCTTTTTTCGAATAATCTGTGTCAAGTAAATTTTCTGTTTTTTTCCCCAAAATTAGCTTTAAGGTATACTGTTACACATACCTCACATTTTTCTGCTTTTTCTCAGAGAAGCGGGGTAAACTGCATCAGGTCACACTACCGGCCGTGCAGACGACCGTGAACCTGCAAGGCTTGCACCCGGGCACGTCGTACAGTGTGCAAGTGTTCGCTCAGAACGACGTCGGCCAAGGGGACCCCTCCCAGCCAATCACCTTCCGAACTGTGGAAGAAGGTAACATTCCTGCTCCACTTATTTGAAGATTTTTTTGTTTCTTTTGTTTTAACTGTTGTCATATATTGAAATAATGCAATATGGTATTTTTCAGTGATTGTGATCAAACATTTATGTCTTTGAGATTGCCTTGATTTTTTGCTATTTGATGAATTCAGAATCTTTCCCTTTTCGTGTGTATTCAAAAATGTTCTTGAGGCTACAATGTTAATAAAATGTTTTCTTATCCTGTAAAGTTTGCTGCGGTGGCATCTATAATTCGTAATGTTTCGCAGCATCGATGATTTCTACAACGTGAAATCCAAAGTTTGTCCAAAGTAAATTTTCGATGGTACAACCTGTTCTTAAGTTTTACCAAAAATTTAGGTTAAACAAGACCAAACATACAACTGTACTGGGAATTATATTACATCCTAAAAAAAAGTACTTCACGGTTGACTCCACCTGAAACTTTGCCATATCATACCACTATCCTAAAAACGGAATCTTAACATAAAGAAATAGACTATCTAGAATTGGTTCAAAGTCCATCTTTCTCTGGGAAGTGTTGGTCTCTTTGAGTCAACATCAACCAGTGTAAAGACGCAATACGGAACAGTACTTAAGTAGATCTCTACCATGGAACACGGAAAGTAAACATATTGCAAAACTGGGTAAACCCTTTCTTCATACCATCTGAGTCTTGGGGGTTAGGAATCCAAAATCTCGGATAAAGGGGGGGCGGGGATTGACAAAACTGTTCGTCGAGTGTTCGTTATTTTCCATGAGGTTAATTGCAAAAGGAACATTTCGACACAAAGTGTCCCTTTCCATCTTGTCATAACTAAAATTGGTTCTAAAACATTGGTACTGCAAATAAATTTCTTCATCCTCTCATAATTCCCGGGCTATGTCTCTGGGATTTTAGTTTCATGGTAATGATTCGATGATTATTTATGAGTGTATGATATATACTAATATTTAAATTTGAATTGTTGCTGGTAATAACATTCCATTTTAGTATATAATTTCAGTATGAATTCCGATATTGTCTATCAGAAGGAGAAAAATACAGATGTTGATTATTGCGACAGAATTGCAAAAATCTCGATCTATCCAATAAATAGTTTAAAATTTGAATGATGTAACGGCAATCTATTAAAGAAATATGCTTCAAATCGTTGTTAGGTGAGTTAAATAATTTATAAGTGCATATTCTGGCATTAGTAAAATGACTTATGTAATTTTATAATCGAATACTTCACTTTAATATATTTTTAAATCATTACGTTTATTCGAAATATGATATAAATTTATAAAAAAGGCTGAAATGCCAATAGAACTAAATAACATAAAGTATATAAAACACTAGGCTGCCGGCTACAGAAAGTGCCCATGTACCTCTTTCCTCTGTTTAAACTTCAGAAAAACGTTTCCAATCATAATAAAAAAAAGATTATTGTTACATGTTAAGATATTTTGCACACATATTTTATGGATTTATTCTTTCCCTTTTGTTCTGTACATCTTATTAATAAATGAGATGCACTAATTCAAACTAATCCCAAATGACATTTTTTTTGTAATTTTCCTTATAATTTGACTAATGCATTGTTATCTTCATAATTTGGGTATTCGCGTATGTCAGTAATGACATTAGTATGTCTTAAATTTGTTAACTTAAAAATTAAGCAAGCTGGTATTAGTATTTTATATTATAAAATGATGCCTGTCATACAATTTATTTCTTTATTCAATGACGAGTCATTGAATAAAACGAATTTTTCATGTTATGTAGTGAAATCAAACATCAGTTTAACTTTAAAAAGGAAATTTCGAATAAAACATAAACCAGGTGCATGACTTGAGGGGTGTCATCACTTTTACACAAGTTGAAAAGACAGAATTTTTGCTATTTGTTCGAACTTCTAAAATGTTTTGTTTTGTTTTTGTCGATTATACAGGGTGTTTCAAAAAGAATCATCCGATTTAAAAGTATCATAACTATTTGTTTTAATCCGTTTTGATCGAATAATGTATAGGTATATAGAGGGAAATCTCAAGTTTCCCGCAGTTGCCGACAAGTAGCGCTAACGCTCTTCCTTTGTCCGCCACTTCAGTGTTTGTAAAGATGACGACTGCACAACAGAAATCATTTTGTGTTCTACGCTTTGCGAAGTATGAGTCCGTAACAACTGTTCAGCCTGATTTTCGTTGACAAAACCCTGGTAGATTAAAGTTCCTACCTCTCAGAGCATTAGGCGATGGTATAAACAATTCCAAGACACGGGTTGTCAGTGTACGCATAACAGACCATGGAAGCAGTGTATGCAGACATGCTCGCAAAAGTTTGGGACGAATTTCCCTACCGTATAGACATATGTAGTGCATCCAAAAGTGGGCATATTGAGAACCTTTAATTTGGTTTGTAAAGCAACTTGATGATTAGCCATGTAATATAAAATAAATTTTAAGTTTCTATGTTCAATATTTTTCAAAATATACTCATTTCAAATCGGTTGATTCTTTTTGAAACACCCTGTATATGAAATTTTCGGTATTAGTTTTCTAAACTTTATAGATTATGTTCCCTGAATTAATTTTAATTACAAGTAAATAAGAATTTTATTTGTGATGTAAGAAGCGAGTGTATTTTCTGAAAATTTCAAATTTATACTGATACACTGCGCGCAGACTTACAACAACTCTTACAACGTTTCAATAATAACTTTTTCGTTTTTGTGATGTTAAAACATTAGGTATATTTCTACACCTATTTAAATTTTAAAATACCCAAATATATTTACAGGACAATCAGATTTAACAAAACTGAAAAAGGCCCAATAAAATTACAAGTAAAATGCTATAAATTCATAGTAAAATAATTTTTTTAAGAAAAAATTAGGTGCATATTTTTGGTAGCATCATTATACACCTATCCTGAAAATATGAAAGAAATATCTGCTGTAGTTTCCTTTATACAGTGCGCGCAAGCGTGAAAATGGTCATTACGAGAAAAAGGCGTTTAAAGTTCCCACACTGGTAATGTTTAAATTGGAGCTGCTTCTTTCATGTCACAGTTTTTAATGTTCTGGTTGGAATATTTTAACGCGGTTTGCTTTAAATGATTCAGAAACGTTCAAATATTCTAAAAATGCAAAAAGTAAAATTCGTTCTTTTTTTTTATTTATTTATTAAGGTTCCAAAGGTGACGACTCCCCTTGAGTAGACGCTAAGATTATGTTACAAATTGCAAAATTTGCGCAGGAAAATTAAACATTTTTTTAAACAACAAAATTACTATAGCTAGGAATTTTTTTTAATTTACAGCATTTTGTTTAATATAAAATTCAAAACCTTATAAATGGAATATGTTATTCTAGTGATGAAGTTGATTTCTTTAGGTGAATAAATTCTCAAACTTTCATTTACATTTAAAAATGGAAATTTCAGTATTCTCTTTCAAACATTTCATCAAATGCTAATTTTGTCATCAGAATAGCAAACCCAGGTTCGCATAATATATTTGTATATTCGTGTCTCATTCGATGAATAATGCCGTCATTCACTTATTTTGAATCTTATGATATCACGAAAGTAACTCAAACGTTCGTTTTCTGGGTTCCAGCACCGGATGGAGCTCCTCTGGACCTTCGTGCTGAACCGGTTAGTTCCAAGTCCATAAGGGTGTCCTGGAAAGTGAGTTCATTTCTTAAAAGCAGTTTTATACTATTGTAAATTGCTATGTGAAATATTTTTTAGCTCTATTAGGTCATTTTTAAATCTCCTAACACTTAACTATGAAACTATCATACATAGTGTAACATATTTTGAGAGGGACTTAAATTTAGAGAACGACCTCCTTGCAAAAATCTGCTTTGGGTTTCTTCTACCCTTCATGCTATCTTCCGGAAAAATTGCTTCTCAAGATTCTAGGATCAGTAATCAGTTTTTTGGCGCACCCATTTTTGATCGATACAGATGTCATTGGCTACTTTCGCCACTTCTATGGCTTTTTGAAAACATCTGGTATTTTATTGTATATGATGGCTGAAGCACAATTAAGAATGACAACAATATAACAATTCATTCATAAATGTGAATCGTAAATTAAAAATTTAAATCTAGAAGTACTAGGGTTAGTAAAATATAAATTGTTCAAAATTAAAACCTTTAAAATGTAACAAAGTTGGAATTACATTATAAAATAAACATTTATGTATGGTTTACTATGAAATAAAACTGTCAAACTATGCTAAAGAGGAAATGATTTTTCACACGTAAAAGTGGAAAAATTTATGCAGTTTGACATTACTGCATAAGCCGCCCACATGCTATAGTGGTTAGCGTTGTGAGCTGGACTTGGGTTAAAATCCTGAATAAGGCTCGGTCGTTATCGTATTGTCCCCTCATAGGGAGCCAATGCTGGTTCACCTAAATGGTGCTTCAATAATTAATCTCCCAAGTAGCAAGCAAGATTTCGAGGTAAATAACACAAGGCGAATGTCTCATGACAAAGTGCCTCCGCATTAGAAAAAAAACCGCATTACGTATTAATATCAAACTGCATAATTTTTAGTTCACTTAACACTTTATACGTGTTAAGTGAACACGTCTAAAGACGGCATATCTCGCGTCTACTTTAACAATGCATATCGGTGGACTACAGAAAATTCCGTTTTTACTTTTTCTGTGCATTTTGGGTTAGTCAGAATATCTTTCTCTTACAATAAGTTTATTTATATACGACATATTCCTAAATAGTTATTTACTTCATTTAAATTATTTTGTTAAGATTTTAAGTTGAACTAAAACGATTTATGTGATGATGACAATAAATTGAAATTGCTGATGATGGTGAGTATAAATCAAAAAATTTTATTAAACTCTGACGATAACTTCAAATGCTGTAGAAATTTTAGTGTTATATAGAGAACTTCGCGAAATCCCCAAAAATAACCCGCAGCACGTAGGTTAAGATATGCAGAAACCCTACTTATATTGCATATATATATATATATATATATATATATATATATATATATATATATATATATATATATATATATATATATATATATATAAAACAGTTCCGTAACTGACTGATTGACTGACTGACTGGCTGACATATAACGCACAGACCAAACCGCTGGACCTAAAGGGCTAAAATTTTGCATGGCGATTCTTCCTATTGTGTAGGAGTGCACTAAGAAAGATTTTTGAAAAGTTCTTCTTAGATTTTTTTAAAAATTAAACTTTTAAGCTGCTTTTGTAAAATTCTTTAAAGTTTACATTTAAAATAATAATCTGAGGGTTATAAAGTTTATATCACGAGAAATATCATAAAAGTTCCTTTAAAAGGAAATCTTTTTCGAATCTTTACCTCCATTTTCTGATATTTGGGGAATTTTTAAAGATTAATTTTTAGAATTTAATTTATTAAGTGCTCATCACGTGATTTCTTTTCTTTTTGTGATACTTTAAACTAATTTTGTGTCACATGCATAACAACGAAATAGACAAAAAAATATTTTTTCTTGCTAATGCGGCAGGCGATTGGACATTATCCAAAAAAATATTAAAATAGAGTAAAAGAAATGTTCCTTAAACTGTACTATATTAACTATACTAAATTCTTTAGTATGCTCTATTAGATTTAATTTAAATTTTATTTTATTTTACATTATTTTTCCTATAAAAATATCCGTTACGATTTTTTTATAAATAATTTTTTTTTTGTGATTAATTGCACGCATTAACCGTTGTATTTATTATAAATATATTTTTGGGTTTTTTTTTTTTTACATTAATTGCATACATTGACCGTTGTATTTAATTTGAATATACTCCGTAGCGAAGCACGGGTATTCAGCTAGTATTTGAATAAAAATGTTAATCTTAATTTCAAATCCTTTTTAACATTCCATCAATTCATTTGAAAATTTTTTTTAAAAAAACTAGACAGGAATAATTGCATTTGAACAATTTCACTTAACGTATCAAAAAACCTTAAAAGTCCGATTGCTTTCTCATAGAAATCTGGATATTATCCCTTAACAACCTATACAAACGCCAATGAGAGAGACGCTCCTCGTCATATTTCCAGGGAAGCCAAGCAAGATAATTATTTCTTGAATACAATTTCGGTTCACGCAAAACAGCAACATTTCTCGTGCATTTTTTCTCGTGCCTGAGTTCACCCCAACTCTGATCCGCTAAATAAATTTAATTTTACGCATTTCTTTATTTTTTATTTATGTCTTCAATTACTTTCCAAGATTTTTAACGTTTTCATATTTGACTGGACAATATATATATATATATATAAAACGCGTAGGTATGCGGCACAAAAATCGACGATATTTCTACACTCCGAATGGCAACGGCGGCAACTACCAGATGTAAACATTAGCGGCCGTCCGCAATTTGCAACCGCGTGTCGACATGGATTTACGCACTGAAATCAGGACTGCTCAAAAGCGAGCTGCACGATCAAGTGAAAATTGGAAATATTCTTAAGAAAGAAAGCGAAGAAGAAATAATTCATTAAGAGAGAGGCGTGAAAGAGAACATAAATGATCGCGAGGTTAAGCTTAACCGTCGCCAGCATAGCAACCGACAGCCAGTAATAGTTAATTTTCTACAATTCTTTTCAGTACTTGCTGAATTTTTACTCCCTTTTATAAGTGAAGAAATTTTTCCTACAATTTATTATTTGATGTAATGATAAAGTGTAGATATCTTAATTTTGAAAAATAGTACATACAGAAAGAAAGGGATGTAATTTATAAAATCATTGGTGTTGAGTTTCTCAGTCTTATCTTCAACTCTGTTCTGAAAAAAAATGGAAACTCATATTTTTTAATCACGATGTTTTAGAATCAGCCTTATAGAGAATACCCCTTAACAACGTATATTTATGATGACAGGTAATGGTAACATTCCTTGCATATGTTACTTTCAATTGAGTTGTTTTGCAAAATAAAATATAAAACTAACAGCGACCATGCTGGTTGCACAGCGGCTAGTTATTCCTATATTAAAGGCTGCATTACCCTATATACCATCTTTGAGTCCACTTTTATATTTCTGCCTTTAAACCATTATTTTTTTTCATCATTTTATCAAAGTAGTCTTGGATACAATATTCTAAATAAGTTGTACATTTTTATTTTCTTGGCTGAAAATATATGCTGAAAATATACTATGGAGCTTTTAAAATCAAATAACAAAATAAATGTTTCTTCCGATAACTCAACTTTATGCTGCGCAGTTTATCGCACCATACTGTAAGTCTGTATTATAAGTCAATTTGTTGGCGAGTTTTTTTCTACATTTTACCGTAATAAAAAGGATACATCTATAATTACTGTCATGGTAAATCAAAGAAATTTTAAACATAGATCCTTTGCTCCTTTGTTCTGTTTTTATTTAACTGTTTACACTATTTATAATTTTGTGTAAAAATCCTGAAAAGGTCTTTCTCTGAAGCAAAAAGACTGAAAAAATAATTCCCTTTTAGGGAATAAGGAATTATCAAGGGGATGGTGGATCTTTCAAAGCAAGTTTTGAAATTTTTACCCCAGAGATATGAAATTTTACATATAAATTCATTAAAGTATAATAATATTAAACCCCTTATAAAATTTTATAATTAAAAATTTGAAATTAAATTATCTTTTTTTAAAATGCTCCTTGCCACGCAATTTTTAACTTTCCCCCTTAGTTTTGCATTTATATTGCTTATAAATACATTTTGGACAAAGTTATGCAGCTTTTTGTACTTTTTGTTGAATAGTTAATTTTTAGAAAAATATTTTTATGCTTGTACTCTGAATTTTCGTTAATTTTTTGCACTTTTCTAATCTTAAGTTGAACTTTGAGAACCTGAATGACCTCGAGTCCTAAAATGGATACATAACTTTATTTTCATGTATTACAGGAGTCTTTATTATAAACTTCATAAAATTTCGTCAAAAATTATGACGCGAGGAGCATTTTAAAGACTTGCAAATCTGGAAATTTCTCATTTTGAGAAAAGTGCCATTTAAAAGATGTTTTTTTCACCTACCTTCAATACTCACTTTTCTAAAGCCACCAAGTTTTCATTTTACTTTTCACTACATATCTTAAATGCATTTCATTCCAATATTTACATGCTTTTCAAATATTAATACCCCCCCCCCCGAAAAAAATTCTAATTTTTTGCTCGATTTTTGGTAATTTGAAAGTCCACTATCCCCTTAACCTTTAGCTTACGGGGCCAATTCTTCAAATTCCCTCTTTAGAACGGGAAATTTCATACCCCCTTTGTAAGAGAGTGGCCGTTAAGGGGGTTATATATATATATATATATATATATATTTATACATACACACACACTCACTTATATATTTCTTATTTGGACCGTATTCTTGGGATACATGCTATCCCACCCGGTAAGGAAAAGGTTAAAGGCGGATAAAATGTCAAACTCTTGAAGTATTGTTATATGCATAATGATCTTTGTATAAAGACGCAAGTGTTTAAAAGGAAAAAAAGAAAATAAGTGATAAATGTGTTTAAATAAAATGTCTACCCACTTAATTTGGCAACGTGTCTTTCTCACGCAACACTCATTTTTCCTCTGTCCGACAGCCACCTCAACGTCACCATTGGAACGGCCCCCTGCGTGGCTACTACGTCGGCCACAAGGTGTACGGCTCTGGCCAGTTTTCTTACCAGACGGTGGAATCGAGCGACAGGCGCGGGGGCACCCTGCTCATCCAGGGCCTGCAGAAGGCCACCTCCTACACCGTGGTGGTGAAGGCGTTCAACTCGGCAGGCTCCGGGCCGCCCTCGCACGAGATGCACGTCGCCACCCTCGAGGAAGGTGAGTCGAAATGCCTTCTTCAAGATGCCTGGCATTCACTCTTAAGGCTGCTGTGTACTAAGAAAAAAATCGTATTTCCCTTTTCCTCTTCTTGCACACTCTTGTGGTGGGAGTCCAGTTGACAGTTCGAGAATTCCACCCCACTTAGTATTGACATTTCGAGGGATTGTAATGGCTCTCTCTCTATAGGGGAGTTAAGCGCTGCCCCCAAATTTTTTTATTTAAAATATATTTTTGTCAACTATTTACAGGTACATAAATGCTGATAATCAAATTGGTATTGTCAGATAGCCTGAACTTTTCTGCAAAGCGCTACAGGATTCATTTTATAAATTCTGTCCACCGAAGGAATTTATGAGCATTTAAAACACACTGTACCATATTTTCCCCCGAATAATTTAAATTTTAAAATATTAATTGCATTTAAAAAAAACGAAAAATATACAGAAATGTAAAATTTCTTTGTCTATGACGGAGTACAATTTTAAAAAAAAAATCTTTGAATCCAAGTCGGCAATCCGTGGACAAATTTTCTCCATAGGTTAACATTGAGGTGAGCGAAACCAATGGGGTTAGTACATAGCAGCCTTAACGCCTAGTCTCCTTAGTTAAATTTTCGATTTAATTTCCACTACCAATAGGAAATTTCTCGATTGATTTCATTTCTAGAATTTGTATTTTATACCAGAATTTTACGTTTCACGGACACAAAGACAGTGAACTCCACATTCTCATATCTACGATTTTTTTAAAAATATTTTTTACTAGTAGATATTGATGTAAAGATATCGAAGTCTGATTTATAGATGAACTATTCGACAGCTATAGCCTCCGTTCGTCCCCCCACACGTCACTTCCTGACATATTGTAGTTGTCACACCTGCACTTGTCATAGCCTCCCAGTCAGACATCCTTTATCTGTCAGTGAGGATACCCAATGATGGCCATGATGTTTGCCCCCTTTGGGTAATAGCAATAATGTCATCTTGAGTCTGTTACACCCAAGACTATGTGTTAATTCATACTTTCAATGTGCAGTTCCCCTCAAGAATTTCAGTTGGTAAACGAATGGAAATGATGGTCCCTTGGGTTCATATCACTGGCATATTTAATGAAATACCTGTAAAATCACCTGACACTTCTCCAATGGACTTTTGCGATTTCGGTTTATTAAAACGAGCCTTAAGAAAGCGGCATCCAAGAACACTGAACGGACTTTGAAAAACTGTTCAAGAGGAATGGGGTAAAATTGACAAGACTACTAAGAAAAACTAAGAAAAACTAAGAGTACTAAGAAAAAGTTTACTTTCATAGAAAATTCGAGCTAGAGTTACTGTCAAGAACCATGGCTATCAAATAGAAGCAAATCACCACAAAAAATACGGCATTTATACATAAAATTTAACTATCAAAATCGTTTCCATAAAGTTCGAACGACCTTCTGTAAAATTTAAAAAATTGTGATAATGCAGTTAAAAACGTAACAATGGGTTTAAGTACACATTTTGATAACTGAGATGTGTTGCAACACAGGAAAATGGCTAAAAATATAAAGTTTACTTTTAACCATGCATATACTATTTAACTCTTATGACATAGTTATGCGTGTCGAAAACCCGTTGTTCTCTTAATAAAACTGCCAATCAAATTCTACTACTGATAGGAAATTTTTCGATTGATTTCATTTCTAGAATCGGTATATTGTACTAGAACTTTGGACGGTTTTATTACGGACACCTAGACAGTGAACTTCACGTTATCATAATCTATGATTTTTTTAATTAGTAGATATTAATCATGTAAAGAGAGATAGGGTGTTTAGAGACACAATATCCCACATGAGGGGAAACATATTTCAACATTTTGAATTTAGATAATTTAGCTCCTTTGATTTATTTTTTGAAAGGAAGAATTATCAAACTATAGAACGTCTAGAATGCTTTAGGTGAACTAATATAGAATCTAGATTCACAAACTATCAGATTATCTAGAGCTGTCAACAATTATCAGCGTGACTGTTTGGGACTCAACCGTCATCACTAGAATTACAGAACTATATTTCGTTATCGATATTCCATTCAGAAAGTTAAAACAGTTATGGAATATGTATTGAATTATGTTCGAATCCCTTATATAGTATTTCATATATTGTATGTTTTAGAATACAGCCGTTTTCCCTGTTTTTAAACGCGCGTTATGCCATTTAGTTTTTCTAAAAAACAATGCATTGATTTTCACAAAAACTAAACTCCCTTTACGAACTTCTTTTATGGATCACACATACGCAAAATGCGGGAAGTATATTACTATTTCAAGCACAATATTGCAACACTTTATTCCTCTAAATTTCTATGTCAATTTACCTGTACGTGACAATGATTAATGTCCTCAAATACTATACTTCCCTTCAGAAATTCTTCCCTTAGTAACATCCAGCAGTTAGAATTTTTATTTTTACATTTTTTATAGAAAAATCTACCTCGATGTTCCCTGCCTCCAATTATCACTAAACGCTCCCATTTTTCTGAGAATTAAAACAGAGATAAATGAATTCACTTAAGCAAAACACGGCCCTAAATCACAAACACGCCAGTTCCGAATATGCAACCGCTCTTCCATGAATGAAATCATATGCGACTGGAAACACGAGATTTGCAAAGGGTGAAACAACGATCTCTCTCTCTCTCCTTTCCCAACTCGAGGGTGGGAAAGGGAAGAGGAGGGGGTGTTTTTATCGATCCCTCTTCATCGATCAGATGGTCACCCCTCGTGTGTGCACGTTACACCAACCCCTCCCTCGATACGCAGCTGGCAGAACTTTTTTATTGCATAAACCGTTGCGAAAACTGATGCATTCAATTCGTTCGTTTACGTTCAGTGGAAGCCTAAAGTGAAAAGCAAGATTACATAATTTTTCATTCACAGTTATCAATTTCCTGTAAATATTAAACTTCTGATCGATTTGTGTTATACCCAAGGATACGTAAATTTCGCATAAAAAATATCGAAATTTTGCAACAAAAATAAATACAGGCTATAAAATTTCGCATTTATTCGCAAAAGAAAAAAAAAAAAAAAATATATATATATATATATATATATTCAGTCAAACCCCGTTATAACGAACTTCAAGGGACCAAAGATTTTGTAAGCTATATCCGGTGGTTCGCTATATTCGAACCGTTAAGAAAAATGTTAGAGTTCACAAAATGTATAACTCTTTAGTTGCTATGTGAATTCAGTAATAATGTATTGAAAAAATGATAAAATCTATTAAAAATTGATCATTAATGATTCACTGTTTTGATACAGAAATAATCGGTAATCTTCTGCTCACGTGATGCCGATTTCCAAAAGATTTTATGAATTTCTTTGTCCAATACATCAAATGACTCCAATACTCTTTCTTTCACTGTTTGTGTAGACAAAAACTTATTAACAACACTCATCGCTGCTGTAGAATCTTAGATGGTGGGGATTTCGTCATTTATGTGCTCCTCTTCATCAGCATCAGATGCAGAATCTTCGATTTCAGAATGATTTATTTTAACTTCTTCCACAATATCTTCATCAGTCGTATTTTCATATGTAATGATTTCATCATCACATGTTTCGAACAATTGCATGTCACAATACGAAAATGATGAAATTTTGTGCTTTTCTATCCACATCGCGATAGGTAAATCTTCATCTTCCTCTTCAACATTTGTTGTATCTTCAACATTCTTAAATTGTTTAAAAATTAAAAAAAAATTCAGTAGTCGACTGAAAATAAGATTCGTTATAGCCGATTCTTAGAATTCCAGAGGTTTGCTATAAAACGATAAATTAGCATTAAATACAATAAGCAAACGGCGGGACCAAAATTTTCGGTCGTTATATCTGGGAATTCGTTATACACCGGGTTCGCTATAACGGGGTTCGAGTGTGTTTTTATATATATATATATATATATATATATATATATATATATATATATACCGGGTGCGTCATAAATTCTTGCAAAGTTCAAAAATTCGTAATAAAAGAAGTAATGCTCAAAAAAATTTTCCGTTCACGCCAATACGATCACAGGGACATTGGATTTTTTTTTTCCACGTAAAAAAAAACAAGTTTCCAAAAGTAACCGAAAGAGGGCGCTCACACGTCATACTGGGACGTTTTAGGCAAATCAGGCAAGCTCAAACAGATCACAATACATGAGACTGCATTTATTTTAAAGTAACATATGTTCAACATTATTACCAGCACAAGGTAATAGGCAAGTTAGGTGCGTCACTAAGCCCATTACAGCGGATTGTAGTACTAATGGCAGGGACTGTCTGTCGAATGACATTTTTCAGTTCCACCAAAGTGGTTGGGAAGCCCCGGTACACATGAGACTTTAAGTATCCCCCTAACTTAAAAATTTCAAGGGGTCAAGTCTGGTGATCGTGAGGGCCACTGAACCTTACAACCGCGAATTATCGAACTCAGTCTTCAGCGAAAGATTCCAACAAGAACGTCTTGAAATCACGTGAAATGTGGGGCGGGGCACCATCGTGCATGAAGTTGACAACAGGTAACTCATGTCTTTCCTGCAATGCTGGCTTAACGTGGTCACGCAAAAGCGCCCTCTTTCGGGTACATTTGGAAACTTTGAATTTTTTTTCCATGTAAAAAAAAAAAATGTCCCTCTGATCTTATTCGCGCAAACAGAAAATTTCTCCGAGCATTATTTCTTTTATTACGAATTTTTTAACTTTGCATGAATTTATGACGCACCCGGTATATATATATACATATATATATATATTAAAAAATTTCGCATTTGTTTCAAAAATTCACGATTTTACTTACTTGGATAGGTAAATATCAAAATTATTAGTTATAAGCTAACATTGTAGTAGTCTCCACATTATGTTCCTTAAGTCTCTGCCTTCTGTCATTAATTTCTATGTTGTTGCATGCTATAATATCTCACCATCTACGCCATTAACAGGACTATAGAGGCTTTGTATAGCTGTCTTTGCAAAGTTAAGGTAGCAGCATTTCGTTGCAATTACAATCTGGATAACATCGACGGAGTCTCTTGGTTGACTACTGTAAGTAACTGAAATACCTTTAAATTTGTCGCCCGAGAGACATTCTTAAATTTCTTAAATCTACTAAATTGTTCCACAAAACTTGATGGTTGATTTTACAGTTAGATTTTTAGGTTCCAAACCGGTAAGGACAAACTATCTGGGTGAAATTAGGAGCAAATCCGAAGGAGAGTAAGATTTCTGAGTTAAAGACCGCGAATGGACTTAGTTAAGCAATTATGTTAATAAATTATTACTATTATTACCTGATTTTGCTTAAAAAGCCGTTTATCACAGAGTTTTCACCGAAAAGTAGTAAAAAAAAGCATTTTTGCATTTATTCGCTCATATCGGCAAATTTCGCATATATTCGCATCTATTTCGTAAATGCGAAATTACGTATCCTTAGTTATACCTTTGCCGATGTTCGTACATTTTGCTTTTAGTTACTTTCAGTTTATTTATATTTAAAAGTTTATAGATACTTTATTCCTAAGGAGAGCCATATGAGAATTTACACATAAAAATAACGCATTTTTAACCTACCCTGATGAACACATATGTAGATTATTCTAGAAAATTTTAAATTATGATTGATTTTTCTGTCTAAAGTTTTTTTTCCTGATATTAAAGAATTTAAACAAATGAAACGATGTTGAGGGATTTCATTACTTACTATAACAGTTCTGAAAATGATCTTAAACTAGCCGTTTTATAAAACTTCATTCGAATCTAAGGAAATTTATTGCATGTTTATGTTAAAAAATTCTTTTTTCTCGAGATTTAGATTCGTTTACTAAACTCGAGTTGGGATATACCAATAACCATTATTGAAAATCTCGCAAAAGTGGAACCCAAATTGTGATTTTATATGGAGGCACTTATGTCTATGAAATACGTCATTACAGTCTTTTTTTCCCTCTTTTTTTGTTTGTTTGTTTGGTGTGTGTGTTGACTACGTAACTTGTAGGTAGGTTCGACTAAGAAATTACAAGTGCAATAAGAGTTTCAAGAAATAGTTTCAAAGAACTAAAAATATATCAATATTTCTAAACACACACTGTAAAAAGACTAGCGGTGCTGGTTTAAAAGTGTTTTTGAGATTCTGTTAAAAATTAACTCAGTTAAGATTCAAACAATCAAATAAAAAATTTCTTTATTGTTCTAGGGACTGGATTTTGAGTTCGTTTCAGCACTTTAAAAAATTGCAAGCAATTTTAACGTAGGATTACGTTCCGCAATAATGGTCCTTCGGAGAGAAAAAAAATTGTCCGGCGTCGCGAGTTATAATTTTGGCAACGCGCCAAATCCAGTAGCAGAAAATAGTTAAACAGAAAAGTACCAAAATGCGTCAAAAAAAAAGGAAAGAAAAAAGGAGAGGTAAGCAACAGTAAGTAATCCTACGTTAATAACCCGCGGTAGTTTTGTTAGAAGAGACTACATGATTTTTTTTATTTAGTACGTGAATCACAGAGGGTGACGCTTGACATAAACACAAATTTTGTAAAACTGTCACGAGGCAACTTTTTTTCTCTGTATCCCCAAATTGGATTAAATTAGAACTTTTAAGGCATCGAGAACTTGCCTAAAATGCTTCTAAAAAAATTCTCAAGTAAAACTTTCTTCGTGATCCACTTCAGATGGATTTTTGCTTATGTGTTCATACGGGTAAACGAACAGTTTTCCTAAAATAAATCCTTTATTATTTCATTCAAAATGTCAAACTTCAATTTTTCAAAGAAAGGCGTGATTGTAACGTAAAGTTGTTCATGTTTTTTTAAAAACCTCACATACTTCAGTAAGTAAAAAAGACCTCTCTTGCATTTTAGCTCAACTGCCACGATACACGGGAAGTCAACAAAATTAAAAGGGAATTTAAGTCCCCGTGGGAGATATATAATTATGCAATTTGCCCGAATCTTTCGCATGTTATCACTGGAGTCGGGAACCCATTTAAGTCTACTAAGCCGCTTTTCAAATATATAATTAAATATACCGAGAAG
This sequence comes from Dolomedes plantarius, assembly GCA_907164885.2. NCBI lineage: Eukaryota > Metazoa > Arthropoda > Arachnida > Araneae > Dolomedidae > Dolomedes > Dolomedes plantarius. Next base: position 50,983,733 of record OU015493.1, on the reverse strand, counting down.
TCATACCAAATCAACCGGGAAGCTATGAAAATCGACACCATAGCCAAAGAAATTTGTCTTGGGCACTTCAGGAAAATTCTTTCCATACGCAGTCAAATCCCTCATATCTTCATCCAGGATATCAATACTATAGCCCGGCAAATCTGTCATGGGTAAACAGTGCGACGGCAAATACATTGGGTATTTACTCATAAATACTGGGTTCATCAATAAGGATATGGATATCATAATCAACCAAATTAGACATCTATGAAAATGAAAATAAATATCACGAGTAATAGTATCAATGAAAGGCTGTTTGGAATTAAAATGACTACTGCGGGTAGATAGCTTAACGAGTTTATAATTGCTCATAATTGATCAGATTTTCGATTGTATTGGTGATTGTATCTCGATTTTATTGATTGTATTTCATTACAGGTTCTATGAGTGATCTGTATTTTCATACCTGAAATGAAAAATCGATACAATGGAGCATGCGACCAGTCAAGAGCTGTTCATTAATATCGTACTCGTTAAGCTGAAGTGTGTGTGTGTGTGTGGGGGGGGGGTTCTTTTTTTATATTAAAGATTCCATTAGGATTAATGGAAGTTCATAGATGGAAGTTCAAAGAGCAGAAAAGGTCTCCTTGGCCTTTTTTTTTCTCTCATTGAATTTGATGCATTTACTATTGCTCAAACTCAGCTATTCATGTGCAAAAAGATGCTGCATAATACGTTCCTTTCGTCTATGATTAAGTAATCTAGAATCATACATGTCTTGTACACTTCGCTGGATTATAGGCAAGCTTTTCTTTGAATCGGAAGTGTTAAACTATCTGAATTTTGCTTCCATGACGAGACTTCCAAATCGTTAGAAACCTAAGAAAGCAATAAAATTTGAAATAATCTTTACACTTCTAATCAATACATCTTATATTGCTTTGTTTCAGATCCCCCAACACCTCCAGTGGTGGGGGTCGCTGACGTCACTTCGTCCAGCGTCGGAATACACTGGAAAATCGCCGGAGACAAGCAACCTTCTGTTGTGCGTAAGTCATCAAGTTCTCATACTTAAAAATCGCGTACACTAAAAGACTCTTTTCATACTTGAACTGTCACTAGCTCGGATGCCCAAAATTTAAGTCCTTAAAAAAAGTCTCCGAAAAAAGGACGATATGAAATAAAACACAATAAAATTTTACAGAATCTAATGTTATTATCTAAATATTGATGAAATTAATTATGCTTTATAACGAGTTTGGAAAAACAAATTATTAAAACTCGTACAATAAATCCGAAAAAGTCCTCAACGAAAATTTCTGAACAAGGGGATAAATCAAACGCAAAAAATATCGCAGGTAACTTCTATCTAAAATTTAGAATAGGTATGCATGGAGCATGTTTCTTCGGAATACGAACACAATAGCCAAAGCATTATTTTTATTATTATAATTATCAGTAGTAGTAGTGCAATCAAAATGTGTATACAGGTAACTCTCCTATAACACGGTAGATAGGTTCCTGGAAAATGCCGTGTTGTGTGAAACCGTGTTATATGAGACCCAGAAACAGTTCAAAAAAAGGGGGGTTAAGTTCTGAAAACTTATTAAAAACATTTTTTTTAAAATTCGATGTAAGCAACTTAACTTTTATTAAAAATATAAATGTATGTATAATACAAACGAAAAGAAACAAAAAATACACTCATGGACAAAAAAATTAGCGCACCGAGAAATAATTGCGGGATCGTAACGAAACTTGCAATGAAGGTACATGTCGGGGAGATATGCAAATGATTAGAAATGCAGCGTGATTGCGTATTACGTATAGCCGGTAGAGGGCGTTGAACATCGTACTCTGTGGAGTATAAAACAGGTAACCAAAGCTTGTTTGAGTGTGCTGAATCATTTACAAAGGAAGAGCTGAGATAGACATGCCATTACGCCGTGATCGAAGACAATATAAGCAGTTGTCGCAGTTTGAGAGGGGGAGAATCGTCGGGATGATGGAAGCTGGATGGTCAGCTAGGCGAGTAGCTTGTCAATTAGACCGCTCTGATTGTGTTGTGAGGAGGTGTTGGGACCAGTGGACCCGAGAGATGTCATGTACACGAAGACCAGGCTCAGGACGCTCTCGACAGACCAGTCGTCGAGAAGACCGCCACATCGTAAGAAATGCACGCGTACAGCCAACTGCTTCATCGGCCGCCATCCAGGCACAGGTAGCACCTTCACTAGGGGCCTCTGTGTCTTCTCGAACCATACGAAGGCGCCTGGCTGAAGGACAGTTGGTATCGCGGCGCCCATTACGTGTGCTGCCCTTGACGCCCACCCATCGACGCCTCCGTTTGGAGTTTTGCCGCGCACGAGGAAACTGGACTGCAGCGGAATGGAACCAGGTCGTCTTTAGCGACGAATCCAGATTCAATCTCGGCAGTGATGACAATCGTGTTCGTGTGTGGAGAGCCCGGGGTGAACGCTTCAATCCTGTGTTTGCTGTACAGCGACACATCGCTCCCACAGCTGGTGTGATGGTATGGGGTGCCATTGCCTACAATACACGGTCACCCCTAGTATTGTTCCGTGGCACCATGACAGCCTAGCGGTATGTTCATGAAATCCTGCAACCACATGTGTTGCCACTCATGCAACGGCTCCAGGAGCCATTTTTCAACAAGACAATGCTCGGCCTCATACGGTAAGGGTGTCACAAGACTGTCTCCGCACTGTTACTACCCTTCCTTGGCCTGCCCGATCCCCAGATTTGTCTCCAATCGAGCATATCTGGGATCATTTGGGACGACGAGTTGGGTATCCCACGAGTTTGAACGAACTAGAGGAAAGGTTACAGCAAATATGGAACGAAATGTCTAAAGACATTATACAGAACTTGTATGACTCAATGCCAGATCGTATCGCACCGTGCATTCGCGCTAGAGGGGGTCCAACGGAGTATTAACTCCTCCGTTCTTTTGCCCTTTTCTCTGAAATAAATTATCCTTTTTCTTTGATTTTCTTATCATTTACTTATATCAAAGTAGTCATTACGTATGTAAAATTTCGTTTCATTTTGACGACTCCTTCTTGGTGCGCTAATTTTTTTGTCCATGAGTGTATTTTCATTTAATGCGACCTTAATTTAATAAATTTCTTCCCTATCACTGCTCAGTACAATCAAACGAGAACGTTTTTTCGATTGAACGATATCACCTTCACTTTCAGAACCTTTTACTTCATTTAGATTTTTTGCACCTTCTATCCTCTTTAAAAAATCTGTAATTTTGGTTTATTTGCTGGTTCCTATAAGGTCATTGTGGATTCACGGTATGGAGATAGACAATTTTGCAGCTCCCTTGTGAATTTTCGGCTTCTTTCAGTGGAAGGGTCTGCATTCAGGAAAAATGATTCAAGATTTTCAGCTAAGCGTAGGCCTTCTTGTAAATTTTTAGAGTTATAAATGAATAAATTATAATTTGTTTATACATTTTCATGTAAAGCCACTATAGTTCATTATTCCTTCCCGTCATTATTTTAAGGTAATTTAGTTTTTAAATGTATTAAACAAAAATCATGTTATCTAGTGCTATAAAAGTACAGTGTTGTACAAAGGTTTTAGCATTTTTTCTTTATCGTGTTAGAGCGAAACCATGTTACAGGTTGCAGTGTTATACGAGGGTTCCCGCAATTTATCCTATCGTGTTAGAGCGAAACCGCGTTGTAAGATGCCCTGCTGTAGGGCTACCTGTACTTATTTATTTAAAGGCTCGTTCACAAACCTTTTCAGTTATACTTAACATATGTTTATGTTAACTGAAATAACTAATATATTTTATTTAATCCTTCTTTTCAATATCAAGTAATCCAGATATGGCGTCCATGAAGTCTGTAAACTCTGTTTTCCTTCCATTTAAAATACAAATTATTATATCCGCTTAAAATTATCGGCATTATGTATATATATCTATATACAGTGGATCCCAAAAGTGTTCGTTCACTTACGATTTTGAATGAAATACGGGTCTATCCATTAAATAAATGAATATTTCAGAATGGGTATTTAATAATATTGCCGCTTAAAGCCTTTCCCGTCAAAGACTCTGTTGCTGAATGGTCAACGCACCGGACTGCTGAGCCAGAGGTCCCCGGTTCGAAGCTCTACACTATTTTAATTTAACTTAATTTAATTTAATTCTAATTCTATTTCTGTTAGTTCTAGAAGTTGCTAGAACATTCTTTAGTTTCCTGGAACGGCGTTCCAGAATATTCTGTTGATGGATAAAAGAGCAAGTAGCTCAACCTGTGAGTTCAGTTCTGAGTTCTATCAGCTAAGTGTTGTGTGCTAATAAACAGCGTTGTATTCCCTCTACGTGTGTGTTCAATCCATACGACTACCATCTACGCGACATCTTTGGTGGAGACGCCGGGTACTCAGTTCAGTCTGGAAGCAGAAGAAATACGAAGAAGCCGTAGACTTTTAAATCTTCCTCCGGAATACGGTCTTTACGTAGCCGCTCCACGAAAGCGATTCCCGGCAATGCCTGAAGGAGAAGTCAAGCCACAAACCGTCCTGCTGTCTCCAGCACTAATTAGGGAACCGAGATAGCCGACAATTTTTAGAGGCTATCCTGGACAAGATCCAACCAAGTGGTTAAAAGATTACCTTAGAGTATCAAAATTTAATCAATTTGATGATACCCTATGTCTTGCGAACGTCTACTTTTTCCTTGATGGGACCGCCAAAATATGGTTTGAAAATAACAAAGATCTGCTGAATTCATGGGACGACTTCGAAAGAGAACTGAAAAAAACTTTTGGTGACTCTCAGCTATATATACAGCGAGCTAAGGATTGCTTAAAATGCCGAGCGCAGAGAGCTGGGGAAGTTACACAATCTTATACCCAAGACGTTTTAGGACTCTGCAACCAAATTGACCCGGCCATGTCAGAAGACGATAAAGTGTCCCACTTAATGAAGGGCATCGCAGAAGAGGTGTACCAGGCCTTATTAACTAAGGAGATAAAAACGACAGTCGATTTCAGTAAATGGTGTCAGTACATTGAGGAAATGCAGCAAAAGCGGATAGGACGTCAGAAATTCAGTCGCTTGCCGAATGTTGTCCCAATTGCCTCCGTCGACGAGGAACAGGATCTAACCTCACTGATCCGTAAAATTGTCCGTGAAGAGATACAGCGATTAACTACACCCCAAATTGAAGAGCCCCAAACAGGCGTACAAACCATAGAAGCAATTGTGCGAGATGAGGTTGAGAAATCTTTGGCTCCCATATCTAGTGGAAGTTTCCGAAGGTCGACTCCCGCATACAACCGCAGCATCCACTCGACGTATAACAGGCCGGAGCCGGCACAGGAACAATTACCCCGAAAAACCGACGTGTGGCGTACGACCGACAATCGTCCCGTTTGCTTTCACTGTGGCCGCCCCGGACATGTCGTTCGCTATTGCCGGGATAGAAGAGCAATTTTTAATGCTTACAGAGCTGATAGGGGAAACACAGCCCAGCGACGCATGATCTCCCAGAACACCGCCGACGAATCCAGCCGAACGTTTGAAAGAAGTCTGTCGCCTAGCCCTAACCGAGGTCGATCGCCTACTCGCCGCTTCAGATCCCCATCGCCGTATAGACGTTCCAGCGTCTCACCTGGCCGAAGAAATGAGGAAAACTAAGCAGTGCGACCTTCCTTGGAGGTGAGGCCGCTGAAAAACAAAATCCTCCCGCTGCCGCAAAGATGACGAAGAATTATCTAGAATTAAACATTGACAGTCAACCAGTACGTGCACTCGTGGACTCCGGCGCATCATTTTCTGTCATCTCGGACCAATATAGACGTCAGCTGCGAAAGATTATGTTCCCAATCAACGGAAGCATAATCCTCAAGGTCGCCGACGGAAGTCACGTCCGTCCAATAGGGAAATGTGTTCTTCGCTTAAACATCAATGGTCTAACACGTCCCTTTGAGTTTACAGTTATGCCGAACTGCAGTCACAATGTTATACTTGGTTGGGATTTTCTCGAAGCCTCGAGAGCAGTCGTCGACTGTGGCCGATCGGAACTAGTGTTTGACGAAATGATGTCAGATCCTGAATCTGCTGAGACATGGCGAGTGAACACCCTTCAAGACTGCGTCGTACCTCAGCACTCTATTTCTAAAGTAATTGTCACGAATCCCAAAATTAATGCGATCACAGACGTCATAGTGGAGGGAAATCGACTACTGCTGCTGGACAAAGAAGTTGTGGTGCCCTCAACGATCCTGACGTTTTACGACGGTACAGCCGAACTCTGGGTCACGAATGCTCAACCAGAAGCTAGGTTCATTCCCAAAGGCATGTGTGTGGGCTATGCAGCGACTCTAGACGAGAGGTATCTGAACTGCATCTCCAGTGCGCATATCTGCTCAGCCGCCAAGTTGAAATCTAGCCCATCTCCGGTCGACTATTCCCAAATGCTAGCCCAAGATCTCACGGTAGAACGAAAACAGCGACTCTTAGAATTACTTTCTGAGTTTCCTGAAATTTTTGATCAATCAAGAAAAGCCGGAACAAAAGTAAATGTGAAACATCGTATAATCACTGGCAATCATCTACCGATTAGCCAAAGGGCTTACAGAGTATCTCCTGCGGAGCGTCGAATTATTCAAGAGGAAGTAGAAAAGATGCTAGACAGAGATGTTATTCAACCATCGGAGAGCCCATGGTCGTCCCCAGTTGTCCTCGTGAAGAAAAAGGATGGAAGTTGGCGATTTTGTGTCGATTATCGTCGGCTCAACAAAAATTACGAAAAAAGATACCTACCCTCTGCCACGTATTGACGACACATTAGACAGCTTAAAAGGGGCCAAGTTCTTTTCGTCGATCGATCTCTATTCTGGCTACTGGCAGATTGAAGTGGACGAGGCAGATCGCGAAAAGACAGCTTTTATCACACCAGAAGGACTTTACGAGTTCAAGGTCATGCCCTTTGGTCTGTGCAATGCGCCGGCAACCTTAGAAAGAATGATGGATAACTTGCTACGACACCTAAAATGGACCATGTGTCTCTGTTATCTAGACGACATTGTCGTGTTTTCTGAGACCTTCGGCGACCATCTTAAACGTCTGAATGTCGTACTTAAATGCATCCAAGAAGCTGGGCTTGTCCTAAATCCAAAAAAATGTCTCTTCGGGGCTGAACAAATTAAGATTTTGGGACATCTAGTATCGGAAGGAGGTGTCCGCCCCGATCCAGATAAAGTAAAGGCCGTGAAGTGTTTTCCCACACCCAAAAGTGTGCACGACGTCAAATGTTTCCTAGGACTCTGTTCTTATTACCGCCGCTTCATCAAGGATTTTTGTCATCAAGCTCAACCCTTACAAATGTTGCTGAAAGGTGACTCTAAATTTCGTTGGGGACGTGAGCAGTCGGATGCTTTCGACCGGCTAAAGGAAGCACTGATATCTGACCCTATACTGGGACTTTACGACGAAAACGCCGAAACAGAATTGCGAACGGACGCCAGCGGCTATGGTATTGGAGCAGTCTTGGTTCAAATACAGCATGGAAAAGAAACAGTTATTGCCTATGCTTTGCGGACACTAACCAAAGCAGAGAAAAATTATTCCACGACTGAAAGAGAATGCCTTGCCGCCGTATGGGCTGTTCACAAATTTAGACCATACCTCTTCGGCAAACACTTTTCAATCGTAACAGACCACCATTCGCTGTGTTGGCTAACTAATCTAAAGGATCCCTCAGGAAGACTGGCGAGGTGGGCCTTGCGACTACAAGAGTATGACATCTCGATTGTTTACAAGAGCGGAAAGAAACACAAGGACGCTGATAGTTTGTCCCGAAATCCATTGGAAGAAGACAATATACCATCGGAAGTCATCGCCGCTATAGATTTTGCTAACGTTGCTGACGAACAAAGAAAAGATCCAAGACTTGCGGAGTTAATACGGACTCTAGGAAATGGCGGAACAGTGAAAGGAGAATTTGAGCTGATTGAAGACGTACTATGTAAAAAGAGTTTCGATTCGACCGGCAAGAAATGGCTTCCTGTCATTCCAAAGCATCTACGTCAAGACATTCTTCGATATTTCCATGACGCACCCACGGCCGGACATCTAGGATTCGTTAAAACGTACGACAGAATAAGGAAGCGGTTTCACTAGCCAGGGCTCTACCGAAATGTGCGACGATATGTCATGCACTGCCGGGAATGCCAGCGTAGGAAAGCCGTTCCACAGAAGCCTCCGGGTCATCTAATGCCTATGCCGCCTGCTGTTGCGCCATTTCATCGCATTCGGATAGATCTCCTTGGGCGTTTTCCAAATTCGACCACTGGAAATAAATGGATCGTAGTCTGCACCGACTATTTGAGTCGCTATGCTATTACAAAAGCCCTGAAAACTGCTGAAGCTGCGGAATTAGCGAGGTTCCTCGTCGAAGATATACTTCTAAAACATGGAGCGCCCCGAGTTATCATCACCGATCGAGGGCAAGTGTTTCAATCAAGACTTGATTCAGATACCATCCGGTTGTGTAACATTAGTCATCGAATGACGACAGCCTACCATCCCCAGACCAATGGCCTTACTGAGCGATTCAACAAAACACTAGGCGACATGTTATCCATGTACGTAGACGTAGAACAGAGAAACTGGGACGAGATACTGCCGTTTGTGACCTTCGCTTACAACACCGCTAAACAGGATGTAACCGGATTCACACCTTTCTATTTACTTCATGGCCGAGAAGCCGAAACAACGCTCGACACTCTTTTCCCCTTCTGCCCTGACGTGGAGAACGACTATACTAAGCATCTTGTCGTGAAAACCGAAGAGGCAAGGCAGTTAGCCAGACTACGAACCCTAGAGGCGCAAGAAAAGGACCGTCGGCGTTATAATTCCAAGCACAGGGTGGTGTCCTATTTACCTGGAGATTTAGTATGGATTTTCACGCCTGTTCGGAAAGTAGGCTTGTCCGAGAAACTGCTTAAAAAATACTTCGGACCATACCAGGTGTTACGACGATTATCTGACATAACCTACGAAGTCCAAGACTATGAGCCAACATCAAGACGCCGGAAAACGATAGACACCGTCCATGTTCTTAGAATGAAGCCTTACTACGACCTTGAATTACAAGCACACAACATCCGAATGGTGATTCTTCAACATCTGAAGACGGCCATTGTGAAGAGGATCCGCCTACCAATGTAAAGAATGATTACACCGGACCACAGACACGTTCCAGATCAAAAGTTGCTAGCAGTTAGGCAACCTAGGACAGCGGGACGCTGTTCTTCTAAGGAGGGAGCAATGCCGCTTAAAGCCTTTCCCGTCAAAGACTCTGTTGCTGAATGGTCAACGCACCGGACTGCTGAGCCAGAGGTCCCCGGTTCGAAGCTCTACATTATTTTAATTTAACTTAATTTAATTTAATTCTAATTCTATTTCTGTTAGTTCTAGAAGTTGCTAGAACATTCTTTAATTTCCTGGAACGGCGTTCCAGAATATTCTGTTGATGGATAAAAGAGCAAGTAGCTCAACCTGTGAGTTCAGTTCTGAGTTCTATCAGCTAAGTGTTGTGTGCTAATAAACAGCGTTGTATTCCCTCTACGTGTGTGTTCAATCCATACGACTACCATCTACGCGACAATATGATCTATAATCTATTCTTAACAAAACTACATGAAATATTTTTAAAACATAGTAAAAGTTTATTTTTAAGAAACTAATAATCAAAAAGTAACAAAAACTTTATCTCACAAAAGTCTTCGTACACTTGTAAAAAATCTCTACATATTAGTAAATATTCTAATTTTTCATTAAATTAATATTTAGTAGGATACCTTTAGCATCCACAATAGCTTTTAAACGTCTGGGAATAGATTGCACTAGTTCTTTTGTAATTTCTGCATCAATGTTCATCTGTTCTTCCATCATAATTGTTTTTAGTTCGCTTTTCGTGGGAATGTCATGTTTTCGTACTCCAACCTCCAGTTCTCTCCAAATATGTTCTATTGGGTTTAAATCTGGCGATTGAGGCTGTGTTTTCAAAACTTGTGGACAATTATAGAGACACCAGAGGCGAACGTTGAGAGCCGTGTGCTTAGGATCTTTATCTTGATAAAAATCAAAGTTGTTTCCAATACCCAAATTTTGGGCTGATAATTTTAAATTGTCTCTTAAAATATTTATATGAACAGCATGATTCATTATGCCATCAATAAATACCAAATTACCTAGTCCTGATGCTGACATGCACCCCCACTCAAGGACACCTCCGCCGCCATGCTTTACTGTTCCTAATAAGTTCTTGGGTTTAAGTTTCTCATTTTTTCTTCTCCATACAATTATACGCCCATCGGAACCAAAAATGTTAAACTTGCTTTCATCGGCAAATAAGACATTATTCTAATACGTTTGGGGCTTTTTTTATCATTGATAGTGAGAAGGAAAGCTTTAGCTCTCTGTTTCTCTCACTCACAAAAAATTTTCTACGGGCAGAACGCCTATGTAATCCAGCTGTTCTGAGAACTCGTCAAAAAATTTCAGGTGAAATTGAAGTAGAAAATGTTTTATTGAATTCTGCAGAAACTTTTACAGCACTCAAACGTGAATTTTTTACAAATTTTTTAATTATAAATCTCTGATCACGTTTTGTTAACTTTGCCGGACTACCTTTTCTTACCTTGTTTTCGATCATATTTTCTTCTTTAAAGCGTTTTATCACATCCTACACAGTAGAATGGGATAAATTAAGTAATTTAGCAATATTCCGAACTGATTTACAACTACTATGAGGAAAAATAATCAATTTTCGAATGCTGTTTCTTGTTTCTTTATGACTACGAGCCATTTTTAAATAATAAATAGAATATTACGGAGTAGGTAAGCAAAAATTAAAGCCAAACGATAGTTTAAATGCCACCACAATTCAAAAATAAAAATAAAGCGCCAGAAAATTATTTTAATTATGAATTAACCCAAAATATTTCAGTGTACGATGACTTTTGTGAGATAAAGATTTTGTTACTTTTTGATTGCTGGTTTCTTAAAAATAAACTTTTACTATGTTTTCAAAATATTTCATGTAGTTTTGTTAAGAATAGATTATAGATCTTGATATTAAATACCCATTCTGAAATATTCATTTTAATTAATGGATAGACCTCTATTTCATTAAAAATCGTAAGTGTACGAACACTTTTGGGAGCCACTGTATATATAAAACAGTTCCGTAACTGACTCACTGACTGACATACAACGCACAGACCAAACCGCTGGACCTAAAGGGCTGAAATTTTGCTTGGCGATTCTTCTTATAGTGTAGGAGTGGACTAAGAAAGATTTTTGAAAAATTATTCTTAGATTTTTTAAGCTGTTTTTGTAACTTTTAAAGTTTACATTTAAAATAATAATTTGACGATTATAAAATTTATATCACGAGAAAGATCGTAAAAATTCCTTTAAAATGAAACCTCTTTCGAACCTTTACCTCGAATTTCTGATTTTTGGTGAATTTTTAAAGATTCATTTTTAGAATTTAATTTATTAAATGCTGATCACGTGATTTCTTTTTCTGGTACTTTAAATAAATTTATCGTGCATAACAACTAAATAGACAAAAAAAATATTTTTTTCTTTCTAATGCAGCAGACGATTGGATATTATCCAAAAAAAAATAAATATCCCTTACGATTTTTTTATAAAAATATATATATATATATATGTTTTACATCAATTGTATACATTGATCGTCGCATTTAGTATAAATATATATATTTATTTTCTTTTGTCATTAATTGCATACATTGACCGTTGTATTTAATTTGAATGTACTCCGTAGCGAAGCGCGGGTTTTCAGCTAAGTATACATATATATATATAATTTTCCAAATGCGGTAGGCACTTGTCTGGGAGAGGTACTTCTTGATATTGTCCTACGAAGATCCGCGAAGTTTTGCTGACTACTTTATTATGGGGGTACCATAGAGGTAAGCCAGTATTACTCCCTATGAGGAGGAGGACACGGAAACAACCAATTCGGCATTTGAACCCAAGCCCACTGCGAGGCAGCTCAGAACGCTAACCACTATACTAATATGTGGGCATTATCGGAATATACCCATACTGTTTATCACGCCATTCTTAGAACATTTCAGACGCCTAGGGTGTATACATAAGCACATGAGTCAGAGAGAAACATCTGATATCATTCATATTCCATTCGATGAAATACAAACTGCAACAATCAATGTGCTCTCTCCATTGATGGTACTTTCGACAGCACAAATATCGCCCGATTCTTCATTTTTCTATGTTGATAGATTTCTACAGAATCTGAAATCCAAGCGTACCTAAAAAAATGAAAGATATAACTGGTGTAGGAAGATGAAGAAAACTCTGTTCCACTGATATATATATATGAAAAAAGTACATTGATTCAAAATTTGTTAAATTTGCGATGGTTGTATGTGCTAAAAGCAAGTAAGCGGGAGTGCGACCTTTTTCAAAGGACATTAAAATAACATTTAGGTCTTGTTTACACAGCATTTGTCAGCGCAGCTCACATCGAAATATTTTCAAACCAATCTCAGACCTGAAAAATTTCTTGACTAATTGTTTGGAGGTCTTAGATTGGTTATATTTCTATGCGAGTAACGCTGATAGACGCAAGGTGAACAAGGCCTTAATGAATATCTGCATGACTTTCATATGGTTGCAAGCTTTCTACTCACTATAACAGCAGGGGAAAATAGCCAGGCCAGCTTTTTTGACGCTTTACTCATTTTCTCTTTGGAAAAGGATATTGTTTAATTTATGTGCAAGAGATTTTTTAAGTCCCTGTTCTTTAGAATCGATTAAAATCGATCTTTGTTGAAAATTATTAAGGCAGTGTGATGCAACCAGTTTAAAACAAAGGGAAGAAAATGGGTATGGCATTCCTAATTTGTTTTGTTTTTTACGCGTAGAGTTCTATTGTTTCCAGTTTGCAAGGGTGCAATTAAGGCTTGTATCTCCATATGAATTTTAGAAATCCATGAGTTTTACAGCAGTTGTTTTGCCGTTCGTTTTTTTTTTGCAAGGGTTGACATGTGACACGCTGCGTGCAACTGCCTTAGTGACGTTTATTTTTTACGTCCGGAGAATTTTACGTAGCACCGAGATTTTATTTGTTATTCCGTTTTCTTTTTAAGAGAAAGTTAGCGTTGATCATCTAGTTCGTAACTTATATTTATATGGTTTTCAGAATACCTGCTTGAATTCAGAGAAGAAGGAGAAGAATGGGACCACATCCACCTTCCAGGAGAGCGAAATTCCTTCTACCTGACGGGACTCAAAGGTTCGACTCGGTACGAATTGAGACTGGCGGCTTACAACGTATTCGGACGGGGTGAATTCTCGCCCACCATAGACTTCACCACGAGTCTTGCAGGTGAGCATATATACACTTTTCTCACGAAATCAAAATCAATATGAAAAACTGTGAGGTCCTGACATCAATTTAAGCACAATCTAGACTAGTTTATTAGAATCTTTACTCTACCAAATATAACATAAAAGAAAAATAAGGAATACATTAACAACAATTGCAAGATAAAAACTTTTTATATACCATGTTTTTTAATTTTCTGTTGAATCATATAAACTTGACAATTCTATGTATTAATACTTTTTAAAAATTTTTTTTGATGAATTATCCCATCAACTTGAAATAAAATGAAGTTAATTGGAAGTTAACTTGCGTTTAATTTTTCGTTCCTGTCCCGGCCGATAGAGGGCTGCATCAGTCTACAAAACAAAATTAACTGAAAATGGATTCAATGCTATCTAAAGTTGGCGAATTCAATGTTATCTAAAGATGGCTAAAAGTATGAAAATAATGCATTGTCATCGTGTTCTGAACTATTCTAAAAGTTTCAAATGTCTAGCTAGTCGGGAAGTTAATTAAAAATCGATCGCAAGATTTGTACTAGACAAACACACAAACAAGAAAGCGAGTTAATAAAAACATGTAAAAAATGACTCATCTGAAAGCACTCTAGAAAAATTTAAGTCGAGATGTGTCAGTGCGATCTTTTACTTTTTCTTAATTCTGTGCCATTTCTTACCTTACATAAAGAAGTATCACATTCAAAATTTCTTTTATTTTAGGCGAACGGAAAAATTATTGATGTATTTAGTTAACAGCCTATGATATATTTTCATAATATAGTCTTATTTTTTTCTTTTTCAACGATAATCGTTATTCGCCACGGCTTTGACACTAATTAAGCAGAGGTCTGAAGATAATCAGTCACAATGTGAATATTATGCATGCTTTCTTTGCTATCCGTAAGTCGTTGTTCTCAACGGTGAACTGTTTATTTTTACTGCTTAAAACATAGAGGAATTTAATGTTACTTAACGCATCAGTTATGAACAGGGTTGCCAAACGTCCCGGATTTTAAGGGACAGTCCCTTATTTGTAAATTTTGTCCCGCGTCTCGGGGAACTTTGATACGGGACGGCAAAAGTCCCGTTTTTCGCCGAAATGAGAAATTTATTGTATACGAGTTGGGCACATGCAAGAGCCTTTTCACATCCGGATGTATTTAGCACAGTAAAGCACAATATATCGTACAATTCAATGGACTGTGGGAACACGCTCATCCGAAAACTTTTTTATGACTCAAAAGTCGCCCCAAAGATTTCCTGCGCACATTATATTATGTACATTGTACAATAATAAAATTACAAATTTTACATACACGTCCCTAACACTTTATAAGGTCACTTACTTAGTTGTAGTAAACTAATAAAATAAAAATCAGTTTTGTACTATATGCCTAAACCAACTTTAAATTGTTTTTGATTTGCAAATTTTCTATGAAATTACATTATTGTTTACTTAACCTAAACTCTATGTAAGTTGCAAAACTGAACGAAAAATGCATTGAAAATGGCTGCCAGGTGATGGCCGAATGGCTAGGGCACTGGCATTCGGTTCAGATCCTGTGGTTTCGAGTCCCACTGTTGGCATGGATGTGTGTAGCCGTTCGGAATCGGCTTTAAACTGTAGGTCCCGGTCTAATTAGCCCTCGTGTAGCAAAAAGTTGACCATTGCGCTCCAAACCAAAACCAAAACCATTCAAAATGGCTATTTGAAAGGTTAAAATTTGAAAAATTTCCGGGGAAGTACCCCCGGCTCCCTTTCCCTGGGGGTATTCCATATTCCCCAGTAGTATAGTTATCAAAATCCGTCCCTTATTTTCAGTGTTTTCATTTGGCAACCCTGGTTATAAAGTACCGGTGAATTTGTGAAGTCATTAGCATCTCAAAATGTCAGTTTGAAAGGAGGAAAGAACAATCAAAACAAAATGTTAGTCCCACGGATAAAATAAAACATCACAACGAAAAGGAATGTGTTTCTCTTGCGCTAAGAGTGAAAATAGTCTATGAAGAACAATTTTTTTTTACATTGCCAGAAACGAAAGCAAATGTCAAAAGCACGATTTCGCATTACCATTATAGTAACTATGGGTGAACGATAAAGTCATGCACTAAAATTAACACCACAATTAAGAGTGGAGTTAACAAGCTCAGGAGAAACTTGAATAAAAAATACCGTGCAGGAAAATAAGTTTTCATATTCTTTGAAATTTCTTTCAGTTGCAGGTCAAATGAGCATTATTCCCAAGAGTCGCTAGAATAGCAAAATAGATAACTGTAGCGCTCGCAACCATCCACTTAAAATTCGATTTTTCTTTTTTGTTCTCGTCTAAACTCTGCGACATTTATGTCCCACAGAAATTTTTCATTTTTAGCGTAGGTATGAGAAATGCACACCTGAAATTTCCTCATCCAGATTTTAAAAACCGAGTGAATGTACGGGGGAAAGTCAGCAAGTCAGACTGATATCAGATATCAAAATGAGAAACATAAAATGAATCGAATGGGCTTGTCCAAGCAACATCTGATTATGCTGATAAAGGAGAAAATTTGCTCAACGAGATTTTTACTGGGTATGAATCATGGGTTCATCACTACCAACCCGAATCAAAGTGTACTTCAATGCAATGGAAGGATCCTTCTTCACCTTCAACCAAGAGATTCAAGGTCTCGCTCTCAGTTAGTAAGGTTGTGCTTACGGTGTTTTGGGATCCTCAAGGAGTGTTGCTAGCTCATATCTTGAAACAAGCCAAAATTGCGAATGCTGTTTCATACTCTAAAGTTCTGCTGAATCTTCGGGCTACAATTCTAAGAAAACTTTCTGGTCTATTGTCTATTGGAATCTTACGTCAGGCCTCGTACAGCGAGATTAACCCAGGAGAGAATTGATGAATTTAGATGGCAACTCCTTGGACATCAGCCTTACTATCCTGACTTAGCTCCAGGCGACTATCACCTGCTTGGTCCGCTAAAATCTCACCTTGGCGACAATAGTTTCTAAACGGATGAAGAAACTGAACGTGAGATATGCATGTCAGCCTAAAGAATTTTATGCAACAGGTATTGGAGCACTAATAAAGTGATGGGATAAATGTATCAATGCTGGTGGTGATTATGTTGAGATGTAAAAATGGTTTTCAAGTAAATATCTGAAGTGTGTATTTTTAATACATACGTTTTGTGACATATTTACTGACATATTTTCTTACCTTTGCATAAAGTTTAGGATCTCAATATCAAGATTCCTTCTCTTTCCAGAGATATCAGTCCCTTTCTCAGCCGGACACGGAAGCACGCCCTTTTACTTTCGGCCGTATTTCGTGATTCCGGTAGCAGCCTCTGTCGTGGTTATTGTGACAACTGTGGTCATCGCATGGGTCTGCTACAAGAGGATGACCCTCAGGCAAGACAGACTTCTGGGTAAGAGTTATGTTTTCTAAATGGTGTCCAACTTATACTCAACCACAGCTTTAAGCAGAGTAAAAGATCCATCAGATAAAAATAAAAGAATATGAATAATTGGTTTGATGTTCAGCCAAAAATTAGAAGAATAACGGCAAGGTCTAACTTAATAGACAGTTCAGTACACTTTTTAGGTAACTTAACTCAGCCCGATAACTTCCTGTACATCCCTTATCAGCATGGGAACATATCAATGCACATTACTCAACGGTCGGGAAAATTGAAAAATTTAATTTATATGTAAATGTTATAAAAAAAAGCATCAAATGGAAATATTTCTTAACTACGCTTAATGCTCTTTGATCTGCCGATAAAATGAAACTAATCCAAGAATTCTTTGTATACGCTTTGAACATTTCTGTTCCTAGAAACACTTTGTATTCGATTTATATCATACAGCTCTTCAAGACACAGCTTAATTAAGCACCACGGAAAGTTTCATACATCTCAGACTTTAAACTTCGAACTATATTTAGTGTTCTCTTCGCAAAAGCTTAAATAATTTTGTAACCAAACGAAATCTAACTACGTGGTATGTAGATGGTAGATGATCAGATTAATTTCCCTATTGAACACACAAAATCAGTGGCGCACCTAGAAGGAGGGAAGGGCAAGGGGTTCCGCCCCTTCCCCCTCCCCCCCCCCCAAAAAAAAAAAAGAAAACGGGAGAGAAAAAAAACCAAGAAAATATTCTAAAACTCTTTTTCTAATTAAAATTATTTTTTCGTGTGTGTGTGTACAGGGTCGTGTCTTCTATTTCTAAACGATTTATGAATGAGCGGTCACATAAGCTGGGGGTATCCTACAGCTCTCGGGTATCATGGCCGCTGTGAACACAAGGCGAACGAAGTGCCACGGAGATCAAGGGTATAATGTATTGGCGATTACTAGAGATGCTCAGTCATAGGTCGTATGCGATGTGTAGCGTGTATTCTCAAATCACCTAATCAGCATTCGTATTCTGCGCTATTTTGCATTGAGTTAAGTGTAAAGCATATCTTTGACATGAAACTTAGTTTTCCATATCTGGAGAGTTTCTAATATTAAGGTCCAATTTTCCAACCGATATTTCAGAACTGCTTTTATTCCATTTTATGACTAAATATTGACTCAACTACATGAACGTTTATCTCGGCATCGCAACATTTAGAAATATTCTATTCTTCTACTAAATGGAAAAAAATGCTGCAACAGCAAGTGCAATGGAAGATTTTCGTCAGTTGAGTAAATGTTATGGCCGCAATTTGCCTTCTACGAATCCAGCAGTTTTGAACTGCGTTGTGTTATAAAAAAAAAATTAAGAGCTGTTTGCAATAGCTCCATTCAAAATTAAATTGATGCAGTTTCTTAGAGTAACAGAATGATAAATCCTAGCATCTATAACTTATTAAAAATATTCGCAACGCTTCCGGTAACAACATGCGACAGTCACAGGTCATTTTCCACCTTACGCATTTTGAAAACCCGTTTAGGATGTAGTATGACACAATCACAACTGAACGGACTTGCTTCTCTATATAAACACAGAGAGATTAATGTAACCACGACTGAAGTACTAAGCTCTGTTAAAAGAAATAAAAATTGGATTTTATTTTTTAAATAAATTATTATAATCCCCTAATAATTTTTATTGAATTTGCATTTAAAATATTTTTATCCGCTCAACTCACCCCCCCCCCCCCCAAGACTAAATCCAAGATTCCTTTTGTTATTTTACAGTTCCTTCGTATAACTTCAAATAGTGTCTAATAGGATTGTCATGTTTATGGCAAATGAGTCCTCTAAATTTGATATAATTCGTAGGCAGTCTCTGTCAGCTGTCTTTGAGTTCTTGTTCTCGATTATTTCGTCTTTATCGTGTGTGTGTGTGTGAATAATGGATGAAACTGTTAGTGCTATAGATTTTATCCATAATCGCATGTAGGTGAATTGAAAAAATAATGATGCACAACCTATCCTGACGTTGAGCTCTCAGGATCTGGCTGACTTACAAATGCATGCAATTATTAATATCGTTCTGGAAATATTTTTTTCCGTATTAGCACACTCGCTGACATATTTCTTTCTTTTAATAGCTGCTTGTCAACCACTAGACTGTCGCCTTATACCTGGGCGTGGCGTACCTCTGGATCCCTCTATGGCGATCAGGCCACCGTCCTACACCCCACCCCCTGGTGCAAGACATCCAGGTGGACCCGGAATGGTGCCAGACGACGATGATGCGTATGATGCTCCTTGGGATATGGCAGCAAATCCCGCGCTACCTGCCAATGTAAGGACTCGGCCCACTCCCCCTGAAATGCAGTATTAACTGTAAGACTCTGCCATAACGAATTTATCCATAAAATAATTATAAATTTATATATTTGACCAGCATTTCCATTAACATTGAAGAGGAAAATTATCTTATTTTTGAAATATGACATCTTTCGAAGGAAAAACTTTAGCAAAAAGTTTGTTTCACATGTTTATTTGGTAAATAAAATTTCAAATAAGTAACAGACATGCACGCCAGTTACTTAAGGCGACAATGGACCTTCAAACCTAACTTTTTTTTTGTTTTGAATGGATTTGCTTGAAATTTGAATATGCCATTAGTAGCATAGATATGTAAAAGTGGTTGAAATTTAAAGATGAAATATTAATAATTTATGAATTATTAATTATTAATTATATCAAAAATTGGCCTCATTAAAAATGTTCTATGTGCATTTCTTTTGCATACAATATGGTAATTTTTATTTACGGGATACCTTATAGAACCGACAATGAAACTTATTGCTTATTTTAAGCATTCATTAAAAATATAAAGAGAAAAAAATAATAGTGAAAACACCTTTTTTATTACGCAAAATACCTATCAATCATCGTTTCAAGTACAAAATTTAGAAATTCTGAGCTAGGAAGCATAATTTTTTTTCAATAAGATTTATTTGATATACAGTTAAGTATATAAAACTTAAATTTCAAAGCGATACGATAATTAGAAATGCGCCCGGAGCAGTTTGAATATTCGTATGACGTGAAAATTTTTATTTTGAGAAAAACACATTTAAAGTTATTGCTGTTAGTAACCACAACATATCTAAATTAAATACAAATGCCTATAACTAGGAAAGTAATCACAGAAATTAAAAATTCTTTTTGCAACACATTCCTCCTCGTCCGTAGTTTCACAATTCAATAAAATAAAAAAATCGAATTTTTGGACAAATTTCACAGTTTTGAAAGTCTACTGTCCCCTTAATGTTCTTTCTTAGAGTAAATAACTGCCCAGAGATGTAAAAGCTTAAGTCAAATACCTTAAGTCATTGGAGACGCCGAGTTAATTTTTTGGAACAATCTCCAACAACCATTCATATACATCGTGTCAAGGGCAGATAGTTGTGCGGGAAAACGGTTCATTTCATGATTCATGGCATTAGAAATTCCTTACCATCTTCAGCAGTGTATTTTGCGGCCGAAAATTGATCATTTCGGGATTACCGGAAAACCAATACGTGGGTATTCTCTTCACTTTTAAACAAATTTTCAGAAAGAAAATTTTGAATAGTAATAATAATCTCTTTGAACAACATAATACAAACTTTATAAACATGCGATTTATTTATTTTTTTGTGTGTGACTGCGTAAGCACTTTATTATCTTATGCTTAATTTACTTGCTGTTTCAGTATATTTCATTATTTTTTTTTAAATTATTATTAAAGTAGCATTTAAAATGACGTAATATAAAAATGGGTTTGTTCTTCATGTAACATGAAATTTCCGACATTCATAATATTACAATCATTATACATTCGACATTCATAATATTACAATTATTAATATCAATATTATCATCATTTTAGGCACAAGCGGGTAGCTACACGAGACTGAAGAGCCAAATGCCAAATCCAGGAGGTGCTATCGTGATTGGTCACCAAAGCGGTTCGAGTCGTTAAATCTCTGTGAATTGCTCAATATTTAGCGACTTCAATAAATGCGGGAACACTGAAACATTGTTGAAATGAAGTACCGAGCTCCCAGAAGAGTAAGATCATCGACAATAAGTAAACTTCCATTTGGATAATGAAGCGACATTGATTCAAGTGACAGTTTTGTTGACTGACAGTTGAATGTTTTGCAAGCAGTGGATTTTGGATAGTGTATTTCTTTCATTCTAAAGAATTTATATAACTGCCTCGAGTTAAATGGAAAGGCCAGTTAAGGTTCCTGCAGCCCACTATGCAATCCTATACATAGACTGTGACATCATTCAGAGGGGTTTTAATGCAATATTAAAATAAATTTCTATACTTACAAATGGAATGTATGCACGTTTAGTTTCTGGAAACATGTTATGTGTCTTACACACACGTTAGGAGTCAGTTGTGAAAGTTTCTCTTTCATTCAAGCTATATTATATACTTTTATGTGATACCTATTCATTATCCTAAATCGTTATGTACAAGAAAATGTGCCAATTGTGATACCTGAAAATTGTTTTTATTTGGAATTCAAATAAGTTCTCTGCAATGAAAAATAAAATGGTGATCTTACAGATCTTACTTACAGTGAACTCCTGATCACATATGGATTATTAAATGCAGCAGGATAAAACCTAAAAGAACAGAATAGTAGGTTGAATATGATAATTCAAATTTAAAACTTTTCTTCCAAAGAAGTTGGAACTATTTCACGTTATTTTATGAGAAGGAAATTGTGCTTCTTTTAAATTGCTTAACCGTGACCTAGTTTTGAAGTTGTAGCGAAACCCACAGGAATAAGATGAAATCCAGGTGTCTGAGAGAAACTGATTCTTCACAGATTACAAACAAGTAGAATGGTATTTGGTTACAGGATTACGTGTTATTTATTTACAGAAGCATTCAATTGATGTACCTTTCTACTAATAATCAGCTCATGTTATCATTCCTTTCCATGCAAACATCAAGTTTGAGTTGCTCATGAAAAACATTTACAGTAGTAGACATATCTTTCCAAAACTGCATTACTGGTGCTTTGTACATACTTTACACTGTGTTATGAAGGATTCGAAGTGCACACTTCTGTAAGTTGCTATACTGAGTAAAAAAAAAAAGACTCTTTGTCTTTCATACATTCCAAATAACTACCTAACTCAGGAGTAAACACAACCACACTCAGTATGGTCTGTAAATACTTTGTTACAAGATACCCTATCCTACAAATGATATCTGCAAAGCACTTTGTTACATAGTTTTTTTTTTTTTTTGTGTTTAATCACTGTTGAAATTTGATGTGATGTGAATCTTGATCCACATAACTTGCCCTTCAACAATGCAAATTTCAAAAAAAAAATTTTTCTTTCTTCAAGCAAGCAAGATAACTGGCATTAATTGGCCTTTTAATTGTCCAGAATAGAAAAGTTTGTTGACATTTAAGAAATTTGTTATGAACTTGAGTATTAACATAGACAAATATCTAAAGAAGAAAAAAATAAATATCTGGGAGAATTTCATTATAAGAAAATTGGTAGAGCTGATGCCAGTCATATTTGAAGATCTTCATCATTAAAGGAATTGTGTGTTCAGAAACAAAGTTTTCTGATCATAGACAGCCCTGTCAAAATAACAATTACACTGCTGGATATTTTTTAGTGATAAGTTTATTTAAAAACCTTACACAGTCTTTTTAAGCCTCCAAGGAATATCTGAGTGCATTCCGAAAAGTTGATGTACATGATCAACAAATGGTATAAAGTGTAAATACCAGTTGTACTAAGCATTTTCCACGACAGAGAATCTTATCTTTTAGATTCAAATGTGTCTGTTTAAGTATAAGCACTTTATATATGTGTTCAACATTTAAATGAATAAAACTGAAAATGCTACGGTAACAATGTATCAGGCATTTTGCATTACTTTATAGTTAGTTTTACTTAATGAAATGTCTGACATATGCCTCTGAAATGCCCTACACTGGCAGGAAGAAAAAAAAATTACCTTCACACCTGTACACAGCATGTATGTATATAAAAAAAAAAAAAAATGAAAAGAAAGATCATGATTTGTACATTACAATTCTTTTTCAGTAAGATTAATTATTTTTGCTTTACAATGTGCTTAAACCCAGCATTTTCATATTTGTTTCAAACTATAATAGTTGACAAATCATGACTTAAATATCCCCACCTTTCCCGAAGTACACAAAACATTAATACATTCAAAAATATTTTCAAGTATTTAATAACATATTAAATATACTGTACATTCAAATTAAATCCAATAACATAATCACAAAATTAGCATCTAACAAACAATGTAAATGAATGCAAAGAATATTTGAATAGAATTTTGATTACCGGGAAAACAATTTTATGTCCAGTTACAAATATTTACTTTCTTTGCACCAAGTTCACTGTAAATAGAACTCTTAAATAAATTTTCAACAAATCTTATAATATAATAAACATTTAAACATTAAAACAAATTTTGTCTCTTTTCACTCTTATTTTATTGTGAAAAAAAGAAATAAAATTGTACCAAAAAAAAAAAGTAAGGCTGCCATATTTTCTTACAAACAGTTGAATTTTTATAAATCTATCTATGAAAATAAGAGAAGGGTGCATTAAAAAAATTCTGTAAAAATTTTAAGTGACAGCAGTATTTTATGCACTGTTTTTGTGCCTTACTTTACACAAAGTATTTTTCTTCTTGTTGTTGCTGTTTCTGTAAAAACCAACCCTTTTATAGCAAGCCAATTAAGTCATTAACTATCTTAAAGCCAGACAAAACAAAGCTGAATCGTAGTAAAATTTCAAACAGTGATGAATTATATTTTTGTTTTACAATTTTAGCAACTATTAAAATAAATTACTAAACTAATTCATAAAAAGAAATTAGTATTCAAAGGGATTTTTGTGTAGAAAATCAAGATGATTTGCAACTTAAGTACGTATTATTAAAATAACAGACAATCGTATCATCAAGGATAAACAAAAGTAGACCTCTTTCACAGTTGATCTCACCAGTTATTTTTAAAAAAATGACAACTTAGTTACAAAGCTTAAATTAACAATATTCTGTACATAAATTGCATGGAAGATTGTGTACAATATGAAAATACTGTCATGTCACTCTCTCACAGATACAGTTCCATTAATACCTATGTTTAACACAATTTAATTAATACAGAAAAGACTTCCACATAAAAGTTGTTTTTACACTTCTTCATTTCCATAATCTTTTTTATAAAATTTAACTTAACCTATTGACAGATATCAGTAATTTCAACATATTTCAGATTAAACAGGATCCTAGTATTTTTACCAAAATTTTTTCAGACTTCCTATTGCTTATAAGTAATTTTCCCAATTTAAGAAATGAAACTTTTCGGTTATCTTAGTGAAATAAAAAAAAACCCACAAATATCTGAAAAAGGAAAAAAAATCTTTAAAGATAAGAATTTGAAGCTTACTAAAATTTTGAAATAACTTCATGTGATAATCAACACCTATGTTTTTGAAAAAATACAGGATTTCATACTTAAAATACAGCACTTTTGACTTCTACTTAATGCAATGGAAATGATGCAATAATTTAAATGTCTGATCTAAATCTATCCCTGAGCTCTACAATGGAGATGTATTTTCAGAAGTCCAAAAAACATTGAACAAAGTCTAAGAATATGCCTCTTCTTCAGAAATTGACATTTTCTCTCAAACTCACAAACAATTTTGTATTTTAGAGTCTTAACAATGTTTTGAATCACAATAAAAAGTCTGAAAAACTCAAATCATGAAAGTTAAATATTTTACAACTATCAAGGGCTCTCTTGCAGTAGGATGGGGGCTTTGGAAACTAACATACAAGCAAAACCTAATGAGAGAACATTAAGGACTGTCGAAGACTATTGAATGTTATATTTATAAATAAATTCAATAAGTAAAAATATTTAGAGACAGAAGCACTAAAACTATTTATGCAAAACAAATTTTCAAAATTCAACTGCTTATATACCAATGCATTAACATCACACTGAAACAAATAACTAAGAGCATAAATAGCAAGAAAATTATTATAAATTAATAAACAAGTAAAAAAAGCGAAAAGTAAGTCTATTACAATGACAATGCGCATACTTTAAGGGTATATAAACTACATATATTTCTGGTGATATACATGTGAGTGTGCATGTAGATGTTTATGTGTCTGACTGTTGTTTTGATTTTTCAAATTTTGCATCAGTATAAAATGCTATTTTAGAAATAATTAGAACAATGATATTACTTCTGATAATATTTTAAATTATGTATGAACTCTAATTATTAAGAAAACACTCTTTACATAAAAAATTCCAAATAAATATTTTGCATTCTTTTTAACCATTTAGAATTTAATGTTTTTTAAGCAAAATCAAGCCATGTGCTTAAACTAATATAAGGTGATTAATCTAGGAGATAACTTTCAAATTTTCTTAAAAGGTATAAGACTGTAAAAAGATGAATTAATAAAAAGTTAAAATTTCAGTTTGCAATAAATTCCCAAGATATTTAAAAATTGATGTTTCAACTGTTTTAAGTACCATCTATTTAAACTATAAAATTTTAACAAATAAATATCACACCAGAAAGTCAATTTTACGAAAAATCAGGAAGACCAATTTGGATTTCATGAGAATGTTCAGATCAGAATGATAGTTTACAACATTTTACTTTGTTAATACTCCTTTTATAATTACTTTTAACTGATATATTATGAAGTCAAACTATGAGTGAAAACTTAAAAATAATGAAATATTCTTTACCTGCAATTTGACAATGTATTTAAAAGAGATGAATTATGAATCTGCTTTTTAAATATATACAGGTTGTTTCCAAATAATTGTCAAGAGTTTGAAAAAAGAAAGTTTTTTTTTAATTTCTCTTATCAGATAGACAATAAGAAATCCTACTTGAGTATAAGAAGTTGGTTATGAGTTAGAGCAGTCATTACAAGTTCTCAGTCTCTGCAACACAGCTAGCATCCAGCTGGAAATTCAGTTTTCATCGCACTCTGTTCAACACAGACTTCAGAGTGAATCTACCACAGTAGATATCATTAAACTACTAGACACATCTGTTTTTATGATAGCAGCTCATGCTGAATACTACTAGTGGCAATAGCACAAACTAGTAAAGAACATCTTTCAATCTATAAATGACTTCAGATCGGTGACCACAAATAAGAGAAATGAAACAACCTTCAAAACTCAGCAACCATTTAGTTGTATGCAGGAGTAATACATTAGGATATTAATCTTATTCTGGTGTCAATATTGTAGAAACATACTAGTTTTTCTATAAACTTTTTCAATCTATAAAGTTTTAAAATTCCACTAAAAAAAAATTACTTTGATGAGGTTTGTACAATTTTGTAGACTGATATTGTTTTAATAACTACTAGTTTTGGCAAAATGCCCTGAAAAGGCAAGTTTATAAAATTTCAGAACAAAGGCCAAAAAAATTTCCAAATCAATTCTCTCTCCTTTATTAATTGCTATGATAATTGCTTATAAAATGAATTTTAAGGCAATTTTGTATGGTACAAAACAATTGAAATGTTGTGGAGTAAAGGAACATTTAGGAAACTATTCACAAATGAGCTTCACCAAATAAAACTGTGTAAATATGTTAGCTGCACTAAATAGCTTTTGTACATGATACACACACAATCTTATGTATACATCTAAGTAAGTGTTACAAATCTATACATACTAAAACCTAAATTAATTATTTCATTAGGTAAAAATACTTCCAATAATGTATTCATGATATCAAAAGTATAATGAGCACAAGAAGTACATTAAAAGTCATAAAATACACAAAATCTATTAATAAAAAGAATCTAAGTTAAAAAATTCACCATCCCAATCCATTCTGGACTACAACAGAAGATGTTAATAATCATCGGCAGTGAAAAAATTTAGTACAAGAAAAAAAATAGCTTAATTACTTAGTGTCAACTAAAAACTCATCTCCATCCCTAATTTGGTAAGAATAGAGTTTTCGATTGTTATAGCGCAGTTCTTCTGGACCACACACCCCTTTCATGTCCTGGTCAATATAGAAAAGGCGCATCTTGGTGGGTCGCAAACCAAATTTATCACTGAGTAGAGACTTGAGGTCTTGCACTGATTGTTGCAAGTTTACAGTTAGAACAGTCTGCTCCTCGCAAAACTCCACACAAACTTCAGCAGTTTTTTTAGGAGACAGATCCACATCTACCAATGGATCTAATTTACCATGAATATCTTCAAGCTCGTAAAATCTACAAAAAATAAATAAATAAATAAATAAAAAATAAATTAAAAAAATAAATAAATATTAGAGGATATCTTTTATATAAAGTTCGATTTCATTTTCATAATAGCAAAAATTTTGAAATAAAAATTCTACAAATTTTGCTCAGCGTTAACCATTTTCCTGCATAAAAAATATAAGACAATGAACTTTTCAAATAAAATTAATTAGGTCCCTTAAAAAACAGCATTACAAGACCAAAGTGAAGTGACAGGATATGTTATATTTCTCATTATCTACTCTTTTGTATCATGCCTCATCAGAGAATTATTTTCAGAAGTACTAACATAAAAGGTAACCAACTACAGGTTAATTTATAGTTGAAACTTTAGCCTCAAACTCCAGTGGCATCCACATATTTGAAATGAGAACAAAACAATCATTATCACCTTAGAACAGAATGTTTACTTAGGAAATAGCAAAATGTAAAGTAATAAAACAGATATAAATTTGTTCATCAATAATATTTTTTAAATCCTGCTTTAAAAGAACTCACAATTGTTTTAATCAAAAAATAACAACAACAACAAAAAAGGCATTGGAAATGTATTTTAATAACAAAAGATTACCAGTTAAGATATTGATAATATTCATATATCAGAGAAAAATCTTTCAAAAGATTTTAAAAATAATTTGTTCATTTTTATTAAAATTATTGTTATAATAAGAGGAAAAGTACAAAATCTATTGAAAATACAAGGCACAAACTTCATAGAGATATTAAAAAGGGAATGAGGTGGGGGGGGGGGGAGAGAGAGAGAAGGGTGTTGTGCAGAGAACAGCATAATTTGCAAAGAAAGATAAAAAATTTCACTTTAAAATACTAATAGCAGCAGATTCATGATCTTATAGAAAATAATCAAAATTTAGAATTATAATTCTGAATTATCTTAGTCGACTGTATATTCTCATAGAAAATAGTCAAAACTTAAAATTATAATTCTGTATGAAATCAGTAACAGTTTTAATTTAGAGTTTTTCATATATAGTTTCATGTAAACTTGTTAACTTTCAACTTTACAAACAGAATGTGTGCGTAATATTTACACATCATTGATCAGAATTTTAAAATTCGGGTTTCTTTCCTTTTACTTTTTAAACCTATATACACTTAAAGATTGCTTGATATGAATTTCAATTTTAAATCTTATTTTCATTTCAATGATACTATACAATTCAAAATAGGCTAAAAACATTGTACCTAGCAAAATCTGCATAATGTTTGCAAAATGAAAATGCAGAAGTAAAGAAGATAAGAACACATACCTTTTTGGCCTTTCACTTTTGGATAAGAAATGACGGATGAAAGCCCTTTCAGCATCTTCTCTTTCTTTTTGGAATATGGCACTCCCATTTAATCGAATCACAGATGGTAAATAAGCAATCAAGTGTTGTCGCCTCTCCAATTGATTTAGTGACTGCCAGAGAAATTAATTAAAACATTTCCTTTAATACAACATTAAGTACTTAAGTAAGAAGTTGACATAAGTAACTTACATCTATTTTGCCCTACTATTTTAAAGCTTAGAACTATTTTTCTTCCTAAAGAAGCAGATTTCCAAAATGTTATATACAGTAACCACCGCTTATAGTGATCAGTGGTTATAAGAATCAACTGTTTATAAGAATCAATATTGCAAAAACAAAAACAAATGTATTATTTCCATGCTAAAATTTTCGCTTTAAAGAATCAATCCACCAGTTTTAAGAATCAGTTTACACTCTTCGCTTTTCTTTCATTTTTCCAAAAAAGCCACTTAAACCCTCAAAAGGCACGAAGTTCTTTCTTTCTTTTTTTTTTTTAAGAAAGAGTGATAAGATGGGATGGAATACAGTCGTAAAATGCATCTCTTTCTTTGTTAGACATAACATAATGGTTTCCCCTTACACATTTTAGCTAAACACTGCCCTTTTAGCTTGACCCAGGGGCATCTAAACCGTCTGAGTCCGATTTCACTTTTCTCCACTGATAAGCAAAAACAGGGACTCTTTTTTCCCACCTCCCACATCCTGGTTGCTGCTTCCTGGACCCTGAAACACATAAATCTTCGGCGAAGTGTCCACTATCAACTAGGCAAACATGACATTAGTAGATTTAGCATGTAATCAAACCCTGAAACGTAAGCTAGAAGATGAATCTTCGTCTAAGACTATTGGTATTGAAAGAGGTATAAACAGCCTCCTGAAAACTTCATTACGTCAAACTACCATAGAAAACTTTTTCTTGCACCCTTCCTGTAGTTTAAATGTTAAACTGTGTAGCAGGTATGTTGTAACAAATATTGGATTTTTTCTTCTCTTATTATAATTATGTGTATCTACTTATAGGTCTAGAAATTAAGTTGCATTTTTAAAATTATAAAGAATAATTTTAATAAAAGATAGTTAACGTAAATTAAAGAGTATTTTATGGTAAATTATCTAATATATGTATATAGGTGCGTGTGTGCCTGTCCAAAAACCTAAATTTCGGCTATAAGAATAAACCGCTTATAAGAATCAAAAACAGTAATAACAAACGTGATTCTTATAAGCGGAAATCATTGTATATACATATATATGTATGTATGTATGTATGTGTGTGTGCATATGCACGCACACATACATGCATAAAGAGAGATCATTAATAACTAGATTTAGAAGATTACAATTAATTTTAAACTAAGCATAAAAAAAGTTTTGATTAATCATCATATACCTTTTCCAAATATCTTTT
This sequence comes from Dolomedes plantarius, assembly GCA_907164885.2. Lineage (NCBI taxonomy): Eukaryota > Metazoa > Arthropoda > Arachnida > Araneae > Dolomedidae > Dolomedes > Dolomedes plantarius. Next base: position 50,953,831 of record OU015493.1, on the reverse strand, counting down.
TTTTAAGGTTTACTTTTCTACTTAAGGTGAGTTTTTAATAACTTTAAATACTTTTTGTGCAAGGACACACATATACATCTGTTTTGTTTCCTTTTAACTAGTGTTATTTCAGCCTGCATCAGTTGAATAATCAGAAACAATGTAGTGCTGATCCAAAAAACAAAAGCCTCTCATGTCTTTACATATTACTCACATTTACAAATTTACTAATTATACACAACAATTAAAAGTCACAAATAAATAGACAAACATATTCACATTTACAACAAAAGATGGAAAAAATCATTCTGTACAGCAACTTTTAATAAATTTTCATACAACAGTCATATAATAAAATTTAAAAGAGATCACAAACATGCACTAACTGACTTCCAGATCACTAAACTCAGAAGGGGCTAATATTCCTTAATCCCTTGGCATACAAATTAAATCAAATTTGATGTGATCAAATAAATACTATTTATTTTACAACTTAACATTCATGGAAGCTAAAATCCTAATGTGTCTTAGAGATATCAATGTTTTGAAATGCATGACATGTATATGATATCTTTGTACATCAAGGGTTTAATAGGTATAATTTGGTGATATTTTTTTCCTTGGTGAGATTTCCAAACACTTGTATAATTTTTAAATTAGTGTTATTAATTAGAACATCACCAAAGAGCTCTTAAAAAGAATTACAAGCCTTGGATGAGAAAAATCTCTCCATATAGAGATTAGTTTGTTTTGGTGATTAAAGTAAAACATTCTAGCTTAATATGAAAACTAAATGATAGGAAAAGGAAACTTGACATATTACTGTATTTTCACCTAAACAAAATCATTTATCCTTACAGATGCTATTTCAACAAGAAAAATATTTAGTTATGTTAATTATGATGGTGCATTATGATCCTATAACCTTTTACATCATAAAGAGCTGAGATTCAAACTTTAAAAACTTCAAAGTCCCATAATTCTTTGTGACACAGTAGCTGGGTGGATAACAACATTTTTTAATTGATAATAACTAAAACATAACTGTTATTTAAAATCTTTAATAGAATTAATTATTTTTACAAGCTATTTTAATATTCATTCGATATATTATATTAAGATACAATATTATTATTAAAATACAAGTAAATAAATATGTATTAAAGTTGTCCCTCAAAAGTGTTTAGAGTTCTTCAAGTTATAAAAATAGAATAACAAAAGAAAATTTGGAGAAAAAAATAGTAATTACATTTGTTATTAAATGTCCTAATTGATAATAGTGCATATTCTCTACTAACACCTTAAGCAGCTATATTCTTAGAGCAAAAATATAATTTGAACTATAAAAAGAAAAAAAAATTAAGCATGGAATGATATTTAATCATTTTAGTTAAGATTTTTTTGGTTTCCCATCATACCAACCTATCACCAACATTGTGCAAAAGTCGCCAATTAAATAAAATGAATACAAGAAAATACATTTTTCACACCAGATTTCCACTTTTGCAACCTAGAGTTTAAAGTTGAAATGAAAAAAAACCAAAGAAATAGAAGGAAAAAAAGAAAATGCTAACTTTTTTTTTTTTTTTTTTTAACTGCATTTCTACTTTTGTTGGCATATATATCGGTGTTCTTTCATGTGGGAATTTTGTTTATATGAAGAAGTGGACAAAATAACTGTATTTAAGTTTATGTAAGAAAAGACAGAGATACATTAGGAAATAAATCTTCTAATTGTACTTGTAAATATCATTTTCATGTACAAATAGAATGGTTTTGCTATTAATGCTGTGGCGTGGTGATTGCATCTGTGATTTGTAAATAGATGTTCCAGAGTTCAAACCCTGATCTCTGCAAACATATGAGACCAGATTTTCCTAGCCAAGAGATTAGCAACAGGTTAGTATAATGGAAAAATACCATTTTTTGCTTCTTGGTTAATTCCAGTAAGCTGTAGAATATCAAACCTTTGTCCTCTAATGGCTCCCTTATGGGGACACTTATATATTCTATCACTTCATTGTTTCTGCTATAAGGACATAGAAAAGTTCATAGAATGAAAATAGGTGAAAAGAGGGATTGTACTATTTAGGTGATTACTATGATACTCAACAAAATATGCCTAAAACAGTTTACTTCACACCCCATATTAAGTTATGGGGAATTTTTTTAGTTCCTGTTCTAATTACAGGTGAGAACAAATCAAATAAGTGATTACCACACTATTTGACAAAAAAAAAAAAAAAAAAAAAAAAAAAAAAAAGCCAATAGTTTAGAGGTTCAGATGTACCATACCTTATAGAATTTCAAAATATAAAATTTGTTTTATTTATATTAGAGTACAGCAGATTTATACAGACATAAAATAACCAAATTCATAAGCACTTCTAATTTTTCCCTAACAAAACAAAACATTTCCCTGAAGCTTTATTGCAAAAATATGCTGGAATTGTTGTTCAACAGTATCAAAAAATGTTTGGAGTGTAAAGAGCTAATATATTGTTTGAATATCTGATGGCAGCTGTGTTTTTCTCCAATTGAGGCAATTTTTGTCCTATAAAAGAACTATCAGCACCACATCTTTGTGGCTATAAATCGAAAGTATCAAAGCCTTCATCTTTGCTCAACCTTCCAACCCCTTCTTCCATTACCCAAAGTTTATTCACCATTTAAGTATCTTGCTCTGATTGTGATTTATGTCACATTCCATTTCATAGTAAAAATCATAGTCACTATTGGTCATCAAGATAGAGGATTTGAAAGGCTATTCATTAGAAAGAAATACATCTTTGTCCAAATTAAAAAACTAAAACAGTCTGTAAAACTAAAATGATTAATCATTAGGATAAAAACTGTAAGAGAATAATGCAAAAAATATCAGTTAATGCAAGTGAAGCAAATTTGAAGTCATGGGATAAAAGAAACTTAACAAATGTCCTATATCTCCCAGTCAGATTAAAGCAAATCAAGCATAATATTATCCAAAATGGAACCTTAAAAAAAACTAGAACTTAATCAACAATGACCTGCAACTCATCTGGAAAGCGATGCAACTTGGCTTTGTGGGAAGATTTAAGAAGAAATTAAATTATGCATACATCTGATAGATGGATGATATTACTTAAGGGGTTTAAATAAGACTATTACATAACATCATGATTTTTTCTGGAGCAATCAAGGCATATATAAATAAATACACACACACACACACATACATATATATATAATATATATATATATATATATATATATATATCTTATTTGATGTGTTTTACTTCATAAAACAAAAATAACTAAAATACAATGTTATAAAAATTACTGTCCCCTAACCTCACCCAAGTCATTCACAAAAATTTTTTAAATCTGAAGTAACTACCAATACATAATTTGAGCTACTTTAGATTTACACATATTTTTAAGCTACTTTAGTTAGTACAACTACTAACTAAAGAAGATTGAGTTGCTTTAGTTAGCAGTCTTTGTAAAGAGTCGGAATGCGAAAACAACAGAAGCCTAAATTGTTAATGGGCCACCCAGCTTGCGTGGACAAGCAAATTTACAGTCCCGACATTTTTATAACGCCAGATTTACGGTACCATAAAAAACGGAGAAATTAAGTTGTCAACGGCCGTATATCTGAGGTCGGAGGTCGAGCAGGTGGGGCCGTCTGATGGGAAGTTTTACCAGACATAATCGGCGCCAGAACTTAGGCAATTGCGAAAGGCAAGAGACAAGAATAACCTATGGGAGCTAATCGCATCCGCCCCCTCTATAAACAAGGGAGGGGCGAGCGAATAGGGACCGAGGAAGCGAGAACCAATGAGACGAGGATGGAGAAGAATATATACAAGATGATGAGACATTTGTAGGAGAGCGCCATTAAAAAAAAAGAGATGATAAGACAGTAAGCTGCCAACGGGCCGACGAGAGCCGTAACTTACGAAACTCAACAAAAAATAAGTTGCTACAGGGCTGAGAAGAGACCCACTGTATAATATTAGAAGAAAGACGCCGGTCCTACGCAAGTACATAATACGTACGGATTGAACAGCGTTAGCTCCGGACGCAAAATAGAATAATCAGCGACGAGAAGTTGCAGAAGTAGCGATTGCCCATAGATGTCAACATAGTGCCGAGGGCGAAGAGACGACACTACCATTAAGTTTAAGCCGATACCAGAGAGATACGCACCGTCGCTTAATGAGTTGGACACCCAGATGACCACCCATCAGTGCTGATCGAACCGCATATCGGAAGAGAAGGTACCTATGCTGAGCAACATTGACCGCCCACCCATGCTGACCGACCCGCATAGTGTAAGAAAAGCTACCCGTGCTGAGTAACGTACGATGAGTCTTCAATAAGTGACCTTCGACATAAAAGGACCCCGAACTCTTTAGTCCCAAGAGAACTGGATAAATAGGACGAGGATACACCGCGACGCTACAGTGAACAAACTGTACCCACGAACTCTGTGAACACTGTGTGAACTTTATATACTACTATGGACCAGCGTTATCGGTGAATTCGATGCAGACGGCTGCGACAAATGGGTGAGCATTTTGTATTATAGCAACTAGCATACCGACTCTTTACATAATCGCCTCTAACCCGCCAGGGCCGGCGACATCGTAAGATTTAAAAGATAGTGATTGGATAAGATTATATATATATATATATGTAAATTCCTAGCATTACTAATGTTTCAGCGTTTGCTAAGTGTTACAAGTTCGAATGTATGTAAATATGTATAAATAAAGTGTATATATGTATATTCAGTATCATTCTTGAGAGTTGGGCCCATCTATTTAAGTAATTAATTACCGCCCTATTGGCGAACTTACAACCAGTGTACGAGATACGATTTCAGCCGTAGTTAATAGCAGCAGGTCATGATCCTGTATTATTACAGTCTTAATAATAGAAAAGGGTTGAATGTACTAGACCAGCTGGCCTTAACATCTTAAAAGGCTATGTTAAGCCTTGAGATATTTTAATAATTTTTCTCCCAGCAACAAAGCAAATATATATTTTTTAATTCTGTTAGTTATATCTGAAAGTAGATATTTAAATATACAGAACAAATCTTCCAAAATCTTTCATTTAAACTTTTTAAAACAATTTTACTATACAGCTAGAGACTCAACTGCATTACGTTTAGTAAAAAATTAACTAAAAAAGTCCAAAATTTGAAAAGCATGTTTATTAAAATGTAAATTTTGAAATTAATAAAATCATAAAACTTAGATTTGCTCTCTGTAATTGGAAGAAAAGCAGCAAATAAACTCATATGACTTGATATCGGGTTTGAAGAAGTGTGAGGTCAACTGCCCATACAAAAATGATTATAAATACTTATGGCGTAATAAATAGTATGCACAGTTTTGGCAGGCTTTCAAAAAAAGAGCTTAATTATTAAGATACAGATATACATGATACTCATGTATAGTTTCTACATTAAACAAATAATTAAGACATGGCAAACTCTAAAATTATTATTATACAAAGTCACTTTATCTAACAAATTACATTTATGCTTAATAAGAATATAAATACAGCCTTAACAAAAAAAAAATTTTTTTTTAAATGACACTTAAAATTATAATGTAAGACTTTCTAAAACCATAAATATCTAGCATAAAATGTAAATTATATGTACTTACATCTAGCACAGGTAATCCTTGTAATCTAACATCTTCTAGTTTTGAAAAACAATTAAGTCTTTCAATATCTTTCCAATCATTTAAAACCACATTGTTGAAATTTATTGTCTGGAGATGAGGAAATAAATGTTCCCAAGTTGATGGATCGGGAATAGATGCTATATGAGTATCAGCCATTATTAAAGATTCCAAGTTAGGGAAAATCTTGCCTATAAGTATGACATCATTCCAGGAAGAAATGGGATTTCCACATATAAACAACTGTTTTAAACTTGGGTAGATTTTGTTTGAAGGCATATCAATAATAGTATAATCATTGAGACTGAGATGAAGCTCTTGTAGGCTGAAAAATAATAGAAATAAATAAAAAATTTGAAGTGGAATTTGTTGGGATGAGAGGAAGGTACAAAGGAGCCCCGATGTCACCCCTGGGGGTGTTCGTTCTAAATTAAGGTGGCACCAGGCAAAAAGTTAGACATTGACCCTTTTGGTGCCTAACAGCCAAAACAGGAGTCATTACCCCCCCCCCGCACACACACACACACCTCCGACTAGGGAGCATAAGCAAAAATATAAAATATAATAATAATAATAATAATCAGCTTTGCAGCAAGAAAATCTTTATACAGTAGATGCTCGTTAATTCGAACTGATCCAAAGGCCCCAAAAAAATTGTATTGGAATTAATGTTAAAAATATCTCATTAATTCGAACTAAAAATTTGGCAAAAAAATGTTCTTTTTCCTCAATTAACGGAGAAAATACACGCTGTATTTATTATTTTGTGTGTCAAAATCACCTGCATTTTTTTTCTGTGTAAAGAGGCACATGCCTGCATTCCTAGACTATTGCATTTCTGCTAAACGTTAGTAGCTATTGTCCTTATCAGTGGTTAACGGACAAAGCAATTTTCCGTTATTTGTATCGATTTTCTTAGATTTTCAGAAAAACCAGTTTTACAGATTCTAGGGAATTACATCAGTTATGCCTGCAGTGCAGACAAGTTAATGTGATCTAGTTTTTCTTCCTCAGTGTATGATGTGAAAGTGTAAAAATTCAGGATGTCTACGCTTGGGAAAGTACAAAACCCTAATTTTAGAGACAAAGGTAGAAATTTTAAAGAGAGTAGAGAATGGCGAATGTAAAACATAGTAGCTGACTATGGAATTTAAAAAAAAATATCTTGGCAACTTATTTGACAAACAAGGAGTCAATTTTAGATTCATGGGAAAAAACAAATCCAAGAGAGCATCCCAAGAAGATCTAGAAAAAGCTCTACTGCTATGGTTCCAGGATGTTTGATCTCGAAATTTTCCGATAAATGGACCCCTAGTGTTGACGAAGGCTGATGAATTGGCAAGTCAAATGGGTATTGAAGATTTTAAATGCAGTGATGGATGACTTTCTCGATTTAAGTCAAGGCACAATATTTCTTATCAAACTGTATGTGGCCAAAGCTCTGATGTAAACAAAGACGTATGCACTAATTTCGGTAGGAAACTGCCAGGGCTTTTCTCTACTTATCTGCCAAAAGATATTTTTAATGCGGCCATAATGGACAAAGCCATAATGGACTCAATTAAAACTCTGAAAGCATTTATTCAGATGGAACCTTCCTCTGAAAATGAATTGAAATGTTTACTTCAAATCGAGAAGTTGGCTGAACAATGTAGGCATCATAAACAAAACTAAACATCTACTTTACAGTTTTTCCCCAGAGTGTAATTCGTATTTTTAATTACAGTTTACTTTCTACTGCATATCTTCTGCTTCATTTTATGATTAAGGCAAGTCTGTATTGCTTTTTAATATGTTAATTTTAGATAACATAGTATAATGTATTTTCTGGGGTTATACATACTAGGAGATTTTTCTTCTTCAGTGATACACTTTTAAAGTTATATATTTTCTCTTAACATCAAATAATTCGAACTTTTTTCCGAGAACCTTTGAGTTCAAATTAACGAGCATCCACTGTATATTAAAATTCAGCCTGTGTATGTTTGTGCTCCAAAACTCCAAAAGTAGTCAGTCGATTGATTTGAAATTTTGACACAACATTGCATTTGAATACACATGTGTTTTTATATACCTATTATATAGATGTCACAGCTGTGACAGGTAAAAACATGCTTTAAAAAAAAAAGCGCCATTTGCTGGATGTAAAATTGACACATGCTATACTAAACAGTTTATGGCAATGGGAGGGCCATCTGTTGAACATAACAGCAACACACACAATACTAAACATTGTTCATGCTGGACAGTATGCTTCTTGACAGCTGCTGTCACTTAGCATTTTCAGTGTTTCAGGTTGCATTGTTAAATTGAATTTTCAAAGATTTTGATTTATTTTCCTTTTGATTTAATTCTTTCATGGGACACTGCACTGGAATTAAGCTGTGTCATTTATCATAGCATTCATTTCATGAATATAGTTTATTTATTTTTATTTTTTCATTGTTTTCACTTCATATTTTAAAACTGTTCTTCTTATTTTTATATGCAATTGGTGGTGAAATTGAGCTGTGTCGAGTAATTTTCATTTGAATTCAAATTATATAGTGAAATTGACCTCTTCGGAGTGATTTGTTTGAGTGGATTGAAATATTTTGTTTCTCATTGTGTTGGAATGGATTGATTTGCACTTGAATTCAAATATTTCGTTAGTATTTTTTTCTTTGTTTTTTAGTTTGTGTTTTTTCTTTTCTTAATGTTTTGCCATTTTATATGTTATTGTTATGACTTTCTTTCTTCTTTTTCAGTGCAATCAATCTGCTATAGTTCATCAAAACAATGCCTCGCAGAAAATCAAACTTAGGTTGTGATACTCATGGAGCAGAAGCATTATGACGAGTAATTGCAAATCATACTGAGGAAGAACGGATATCAGCAAATGAGCAAAACAGACAAATAATGGCTCAAATATGTGCCGAGGAAGCAGCAGGAAGTGAGCATGGTGATCGTGTTCTGCAGCTTCAGATCTGCTTCATTCTCAACAAAATGAATGCAAAAAAATTATTGAGCAATGTCATAGAAGCAACAATCTGGACAGGACCATTCAAAGGTGAAGATGTCCTCATTCCTCGCATTCCTGTGATTCCAACAGATATGCAATTTCAATTTAAGAGATTGCAATCCTAATTCGATTAGTGTTTGCAATTACCATCAACAAAGCTCAGGGCAAATCTTTAGAATTGTGCAGTTTAGATCTAGACACGAATTGCTTTTCACATAGACAACTATATGTTGCATGTTCTAGAGTCGTAAAACCAGACAATCTTTATATCTGCACAGACAATGGAACAACAAGAAATATTGTATACCCACAAGAACTGTACAATTAAACATATTAGAAATGTGTGCTTTCTCTTTTCTTTCTTTTCCATTTAACCAGACTGGGCCACAGTGATGCGTGGCCAAGTACAGCTAGTTTATTATAATCTTGAACCACTTACACAAAAAAGTTTATTAATCTAAACCAGGGATGGTCAACTGGCAACCCGCTTCCAGCCTGGCAGGACTTTTTGACTGGCCCACGGCTCGATAGCAATTGAAAAAGAATATACTATTTTGTTATAAAATGAAATACTTCACTCATTTGTTCCATGTTCGGCAGCACTTCATTATGCGAAAGCACCTTTTGAAAAGTGAAATACATTAGATCTAAGGAAATCAACCTTGATTTTACTGCTCTTGCTGCATTAAAAACAATGTCCCCAACAAGCTTCTCTCATTAGATTTCTTCGAATTTTTGAATATTAGGAAACCAATTTTATGTTTTGTCTTGTAATATAAAAATATTTTTGTGAATCAGGCTTGGTTTCATTTTGTTCAGAAAACTGATTTTGTTTTGTTTTTGAAATAAATATTTTATTTTCCATATATCAAATGTATTTCAAAAGGTGCATTTTAAAATTGTGAATTTTAAGTTGTTAATTTTTAAAATATTTGATCTTACAAAGCTGTTTTTTGAAATTTTTGCAAAACCTGTATACATTTTGATATTGCTAAAATTAAATTTTCACTAAGCAAACATTTTTATCAAGAATGCAATTTTCTGAAAAATCAATTATACAATTTTTCCTATATTATAATGTGGACTTTTTTGAGGACCCTGAATTTATATGTATTTTAATTAATTTAAATTTAAATATTTAAAATAATTTTTAAGTCAAAATATTCAGTTCAATATGCTAATGTGATATTTTGCTCCGATATTATAGTTGACCCACCATCATTTAAATTTATCTCAAGTGGTCCCACAGTGTTTTTTGAGTTGGCAACTGCTGATATAGACCAAACATAATGTAAATTTAAAACCTCACTATTTTCAGATTGAAATATGTAGTGGCTTTAAAAATGGCAATCTATTTTGCCAATAGCCTGGATTAAGTAAACAAGTTTAAGTATTAAAACAACTTGCATGAAAATAAAACTGGTTCTTACTTTGGCAATGCATCAAGGAAATTACAAACGATAGTCCATGGAACATGAGTATGATTAAGAACTAGACTACGTAATTTTTCCATTTTGGTCAAAGGCTCTGGAGTAGCATCTTTCATGCTGTTATGACTTAAATTTAGAAAAGATAAGTTAGGAATCTGTCGCAACACATTATCAATCTGTAAAGAAATAAATAATATTATTCTGTCACTATCATAAGGCCAGACAATAATTAAATAATAGATGAAGGCATTTTTTATAAAATAAAAGCATGAAAATATATTATCTAAATTTACCGTTCAATAATTATAACACTCAATCTACAAATAAAGAGTCTAAATACAAGCACATACTGTTTATACAATACACCACTTAGAAATAAATTCTCAATATTAGATTTCTTCCCTATGAATAACTTTGTGAGGATACACTCAGAACTACATGGCACAAGCTTTAGTATTTAAAGTTATATGCATTTATATATACAATATGCACATGGTAAAAACAATATCCTAATCTTCAGTGTTAATACCATTTGAACTCCTTTACAAACACAACAAAAAATATGAAGTTCAGGACTTGACAATTATTGTTCTATTAATGCTTTTAGCCATACATGAACAGTGTATCATATGATTTATGTAACCAAGGCCCTATATCCAGCAGTACTTCACTGTCGTTTAAGGGCACAGCTGTTTAAGGGAGGAATTACCCATTCATTGCTTCCCAAATACAAATGAGTAGTTATATTAACACATAAAATCTTATATTTTTGATAGATTTATGTGTTGCAACACATCTAAAACTGATTAAAAATGTTTAAGGATGAAACTGAAGGATGACAATAACCATAACTGAGAATAAAATGCTTATATGTGCCAAGGTAGCCTTGAAATTTGAGGAGAAGAAAATAATTACATTATTTTGTAATCTTACAACTAGTACTGTCCTTATTGTTCTGTAATCCTACTATTCTAGGCTTATGAATATAAAGCATAAAACTTTAAAGAAAAAAAAAATATATATATATATAACACTTTAAAACCATTATAGATTTTTTTAAAATCTAGACAGGGGAGAATTTTATCTGATATGCAACAAACTTAAAAGTTATAAAATATTACAATCTAACTATCCTACATATATATATATTGAAAAAAGTATGTATTCAACATTTACTTTGTTAAAGGAAAAAAGCTATGGGATTTTTTTTGGGGGGCTATTCTGCAAATTGGCTTAATTAGATGATTTTAACACAGAGATTAATTTAATGTTATATGACATAGTTAACATCTGTCCATTTTTAAAATTTAATATCTTAGGTTTCCGTTACTAATTAAGGTGATATAGGTGATTAACTGAATAAATTGTATATTCTCCAAATATCAGTTCACTGAAAAACAGAACTTGAATAAGGGGAGAAAAGAGAAAATGCATAAAAAAAAAGAAAAAGAATCATACCTCATTTAAGTCACATAGCTGATTTTGGGCCAAATCTAATTCTTCAACATTATGACACAATTCTTCTATTTTTCTTAAAGTTCCAGCTCTATCTATGCCACAACAATTTAGAGTAAGTGTCCGAGGAAGTACTAGTCTTCCACTAGGACTTGACCGTCCTGGAAAACTACCAACTAGAAAAATTTCACATGGTTCAATTGGACTGACATCTATGTCTTCTACATATCTAATTTCTAATGCTTCAGAAAACGAAAGGGTAGGCATGTTAAACAGCTGAAATTAAAATACCAGGCATTAATAATTTTAATTATACTCATTATATATAAGTTATGAAAAGAAAAGAAAATCTCTTGAAATAGTGAAGCAAGCAAAAATATAATTAGCATGCTTTCAAACTCAAAATAATTTTTTAACCTTTCCGAAGTTTTATCAAATAGTGCGAAATTTAAAAAGCATTAATCCTTAATCACTCAAATTATACTCAAATACATTTCTCAAACAGATTTTTACCACAATCTAACACCTCATTTAGAGAGTACTCACATTTTTTTTGTAAATTCTATTTCAAATTATCATATCTGACATACAGAGAAACATATCTTCAAGATAGTTTCAGAGGTAAGTGTATCAATAACATACAGTTTAAGAGTATTGTAAATATAAAAACAAAAATATATACGGAAGTAACCATTATCAAGACTAAATAAGTGTAATTAACTATGAATATGATCTTTTTAATAAGTACAGTTGAATCCGGTTAGTTGGACCACCAGTTAATCGGACCAGCCACTTATTCGGACCGAATCCTAAAGAACCAAAATAAAATGAATTGCATAAGCCTAATAGGGCATGGTCATGTAATTGGACCAGCCAATTATTAGGACCAAAATGATCATGTCCCGATTAACCGGTATCGACTATACTGATTAATAAGTGGAGTTTTAAATTGTACTTTGTAATACAGTAAAAAAATTTTCACTCTGTTATTTTTTCATTTTAGAAATTTTGTCCACCAAAGGAAGTTATTTGCATTTAAAACACAGTATACCATATTTTTTTCCCTGTATAATTTAAATTAAAAAATATTATTTGCATTTCTTTTAAAGAATGAAAAGGATAGCCAAGTAAAAAATTTCTTTCTCTGTTATAGAGTACAATTTCAAATTAAAATCTTTAAATTCAAAACGACATTCATTGAAAACATTTTCTACATAAGTTAACATTAAGCTCAGCAATGCTAATATGTCTACAACCCAGCAGCCTTTTAAAGGGCAGTGTAGCTGAAAGTGAAAAGGTGTTTTTAATAAAAAAGGCAACTTTAATTTTATTATAGTTAGTACCTAAATCATTAAATTTAGCTTTGAAATAAAAGTAAATATCAAAATTTAATAAATATTAATTTTCATAATTAAAACTCATTTTTTTTATGAACAAAATTTAGTTTTACTAATATAGCTCAAACACGATCTAACAATAAAATTCTCTGCTATATCAAATGAGTTAAAATAGCATGAGAGAAAATTAACTTTTTGCAAATAAATTATGAACAGGATGCAGCAGAAAATGTTTAAGAGAAATACTAATTTACATGTTTTAAAAGTTGTTCTGAGATCTAATATTTTTAGCACAATACTTGAACTTTTAAGGATCTAAAGATACCATTCTGACAATGTTAAAATTTTTAAGCTTTATCTGTATGATTAAAACAATGAACTTCCTAAAGAATTAACTTGCAAAATTTTCATTTCAAAATCTGAGCAGTCATAATAATGGTCTGGAGCATTACAGTCAACTTTTGCTACACGAGGTCTAATTCAACCAGTACCTACAGCTTAAAGTGAATTCCAAATGGCTACAAATGTCCATGCCAAGAGTGGGGCTCAAACTCACAGACTCTGATTCTGAATGACAGCCCCCTAGCCATTTGGCCATTGTCTGGCTATCATAATAATGAATTTATAAAGAGTTTATAATGTGAGTAACATAATCCATTGCTAAATGAAATCATTTCTTATATCTCATTGTGCTCTCCAGTATAAGAATACGTCAAATTAAAAACCACAAAACAAACAGCAATGTAAAATATACAACAGCACATGAGAGAAGTCATATATATAAATTTGGTCAATCCTAATATATAAATCTCTCCATTAGGCAATATTTTACCAGTTTTCAAAATTTTGCAACTTTCACTATAAGTTGGTTTTTAGAAAATTTTATATATTTCTTATTTCTGTTACACTAAAAATTCTTATTATTCTGATTGTTATAAAATTATCCTTAGTTATTGATTGTGTTCACTAAAAAATAATTAGTTCTATTCACCATCTTCAATTTTTGCCAGTTCGTGATAACAACCTGCAACAAATGTAGATGCCTTGTTAATAAGTCAAAATGAGAAGGCAAATTACCACAAGAAGAAATAATTTCATTATTAGCAAAGATGAATGAGTTTGCCTTTATTTTTCATGGTTTACTGCTTTGCTATGTTTCCTAATCAGAGTTTTGAATATTATCTATGTTTTTTATGTATGTTGAAAACTAAAAAGGTAAATTCTAATGAAGTCAGAGGTTAAAAATTAAAGATTTATTTATTAAAATGTACTGAAAATAAGGAAATTATAACCATAGAAGTAATTATATAGACCCTCTTTGATATTTGATACTTGAACTAAAAAATAAGGCCCCTGATAATGTTACATAATATTCATTACATTATTTTCATCCTAGTAGGCATAAGGGAGAAAAAGAACTTACAGGGTCTAACAAGGAAGTTCTCTCAAGTAGATTAAAAGAGAGAAGGGATGCATTCAAAGAAAATAATAATTATGAAAAATCCATCTGCAAGGACAAATTAAGAAAATAATAATAATAATCTACTACTTATAAAAGACTTTCTTCATCAAAAGTGGAATAAATCAGGAATTTTCAAAATTTAGAATTGATTTTTAAATTAAAATTAATTTAAATTATGACATTCAGCTTTAGCTAAAGAAGAGCTAACAACACTGAGACCTGCAGTTCAAAGTTGAATTAGAATAGCTAATAAACACACAGTGGCTAATAAAAAAACAGTAAGACTTGAACTCACAGAAAAACTCTACCAAATACTAGCACCTTGGCCATTTGGGCATCATCTGCCTTAAATTAAGTGAAATATAACTTCAGTTACAGGATAAGTATATACATATAGGTTTATAATATAATATTCAAAGAGAATAAAGTCTCACTACAAAAATACAAAGTATAGCTGGTAAGGTATTTGAATAACTATCAAATGACCAGTATAATCTCTAACACTCTTTAGAAATTAATATTGAATATAATTAACAGTTTATGAAAATCTGTAAAAATTATAAGAAATTGATTTAAGACATAAAACAGATGTCCGACATTTCTCTATGACAAAAAAAATTAAAAAAAATCACTAAAGTCATTAGCTATTCTAAAGTCAGTATCAGAAACTGTGGATAACAAACAAAGTGTACACTGTATTATTTCTGATGCAGAACAAAAATATTTAATCAGGTCACCTGAATACATAAATAAAATCAGAAATTCTGACTTTCTATATTGCCAAGCACAAACTTTTTTACACCTTTAGGACATTTTACACCTGCAGAATAGAATACACAGGCCTAAACTTCAAATATCCAGAAAAGAAAGTTCACAATTTATGAACAAAAAGGATTTCTATTACTTTTTCTTCCATTTTCAGAGCAGACCAAGCCAAATTTAAAGTGTTTCATTTCGTAACAAAGCATTTAATGAGATCAAGTTTGATACATTGGAAATAACCATAGAGAATTCAAAGCTTAACAGAAAAAATTTTTTGAACATTACTGAACAGCTTATGACCTTTCCTCAGTTAATAGAGTAAATTATTTATCTTTCGTATTTTTCAGGTATTATGAATTATACTGAAAAATAGATGAGGGACATAAAAAGCAGAGGTTTGTTTCTATTTGTTAATAAAATATATCAAAGATTTTATCTGAAAGCACACATTTGTTTTCAGTCATAGCGATCTCATGTTTACTAAAGGCTACAAAAATTTTTCATGATATTTGTTTTATTATTTGCTGATTTGAGAACTTAACCTTAATAGACTGCATATTATAACTGTAAAAATCTTAGTATTATTCAATTTATTAATATAAAGCATAGATAGAAATACCACCATAAAACAGACCAGATTTTAATATCATTTATACATATCACGATGAAAATTCTTAATTTTTTAAAAATTACATTACCAGTCAATCACAGTAAATTTATAATACATAAATCCATTAAATGGCTATGAATAGTATTGAGACCTAAAGGAAGAAATATTAAAAACTCAATTGAATTTATTTATGAATTAATTATATATTTTACTAGTAATAATTAAAAAGTATATAATTTCCTAATAATTTCTTAATAAAAGAGGGACTACATTTAAACTCATTTTTTCCTCAGTTATTTTAATGAACATACACTAGTCACAATTGAAATCAATAAACCATGATCATAACATTTCAGAGATAAATTCAATCTATTATAAAAATTATCAAAGTAATGAGTTTCAAAGCTAATTTCTTCTACTCTATAATAGTTTATGTGAATTACTGATGTCTGAAAAATTTTGGAACTTAAAGAGAGTTTTAAAAATATGGCCAGTAATAGATGACAAAAAAATCAAATCAGTAAAAATTCTGATTAAATGACATATGAATTACTGGTGACTATTTATATTTAAATAGAAAAACAAGGTTTCTTAACAACTTCATTGATAAACATAATATAGAATCTTCTTTTGTCCATTTTTATGGATTTCTTAATAAGTGTTAAAATGATCAAGGAATCCTAATAATGAAACTTTGCAGTTTTATAACCTCTTTTGTTAGATACATTGAGAGAAACTTTATACTAAAACGAAAGAAATTGAGATACAAGAAATATTTTTTACCATCACTCACTTGCTAGGATTTTTAAACTGAACAACTTGAAGCAAAGTATATGAACATTTAAGAAATATTCAAAATTTGTGAAAACCTACCCTTCAGTACTCACTGAGGGTAGTGATAGCTTAAAAATTTCTCGTTTAACATGCACTCTTTTCTTTATTTATCGCCTCACTCTTATTCATTACATGTTCGTGATTTTAAAAAAAAAAAAAAAAAAAAAAAAAAAAAAAAAAAAAAAAAAAAAAAGTAGTAATAATAAACAATGAACTTAAATTCCAAATTTTATTCCTATAAATTTAAAATTTTCTAACACAGTTTCAAGAGAATCTCACGCGTTTTTAACGATACTTCACAATGCACAATGAATACAGTTCTCGTATGTGTGACACTTGAATTTAAATATTATAATTTTTAAATTTATTATAATATTCCAACATAATACTTCACAGATAACAGATATGAATATAAAAGGGGTTGTTTTTTTCGGATGATCCGAGATTGCCATGCACTGTTTAAAATCTATAAAACCTATGCAGAATCACGAAATTTTCCTGTGATCTACAACAGCTGATTGGAAGTAAATAAAGAAAGAAAGAAAAATTAAAAGCAAATTTAATACAATTTTTATTTACTGATAATCGTACCTCAAAAATATTTCATATGACATAACACGTATGAACTTTTCTCATAAACTTAAAAACGTCGTTAACGTTCTGAAAAGTTTGTAAACATAACGAAGTCGAATTTCATTTTCAACACCACTACATAACCTTGAGTTGAGAATTCGCAATGTCTGTTGTCCCTAGTTTCAACTTGTATTGTTGCCAGTTTTGCATTTTTCAAATAGTTTTTTGAACGTTGCTTAACTGTAGCTGATCAGTTAACTGAGTTTCGCAACGGATCCAGTTAGAGATACACTGTGTAATAGTGTGTGTGTATTGGCTGATCGTGCAATCAATGTCGATGGACTCCGAGTGTGAGGAAGCGTGAAAAAATAAAAAGCATGGTCCCTACATAGAAAGTTGCGTTCGTCTACTGAAAAGTTGTGCAGTGCTCTGTGTTTTTATAAAACTTATATAAGGTAGACAGCTATAAATAAGTGGAATTGAGTACATATTTTTGATCTTCACTTTTAGATTGTTACAAAAATTTATATTCTGTTATTGCTATAATGTACTTTCAATTTATGTGTTTTATGTGTTAGCCATAACTGGCAATACTGCGGTTAAAGAAGAAATTTAATAATATTTACTTCCTTGAGTTCCAGGAAATTTTTCACTTGAAGGTTTTCACTTAAATGGATTCGTTTGCACTTGCATGGTTTCAACAATAGCTGAATGATTAAATAGTATTTTTTTAATCCGACGATTGAATCAGTCATACATATTTTCCTTTTAAGCGCATTCTGAAAATATGAATTTTATTGTTTAGATCAGTCATCTTTTTATTTCTCTCCCATCCCCCATGATTGTTCCAAATATCATTTCTGCTATTCAAATTATGTTTAAAATCTTATATTTTTCACAATAGTTTTCGTGCTATGCGTTGGTAGCTAATTTTTCTATAGCTTTTCAGGATGCGACAGTCACTTTATATTCTGTGTATTTTCCTCTTATCGACTAATTTGACTTTTGGTGCATATCATCTTAAAGCAGAAATTGAAGATAATGAATTTGCCGAATTTGAAGAGTTTGATGAAGAAGATGAAATTATACCCAAAGAAAATGATAGCAGTAAAATAAATCCAGAAGTCAAAGCAGCACCCTCTGCTGCTCCAACTTTTGATGATGATGTTCAAATTGAGGTATATTGTGCACTTTTAATTTTTTATCTTCTAGTAATTTGTACTCTTCATATTTGATTTTCTATTATTCTAAATGATATATTTTAACATTGAACTATATATATCTGTTGAAAACTCGTGTTATTGTGGTATACCGTAAAGCAGTGTTTGAAAAAAAATTCCGACCTCAAACCACTTTACATAAAAAAAACATTCAACCCCCAGTAAAAAAATTGGTTAATTCCATTGATTTTGCTAAATCTCATATGACTAGAACTTCATATTTAAATAGCAATATATATTTGTATTTCATTTAGGTAAATTTACTTTGAACTATCTGCAACCTCCAAATTTTTTCGGAACCCACAGTTTGCACACCACTTCCTTAAAGAATTATCTAGGTATAACATTCGTTTAGAATAAACTTTTAATTAATTAGAGCAGTTTAAAGTTGAATAAAATAAGCTAGGAAACATGAAGTATTTATAATAACATGTATCCTAATATAATAATGATATTGTAATAATTTCATACTTGAACATTGCTTAAAGTTGCTAAAGTGATTTACTTTACAAAAAAAAAGTTTTATTTTTCCATTGTTTTATGTACCCAATTTGCAGTTATGAATGTAACCACTATTTTAAAACAATTTATAATTCATTAAAAAATAGAGAGAATGCCTTGTTTGGATTAAGTGCCACAGTGACAAAAAACATCTAAAGCTTATTAAAATTTACTCAAAATAAAATAATTTTTATTAAAATTTCCTATTGCATAATCTAATTAATTTGCAAAAATAATGAAGCTTGTACAAACTTTACTAGTGATCCTATCTTGAAATCATGGGTTATAATTTTGCAGTTTGGCATGTCAAGCTTTTACTGAGCTGTAGAAAGTATTTTTGGAACAGCATAGATATAGGACCCCCATTGGCAATATTTTATATTGGCAACCTTTTTTTTTTTTTTTTTTCTCCTAGCCAAACATCACATCTTTAATATCATATGAATTACATAGAAATTTAATGGTACTTACGTATTAACGCCACCGCAGCTACAGATTTGGCAGTTTTTAAGTGCCGCCAATCTACACCTAAAATTTTTTCGACAAATCATAAAATAAAACACTTTATTTAAAATCAAAACACTTAAATATATATATATATATTGGCGTTACACAGAAATTTTTTACTTCGCCACTGCAACTTCAGCTGCAGTGGCGTTAATACGTAAGTACCAATTTAATTTTGCAAAATATAAATTAAAAAATAATACAATAAGGAAAATAGTGTAACCTTTGTAGATCCAGAAATTATAGATAAATCTACATGGAAAGGCATGGTTAAATCAAAATAAGAAATAAATAAGAAAAAAGCGGTACAATCTGATTTGTGTTATGCGACTGTGGCAGGGTTGTCGAAACAAATTCTGAGTATACCAAATTATCAATATACAACTTCTACTATACCAAAGCTGTTCCAATGGGTACAAAGTTGAAAATGGCATCAGGTTTCAATCTAGAAAATGGTTTATTTCAGTTTTAAACACATGCGATTGTGGCAGAGTTGCTGAAACGAATTATGGGATACCATATACGCCAAATGTAAAAGGTCGCCATTACAAAATATTGCTAATGGGGTCCTATATCAAAGCTGTACTGTATTTTTTAAAATATAAATACCCTTGTATAACTATGTATGGAAATTTAAACTACATTTATTTAAAAAAAAAAAAACTTATTGAATAAGTTTGACTTGTATATAATGTGAACAGCTACAAACACATGTATTAAATAATTTTTTATTGTTTTGAAATTAAATGTTCTTTGTTTTATATCTTAACAAAGTGCTAAAATCTATAGATAAGAATTTTTTTTTTTTCTGTTCACTTAAATTATATCACAATAGTTTGGGTTATTGCCATATATGTCACTAATTGATCCAAATTATTTTTATATTTCTTACTCTGAAGTGTTTAGGGACATGCAAAAATTTGGTTTTCAGTATTCTCCCAATTTCAAGTTTAGAATTGAAGAATATTCTAATCTTTTTTTGTTTCTTCCTACATGTATTTTGAAATGTAGCTGCTTTTTTTTTCTTTTTCTGGAAATTCTGCATAAATTCTTATATTTTATCTCTACTCCATTAATAAAATTTTAGTTTATATGCATATACTACTTATAATTACTTTCAACAAGGTTTATCATATAAATATAAAACTGTAATTTTACAGGAAGATGGAGAAGAATTTGAACACTTTCAAGATGAAGAAGAATTTGAAGGGCTTGACCAGGAGGTTCCTTTATCTAAAGGAAAACAAACTGAAAAGCCAGATTTAAAAATCACAAAAGTAATTGCCTGTACATTTTTCTTTTTCAATTATTAGTTTATATCCTATTGCATTGTAGGAATAGTTTTGTATTGTGTTTTTCTTTCTCCTCCCCCCCCCCTTTTTTTTATATTTTTGATCAAGCTTCTATATTGGGCTCCAGATCAATGAAAATTGTAGATTTTTAAAAAATTAAATGCAAGTTCTGACTTTTACTTTGTTATATTCTATGATACATTGTTTGTTTTTATTGATGTATCATCTAAATTTTTTTATTAAGCAGCGTTTCTAGACATTTTTGTGTAAAGGTAAATATATTATATCAGTGGGACTGTTATTAGTCATTCAAGTAGTTTATAAATTATTTCAAACACTTTATTTAAAACACACAGATGTTTTAAGATTGCTAAGTTATGAGTACTGTTGTGAAAAAATCGGATTACCTTTTCCTTATGGGGTGGGACAGAACCTATCATAAGGATTCATTGAAAATGAGGGCTTGGGATACCTGTCATCAGAAGAATTTTACCTCCTTTTGCATCACTGGATGTTTGAACATCAGTTGTCTTTTTCTGCTGAGGGGTAATGATTTTTACCCAAGGGAAAGGCATTTACAAGAGATAAATGGAAAAAAAATAGACATCTCTTGCTAATTGCAGAAGAGAAAAAAAATTCTAATCTGTGCCTAGTGAAATATTGTTTGATTAGCATTGTAATCTTTAATGTTTAAAGGCTGTTCTTATATTTATTTTCTTAATTTGAATTTTCTGTTTGCAAGTAAACAAGGGGCTTGTGGCGGCCCTGTGGTACAGCACATTGGTTTTCGGTGCTGAGGGTGCTCAGATCGAATCCACGAAAAATGCCTCCGTTTGTGTTGTCTCTCCATATGGGATAATGCTGTCTGCCTATATGGTTCTCCCATAATAAAATGGACAGTAAACTGTAGCGTAGTATAGGCGAATGTTTGACAACAATTGCCTCTGCTGCTTAAAAAAAAAAAAAAAGTAAACAAAACTTCTCTATTTTTTATTTTTATCTTTTAAACTGGCAAGAAATATGTTTAGGCAAATGTAACTTATGTCAAGATATTTGACTGATATTGAAACAAGTTTTTCCTGTCAAAATTCGATTCTAACATATCAGAAAATCAAGGAGGCTAGAATCTCTGTGTGAATTTAGATTTTCCAAATAATTATTCCATATATTTTTTAGCAAATATATATTCTGGATAACTACTATATACTTCTGGAAGTTTTTCACATATTTCTAAAATCTTATATTCTGCAAAATAAACCTAACTAATAAGCGCAATGTGGAGAAATTCATAATGGCCTATTTTTTTTATATTGTCCTATATATTTAGGTTCCTTGAGACAGGCTTTTATTAATATTAAAACATATTTTCTAAAGCAATCTTGTCCAAAGACAAAAATGATCTAAAATATGGTCAGTTGTAAAAAAAGATTTTTTATGTATAATACAAGAATTAGTGAAGGAGCCAGTGATTTTCTAGAAGTGGTTATTAATGAACTTATATCATTTGGAGTCAGGTTAATCCAGCAATCTTCAAGGAAGGAGGGTATTTGAAAAAAATTTCTCTGGAATTGTTTCTTTTTTTTTTTTTTTTCCCCAATACTTATTTCAAAGAGTAATTCATACAATACTATGTATTTCTTATATTTAGCTGTGCATTTCAGTAGTATTGACTATAAATGTATATATTATTAGTTTAATTATTTATTCCACTTTACAGTACTTTTTTTAATTGCATTTTTAAATAATACTACTTTTGAAAATGAATCCAACATTTTTAATATTCAGAGTATAAGAGTTTTGTTTCTTTCTCTTTAAAAGTTGTCCTGAAGATTTTGCCTGGAGTAAAATGTAAATCTCAATAAATACTTTAACATTAATATATGTCATTATAAATGAATAAAGTTAGTTCCTTTTTCCTGTCTGTTGCTTATTTACTAAAATCAACTCCATATGTAGGGAGACTAGGGGAAACTGAATACTTGCATCACATCTCCCACGGTTCATAGGTAAGCAGTTAGCACTGCTTATCACATTCCCCCTCAATGACCATTTTCTGAACAGGGAAAGAAGCCAATAAAAATTTACCCTTCTGGAGAACGATTTATGGATCCTCGTCTCATGATGTAAATATTATTATTGAAAAATCCTAAATTGTAATTTGTAAGTGACCTTTAAAAATTGTTTTATGAAATGTATTATATGACTCTTTATTTTGCTTGACATAGTCATATTTTCTTTAATGCAGGTTCCTCTGCATCTTAGAAGAAACTGGGAGAGCTTTTATTTGGAATTTTTAATGATTGCTGGGTTGCTTGTCTATTTTATTAACTTCGTAGCTGGACGTAACAAAAATCAGAAACTTGCACTAGCATGGTTCAACTCTCATAAACAAATTCTTGAAAATAATTTTGCCCTAGTTGGTATGTATTATTGTTCAGTGTATTTTTAAAGTTTTATATCTATTTGCACAACACTTCAAATTAATTGTGTACATTTGTTGTATAACTTGTTCTTTCATGAATAGATATTTCATTTGTAAAATAAAGTGTAAAGTATTATTTAATGTAAGTCTCATATTATTCATATTAATGGCTAGTTTAGTCTTCGTGTGGCCAAAGATGACCCTAGCACTGTTAATGAACCAACCATGTTAATGGTTATCAACTTCTGTGTTTAGCTGCTTATTGTGATACTGAATACTTATAAAACTGAATTGCATGTGGGTCATGTTGAAATATCTCTGTTTCTCATGTCACCTTTATAAATAATAATAGTAAGAAAAAATTATGAAATTTTTATGTCATAGTAGGAAATTTTATTTTGTAGCCAGTTTATGAAGTTTAAGCAGGTGAACACTTAAAATTTATCAATACAGTCTCTGCTATTCAAAGCGTTTACAGTATAAAGAATCTAGTTGTTTGAAATTTAGGCTGTTATCTCAAAGGTATATGAATTTAAGTAATACAGTAGCTATTCCCAGCACCCATAAACATTCCCAATTTTTAAGCAATGTCTTAAATATTTGAAGTACATATTCAATATTCTTAATTTCACCATATAGCAAATAAAGTGTTAAAGTATTAAAAATAAATATTTTTTTCATACTGTCTTATACAGATTTGTAAATTACTTTTTAGGTGATGATGGTAAAAAAGAAATTGAAAATGCTGGAATTCAAAAAGAGTCTGAAAATATTTATACATTATGGTGTAGTGGAAGAGTTTGTGTTGAAGGAATGCTTGTAGAGTTGAAATTTCTGAAACGTCAAGATCTTGTTAGTGTTATATCAAATCTTCTACGACCTGCTTCTGATCAGATTGTAAGTTTTCACTTTTTAACAAAACACTATTTTATAGCATTACATAAATTTGAGCAAGACAGGATAATAATTAACTAAATTTTTATTATCAGGTGTTATATTCTCTTGTATACTGATAATTCAGATAAAAATTGCATTGTCTGAGTCAGTTCTTAAAAAAAAAATATCTGGTTTGTTATGTCTCAATATTACATTAAACTGCTTACTTCTTCCTAAGATAATTTTCTTAGCATTTTAAGTTAATCTTTTCCCTATTTTTATTTGTTTGTTTTTAAGTTGGATTTTTTAATCACTTTTTGAGTCTAGAATTCAGTAATATATGCTTATGACTTACAGGAAATTATGTTTCAGTTATTAGGTATACCTTTATCTCTGCTGTAACAAGCTGAATTTTCAAATTTGTATTCATATTTTGTCTTATGTTGGCTCTGACCTTTTTTTTTTGCATCTGGGGTTATGTTGATAGTTTTTTAAGGGAATATTAATTAAGATCATTGATATAAAATGCAACATTTCACTTTTCATTTTGTTTATATGTATTTTTGACATTTTTCTAAAATGGCTTAATGTAGCACATTAAAGTTTTATGACTTTGATGTTTTGTAGAAAAGTTGGAAGTATTTAAACCATCAAGCTATTTATATTCTCCAAATATGTTTTGTAAAAAATTTGAAAGAAGGAACCATAGCACTATTCAATTTTTTCTTTTAGATAATTAAAGTTACCATGAGCGCAGATGCAATGGATAGTTTTGTTTTCTGCCTTGCAAGTAAGAAAACTGCTGCACGTCTTGTAAAAGAAATGAGTGACTTAGTAAGTAGACTGTGTTTTGAGGGTGGGGTGGGGGGTGACTTTTAAAAGAATGTGTTTTCTGTTAAGAGTTTTTTCATATTATATTAGCTGAATACCCATGCTTCACTACAGAGTACATTCAAATTAAATACAATGGCCAATATATGCAATTAATGCCCCAAAAAATGTATATTTATTTTAAAAAATCATAACGAATATTTTTATAGACAACATAATGTAGAAGAAAATATTCAAATTAAATCTAAAGGAACTTACTAAAGAATGTAGTACAGTTTGAGGAACATTTCTTTTACTGTATTTTAATATTTTTTGGATAATGTCCAATCATCTGCCGTATTAGCAAGAACAAATAAATTTTCTTTTGTCTATTTCGTTGTTATGCACGTCATGCAAAATTAGTTTAAAGTACCACAAAAAGAAGAAACCATGTGATCAGCATTTAATAAATTGAATTCTAAAAATTAATCTTTAAAAATTCACCAAAAATCAGAAAATGGAGGTAAATATTCGAAAAAATTTCATTTTAAAGGAACTTTTATGATCTTTCTCATAATATAAATTTTATAACCCTCAGATTATTATTTTAAATGCAAACTTTAAAAAGTTACAAAAACAGCTTAAAAATTTGATTTTTAAAAAAATCTAAGAATTTTTCAAAAATCTTTCTTAGTGTACCCCTACACTATAAGAAGAATCGCCATGTAAAATTTCAGCCCTAGTCCAGCGGTTTGGTCTGTGTGTTATCTGTCAGTTAGTTACGGAACTGTTTTATATATATATAGATTATCAATAAAATGTAGAATTTTTTTTTAAAAAATCATCCAAAAAAAATTTTATATATATATATATACATATACATACATACACACACATGCACACAAATGTATCTCTGCTAACTGATTAATTTCTCAAAGTTTGCCCAGGGTTTGAATTTTTATTCCTTTTTTGTGTGTAGTTCTGGCAGGTCTATAGTGATGTTTGTGTTGATGGATTGGCATTAGATTAAAAGGTCATACAGAAAAACACCAACTCTCATCACCTGTCACTATTGATTTTAAAAAATCTGGATCAATATCACTCATTTCAATTAGGTCTTTACAATTTTCAACTGTTTTCCAACTGTTCTTGAGTTGAAAACTTTGGAACAAAAAAATTGCGTAACCTTATCATTTCTAACTTATCTATTATAATGGATTGACAGCTACCATAAGAAATTCCTACCTTTTGGGCAATATCTTCAATAGATAATCGTTGGTCATTCTGAATAACTGCTTTAAAGGATAAAACAATTACTTCTGTCATTGAAGTCTCCAGTCGGCTTGGCCTTCCATCATCTTCCAGTGAAGTGGGGTCATGTTAAAATTGCTTAAACGAATCAAAAATAATTCCTCTTGATAACACTTTGCATTGTAAGCTGTATTTATTTTTTCTGCAGTCTCTGATGCATTCCTAATAAATATTTATTTAAAAAAAGAATTTTGTGGATGATCTCTGTTCAAATTTTCGGCATTTTCAAAGCCGGCCAATTTAAATTTCCTTGCTTGTATAAATCAATCAATTTTGGGTTATGGGAATGAGCAACAAGAATGCTATCTAGTGGCCTATATTAATGCTATTATAAGGCTTCATCATATATGTTGATTATAAAGTTTATTTTACATTTTATTTTAAATTAATTAGTTCTGGAACTTTTTGATACTACCTTGTACAAATAATGTTAAAAAATTAATTGGGAATGAGAAATTAATATCAATTATGCACAAAGTAATAAACAACACTAGGGCAAAATCTTTTCATGTAACCTCTGTTGTAAGGTCAACTACTCTGATGTCATCAACAACACCTTAAAGACCAGTGTGGTATTTTGAAAGCATTGTTCCCGATATATTTTTCATGTAACCTCTGTTGTAAGATATACTATTCTGATGTCCTTAACACCTTACATGTCGAGGGAAAGTTAAGAGATTCGCTCCCCAGTGCCACTGTTTCTCACACAGGCACGCGTAGTTATGCAGTGTATTGAGGGAAAAGAAGAGGCATGCGTTTCAGTCTAAAAATTGTTTTCTTTCACAAACAAAAAAAAAAATTGAAATACAAAATTTAAAGTATAGAGTAGCAGTATAATAAAAAAGATGTTAGAACTTAGTTGTCTTGTGATATATCCTGAAACATGGTTGGACACATAAACCAACACCGTATTCAGTGCATTTGGATGTGAATTTTTATCAAAATTATTATTATCAGAAAAGTGCAGAAACTTCATGATAAGCTGGAAACAATTTCTACTCAAAAATTGGAGTTTCGATCAATTTATTTTTAGACCAGTAAAGCATAATGTCAGGTTTTACTGTTATTCCTTGTAAAATCAGTATAAATAAAAGAACATATATTTCTTCTGAATTGATTAGATGCCACAATATTGTTATTGATTTCTCTTTTCCAGGATGTTGCTTGATATACTGATCTGCAAAACAATTAGTTTAAGTAACAATATGAAGCATCAGCTTCTCATCAAATAATAATTCAAAACAGAGAATTGGGTTCGAAATGTCCGGTTTTTTTTTTTTTTTTTTTTTTTTTTCTCCTGGCTGTCCAAAAAATGGAAAGCACGGAGGCGACATAGGTAAATTTTTTATATCCAGTCATGTCCAGCATCGAGCATCTTTCAGAGAATAGTCACAATCAGAATCCTCTTCATCTGACGTAATATTTTTCGACATTCCTGATCCTGAAGAGGACGAAAAGTAGTCATCTAACTCACTGTCATACATATTCATATCAAAAAATTCATACTACAAGCTCCTATTGCACACAGTAAATGAAAACGGAAGTGAAAGAAGAATTGAAAAAAGCACGACCTACTCAAACAGAAGCACAAGCAATACTGCATAGCTATGACTTTCACCATTCCAGGAACATCCCCTTTCTTATTTCTCCCCCACCTCTTCTCTGAAATAAGTAAATCCCTCACGAACACTGTCGAGGTTATTTTATTGTATTCCAAAGCTGTGGGACTAGTTTTCCTGATAGCAGCGCAATGCAAAGGGTTGTACTTCAGAAAGGCATATATATACGCCAGGGGCAGTTAACACATCGGCTGAGTGAGGCATATATATACGCCTGCGACAGTTAAGGTGTTAAAGACCAGTGTGTTGTGTTTGAAACGTTGTTTCCGGTATATTTGTCAATGAAGGGGAAATAAAAAGGCATATTTTGAAGCAAAAATATATTTATTCGTCATTAGTTAATAATTATCCTCTATGTGGTATTCAGTAAAGCACTATTATGTATGTAGAAGCATCTTACAAAATTAACACATACCATACTGCATGTCTTATTATATGTATTGATGAAACTTTGCAACTTTTAGAGGAACATTTTTATTTTCTGGTTTAACCTTTCAAATAAGAACATTTGTCTTCATGTCTCCTGAACTAATGTATGAACATGCATGAATTTTGACTGTTATAAAAATTTTAAAGTATTGTAGAGGAACCTCTAATGATTCATTCTACATAAAACTTTGTGAAAAAAATACCTTCTGGCACTGGGGGGAAAAAAGCCAAAATGAATTGAAATCCCATAGAACATAAATTTTTCTCTCCAGTCTACATGCACTGGCAATGGGATACAAATTTATGTCTGTGTCAAAATTCATATAACAGTATTTTAGAGAATTGATTCTAAAATTTCCCCCGAAAACTGATAAAATAATAAAGTTATTCAGAGTAATATAAGAAATAATATAATTAGCAGCAAGAAAAAAAAAATTTTAATAATGTGTATTTTTGTATTATATTTGAGAAATTGTTATTAGTCCTTCAGTGAGATCTGTTTAACACAAGTTGTGTTCTGTACTGAATTCCTGAAAACTTTGAAACTATTATTTCCCATCACTGCTGAAAATAATATAGTTTTAAGAAGGATTGTTTGATATGTATGCTTGAAAATCTATCACATACCCATTAAAATACTGTCATTTGTTTGATATGACTATAATTAGACAACAGTATTTTACTGGACATACGATATATTTAATATAATGCCTTTGTGTATCCTATTAATTTAATAACTTTTTTTAGAGTACTTATTGTCCTGAAAAGAAAAGTGCTGATCGACATGGTGTGCCTGAAAATTTCATCATGATGAATGAACTTGGTGAAGCAGCCAGTGCTATGCTTGACAGCAAAGTAATTAATATCTCATTTGTGTAAAGAATGTGTGTGGTATAAACTTAAGTTCAAATTAGTGAGAATATTAACCTCATCAGTAATTCCATGAACTTGATTGATATAATTTGCTGGTATCTCTATTGTACTCAGGGGAAAAGATGCATCACTGCAAATATTGTTGAGTGTGTTTGTAGGTATTACATATTACTTTTTCCTCCATTTGATAATTATTTTTTGCAAAAATGTAGTATTGAGTATCTAACAGGCTCCTGAATTTGTAACTTGAGAGAATGAAAACAATGGCTCCGAATAGCATATAGTTAAAAACATGACTTATTGCAGCAACACAACAAAAAAAAATGTGTGTGTGGGGGGGGGAGTAATGAATAATTTAACTTTGTGAATTTTGTTATGTGATGAAATCTCAACTAGAAAGAGTTTTATTGCTGTAATATCATTTATGTATTTAGAAAAGGAGAAAAGAAATTATATGCAAATCTAGTGTTTTGTACATCAAATTATATGCATCTCCATTCAGTTTTAAGTATGCAATGTTTTATATAACTGACATGAAAGTAAGAAACCACTTGTAACTTTCAGTATGGGGCACATAATGACACTTCTCTTCCATTTCCCGACAAATGGATGCTTGTTGGCAAATATTATGAATCAGGTTTGTAGGGAATAAGACTTTTATATTCCCAAAATAAGTGTCATTAAACTTCAATATTATAATACATTTGTTATATAAGTTGTAATGGATTTTTAAAAATTTTATTTTAAAATAATTTTGTGATAAAAGAAATAAACTAAAGAGTACAAAATAGACACATACCATCTTTTTATTGACTTCAAAGCTACTTATGATAGTATATATAGAGATAGATTATTTGAAGCTATGGCGAATTTGATGTCCCAAAAAAAATTGATAAACCTCACTAAGATGACCTTGAAAAAAGTTAAATGTATAGTAAATATTAACTCGGACCTCTCAGAGGTCTTCTATACTGAATGAGGTTTGAGATAGGGAGATTCTCTTGCTTGTATATTGTTCAATATAGCACTTGAAAAAGCTGTTAGAGATTCTAATATAAACACCAGAGGTACTATTTTTAATAAAACCATACAATTATTAGCCTTTTCTGAAGATATTGATGTCATAGGCGGAACAAAGCAAGTGGTAATCAATGCCTTCGTCGCCCCTGAGGAGTCTGCTAGAAGAATGGTTTTCACTATTAACCAGGAGAAAACTAAATTTTTGGTTGTAACGCAGAGAAACTATGACATATCTCCTTTGAAAATAAATAATTTTACTTTTGAGTGTGTACAACACTTTAAATACCTTGGAACTGTTATCAGTAATACTAATGAAATTAAACCTGAAATAAATAACAGGTTACTTATGGCAAACAGATGTTTTTATGGGTTGAGAAATCATTTCCAAGTCCAGATTTATTAATGTTAAAACAAAAATTAACCTTTACAAAACGTTAATTAGACCTGTTGCTTTGTACGTCAGCGAGGGCTGGCCATTAAATAAATCTGAAAAAGATAAGCTGCTGATTTTTGAGAGAAAAATACTCCGGAAGTTCTTGGGAGCAGTTAAGCAGAATGATGTCTATGGAATACGATATAATTATGAGATTTACAGTAGATTTAAAGAACCAGATATTGTCAAAGTTATATAGGTTAGCCACATAAGATGGCTAGAACACCTTTTTAGATATAATGACCCAAACCCAACTAAATTGGTGCCCTTTTCAAAAATTGAGGGTACGCAAAAAAGAGGAAGCTCCCCCCCCTACCAGGTGGGTTGATTCTGTTGAGAGAGATCTTAGGGATCTGGGAGTCAACCGATGGCAATCTATTGCTCCAGATAGAGTCAGATGTAGGAGGCTAATGGAGACAGCCTTGGCCTGTGACAGGCTGTAGTGCTGATGAAGACAAAAGAAATTTAACATGTAAAATAATGCATGTTAATCACCAAGTTCATAATGATAATTATTAAACTTGTTAGTTTTTTTTTTAAATATATATATTTTTTAAGCATTGTGATAACAATATGTAACTTTTATAGCAATATTCATATTTTAAGATAATTTATAACACAATACTTTAGAAGAGTTTTGCATAATAATGAAAAAGTTCTGTTATTCCAGGCAAAAATCATTTGTATTGTCATTCTGAAAGAATGAGTAGCTTTTTTGTTGCTGTACCTCAGTAAAAATGTTCGTGAATTTTATAAAAGAAAAAAAAAATGGGAGATATTTAAAATTTTACTCCATTATTGAAAATTATTGATTTTATTTATTTTTTTTCTATGTATTTCATAGAGGTCGGCACAGAAGTTATAAAATTCAGAGTTGACCTATCCCATCCTAGTCCTAAATTTTTTGGTCAGTTAAGGTTTGGCCCTAATCGGCTTTTATCCCCATATGTTCAGGCAGTGCTCAAATAAAGTAAAAACTGACTTTAGCAATCTTTGTTTAATACTCTGTTTAGAATGTGCATAACATATTTATAATTATTCTATTATATTATTTTAATAGTACAGGAAGTATATTTACAATATTTTAAAAATTTCTTTGATTTCATATTAAAATAGCTTAATAGAAAACAGAAAGTTCTTAAAACTTCGTAAAAACTCAAATTTAAAGTAGGTTTATTGTTTCATTTCAAATATTTCAATGAATCTTTGATGTTGGTCAACAAATCATTTACACTGAAATTTACTAATCTTAACTTTTTAATATTGTCATTGATTGATTAAAGAGTGTAAACTAGCCAAATGGATGATTCTGAAATCCTTTGAAAAAGCAAGCTTAGCCTGGGTAAAGAGAAAGGAAAATTGTCCTGGCCCAAGGTAAGAAAAGGGAATATAAGCCTAATCCCAAAATGAGCTTTTGACCCAGCCCAGCCTGTGCAGGCCTCTTTATTCCTCAGATATAGATTGTAATTATATCTTTTGACTCTTGTGTATTATTATAACATTGTATAATTTTGTTTAGTAACTGTTAAATATTGATTTAAAAAATGTATCTCAGTTAATTACAGTTCTTGAAAAATATGAAGAAAACATAGATTTTATTCACTTCTCAGATCAGTTTTCTGGTCCCAAACTTCAAGAGTAAGTAGTTTTCACTCACTTTTTACCTGTTACCCTACCTTTATTTATTGACAAGATTAACACATTTGATTGTTTTATATTTTAATTAGAGATGCTCAATTAACAAAGTTGCCAGACACAAAGAAGATGCTAATCTTTGGATTTAATGGTAAAATATGTTTAATTTCCTTTCTTCAGAAATGTACAGTATTTATTTAATTTATCTCACCTAAGGTGACCAATAAAAAAGAAATACAGTAGAAGCTCTTTAGTGCGGCATTCTACGGTTCGGCACATTCTGTAATCCGACACCGAATGAGCCAACCGAGTTCGGGGTTTTGGGGGGGGGGTGGATTCGATGGCCCCTACCATCCAGAAGGCTCTTCAGTTCATCTGTGTTTCACGCAGTTATACAGCGTTGTCTAGGACCCTTGTTCCCACGTTTTTAGTTCACTCAGTGTTTATCGTAACTAACTGTCCGTTCAATGTTCATTTCAGTATGGTGTTTCCTATTTTTCTAACAGTTACAAATAACATTTGCACAATGTTCTTGAAGCCCAGCACGAGTTCTTCCAGTGTTAATAAAACTGATAAGCATAAACATGTGACTCTCACTATACAGCAAAAACTAGAGATAATTAATCATCTCAAAGGTGAAAACAGAAACTTCTTAATGTGTGATTTCAATATTGGTTCTTCAATTATTTGCAATATAAAAAAACAAAAAGAGGAACTTAAGAAGTTTGTCGCTCAAGCAGTTTACAGCAAAGAATACAGAATCAAGACACACATTGAAAAAACCTAAATTTAAAATTCTTGATTGGGCCTTGTACACTTGGTTTGGTGTGAAATATTTATATTGTCTGCACAGGTTCAGGATGTACATAAAATGCATGTCTTAATCGTCTGCATTTTTATCTAAAGTGATTTATCTTTGGTATTCCTGTTAAAATTATTGACTTCGATAATCCGGCACAATCGCTAATTCAGCAGGACTGAAGTCCCAGACATGCTAGATTAAAGAGCTTCTACTGTACTAGTAAAATATAAATTAAATAGCAGCAGGTTGTACCTTAGACCTAGAACCAAGGTAAAATAGCAATTAAATAAAATGTTTTTCAAACTTTCCTGTCCAAAGTACAACAGGTTCACACCCCAAACAATTATTTTTTTCTCCAATTTAGATGTTACATTAAAGACATGATTTTGGGAGGAATATGTTTCTAAATGGTGACTCATTTAAGAATGAAATTAATTTTG
Source organism: Dolomedes plantarius (assembly GCA_907164885.2). Classification (NCBI taxonomy): domain Eukaryota; kingdom Metazoa; phylum Arthropoda; class Arachnida; order Araneae; family Dolomedidae; genus Dolomedes; species Dolomedes plantarius. The sequence continues at coordinate 50,920,517 of OU015493.1, read as the reverse complement.
AATTAAAATGCTGCTAGGATTGCAAAAGAAAACAAAATTAAAACACCGAAATACTTTCTTACTTAGCCCATGAGATTCACTAGGTAAGGTTAAGAACTAGATGGAAGTGAGGAGGTTATTTATTCCAGGTGCATGAATGACCTATAGTGGCACGTTCATAATTTATAACTATCAATTAAGAAAACTAACCAGAAAGCAGGAAATGGCACAGGACCAAGGTACAACAGGTTCCCCTACCTATATATCACATTGGAATAAACTTAGGAGTATTTGTTTATATCTGGTACTTGGGCAAAAATGCCCTCTTTAGACTGCCCTTTTTTGGAGGCTAATTTTATTTATCTTGTGGCAGTAATTATCTAATCTCTTCAATTGTATTTAAAGGACTTTAGTTTTAGTTTAGTTATTGGCTTCTTAACTCAGTTTTTTAACGATATGTGTCAATAGTTTTCATCCATATCTCCAAAAACAATTAAGTCCTTGTTTCATAAACAAATAATAGTAAAATTAAATATTCATATTTTGTTTATAGGTTTATTTTTATCTTTAAGTTTATAAAATGAATAATATATTCTGTCATTTTCTTATCTGTTTATTTGTATATTTAAACTTCTAGTTCCTGGCAAGGGAAAAACAACTCCTGAAATAATGGAAAGCCTAAAACCATTGTTACAGCTAGTGTTTTATTCCATCGAAAAGGTGAAAAGGTTTCGCTTAAGTAAAGAAGTAAGTTTTTTCTGCAGTATCAAAGTCATTGATTTGTCTTCTTTAGTTTCTAGATGCTCTTGTTTTAATAAGTTAGAATTTATATTAATATATTGTTTCCACCACGCCAAAAACACAAATCTGCATTTTTGTCCATTTCCTCCTAACTGCATTTTAATGGCTTTAAAAGTAATCGAATCTAGCAATTACTTCCAGTGTCAATAGAGGGAGGGTCCCTAAGATTGTAATCATAAACTGATAATAACTTTAAGTCATGTTTAGATTTTTCCCAAATCATCAAAACTTTGAATGCAATTTTCTCAAAACTATGATTTTACTGATTCCTTTGGCATAGTGGTAATGATATATGTATAGTTCACTTAAATTTTTATAAAAACTGTATATGTGGCTTCTGTTCCTCAATTTAGATTTATCAAATATGTAGAAAACAATATTTTTCAAGATTTTATTAAATTAATAAGACAATTAACTGTAATTGGAATGAAATTTTGAGGCATATAAACAAAGATTTTGTAGACATGTTTTGAAAATTTCAATAACCGTAAAATTGTGTTAAGTATTTATTTTGTTTTATTTGCATAAAGCTTTCTATATTTTGAAGTAAAATGGTTCTTGAAAAGGCCTATTTGTGCTAATTTATAAACTTATATAGAATACTAAAAATTATTTGTACATGTTTAAAGTTATTAAATTGGTTTTCTTTTACTGAAACAGCTAAACATTTTGTTTCCATTGAGCTAATAACTCCTTTCAGTACTATGTTTAAAATTGTTTTGTATTTTCTCTTGACTAGAAAAATCAGTTTTTGTATTTTGAAACTTATGTTATGAATCAAAGTGTCAAAGTTATGAATCAATTAGCTTCAAAAGCATAAACTGAATTCTATCCAAAAGTAGTTTGTGAGATTTTAGATTAGAGTTTTCATTTGATAATGTTTCAAATTGCAGTGAATGTATATCAGCTATTTTGTTTAAGTACTCAGGCACCTTTAATGAAATTGTTGCATTTTTTTTAATATGCTTTTGTATCTGTAGACCAAAACAAAGGCAGAGAAAAACCGACAACGAGTAGAAGAGGCTTTCCTCAAGACCACTCATGCTCAGCGCCAAGAGGCTGCTCAAGCAAGGAGGGAGGAAAAAAGACGTGCGGAAAAAGAACGCATGATGAATGAGGAAGATCCAGAAAAACAGAGGAAGTGGGAGGTGAGTTTGATTAAATGTTTATAAATTAATAAAAGGGGGACTGATAGGAATTAATAAATGGAAGTATAACAAAAAAAAAATCAATCTGGGATCTCTCTATATCCTATCTTATGTAAATTGTAGTATTGTTTTAGGCCAAGTGCAATGTAAACTTTCAAAATCGGGATACCTGTTAGTTTTAAGTCATTGACAGCTTAGTTATAACACCTTTAGGCCTCGGCTACAATGCAAGCAGGGGGCAGCAGTGCAGTAGAGCAAAGCTTGCTATGATAAGAGCGAAAAATAATAGGCTGGGTGGTATTTTCCATCGGTTTCTAACATGCCGTCTTCCCATGAAGTAGCTAAACTCCTCATTTTGAGTGATACCAGGTGTTTATATATATATATAATATATATATATATATATATATATATATATATACGAGGGTAGGCTGAAAAATAATGCACACATGCTTGTAGAGCGTGAACAAAAAGAAATAGCGAGTTCGGGCAAAAAGGACATTAAAGTACAATTCTTAAGCTTCAAAATCATATATTTATTTTTCGACATAGTCATCGTTAAGGCTAACACATTTTTCCCAACGTGTGACAAGTTTTCTCATTCCGTCACTGAAAAATTCTTCCAACTTTTCTCGAATCCACGACTTGACAGCTGCCTTCACCACATCGTTCGAGGTGTAATGATTACCCTTTAGGTCTCTCTTGAGTAGAGGGAAAAAAATAATAATTGCAAGGCGCAAGATCGGGGGAATAAGGAGGGTGTGGAATCTGTTCAAACTTCAGGTTTCGCAGAGCCTCTCCAGTCCGACGCTGTTCTCGCCTGTGAGATGGCATGGTACCCATCTAGCACAGATTTTACAGTATCAATTGTTCTATAATGAAGTAGACACATTCCTTGGATACTCCATTATGGTTTGCGATACGCTTTTGAGTGATTCGCCGGTCATTTTGAATCAAATCATCGACGAGTTTGCGATGTTCATCGTCTGTGGCAGTGATCGGACGTCCGTTGCGTGTTTCATCAACAATTATGGCTTTTCCAGGCTCGAAACCACTAAATTTTACCACCCATCGATTTACAGTACCCCTATCAACAGCATCGTCACCTTAAACAGCCTTTAAACGACGATGAATCTCAGTAGGACTCACTTTTTCAGCTGCTAAAAATTCGATATCAGCGTGCTGTATAACTCGCCGTTGACATAGCACTAGAACACGTCTCCATACTACCGCTGTTCAAAATACACAGGGTGAACACAACGATTTCAAACCTGTGCATGCGTATTGAGGAGGGATGGAACTTCCAAATGCCACTTGGCGCTGTTTTGAAGGTCATTTCGTTCGCGCTCTACAAGCATGTGTGCATTACTTTTCAGCCTACCTACGTATATAAACATGTGAGGAGGTAAATGGTTTTAGTATTGTTACCGATTGTACATATTCTTTTATTTTCTTATAATTCATATTTTTTTTACTTGAAAATTGTTCTGAAATCTTTCCCACCATTAAAATACTATAATTGATAAAGTATTTTACGGTAACATGTTACCATAAATAAACCAGATGTACAAAGCTCCGTGCTGTCACATGTGCAATTTGTTTACTAATAACAGATCCATATGTGGGGAAATTACAAACTCTCTTAATCTGTGTTGGTAATATTCATGTTCTATCCAGCACGACTAGTTGTACTCAGGGACAAATTATTTCTGAACAGAATTATGAATTAAATGTTTATATGGAATTGTATTGTCTGTTTTGGAACCAGTGGCTGTGTCAAGCGGTTGTGTTTGTAATAAGTACAAAACCTACATCCATAACAGCTGGTGAATATATTCAAGTGGTCTCTCTCTCTCTCTCTTTTTTCCGCCTCTAAGTGAGATACTTAATTACGTAATGAAAATAGGTTTAAGTTGTGTAGTTAGTGATAGGATAGCTTGATACTTGAAATTGATTTTTACAAGTATATAATTGTGGGCATGTGTTCATTATGACCTGAAAAATGTTAAAAGTTATAACATTTACTTTTGTATCAATTTCTAGGAACGGGAACACAGGAGAGAGCTTAAAAAACGAGCTCCCAGAATGAAGCAATTGAAAGTGAAAACCTTGTGAACAACATTTTGGGTCGTGTTTTAATATAATTTTGTGTATTTATTTATAAAAGGTTTGTTATTTACTAATATAATAAATATCTAAAGTTGATTTTGCATTCATTCATTGTCAAAATATACATTTCAGTTGCTGCTGGTTTTTCCTCTTTTCATTTAGGAGATTTTGCTCTTGCCATATACATATTTAAATATTTATTTGCTACTTTATTTTTATCTTTTTTTGTGTGTGTGTGTGTGTGGCAAGTTACCAATGTTCTCTTACTATAATTTAAATCCTCTATATCACGTAACTTGTGCAAAACTCAAAACATGAACACACAGCTTCTTAAATAATCAATAGAAATAAAGGATGGCTAATAGTTTTGGACCAATTAATAGTTCACCATCAGACCAAGGAGCATTAGATCTGATTGCCTCTATGGACAATTCACAAATGTAATTTAGCATTTGTGAATTGTCTGTTAACACACATATTTTGTTTTTATATTTGTTATAAATAAGTTTTCATGTCTAACAAACATTTTAGTCAATGTTTTCCCCTTTTCCCAAGAACATTGTTGTAATTTAATTTTTAGCCTTTCTATTTCCAGAGCCCCCCCCCCCCCCCCCCCCCCAAAAAAAAAAAAAAAAAGAAAACTTTATGATAAATATTTTATTTATATCACATTGTATTCCATTAAATATTAAACGTAACTGTATAATTATCATTCATATATATATGCAACTATTACAGATTAGCTCTCTTTGAAAAATGACACATCAGTGTCCAAGCTCAATAATTAATTTATTTAAAAAATAGGACAAATCTGAATTGATTGTCTTCTGCTTTAAATTTTGAGAATAAAGTTCTTTTTTGTGACTGAAACATCAATATGTCTGTTGTAATGAATTAATATCTGAAGATAAATTAATCAAATCTAAGTTATGCTTAATGTGCTTATGTAGGATATTTCTGAAAAATTATAACGGAAAATCTAATTTCCTTGCATCAATTATGATATGAGGATAATGAAGTTCCTGAAAATTAGAAGGTAAGTATGCATTATTTGTATATTTATCATAATATGGATGATAAACAATTTATGAATGTTATCAGGTTTTAAATATTGTCAACGATAGTATTTAAAATTTCTTATTTTTCCCCTCCAATAATAATATTTCAGCCTTACTTAGATAGTGATAAATAGCTTATGCGTTACAATTATGACATTGTAAAGTGGTATATTTATAAAATACGTAATACCTAGATATGATTGTATAGAAGAACAAAAACATCCATTTCTTCTGACCAAGGTGATGAAAAAATTGTTGGGACTTGTTCCTTCATTTAGAAGTTGAGCAAGCATGATCTTTATATAGCTGATAAGATCTGATTGGTCAGAATGATTTAATCTAAATTTATTTACATCTTTTAATGATGTATCCTTCAGTGAAAATAATATACCTATATCCATAACAGCCAATGAATATGTTGAAGTTGCTTTTCTTTCTGGATGCAATATTAAAATTATAATGAAGTAACGTAGCTATACTTTATTTTCATATTTTTTACAAATTATCTTTAAACTTGAAAACTTATCATTACATTATGAACATAATTTTTTAAATGTATTTCCCTAGTTAGTTGAGTTCTTCAGTTAAGCTGGAGCACATTCTGCTTGAGAATATTCTAGCAAATTTATTAAGATGTGGATATTAGTTTATTTAATTTATAATTATAGCATTTGTGCTTAAGCCAATATGCTAACTTTAAGATTTTAGTACTCCCTTTCAAATTTTAATGTAGTTTCACCAGTAGTAAAAAAATTACCAAGATTTTAAACTGGATGCCAAAAACCTTAATTTTTTTTATTATTACAGTTGGTTCTCTGTTTAACGACTTTCAATGGACCATGAAAAATCGTCCTTAAGTAGAGATCGTCCTTAAACAGAATTTGTGGAAAAATAACATTTCCCTTCACACTTTACAGGCTTAGGACTGTCAATATGTTTCTTAATATATTAGCGTGTTTAAAAATGTTATTTTTATTATCATCATTATTTTATTCACAAAAAGTTATTTTAAATTACACTGAATAAAAGAGTACAAACAATACAATAAATTACGTTTTAAAAAATTCAAAAAGTGTTACTTGCTTCATTCGCCTTGTTTTCGTTATTCTCTTTTCCAGATTTTCTAAAATGTTAAATGAGTCACCTTCCATTTTCGATGTAATATAGCGTCGGAGAACATCTAGAGCAGAAATTGCATCTGTATAAGACTGTGGCAGTGTCTTGTTTTCCGTGTCTTCAACTTCACCTTCATCGTCTGACACTGTGTTTTCGTTTACAATATCTTCATAAATTTGTTCTACATTTCTGAAATCTGTTGTTAAAACATATTTATCCCAATTGTAGAAATCTTGAATTGAAACATCCTCATCTTCAACAAGACTTCTCCATTCTTCAGGGGTAATGTCATCTTCGTTGATTTCTACATCCGTAGTTTGCAGTTCCACTACAAGTTCTTTGTGAATTCCAGCAACGCGAAAGCAGTTTTTTATTGTGGATGAAGAAACTTCTTTCCATGCTGATGTTATCATGTGCATTGCTTCCAACATTGTAAATTTTCTAATATTTATACTGTCAGCCGAATTCTTTATTAATTTCCTAATTAAAGACTTTTTGTAGTATGCTTTCACACTACGAATGATACCCAGGTCTAATGGCTGCAACTTGCTAGTGCAATTAGCTGGAAAGAAATGGATAGTCAAATTTGTAAGTCCAGGGATATTTGGAGTATGTGCAGTGCATCGGTCGATTAAAAGTAAAACTTTTCTCTTTTCTCGATGCACTTTTGCATAAAATTTTCTAATCCAGTCAATAAAAATTTGTGATGTTATCCACGCTTTATTGTTATTGCGGTACTCACAAGGTTTCCTGGTGATATTCTTAAAACACCTTGGTTGCTTTGATTTGCCTATAACTAGTAGTGGAAATTTCTCAGATCCATCCGAATTAGTGCACAGTAAAACAGTCAATCGTTCCTTACTGTGTTTTCCACCAAAACACTTTTCGCCCATACACGTTAAGGTTTTATTAGGCACCATATTGTAGAATAGGCCCGTCTCATCTGCATTGCATATGTTCTTCTCATCATATCCATCTAATATCCCCTTCAGCACTATTTTCCATTCATCCACTATTTTTTCATCTACGGAGCCACTTTCGCCAGATATGCTTTTAAATACAAGCCCGTATCTTTCTTTGAACTTTGTTAGCCAACCAGCCGAAGCCTGAAGATTTTGCATTCCAAACTTTTCTTCCAGAATAATAGCATTTTCTTTAAATATCACTCCAGAAATGGGAATGTTGGATGCTCTTGCTTCATGAAACCATTGCAGGACTGCCTTATCAAACTCTTCTGATTGGCCACATTAAATTTTCTGCCGTTTGGAAATGGATCTCAAACCAAATTTTTGTGCTGCTTCAAGAATTTTCTCTTTGCTTGCTAAAATACCTTTCAGAGTAGACTCGGGTAGCTGAAATTGTCTTGCGAATTGGACTTTTGTTATTCCAACACTTTCTTCCCAGTCTTCAATAATTTTCATCTTTTCTTGTAGCGTAAGATACTTTCGCTTTGATGCCATTTTGCTCTGCTCACCTCGTATTCGTACTGGAATGAGCTCCTATACACAACCATGAATTCTCTAAACATGAACATCTGCTTCCCGGAAGGAGTGAGAGAGGGTTGTTATTGGTCAGTTCGTAAGTCACATGACAACAGATGGTAAGGATAATAGAGTGATTCAGCTCCCAATCTAAGAGCTCCATGGAAGAATATTTGATCTTCCGAGAAACAGTAATCCTCCCCCCCTCTCCCCCGGTTTTTTCCACTGCAACAAGTCTATGATTGCAACAAACATAAAGGAAATTCTGGGTCTGTTATTGAAACCAAATTCCCCCACAGAAAGTAACCCTCCTGTAAATAAAATGTTGAAGAAAAAGTTTATCATTTAAGAAAAAATCGTCGTTCAATAGAAACAAAATCGTTAAATAGAACTTTTTTACGTCGGAGGGACCGGGACCGGGAAATATCGTCTTTAAATAGAGATCATCGTTAAGTAGAGCATCGTTAAACAGAGAACCAACTGTATTAATTTATTCACACTAAGTAATCTATATATATTATACAGTTCCGTGACTGACTGACTGACAAATAACACACAGACCAAACCACTGGACCTTAAGGGCTGAAATTTTGCATGGCGATTCTTTTTATAGTGTAGGGGTACACTAAGAAAGATTTTTGAAAAATTCTCGTTAGATTTTTTTGAATTGAATTTTTAAGCTGTTTTTGTAATATCTTTTAAATTTTGCATTTAAAATAATTGAGGGTTGTAAAATTTATATCACAAGAAAGATCATAAAAATTCCTTTAAAATGAAATCTTTTTTGAATCTTTGCCTCCATTTTCTGATTTTTGGTGAAGTTTTAAAGATTAATTTTTAGAATTTTATTTATTAAATGCTGATCACGTGGTTTTTTTTCTTTTTGTGATACTTTAAGTTAATTTTGCGACACGTGCATAACAACAAAATAATTTTTTTCTCTCTAATGCAGCAGACGATTGGACGTTATCCAGAAAAATATTAAAATACTGTAAAAATAAATGTTCCTCAAACTGTACTATATTCTTTAGTATGTTCTATTAGATTTAATTTCAATATTTTCTTCTACATTATTTTGTCTATAAAAATATCCATCAGGATTTTTTTTTATTTATTATTTTTTTTATTTTATCTATTTATTTATTTTATTTTATTTATTTACTAGATAGTACCCGTTAAAACTTGACGGTAAATAATTAAACAGTTCCAATAAAAAAAAGGTTCATAACCTTGTTAAAATATTAAAAATTTTTACAGAATATTGTTTTTCTATCCGATGTTATAATTTTAAAAAAGTCTTTTTGAAAACAAAAGCATGCTTACCGCTGATTTTTCAATCCGACTTGCACAATCTAACTAATATGCTATAAATATGCTATGTATAAATATATTAAGCAAAAATAAAATGTATAAACTAAAGAAAATCAGATTATAAAATTATATAAATTACTCACGTGCAAAAAATGTTTGCAGTCTATTTAGGCAGCGCTGCAATCACGTTTCAGAATTTTTTATTTTCATGAATTTTAATGATGTATACTCGTGCATTCAATAATTGGATCCGGTAGGCAGCGCTGCGATCGCATTTCAGATTTTTTTTTTTTTCATGAATTTTAAAGCTGTATACACGTGCATTGAATAACAATTAACTTAACCTACAAATTTGTTAAACCAACAATTTTGGTGTTTTTAATTTCCGTTTATTATTGTATTTTTGCACGTGAGATTAATATAAGCTGATATATTTGTGAAGCAGTCGCTCCGGAAGCGTTACTTGACAGAGGCATACACAGAACACGGCAACTATTAGGGGAATTTTATTTATTTATTTTTTTCCGTTAACTGCATACATTGACTGTTGTATTTGATTTGAATGTACTTCATAGCGAAGCACAGGTATTCAGCTAGTTGATTAATATACTTAGTAAATTTATATTTTCTAAAGTATGCCAGCTATCTTACTACACATAATTTCAAAACTTATACATTTGGGGAGGGGCAAGTAACCACGCTTTATGTGGTTGTGCTGCATTCAGTTTAGCTGTGGAGAAGATTGGTGTATCCTAGTGCTTATTGTGTTCCAAATAATCCCATGCTGATCTCCTGGGGTAGTGATCAGATGAGTTTGCTGGCTAGTTGCTGAGCTGCATATCAGAACTATGTTTATAGAAACATTTCTGTTTAAAAGAAGACTAATAACTTTCTTAAAAGTTTTCTACAATTTTCCGATTTCAACTGAACTTCTATTAACGTTTTAATTTATTTCAAGTTAAGTTGGAGGGCATTTCCCCCCCCCCCCCCCCACACACACACACTATAGTTGTACATCATTAATTGGAATCATTAGATAGCTTTTATAGGTTATATCTGCCATATACTGTAAGGCCATGTCTTAACCAGTTTACCGTATCCTACAACATATAAACTGCCTCTAGTTTCTATCCTACCAAGATGTTCTTGTCACCAAATTTTGTACTTGACCATCTGTAAAGTATTAGATAAAACATGACTCATAAAAAAAAAAAAATCTTTTTCATCCCATTTGAATACACTTTATACATGGGGAGACCTGTATTACAGCAATGAACTGTATAAAAGAAGACGAAGTTATGACCAAGATGATGAAAAAACTGTAAAGACTTGTTCCTTCATATTGGAGTTGAGCAAGAATGGTTGTTATGTAGCTGATAAGATCTGATTGGTCTGTGTAATTAATATTAACCTTTTTTTAGATTTGGACAAGTAAAATTTTAAAAAATAGCTTGACATAAATTGGGGGCAGATAGTCTGGCCATGACAAATTTCTATGTTCTTCAGTGTGGGATTATTCTTCTATCTTTTATAACTCTTTCGCTTACCAACCATGACTTTTTTTAAATGACAGGTTTAATTCTTTGTTATACTCTTTCCACGTCAGCAGTGTTTTGAGTGGATATTAAACAAACTGGAATCAAACCTGTAACCTTGTTTAATGTAACCACTCTTGATTTCTGAAGTCAAATATCTTGACTACTCTCTAATAATTAAATAATATAGAGAGATGTTATAACAGAAAAATTAGCTTTTATATGTATTTTTTGATTTCCCCCCCCCCCCCCCTCCCAAAAAATATAAACAAAATAAAGCTTATTCTCCATATGAATTAAGGAAGTGCACGGGACTTATATTGAATTGTAGATTGATACTTGTTACACAGATACATTGGATGTGCAAACAAAAGCAAAAAAAATTCCATTTATTAATCTGACCTAAATGATGAAAAAAATATTTTGAGACTTGTTTTTTGATCTTAGAACTGAGCACGTAGGATCTTAATTCTGTTGAGATCTGATTTAGCAATAATAATGCTATAGTAACTTTAATTTTTTAAGGATTTATCCTGCCAGTATGAGAGAAAGCATTTAAAGTTATGAAAATAATTTAACATGTAAATTTATGTATAATTGGTTATGCAGTGTGAGGTTAAGTGACGAGGATTTTTTTTATAACTGTTTATTTTTATTGATCTCATGGTAAAGCTTTATATATATACAGTCAAATCTGGTTAATCGGACCAGCTTCTTGTTTGGATCGAATCCTAAAAAACCAAAACAAATCCTATTGCATAAGCCTGATAGGGCATGTTTGTGTAATCAGACCAGCCAGTTATTAGGACCAAAATGATCACGTCCTGATGTGGTCCAATTAACCAGACTATATATATATATGAAATTCATACCTAAAAGAAAATTTAAGTCTGCCCTTTTTCATTATTTTACCATTTCAAGTTATGAATTTCAAGTAGTTTTTGATTGAGTGACAGAAAAAGAAAGACTGGATAAAGTCAACAAACGTGATAGCTTTTACCTCTTGAGAAAAATGGCTTGAAATATGGAAAATTTAGAATGAAGAATTGTTTGAGACGAAACTAAGTGATAAAATAATAGAGATAATTATAAATTCGATAATTTGAAAAATGGAACTAAAGATACTGAGTTAAAAAAATTATTTCAGTGCAAATGTTTTTCCAAGCTGGTGATAAAAATGAGACTGACTGGGAAATAAAATTGGCACTGAACATAATTTAAGCTTCAGAAAATTTATTGTCTAATGTCTTATGAAATTTTCAATTAGATACAGTGCATATTTGTATGAACATTTATCTAAGGTACAAAGAGTTCTTTGTTCTTAAAGTTCAATTTTTTAGTTCTATAGTTTGCTTTAAAAAACGAAAAACAGTGTATTATACAGAGATGAAATTTGCTAAATAGTCATAATATTTAGTATAAAGTCTCAATGAATAAAATTTAGAATAGAGTTAGGAATTTCTTGACCAGATCTATCATAAAACTTGACTACTTAGCCTGTGATGTTTGGTCACTGTGTCAACAGGTGGCACTACAAGTCCAGCTGAATCGACCAGTTGAGCAACTGAAAAAGAATGCAAGTTTCACCCCATGTTTTTTTTTCCCCCAAAGCGTAATGACTTCAACCAAGAACTTGCTTGGTGGTAGTATGTTGTTGCCTAATGGCTTGTGATGCATATCATATATATGTCCTTGTGGTAAGTGTATAGTAGCATCAAAATATTTCTGTATAATTATTTTGATAAATAAATGCATTTTGTGTGTAACCAGTCTAGTAGATGTTATTGGATAATGTTTAGGATTATCAATTTGATGCAAGACCCTATGGACAACATACATTAATATCTATATGGTTCCTACTTTGGGACCTTGAACATTCATAAGATCTTAGAAAATGGTTGGATTATGAACTCCAGAAATCACCGATGTTGTGAGTTAATCTTTTTATTTTGAAATAAAAAAACATTCCATATAAAAAATTTAAATGTGTTATTTTTATTATCTAAAACTTTTATTATCAAAATTGTACATGTGCTGACAAATGAAGCCTTTTACTAAATAGGATTGCAAACTTTTGATAACAAATGATGCGACATAAGATAATGCTAAAACACATAGAATGTAAGTATATGTGACTTGGTTTAAAATTAGTCTCTGACATTTTGTTTATCCATCAGTGACTATTTATCATACCCTTTTAAGGTTGAATTTTCTTCTAGTTCAGTAGCTTGTAATAATTAACAAATAGTATTACATACATAACCTTTCTTTGTAACTTGTCTCTAAGAATTTGAATAACAGTAATTCAAAAGTTTTATTTTCTATCCAATTCATAAAGCTTAGTCAAACTTTATAAATATCAAACTAGTTCACTCCTGTGTACAGGACACAAGATTTCTGCCTTCCTTGATATCCATGATGTTTATATTTTTTCCTGACAAAGTAAAGTCCTTCATGCAGCCAATGAAAGGGGTATAGAAATAACCCAAGGTTTCATCTTCAATGTCCAATTCACTAGGAAATCCACCTGTCAAGTAAGCATATAGAATATCAGTAGAAATTTTGTTATGGTTAGTATAAATGACTCATTTAAAATGTGCTTAATGGAGCCTACTTACAGAGCTATCAATATCAAAACTTATAATATGAAGCCAGGGCTAAAAAAAATTCACTGTCAATTAAAATCTATATAATTCAAACAGAATATTCTATTGCTACCCAAGAAGTGGCCCTTGTCTCTAAATATTAAAACCAACTGCATTCATAATATAATGTTCAAGTTAGATCATCATCAATTATTTTTCCTGCCTGTGTGGTGAATTCCAGAAGACTGCTCGAGGGGGGAAAGCTTAATATTGTCCCCTCAGCTTCTGGCTAGAGATACTCGTGTATCTCTATTTTGCGATGTTTTGGAAGGCTGCTTTGTGGTATCCAAAACACAACTTGTTATTAGCTTCATATTTTTCCTCAGCAAAACTGCAGTTTGAACTACTCCATGTTTATCACTACTTGCAATTCTACAATTTCAACTACTTAACTTCAGACTGATTATAATACCTGACTTTAAACTGGTATATTTATTTCATTATTTATGATAACTATAGACTTCAGTTGTCTTAAGTTATTACTTTTAGACGTGCTAAATTTAATAGTGCAAAATTATAAATTTCCTAAAATTATTTTTGAGAATATCTTTCATTAGAGGGGGGGGGGGGGGGTCGCTGCTTTTTTAGAGGTTTAATGCAGTGTCCACAAATTCGGAAATTAATATGCATATAAAGTAAGACACATTGAATATCCATAAAATTTATCACAGGTGTTTATGGTGAATAATTTAAAAAGTTGAATGTTGAAGTAATTGTGTGCAATAGGTAAAATGAACACTCAAAATTTCATAACCACTGCTATAAGGATTTTTTTTTCTAATATTTCATTGCATTTAATTTTACAGAAATATACAGATTACTTATATTTAATTTTAAAATTATTTTCTGCAAAGCTAATATATAAGTACATAAACATCCATTGTATTAAAAAGTGCACTATTGGAATGTAAATTTTATTTTGCTACATATTCAACTGAATCTTGTAAAAATTAAATTTCATGATAAGATAAGAAATGCTACTGTATCAATTTCTAGTAATTTAAATAATTGCATTATTACTAATTTTTAGGTGAAAAAACAGTCACAAGTTCTTGTACTTACCAAAGTAGTAATTGCCATCTGTATTTAATTCATAAAAATTTCCAGGAACTGAACTTGAATAACTTTCATCATCAATATGAAGTGCTAAAGTTTTCTCATTCCTATTAAGAAAAGTATAAAATTCATCTTTACATGATATACTGTATGAACTCAAACAAGTCAGGATTTATATACCATAAATTAAGAATTCGGGAATATCTGTATAATGTAGAATAACCTTTTACTAGTTAAATTTGATGTCATTAATAAAATATATTTCTCTTACCTCTCAATTTGAACATGATGCCACATTCTGTCTTTTGGGTGAATTGCTTTTGTTATTATTTCACTTCTTGAGAGCCATCCTAAACTCCATACAACATGCAGATGATTATTGTTTAATCCAATACCTAAATAGTCACCATCTTCAGAGTAAATCTGAAATACATACAAAATAAAGCATAGTGCAAGTTTCAATATCTGTCTCTTTCACTCTTTTTATGCATAAATTATGTAGGAATAATGTGTAAGGGAATTTGTAATAAACTTATAGCTCTAGTATATCTGAATTATGTAAGATTATGATGGACGTCTTATAGTTACTTATATGTATTATTTAAAACAATTTAACGAAAGAAAAGTTGTTAATCATTAATAAATTAAACTGTCCCAACTCTATTACATTCAAATACAAACGTCTAGAAAATTCTCTCAGATTTAAGCTTAAATTTCCATTGGATTTCATGAATAATTTTGTATCAAAATTCTACTAATAATTTTTAATGAAATTTTGTTTTGTGAACTTTTTAACTGTGAGAAAATCTGGTACACACTGAAATGTGCATATTTAATTTAAGGAAAGAGAAATAATATTTTCCAACCTATATAATTTCCTCCTCTATGCTTGAATTTCTTAAATGAATTCATTAATGTTGATTCAAGCAATGGCTGATTAATTACTTTGCAAATCACTGTACATTGCAAAATAAAATCGTCTGGAGGTGATTTATCAAGAATAATTATCAATATGTTTTTATTGATTTCTCCAACACACCATAGATTTAGCTAAGTAACTGTAAAGTGACATGATTATAATATATGACTATTCACAAATGAGAAAATCTGTCAGGTATTTAAGCAGTTCTTTTGTATAAGTACTTTTTTTATTCTTTCAAGCTCTAATGAATTCTTAATATAATCATAACTCTGAAAACCAAACTCCTTTGAATTCTTTTTAGTATTTTCAACAGAAAAATTCAATAGTGTTTTTTTTATTTTATTTAAATCTACTATGCTTTACCAATTAATGTGAATCAGTTGTTATCGTTAAAAGAAATTTAAAGCTAATTGTAGCAGTAGTTATAGTTCCTTTTTGATTACTAAAAATGCAAGTGATATATCTTGGATAAAATTCAGACAAAATATTTTTATCCCTAAGAGAATTTAAAAATTGATTTCAAAGATCTTATATATAGACACTCTATTGTAGTCTAGATTAAAGTTACATGTTCAGGAGTTACTAAAAAAACTATGTGGGGTAGCAGTTTAGCTAATGCAGTACTTTTCTATCCTTCAGTCATATTATACCAATCAAGATTACAAAAGCAATCAAACAAATCAAAATTTAAATATAATATGTACTCATTTACAAATTAGTATAAATTCATATGGAAAATCTATCTCTCGATATTTAGTTAGAATCATTCATAAAGTGCTTTGGCTCTATTTTTTACTCTGCATTTCCTTGAATAAAAAAGAAATTTCTCTAAAGTGAATGCTGAAAGACCTTTTTCTTTTCATTTATATTGTTTAGGACTTGCCCTTGTGAAATGTAAATGGAGTATGCAAATAACATTTGTATCCAAAAAGGAGAAAAGAATTGAGATCTTACTTTTCCAGTCCACATCAGTAAACCAGAGCTTTCATTGGTTAGGTACTTGAAAGATATACTTGTCTTTGTCAGATTCCAATATCTGTAGGACATATCCTTATACAAAAAGTAGCTATTTCCCGAAAAAAAGGCACTGGATACTGAAACTCCTAAAATATTTAAGTTTTTCATGTTCAGAAATTCAATTTAGCTCGGACAGTAAAACATAACTAAAAAAAAGTGGCATTATATAAAATCGTAGCAAGTATCTGAAATTCTAATTTTATGAATACATGTTAACAATTAGAAAGATAAGTAAAATATAAAGTACTTGGGTCAATGGTATGTGTCTAAGATCTGAAAATTTACAAATGAATAACTTACAAGGTTTAGACCTGCTATATTAGTCCTGCATTCATTCTGTTTCGTGCAATATAAAGTGCAAATACATTAATCCAACTCCCATTTTTTTGTTTGTAGGAAATAATAAATAAAAACATTTTTTAATTGATAATAGTTATAGAGGTACAAAATACTTTTTAAAACACACCGTACACACACTTCAGTGACATATTTTGAAGGACTTAATCCATCAACATGCTATAAAAAAAATCAAGCAATCATCTCGAAGACTGAAGCTTGTTTGCAAATAATACATATTTTCCTCTGCCTATGCTACTTATTTCATAGATGTGTCACCCATAGTACTCTACAAAATTATTGATGTGGCTGTCGAATGTGAAAGGTTAAAGACCTCTTGTTTAGACGGAAGAATAATTTAACAGGTGATGTTAAAGGCCTTTTTTATATGTATACATATAATATGACCATCAAGAATTATTGTAATTTTGTAAATGATATAAAAATATGTATAGTTAATATTGCTATGTTAAGATTCAAGCTTTTTTATAAATTTCAAATGAGATCAATTTAAAGCAGCTGAAAATGTTCGCTTTGTAAAATTACAAATACTACACCTCAGAAATATACACCATGGTCTTATTTACTCCACTACAAAAAATGTTGTCGTGTAGAATATTTTACTGGATGTAGGATTCTTGCATTAATAAATAATACAAATTTTTTAAAAAAAATTAAACTTCTCTTGAAGATTTTCAAATATTTGATTCATTAGTCAATCATTGTTTTTGAAAAAGCAAACATGGACACTGAAATAAAGGTATTCTGCCCTTTGTGGTGATTAAGTTATTAGCTCACAGACCAATATCCTGAAACACTTGTCCAACAAAGATACTTGCAATGATTTTAGACAAATATAGTTTCCTATACCATTTTGCTTCGCCATCCTTTCATTTTGACTATATCTGCTTTGTTAACCCCCACATAAATATTCAAAGATGAGTTTAAAATCAAAATATTGTTTACAATGTTCCAAGTCTTTCTGATTTACAGAGAATTGTCTACTTTATTAAGACATTAAGTTACCCAGCAATTGGAATGGCCATTAATTTTAAATGGGATCCATTTCACAGTATTTAAATGCAAACAATGACATTTATACTAATTCCAAAATTAATCTTCCAATTAATTTTGGATGTCCATTGCACATTTTATAAATACATTTTTTTTATATAAATGTGCATACTGTTCATATAGAATGATAACAACATACAAAATTATGTATGGTTTGATGTTATGCATAATTGTATAAGGTATAGTTATCAGTGAATTATACTTTAGCAGTCAAAGCATAATTACCTGTTTCACAGTGTTCTCCTTGCCAGCCGATTGGACATACACATTTGTATCCTCGTTTTCCAATAGGAACACAAGAAGATCCATGAAGACAATTATGCTTCCAACACTGAGCAGGTATTTCACAAGTGTCCCCTTGAAACATCTATGAGACACAATTTATGTTAGCTTAGTGATATATTCAAGAAACTGCATTTTTTGCAAAAAATCATGCATTTTACATTGTATCACATGAAATTTGTGCATATGTTGAATAGAATAATGGCTCAAGACAAAATATTTCAACTAAGAGCAAGTACATTATTTATGATATAGAGAGACAGTAGACATCAGGATTGTGGGGTAAAATTTAATGGACATTTGCATAATGTTATGAAGGATAAAAGGGACAAAAAAAATAATCAGCATGGTAGAAATGAGTATTTGTGTTACTGAGTAACAATCGGCTATTTTTCACCTAGGAAGTACAGTCTACATAAAAAAAATAAGATTTGAAACAGCTAAACATCTTGAGGTTTAAAACAAAAATTTATATGTAAAAATTTCAATTCTTGACATTAAGTTTTATTTTACAATTTAGTTTAATAATGCTGTTTACAGATCTGAAACTGAAAAGTATGTGGCATTAAGATACTAAAAATAACTTTGTAATGTGGTAAAAGGTATTTAAATATACCGACTTTTCTTTGAACGATTGCTGGATTATAGTTTTGTTATAATTTGCCATTGTATAAACATATTTTTGACTCCAATTTTTTATTTAAGTAATCGGATGCTGTGTAGAATATTCATGGTAAATGAAATTTAATTAAAAGAATTTCAATTATCAACTATATCAGCATGACATAATTTTATTTTATTATTTCTTCTCAACCAAATAAATGTCCTTAAAATATGAGTTAAAGCAAGAAGTGTGGCATTTCAGGGTAAAAAAAAACTTTTTATTTAAAAAACTATGGAATTGTATCTCTGTTAGTAGGATAACTTTGTTACATTTTAAATGAATCATTTTGATGATATAAAAAATATAATTTCAAATTAATAAATATTTAATAACACCCTATAAAAAAAATATAAATGAATAAACAACTATTTAAATATAAAGACAGTAAAATATTGAAAAAATATTTTGGCACTATATAAAATTCAATATATCATTGAATTATTTACTCAAACAAACACTATTATTGCAATAATTTGTAAGAACAAAACACACAACATCATATTGAATTTTATGATTATTTATTTTAATCCCCAACTAAGTTGTTATTAGATCTATTTACTGAGGTTAACAAAAATGTAGAATATATACTCTATGAAATTATGCATCTGACATGTTATTTTAAAATATGATACTTTTAAATACATCTTCTGAACAATTGGGATGGATTAAATAGATACTTACTGGAGGGCACTGACATATGAAACCATCTTCTTCAGGTACGCAAACACCTCCATTTTTGCAAGTACTGTAACCGCAAGATGTTCCATCACAGTCTTCTATATTCAGACCACTCACAGAGTTGTCATCTAATTTATAGTAAAGGAAGGATTAACCAATTTATTACTCTTAATTATAGTATCTTATTTGATTATGCTTTCAAATTTTGATAAACAATTCAACATCTACTTAGACAAAACAAAATAAATGAGGTCCTATTTCCAATCTTTTGAAATAGATTATATATATTATTTCTAGAAGGTAACTTTTTCTGACAATCCCTTTTTCTCCCTTCATGCTGAACCAAAATCGATAAATGAGGGAACATTTTAAAGATTAAGATCTCCACTTCTGACAAATTGTAAATTTAGAATTACACATCTTATTGTTTGTTTAAAAATCGAAGAATAAATATTAGAAACATTTTTTTCTTCCACTAGATGGCATGTACACTGAACTTTATAAATTTTAAAATTGCCTGCTTTTATTATCATTCTGTGAATTAATAAGTTTCTTTTTTGGCAACATCTGCATAGGTGTACATTATTTTTTTTGCATGGAAAAACAATGTGTTTGGACTAAAATCTATTTTCTTTCCTCCTGAAAAACACTTTATGAGTGATATTTTCCTTTGGTATGCCTTTTTAGAGTTTAATTTTATTTATTCGATTCTATGTTCACAATTGAATTGCATATGAAAAATTTCTACCTAGCTATTGAGGGAAAGCTTCTAATCTGTCACATAATTAAAGGATAATCAAAATTAAGGTAGGTATGAAAGTTGAAAAAAAAAATGAGATTCGGGCAACAGTTGGTGTGTGGCAGACTAGCAAATTTCTTATGTAAACTCTATGAGAAAATGTACGTGAGACATGTAAAGATTTGTTTTATTGCAGATGGAAAGCACATACTCACCTATTTATTTACTTTTACCTCTTGAACACTAGGTTTGGTTTGGTTTGCTACGGTCATTTTTTGCTACATGAGGGTTAATTAGAACAGGACTTGCTGCTTAAAGCCAAGTCCAAATGGCTACAAACATCCATGCTAAGAGTGGTACCAAATGCCAGCACCCTAGCCATTCAGCCATTGCCTGGCTTAATGGCACTCGAACACTAACCTTTAAATTTAAAAAACATACCATCATCATCATCAATATTATTTCTAGAGGGTGATTTTTGGTGATGATCTCTTTTTCTCCTTTCATACTTAACCAAAATCGATAAACAAGGTACCATTTTAAAGATTAAGTTCTCAGCTTCTGACAAATTGTTGACTTAGAATGACATATTGTATTGTTTGTTTAAAAATCGAAGTTAAAAATGGACTTTATTGCCCTAGAGTTCTTTCTCTAGATACGTTGATATGGTACGAGTCGACTCATGCCGTACTGAAATAGTATGTCCAAAGAGGTTTTCCACGAATTTGTATCATACGCAACTTATAACATTGTCTACAAAGGTATTTTGATGTGTCTATATCTCATGGTCTCCCTGTTTAGTATTATGCCTCAACCTCCAATTTTGTATCCGAAGATGTTTAGTAATCGGTTTTGTATTATCCTTATGCACCATTGTTATTCAAAAAATCAACAATGGCTACCAATGAACTGGTTCTTCATTCATCCTACTAAAATCACCAACCTCACTATAAAATTCATCATATTTTATTCGCATGAGAATGTTTCGCACAGGCCATCTAGTTGGTACTTATTACTTGACTGTGGAACACACAAATATGACATTTTGTTTCTATTTATAGTAGCATGTATATATAGAAATTATATATTCTGAGATTGCACACTATGAAATTAAATTATTTAACTTACACATACAATTTAACTTTACTCTGTATTATAATTCAAATTTATGTAGAATAATAAAATTCCCAAATTTAATTTTTTAAAATTAAAGAGGTACTGATACCCATAACTGAACTGCAATTCCAGATGAAAAATTTAAGTAAACAGCAGAGGCAGTGACATAGCGAGGGAGGGTCAAGTGGGTCTATCATGCCCCGGGTACCAAATGGTCTATCTTTTTGACTAATTCTATATATTATATTACTATATGTTTTTCCAGGGAGGGGGGGGCACCAAAAAGGCATCGTGCCCCAGGCGCCAGTTATGCTTGCTATGTCACTGAGCAGAGGGAGTAAAGATAAAATTTTAAAATATCTGTCTACCATACTACACAATCTACAATTTCAATAAATACTTTCTATTCATAATCAAAACTAATTTAAAAGTTTTGATTTTCAAGACTCAAATTTTTTTAAGACTTTACGGTTTTAGATGAAAACATTTATTTCCCTAATTTTTATATAAAATATATTTTTTATAGAAATTAAATCTCCCAGAGAAGATTTAATTAAATTTAGTTATAATTTTATTTAATATATTCAACTGTGAAACATAAGCATTTTAAAATCTTTTCCTTTTTGTTATTCATTACTGAAATTCTTATAAGCAAGCACAGAGAGTATTACAAGAGATATTGTTTAGTTTCAGTCTTATACAATAGATTTTTTTCTTCATCTCAGATCATTTGGCTATCAGTCTAGATACAGTTTTCTGTCAGACTGGGAATTTCATCAAAAGAAAGTAATTTATTAAGGAAGATAAAAGTTTTTTTAAGAACACAAAATCACTCTTACACATACGTAGTTTTGAGAAAAAAAAATTTTAATGGAAATATGAAATAATAATTAGAAAAAAAAATATTTAAGGGTGAAAAAACTTAGAAAGAATTAAAATATAACTTAACAGATTGAAAAGTAAGACAAACAAAGATTTATTTGTTAAAAATTTAGCTGAAAAAACTGACTATCTAAGCTGTTTCAAGTAATGAAATGCAAAGAATTAAAATTATGGGACTTTTAAATCATAACAAAAATATAAAAAAATCAAGTTTTGAAATTACTAAAAAAAGCATAACCATGTTAATATGAAGAACTATATAAGTGACTGTAAACAAATTAAATATTTATCTGAAAATAATTAAAAGAATTTAAATTAAATGTTTCTTCAGCATCCACAATACATTGTGAGATATATAAATGTATGTTTGTATTTCATATTGTACAAGATATATCTTTAGTATAGCAGGCTATCTTATATAATCAATTTATGAAATATAAACCTGGCATACATATATTGTTTTGTTGTGCACAAAAGAATAATGTCTATTAAAATGCGTCCAATATTTGAATAATAATTTTATATCTTACAAAAAATTTATTGAGAAAGCACTTACCAAAAGAATTTAATTCCATATGCCTGGCATTAACTGAAAACATTCGTATACAACCTTTGTAGTATGTTGGCACAGTTTCAAATGCTTGTTTAGGTAGGGAGGATAAATCTGGAACACCTCCTGAGGAAAAAATTACTAAATCAACCTATATGCTATGATTGTATGGGATTTTTTACAAATAAATAGCTCCTTCTATCTTTATAGTTTTTACTTTGATTATATAAAGGAATTAATGTAAATTTACAAGATGGCAACAAAAATATAAGATCTAAAATTAAAATTTCCAATAGGATTTTTAATACTTTTTAAGTGGTTAATACTCATTATGAAAGACTGAATATACTAAATGACAGTTGTGTGTTTAATATACACAAACTCTTACAGATTATTCCACAGAGAAACATAATGAAAGAAATAGTTACCCAGATAGAAGTTTGTTCCAATGTCTAAAATCTCCATTCCCGGGGGTGAAATAGATGTTACTTCTTCATCTTCTTCTAGCTTCAGATAAGCAACTCTTTTATATCTTCCAAATTCAACAACCTGCCAGGAATCTGTAAATTTCAAAAATTCAGATACAGAGATGATTAATTACTTCATCTTGCTATAATTTCTATACAAATCTTTTTCACTATGCAGTGATCTTTGCATATATTTTATAACCCTAATATTTCTATAAAGATAACTTAAATGTTACATATTCTTTAATACATTTTATGTGCAAGTATTTTGTCTTGAATATCCTTAAACATAATAAACACAAAGTTCACAATTCTTTCTAAAATAAGAGTTATTTATAAGTCTTAATGCATTTTAAGATTTTAGGCTGTTAAAATATTGCTAAACTCTGAGCATAATCCTTAATTTACATAACAATTTGAAACATGTTTCAGAAATGTTATCCATATATCTATGGTGTCTGGTATAAAGGGCTTAAGTCACAAAAAGTGATTTTTAGATATTTGTTAGTATTGATAGAAAAATCAAAAATCTTTTGACTTGTATAAAGGGCTTAAGTTTCTCAATTTTGCATACAAAAGTACATTTCTTTGTACAAAAGACTCGAGTCAAAATTATTGTTCTGCGATTGGCATAAAAGTGAATAACTTGGTATATTTAAATCACTGTTTTTGACTTAAGACCTTTATACCAGGCACCATAGATATTTCAATCATGAATAATGATAAACAGGTTTAAAGAAAATCAAGATAATTGCATGAAAATACCATAACATAATGGTTTAAAAATTTACCTAAAGGTTTTTACTTACTGTTTTCAACTTTTTTAAACGTATTCAAAACAACAGTTGAACTCGGATCTGTTCCCAAGTTGAATCTGAGCTGCACATAGCCTGCACTCAAAGAGAGAGAAATGAAATCTCTACTAAGCTCATTCAAATGTTGAGCAGCATAGAAAAGCAAACCCTCACTGGACAATGGTTTGATGCTGAGTATGACATCCATGCTGTGCCGCACATTCAGCATCTGGGTGGAGAGATATGAGCTCACTCCATCAAACAGAGGATCACTCACTGTTATATCTAAAGAGAGCATTTTAATCATTATAAGGAACATTTGTTTGATTTTCAAAAAAGTTTAGAAAAATAACCATATAAGTAGGCATACAAAGAAAAAAATGAATGAAGTAATGGTTTAATTACCAAAATTTGCATTTATTGATTTGACTGAAGGCCCCAAGCATGAAGAGATATATAAATATATATACTTGAGAAACCTTACTTTACTCTATTAGTCTGTGTCATTTCAAAGATAGAACCAAAATCTTATATAATTAATACTAGAAAATCATCTAAAAAATAAAAAAATATTGGAGAAAATTTCTCGACTTCTTAAGGCAGTCAATGCTGAAAAAATGCATTATAGATATATAATACTCACAGATTAGCTTCTAGTTTGGCTATAAGTGAAAAACTCTAAAACAAAAAAAATAACATTCTAGATTGAGCTCTCTATATTCATCATAGCATCAATGGTGACAGATAAATGAGATAGATCAGCAGAATAAAAGTATATAAGTTTTATATGCACCTACAGTAAAAATGCAAATATTAATAATCATTAGTGCAAAAATGTGCACTTTTAGAGAGGCTGTAACAAACAAAAAACACATTTACTAGTTTTAAAGAACTTTTAAAAGATTACAAACTCTGAACTCCTAACTTGGACACTAATAAAACCATAGTTAATCTCTTTTATAAATTTTTAATTATATGCTGATATGATGATATCTCGTCACTTTTTGTGTCCTATGCACTGTCTCACAATAATATTAATTTCTGAAACATACACTAGAAAACAAGGTAGATCATGAAAGCACTGATTCTCAATAAAGAAATCTAAAAAGTAAATTAGAAAAGCCTAATTTTTTCAAAATTAGAAAAATATGTGTCTACTTAATTAGATATATTAATTACATAAAACAGCTCTTTTAGTAAGAAACTTTATTACAAGCATTAGAAATGAGTAATTACTTTTATCACAGTACTTTCCACTGCGACCAAGAGGGCAATTACAGCGATAGCCATCATCTAAAGGCACGCAAGTGGATAGAGTGTGACAGTTGTGGTTTCCAGAGGAGCAAGGAGTACTTTTCTGAGTGCATAAGGTACCAGCCCATCCATCTACACACTTGCACCTATAAAAATAAAACTGGGTATTTGGCACAAAATTTAATATGATTCTGACTGTCATTGAATAATGTGAACAGCGAATATTCTTAGAGGTCAGCTGAATTTAGAAAATGTTAAACCATAGAATACAATCTGCCTAGCTTAATGTTTCAAGATATGGGCAATATATTTCTGAAATGAAGAAATTTTTTTAAATATTCAAGAGAAATGATGAGTTTAAAATATTGTTATTTGTTCAAAGTGATACAGATATGGTTGTTTATTGCTTATTTCAACAAAAAATACAAGTAGAAGTCAATAACAAAATCTCCCCTCTCTCTCTTTGTGTGTGTTTATATATATATATATATATATATATATATATATATATATATATATATAAACACACACAAAGCCCATATACCATATACTGTATATATATATATATATATATATACAGTGGAATCTCGATCGATCGTTCTGCGAATCATCGTTTTCCCATATGTGTCATTTATTTCAGCCAGTCCCAATGATCATATTACTTTATTGTGCTCCCGTATTTATTGTTCAGTTCAATCGGTCCCTTGAAAAATGATAGATCGAGATTCCACTGTATATATATATCCTGACAAAAGTCTCAGGACACCCCTCAGAATAAAATATGCTGATTTGTTGCATCCAGTAGTTGTGCAGTACATACATGAATTATACATAGGATTCCCTGCATCCCTTTACATAGTGAATTTAATAGAAAATGGCAAGGCATAAAAAAGGGAACTTTTGTGGGATGTTACATTAAGGGCCCCTTATCAATGCCATTAAAAATCAAAAGATTATTTCAAAAGAGTTAATTAAATCTACAGTCAGGCTGGTAATAAGCACCATCAACCAGAGCTAACAGCCTTTCAATGATTCCAGGAAAAAGTGCTGGTAGTTGAGGCAGCTATGAATGAAAAGAGGCTTTGGCTAAGGAAATTATGAAACATGAATGCTCATTATAAATCCTTTCTCTCCCCTCAGACAGATTTTAACTATTAGATTATAACTAAAAAAACTAAACTCATGGTGCAACAGTCCACTATGGACCAAGGCCGGTGGTGCCCATTTCCACTTTCTTGACTGTGGGCTTGGGGTGTCATTCAACATATGTCTTAGTCAGGTGGTCAACCTGACATGGGACCCCTAGAGTTTAGTTCCCAAGCATGCTTGGTCCTCATTTTATTGACCTACTCAAGGGAGCCCAGTCGACCTTGCCCAGTCGTAGGGTCGAACCCTGAACCTGTGGCATGGCAGCTTGACGTTTTTAACCACCACGCCACCAGGCATCAACTATTAGATTATACTGAACATTAATGTATGGAATTAAGGGATCATTATTGAGACTAACTGTACGGCAAATATTTAACACTAAAGATGAAATGTCTATAAAAAGATTATATTTTTTAACAGTTACTTTTTATATGATAAACTTAATTTTAGACTTAAAAATTTTACTTCAGTATTCATTCTCAAACAATTGCTATGCAATAAACTTTCCCTTTTGTTTAAGCAGAGCAATAAATTTATAAAATTAAACAATAGGTGTTTATACAAAAGGCTTTGTAAAACATACTGAAAAGTAGATCCCACATCAATGCATGTTCCTCCATTAGCACACTGAATCAGCTGACATTCAGTAGTTGTGCACTGTTGAATATTACGGCCATCAGCAATGGGATGTAGAGAACGGAAAATAGCACCTGGGCTCGTACGAAATTCAATGCCAAATAAACATCCTGAAAAGTAGAAAAAAGACTTTTTTAAAACAAATTTAAAACATTTTGTCATCATAACAGCACACAATTTTAAAATATGGGTTTGTTTAAATACAACTAATATTTTTGGGGCAGAAGTTTGAACTTACATTATCACTCATTGTAAGTAAATTAAAAATAAACATGCAATGTATATACTAATGCTTGAGTTATTTTCACAAATATAAACTAGAAAATTTACATTCCTTGAATTTTAGGTCAAATTATCTACCTATTAATCTGGAAATCTGGAGCTCAGAACATGGCTCAGTATAAATGTGTAAAAATCATTTTCATTTATTCTATAAGGAGAATAGCAGAATAACTAAAAAGTAATTTCTTGCAAGATATTCTGGATATACACACACACTTAAAATTTTGTCACAGATATATTAGTTTTGAAACTCGAAAGAAATCAGATTAAATTGGAGAAAAAATTTTTTTGTCATTTGATTCTATTAATTTAGTCCCTCTGATATATATCATGTAACATGCAAAATAATTACTAAAAACAATGAAAGATTTAAGGTATTTAAGCCTTATGTTTTGTTTAAGTGACATACAATTTAACATCTCAGTACTAAAAAAATCAATGTTCACCAACCTTCAAAACCTTTGAAATCTGTAATCTCCTCAGGTAACAAACTGAAATTGTAACTAGAATGTCCTCCAACATACAAGGCTGATGGAGTATTCAGTGCTGTTAGTTGCCCTGATGCTAATCCTATAACTTTTGGCTGGGAGTCAACTTCCATCCAACAATAGCGTCGATGACGACCAATAAGAATGGAATGTACAGCTAGTGTTCGGCTCAAAACAGCAGTACTCTTCAGAATTCTTGTTCCTGAGTACACACAAGTTTATTCTTATCAGAAACAAATATATTAAACATATATGAAGAATTTTAAAAAAAAATATTTTGTTGAAGTATAAGTTTTTATTTTTTTTAATGATTATCATTTACCATAAGATGTGTACTTTGTTCATAAAATATATGTACTTTTCAGGCAGAATAACAATAAATAGGCATTAAGGTATTGAGCACAGCCTTGACAATATCACCTCGTTTGTGTAAAGTATAACAGCAAGCAGTCTATAAGAGGTCTTTCGACCCGTAAATGGTAACATCTGTCTCTCGGACTGGTAGAGTTCATATTTTTCCTGCTAGGGTACATAATAATCGATTTGAAGGCTTCCGGTTTGAGCTATGTTTCAATTATTCTATGATCTTGGTTGTGTTTATCTATCTTTGAGTTTTGTTTACTTTATCGCCTTACATTTACCATTCCGAGAAAACTCACTCCGCTTTAGAGACAGATATTACTTTAAAGATACATATTTGGTCCATCTATCAGACAACTAAAAAAAATTATAATGGACATTGTTCGTCCAGAAGATGACCAGGGAGCAAGGTTAAGTAAGCAATCTTTAAAAAGTGACAAGTTGGAGAAGAGGAAAAACTTTAGGTACTGTCCTTACACAAAAAATAGAATGATGAACTACAAGTGTATGAAGTGTGATACACCTAATTGCTTGGAGGGTTCAAAAAAGATATGTAATATTTATGTGCAAAATGTGTAAAACTTTTAAGATGAAATTTTATTTTAATTATGTTTATACGTGTCACTAGTTTACTTTTTTATTCTAATCTATCTCTAATAATTTAATTTTCTTTTGTAGATCTTATTGAAATTCTAAACCAAATTGGATTGACTTTTACTGAATAAATGTTATATTAAAATTAAAACTAAGAGTAAATATATTTTATAAATCAATAATACATCAAATACAGAGCTAAAATTAAATGAAAGCTGGAAAATTACATAAGTAATGAGCTACGAAATCCAATTTAGTCTCATGGATGGATGTTACTGTGAAAGTGATTCCAACAGATGTTACCATTTACAGGTTTAGTATATTTATCTACTCTGATAATCTGCTATGATGGATAAATGCGCAAACAGGTGGTCTCTTAAATGTTGCCTGACAGCGGAATTTTTACAGGTACTGTAGCTGCTTAAATTATCTAAAATCATTGTGATGCCTTTAAAATGGTTTATTCTTAATCTAGCTATTATTGACGGTGTCTCTATGGCAATTATTTTCCACAATTAAAGATGTAAGGAATGGGATGCAGAATCTGCTATTGGCTGCAGTATTCGCATCAGTCAGGCTTAGAATATGGTGCACAAGCAAAGTTTTGCCTAATCTATGATAATTTTTAATTTTCAGTTTCTTACCCATCCTTGAATCCCTTGTATGAATTTAAAAGCATTCATTCTTTGAGACTTTACCCCAGTCCAGGATGAATGAGTTGAAGAGTGTTTTCCACTTACTTCTAGTTGTCCACATCTCATGGAAATGAGGACAATAGCAATGAAATTTTAGTTTTGAATAAAGTAATCTAATGACACTATGGAAGTGACATACATTTATTATTCATAAATACAGCCAGTAACAAATACATTAGAAATACAGAGGCTGTTTGCACATTTTTTTGACGATTTTGGTAAGCGGTAATAAAAAATCATTTGCTGCAAAAGAAATAATTGCAATTGTAATATGTTTTTAAAAGTCAAAATTATCGTCTGCGGCTTGAAAGTTTTGTTTTTATTCAAAATGGCGTTTTTAACAAAGCAGTGGTTCGAAGGCTACATTTATGCTCTTTCCGAAGAGAAATATGCATACTCCGTTATCCAAAAATGATGTGAGAGTCATGGTTTTGTGATATCTAAAGCGTCGATAGGTAATATCGTCAACAAGAAAGGAAAAAAATGTCAAATTGGAGTCTCAAGTGGGACAAAAATTCCAAACAAGTATCCAAGGAAAAAACGGACATCTTCGACTATTGCAAAGGTACGTTGTTTAATATTAAAAGAAAATCCCCCTAGTCAAAGGACAGTTGCAAAATCATTAAAATGCTCAGTGCCCACTGTAAACAAAATGATAAACGCTGATTTAAATCTTAAGAAGGCGAAAAAACGCAATGTGCATCGTCTTCTTCCAAATCATATTGCTGAACGCAGGACACGCTGCAGAATTCTATATGAGAAACACTTATCCAAAGAAAAATGGAAAACAATTGTCACAAAAGATGAATCATGGTTGTATTTAAATGATTGCAACAAAAAAAGAGCCATTTATTATCATAAAAGGGGAGAAAAAAATTTAAGTACATGGTTCAAAGAATCGAAAGAAAGTTTTTCTAAGGGATTCATGATTGTTGCTGGTTTTTCTTATAATGGCAAGTTAAAAATAAAGAGAGTGGAAAAATGTCAAGATTAACTCCAAATACTATCAGGAACATATTTTATCGCCAATTTTTCTGAATGAAATACCATCGCTTTACCCACAGTGCCATCAATCTGTGAGACTCCATCAAGACAAAGCTAGCAGTCACACATCAAAATCCACTGTAAATTTCCTAAAAGAAATGGAACAAAAAACTGGTATCAAGGCCAT
Organism: Dolomedes plantarius; assembly: GCA_907164885.2. Taxonomy (NCBI): domain Eukaryota; kingdom Metazoa; phylum Arthropoda; class Arachnida; order Araneae; family Dolomedidae; genus Dolomedes; species Dolomedes plantarius. Next base: position 50,890,128 of record OU015493.1, on the reverse strand, counting down.
ACCCTTCACTGATATCCTTACTAAATCTCCTGATGGATTTTTATGCTTTCGGACTTTTAAAATCTGCATTATCCAAACGTCGTTCCAAAACCCTTACAGGACTCTGGAAAGCTGTTCAGGAGGAATGGGATAGAATACCTCTTCTGACACTTCAAAAGGCATTATTATCCTGGAAATTGCGGTGTCGAAAGATAGTCCAGAATAAGGGATGTCAAATAGAACATTTAAAACACAAGAATTTTATGTAATTTAGTTTTGTGAATACAATATACATCGTCTAAAAAATGTGTTAACAGCCTCTGTACTTAACACCCTCACAGAGAGCTTTATTGTTTTGGATTCAATTATTTTAAAGAAAAAATACTTTCACAAAGATTGATAATTATACACCATACTTTAGTGATAAAGAACTCATCAACAGTTACTTAGTAAAATCTCTTCATAAATTGAACTACTTAACTAAAATATAAATTTTATCTATGATTTTCAAAAAAAGTTTTATTTGAGAAAAAGTTTTATTTATTTCTACCACCAAAATTACCTGATCCTAAGTTGAACATAGTAATAACATAACCAGCATGCAGTGCTACAGCAAGGAAATCATACACAAGATATGATGAATCTATAAATATAAAAAAAATCATTTTCAGACACATTATAAATGTTTCTAACAAAAAGTATTACTTTAAGAGAGATAGTAACTATCAATAAATGCAAAACAATGAGTATTAATGTTTCTAAAGCATTTATGATGAGCTATTCTATCAACAATTAAAAAAGAAAAACAGTTCACCAAATACCACACAGAAATTATTAAAATATTCTACATCTCAATTTACAGTGGTTATCACATCTGCCTAACATGCAGAAGGTCCCAGGTTTGAAACCTGGTGGGTACAGGGTGATTATTTTGATTCAAGCTCTAATTTCAGTGGGAGTGGTGACCCGGTTAGCAAAGACATTAAGCCAGTGTTCTGAGAGTGCAGGTTCAATGTTGTTCACTGACAATTGGCTAAGGCATCGAGCCAGTCATCTGAGGGGTTCTGGGTTTGATGCCAGTCATTGACAAACCCACCGCAGTGTACACTAATGGCGGCTGGTGCATGCAAAATCTATTGTGACTGCAATGTCCTCCAAGTTCTAACTTACTTCTGGAGGTGAGGGGTCAAGTGTTCCGGTCTCATCACATGACTCAGTTCAAAATTAAAGACCGACCCATAAGGGGGTAATGCTGGTCCACCTACACGGTGCTCCCAGAAAAGTGGTCAGCAAAATCGTGATATCATATGACAGTAAGGATAATGTCCAAAAATACTGTCTGCAGCATTGGAGGAAAAAAAAAACTTTTCAATTTGTAATAAAATATAAACAGCAATATGGATATTATACTTTAACTAGAAAATTCAAGAATAAATTTAAATAAACACAATAACATACAATATACTGAGAAAAATTATAATACAAAATGCATTTTACATACACTACAAAATCAAGATTTTTTTTCCTGCATAATTTCATTTATTACTTAAAAAATTTTAGATAAATACATTAATTGTTGCTAACTTTAGTTTTAACATGATATGCAGTCTACTCAGGAATGAAATTTCCAATAACAGTATTTATTCATAGATTTGATTCATCTTAATGCATAGAGTTGGCTTTTTAAACATCAGTACAACATTGCATTTAAAATTCTGCCTAAATAAAATTTCAGACTGACAATAATGTGACAACAAAAAGACATCACAAACAATGCAAATAATTCAACATGAAATAAAATGTATATGGAGGGCATAGACTGCCAAACAAATTAAAAGAAAACCTACCCTAGCATTGAAAATTTTAACTTTTAAATAAAAGATTGTGCAGTTGCAATAAATCCTCATACTGAAAACGGACAAATATAACTAAAAATAAAATAATTCACCAAGTAAGATAACTATTAGCAGGAAGAATGTAGACAAAAATAAGCAGAAATCATGCACTTAGGACTCAACGCACCATAATGCAAGATTCTGTAGCAGTAACGGAACAAAACCATATATCAAGGTAACTGTCAGTTACCTCAATATAAATCGGTTACCTTGATATATAGTTTAGTTCCGTGACTGCTACAGAATCTTGCATTATGGTGCGTTGAGTCCTAAGTGCACGATTTCTGCTTATTTTTGTCTACATTCTTCCTGCTAATAGTTATCTTACTTTGGAGAATTATTTTATTTTTAGAAAAAAAATATATGACATACATTATGGTAAAGTCTATGATATCTTAAGAAGTACATTATCATGTAAATTTAATTTTGAAAAGAATTCCTTAGTTGAGAGGTTAAAAAATCACTCTTAACTAAAGTTAGCAAAAGATGACAACAGAAAAAAATCAAGAAATGAGTTTGTAAACCTATTTGTCCATTGAAAAGCAAGAGTGACTTCTGGTACAAATTTGTCGTGGAAAACATGAGTCTAACTTCAAGATGATAATGGTAGTCAGCCAACAACTCATACTGTATGTAAGAGGAATATCCCATTAAATTCCCATAAAAGGATGGAACAGTAATCAGTAAATCTAGAGAAAAGAAGATCCCAATGAAACAGTACTTTAATAACAACAGATTTGTCAACCTTAAAAGTAAAGATGAATTTCATACTCTAGAGCATGGTTTCTTAACCTGTGACCTAAGGACCCCTTGGGGTCCATAAATAAATTTCTGAGAGTCCACAATCTTGAAGGGGAAATTTTAGTCCAGGAACTTGCTCATTTGGCAAAATACACGTTTCCAGACATTTTATTTAATACTAAAACTGATGCATGCATTAAATTTGGAAATTTAAAAAATACACATACTAGCCTTTATATCTGAATCCAGTCAGATGTCTAACTGTACAGTAGTCATTTGATAAATTGTTTTATAAAGTGTTACTGTGACAATTATTTCTCTACAATTTTGATGTTGACTTTTTATGTTAATAATTAATTAAATGATTGTTTAGCATTATTTTCCCATGTATTGTATGTGTTACATTTCTGTATTAATCAATAGCCATTACAGGTGAGTTGTATGCATTTTTCATAAAATTCTACAACATTCCTCAATTTAAGTTTGGATTCTTCATGCTGTGTGATTTTGATCAAAAAATTCAGCTGATTCATTTGATATTTCACCATTTTGGAGGAAAATTTTAGTCCAAAATACAAATTTCAAGACTTTTTATTTAACACTAAAACAGTTGCATGATTAAATTTGTAAATTTAAAAAATCCACATAGTAGCCTTTGAATTTGAATTCACTCAGATGTCTAATTGTACAGTACTCATTTGGTAAATTGTTTTATAAAGTGTTACTGTGACAACTATTTTTCTACAGTTTTGATGTTAGCTTTTTATGTTAATAATTAAGTAATTGTTAATTAATTATTAACACAATAATAACACACATGATAATTAATTAAGCTAAGCAATCGTTATATGAATGTTTAGCAATATTTTCTCATGTATTGTATGTATTGCAATATTGTGTTAATCAATAGCCATTATAAGTGAGTTGTAAGCATTTTTCATAAAATACTACAAAATTCATGAATTTAAGTTTTGATTCTTCATGCTGTGCGAGTTTGATCAAAAAACTTCAGCTAGGATTATTTAATATTTGTAATATATTGATACCTTTTATAATTTTATTTTTAAATATACCTCCCATTCTAGAACATGAATATAATAGAATCAAATATAAAGATTTATTTTAAGTATTTGTTTCTATATATTTTCAAATTTTTTGTTTGAAACAGTTCAATACTAGAGTTTTTAATTATCAGAAGGAGAGATCGATAGCTTTCACCAGATCATTAAAGGGTCCATGATACTAAAAGGCTAAGAACCAATGCTCTAGAGAATGTTTTACTTACTGTAAAAAATATAATTCATTTATACAGCCTTCATTCAAAGAACATGTTAATTTATAAACAACTTAAATATAATGATTAATTGTATCACTAAATAAAGCATGTACATGCTTAAATTGTTAATGATTATCTTTAATATTTATCAGTGTTACAAAGCTTCTAATTATACTTAAAATAATCTTAAATTTGTCTATATCTGAGTAAATAGTTTTTTTACAAGACCATAATTAAAGTAAAATTTTTCTAATAAATTCACCAGCAGATTCAGATTAAATTCAACTTGAATTTTTTAAGGTATCAAATGCCTAAAGCTTGGGATGTCAAAAGCTTAAGATTAAAAATAATAACTTCCTTACTAGGATAAGAAAGCCATATGTGAATAGTTACTGGTCTGCAAAATATATGTAATGGTTTTTAGGAAGCTACTCCATAATATTTTTTCAAGATAATGATGAATTTTTAAACCTTGATACAAATGTAAAAAAACAAGTACTCTAGAATCAATCAACTTATCCCCTTACAGGTACTAATTCTATGTAATTCAGTATACTGACTTATCAAAAATATCTTTCTAGAGAGTGTGAAAAATTATTTGTAATTCAGAGAGCCATCAATTGTATCCATTCCCTGAGAGCTAATTTCTAATTTTGCCTCATAATTGAATATGATTTTTTATTTTCATTTTCAAAAGATATTTAATATTATGAGTGATTAACATATAAACTTTATTTTGCTTAAATTATCAAAGAAATCATATGCATATCTGCTGATATATTCAACAAATAAAAAAATGTATTCACTTTAATAAATAACATACCAGTAGTATAAAAAATATTATCCTTATTAATAAGCTTACAATTTAATAAGCTTCCAATTTAATAAGCTTACAATTTAAAGGAAAAGAAGCAACTGATTTTCCTTTTGGCAACACAATATGCTAATAATGAAAAAAATAATCAAATTTTACACTATTTTATTTTTAAAAAATTCAGAAAAATCACACACCTAATTCACAATTTTTCCCATGTTTTCCATATGGACAAACACAAAGATAACCATAATCCATGTTTGGCAGACAGGTGCTTCCATATTCACAAGGATTAGCAAAGCATGTTTTGTGTTCACAAAAAGGGCCAGCATATCCTTCTGCACATTCACAGTTCCAATGGTCATCATAACTAAAACACACAGAGAGAAGAGCATACATATTTTTCAATGGAAAAATACAAAAAGATAAAAATCAAGATCATATAACAATTGTAAGTTAAAACAAAATAATTGCAAAGTTAATAATTAAAATAACCTACAATTACAATTACTTACTTTATTAATTCTTTCTTAGAGTGTTTTCATGTCATGTACTAGAGTAACTTGTTAGATTATTTAAGAATGGGAAAAGTTATAAATGACCCCTCATACACCAAAAGAAAGGGTGTAATAACTACTTTTGTGTAGGACTAGTTTGGTCCTGTTTTGATAATTTCTTGTATGGTATCAGTTATAAATAGAATTCTTTTACCTCTTAGACTAGAAAAAAAATTTAAACTAAAATAATATAAGACTGAAAAAAATAATATACCTTTTGCAGGTAGCCCCATTTAAACATGGATTTCGATAACAAGCACTACTGTAGCACTCAGTGATTCCAACACCAATTTCTGCTTCTTGAACAAGTTCTCTTTCTTCTCCATTCACCTAAAACTCATGATAAAGAAATAATCATAAGTAACAGCATCAAAAGCTGTAAACTGATTGAATTAGAAGTTTCTAGCAATGTATCAAATACAAGAAGTCCTTCATTTAGATTTCTTGGGTAAATTTAGAATTTCTTTTACAAGGGGCCCCCCCCCAAAAAAAATCATTTTCAAAATTATAAGTTACTTGAAAAACAGCATATGAACAGGTGAATGTTAACTGTGAACAATTCAGGCATATCAAACTGTACCAGTTATTTTACATTGTACCATAAAATATTAAATTACTAAAAATAAAAGCAAGAGGTTCAGCGAATACTTTTTAAAATAGTTAATTTTCCTTTTTTTTACATACCTTGTAGTTGATTTTTTTTAGACTAGTTATAGTAAAACCAATTAACAACTTCTATTGAAGAAATGGAGCTAATAAAAGTGCCTTAAAAATTTGCATGGCTTATAAGAAAAGAATGATAAAATGAATGAAAGACAAAATATACAACCTTGTGAGAGAAGTTTACAAATGTAATAAATATTATGGTTCTCTTATATATTCACAAAACTGTCATGGATGTATTTTCTCTTTAATGAAATATGCTCTCTCACTAGCAAAATGAAAGGTTGGATTGTGATAGGGAAAGGCTGTTTCTTTCATTTCTTTGCATATATTCAAAAGCAATTGCAAATTTATACACCTCCTGTATAAGAAACATGGTATAAAATAATGAATGATACATAATCTTTCATGTACAATTCATGAAAGATTATGGTTTTTTTTTAACATGAATGACTGCACTTAGTAAGTCTTCAGTAAAAATTAATTGAAATTCTGCATTTGGACTTTACTTCCACCCAGCATACTTATCAGCTATGCATTATTGAGGAGCCCGTAACTAGGGCAAAATCAAGGATAATAAATTCACTAGAAAAAAATAACTGACTACATCCTTAGTTACTAACACATCACTATACGTAAGAGCAATATTTTCATTATCTATAAAACCAGTTTTTGAACCACTTTACCTCTTGCTAAAAACCTCTTGCATTTATATCTACTAAGACAACAATCTTATATTACTTTATAGTCTATATATATGAAAGAGTTCCGTAACTGACTGACTGACAGATAATGCACAGACCAAACCGCTGGACCTAAAGGGCTGAAATTTTGCATGGTGATTCTTTTTATAGTGTAGGGGTGCACTAAGAAAGATTTTTGAAAAATTCTTCTTAGATTTTTTAAATTAAATTTTTAAGCTGTTTTTTTTTTTTTAACTTTTTTTACGTTTGCATTTAAAATAATTCTTTGAGGGTTATAAAATTTATATCACAAGAAAGATCACAAAAATTCCTATAAAATGAAATATTTTTTTAATCTTTACCTCCATTTTCTCATTCTTGGTGAAATTTTAAAGATTAATTTTTAGAATTTAATTTATTAAATGTGGTTTCTTTTCTTTTTGTGATACTTCATATTAATTTTGCGTCATGTGCATAACAACAAAATAAATTGACGAAAAAAAAATATTAAACATGGTAAAAGATAAAATTTAACCACTAGATAACTAATCAATTAAGTAATAACTACTAATTAATTAATTAACTAATTATTAATTTAACTAATTAAGTATTTAAAGAATTTAATTCAAATTAGTATGTTTTATGGATGTTAAACATACAAATTAATTGCATACATTGACCGTTGTATTTAATTTGAATATTTTCTTTTACATTATTTTGTCTATAAAAATATACATTATGATTTTTTTTATAAATATATTTTTTGGTTTTTTATTTTGCCATTAATTGCATACATTGACCGTTGTATTTAATTTGAATATTTTCTTTTACATTATTTTGTGTATAAAAATATACATTATGATTTTTTTTTATAAATATATTTTTTGGTTTTTTATTTTGCCATTAATTGCATACATTGACCGTTGTATTTAATTTGAATGTACTCTGTAGTGAAGTACAGGTATTCAGTTAGTACTTTATGAGTAGTAAAAGAATTTCTATTTTCTTTTTCATAAATGATAAAAATCAATTTTAAAAATCTTAAAACACCAACATGTTCCATTTTTCATGTATATTCTGCATATTCTATGATAATACTAAATGTTCTGAAACAACATAAACAAATTACTTGCAGAGAGATGACACAGCCTTCAAACCATGGAATTTTGTGAATTTCTGGAATTGAAGTTTTAAAGTACACAGGGACACCTCCAATAAAAATATTATGGAAATTAAACTGAGGATAAAGAAGAAACTGTTGTCCACTCATAGGAGCTGAACCATTAACAAGCAATTCCACATTACAAGATGCATTTCTAACATGTGCTATATCAGGAGTCCAGGATATTCTGAAATGGAATGAAAAAAACTAAACTGTAAAAAAAATACTGAAAATCTTATCAAAAGAAAAATTGTTTAGACAACAGATCTTTCTACATGCAATGGTTGTAAACAAAATAAAAAATTACCATGATACATGAAACATATTAATCAAAGAAATATTATGGTTAATTTTAAGGACAAGAAAAGGCTTAATCATAGATGTTAATGAATTTGTCTGTACAGATATCCTTTTACATGGAGTATGAGGACTCTTATGGAAGTGTCTCTGCAATCAATAGCATGATGAACAAATAATATCCTCTATATCTATCCCATTAAATTTAAAACACATCAAGACATGAATTTGTCTCCGAGTTCTACAAATGTAAAAATATGCCCTACATTGCTATCTCAGTTAATAGTGAAAATTGGCAAAGTTTTTCCATAGAGGATAGCCTCCATTTTAACACTGACATTTAATGTTACATTCCAAATGAGTATGCTCATCATAATAGCAAAATTTGAAAAAAAGTATTAAAAAAAACTTTTAAGGGCTGTTTGTCAATTTGTGAGATAATCAGCAAGCTTGTGATTTGATTCTCTAAAAAATGTTTAAAACAAAATGTAAATCTTCAAACCCACAAAACAGCAATATATGTAGGGAACATATTCAAAACATTAAGAAACTAACACTGTTTATATAAACACAAACATTTAAAATAAAAAGTTTCCATGAACATTTTTCATGACTAGATCATTAAAAATTTAATTTTTCTTTTCATAGTTTGAATTTTTCTGGGTACAAACTTACAAATAGTGCAATAAAAATAAAAAATGTAAATTCACCTATAGTGTATTTAGCTAGCCACATTTGCTGAAATACAGTATAGGAAATATCATCAGTTTTTCAATTTTATAAAAAAAATTACAACAAACATATAAACATATATTATAGAATATTATTTTACAATAAGAGGAATATAATCCTTCAGAACTTACGAAACAGATACAGAAGTAAAAAAACTGTTGTTCACAAATGCATGAGTACCCATAAAAACTGTAGTTTGATGACCACATGAAAATCGAAGTTTGAGCAGTCCATGTTCAACATGTAACATTAAAAAGGCTCCACTGTTTACGGCTTCAGTAAAAAAAATTATACCATCTGGAGACAATATTTTAAAACTAATGTCTATGTCTAGACCTTTCTCCGGATCAATAGTGGGAAGAGCATGCTTTAGAAAAGATGATTTATGGAATTGAGGAATGAGTAAATATGTTTCCCGTTCACAGTTTGGCCCAGCATACAGCAGAGGACAGAGGCACTGCAAGAATTTGAAACAGTTAAAAGATGCATAAATAAGAAGGAAGAAACATTTTTTTACACGTTTTTTTCACTCTACAGAATTAATTTTACCTTCATTTTAATGAGAATGATAATGAGCAAGAAAGAAAGTAGTGAAAATCAGATTTAATTAGCACAGAATTTTTAAAAATAAGCAAGAAAGAAATGGTATGAAATCAGAAAAATCATAATGATCTTAAAATTTTCTCATATTCATGAATCCTCAGATAAGATATGTAGTTAAAAATATAAGCAAAAGAGAAGCTAATTTTACTTCTTTGATAGAAGGTAAACCAAATTTAGGAGCAAATATAACACAAAACTCAGCATGCTACTAAATTATTTGTCTTATACAAGTTATATAAAGGTATAAGGCATTTTTTGTGCAGTGAAGAGATTACTGACATGCAAATCTCAAGAAGAAAGGAAAGGAAAAGGGATAAATGATAGAAGCCCAAAAGCTTTCATAATCTCAACAATTGTGTTTCAAAAGTGCAAGCACCATACAATAACATGCAAGTGTAATTATTTCAAAGCTTGGAGTCAAAACATATTTGGGAACTACCTGACATTGTTTGTTATCCTCTGCACCAAATTCAGAGAGAGAAGGTGTTCCACCATTTTGGCAATGGATTCCTTTACATAGCTCAAGTTTAACATCATCTGTATTATCTGACGGATATACTGGTATGCTTTTAAAAATACTTGAATGCATGTTTTGAGAATCTGTTAAATTTATATAACATATTTCAACAGAAAAAAATTTACCAAGACAAGTCTAAAAACCTTAGAATTAACTTTTATATAAAAGCAACATACATTTGCCAATATAACAAATACAAATCTATGTTACAAATTAAAACAGCTAAAACACAGAAAAATATTAAATAACTGTTTTTCATAAAATAAATGCTATTTTAATAGTAGTATACATTTGAACTAAAGATTCATTTAAAGAAGATTCATTTAAAGTACAGTAATAAATTACTATTAATTCCAATAGGATACTAAATACACAAATTTATAAAAGCAAAAAGAAATGCTTCCTAAAATGTAAATTTATATCTCTCATACAGAAAATATATACTCTTAATTCCTGCATTTATGGAATGAGCATCAGAAATCTTGATAAAGAAAATTTTACATTGGGTAAATACAATATCAAAAGTAAAGAAATATTTAGACAACATTTAATTTCAACAATCTATGGAAGTCATGTAAAAAAATAAAGGTGATGAGGTATATGAGCTTTCATCAATGTCAAAGGTTTCATTTATACCAAACCCTTAATATGAAGACTGATAACTCCTTGACTTCAAATTTCTCTATCAAAGACAAGACTTAGAATGGACCTTTAAAAAGGGATTGACTAGTGTTTCAACTGGTGTAAGACATGTGAAATCAAGCCAAGAAAACTTTGGTACTAGATTGTATGAAGTATACAAGTTCTAGTAATTTACAAATACACATGGGTGTAATTAAATACTAAGAGACAAAATTTCAAAGAAAATATTACTGTGTTGAAGTGTCACGAGTGAAGAGTTACTGCTTCAGAAAATAATCAAAATTATGATGGTTTGAGATTAATTATGTTAAAATGTACCTATTTCTCAACTATATACCAAATGATAAATACTTTTTCCAAGGAAAGTCTTTCCTAGTTCAAGATATATAACAAAATCATAAATGTATACCAATAATTCTAAGCTCTTTAAATTAAATAATAAAATGATTACCAGAAACAGTCTTAAGATATTTTTTGAAAAATTTCAGACCACCTAAAAATATTAGGTATATTAAACAAAATTTATAATCCTTAAGGAATATTTAAATGATTAGACATTGATTTACTTACTCTATTCAATGTCTGGAATACTAGCAACATCAAAATATGATACTTCCTTGTTTATAAATAAGAGATAAGTATGATAAAGAAGTTTAAACAGAAGTAATTTATTTATGACATTACTTTTCACATATTTTTATAGATTATGCAGATATGAAAAAATAGCCAATTATGATAAAACAAATAAAATATTTTACAATAATAATTTTTTTTGTAATATTTGTTTTAAATTACTAGAATTATATATTTCAAAACAACCTATGAATGGCTATCTTATGTAGTAACCTAATAGTTATTATAATACAGTAGAATCTTGATATATCAAAACTTGATATAATCAAATTCCTTGATAAATTGAAGCTTTTCCATTCCCCTTGAGCTTGCCTAACACTATAAATCAAACCTCAGTATATCGAAATCCTCAATAAACTGAAATTTTCTTGTTCCCCTTGAGGTTCAATATATTGAGGTTCCACTGTAATTTTAAAAAAGTAGATTTATGCAATTTCTTAATTAATACTTTCAAACTATTTTCCTTTCCTTCTATTTCAAATAACTTCAAATTTCATTACTCATTATATTTCAACAATAAAAAATAAAAGTGCAAAATACATTAACTGTTTGATTTCATTTTTAATACAGTGTGAATTAAGTTTATCTTATTCATGCAATCATGTGAATGAATAGAAACACTACATCACTTAAACGACCACTACAAATTGACAAATATGATGGAAATATATATTATAAATATTATATGATTAAATAAGAACAACAAAGTAAACTGTAATATATATTTTGCATTATAATCTTAAATCATAATACAGCATCTACTATGAAATCCATGCACAAGTGCACAAATTTTATTATATATATTCGTTGAAGCACAGAGTTCAAAAAAAAAGAAAAAGGAAAGAAAAGCAATTCTTAAATTAATGAAAAAACATTTCTGTATAATTTTTTTTCTTTTAAATAAATTTAAATTTTTGAGGCATCATTTTCAATGAAAATATTTTTTTACCTAAATCTTTATAACAGTCATCAAATTTGACAAACATAAAAAAAAAATTCAAGTACTTATAATCAAGAAAGAAACATGTGCTCACTATGACTAAATAGAATTTTTGATTGGTTCTTTATTATGAGGTTAAAATATTTCAATATAAAAATATTTTGTAAAATTACTCATACCTTCATTCAGAATGGACAATGATTTCATGTTTTCAGAACCTCTGTGAGCAGTAAAGGCTATGGCAGTTGAGCTGTGTAAAGAACTTAATAAGGGTGATTCTGATGACTTTTCCAGTAATTTTGAAGGATGGATGGATGAAGAAAAATCAGATAAATTCAAACTTTCATTATGTATAAGAATATCTTGAAAAAACTGCTCAGGTAAAAAGGACGTTTTTATTCTTGAATATGGCTCAAGAGATGCTGTTGGCTGTATTTGGTTAAAAGAAAAAGACACTGAAGTCTGAGTAATATTGAAGGCAGTATCAGCTGGAACAGATCTCTCTTCAGGCACGAAATAGGATGATGAATGCTTCTGAACTTGCTCAGAAAATGGTAAATGACTTGCAGCATAAGTATGTTCAGGTAGAATGATATTGGAAGAATGTATTGAATGACCCTCAGATGCTGGGTGCTGTTGAGTTGAATAAAATCCTCCAAAAGTAGGAGAAATATTGTTAGTAGAGGATGTATAAATGGCAGAATATGAAGGGAAAATGGCAGGTGGTTCAGACGTTGGGTTAAGACAATTATCACCAACACAAGTTTCATTGCACGTTGAGCCTAAAATTAAACAACATTTTGATATAAAAAGATATCATCTGTAAGACTAATATATTTCATATCAGGTTATTCATATTTATAAAATGTGAGAATTCAGCAAGTAAAATGTTAACACTAGCTAATATAACATGTTAAAGGAGGTTAATATCAGCAGAAGTGAAAGAATATAAAAAATTCCTTTGCTGATTTGCAAAACCTTGAAGAAACTATAAAATGACATTTAATTACAAAGCTGAGTTATGAGACAACATTGTATGTCTATATTTTGAGTAAAACATAAAAACATGTAAAAAATCAAAATTTTAGCATACAACTGATATCAGGCAGCATGATTTAGTCTAAACATTTAAGCAGAAAGAAAATCTTTAGTATAAACAAAATGACCTATTTTTAAAATTACTTAAAGAAGAAGAATTTCTTAATCTAGGTATACCAAAACTTAACCACACACAAAAAAAAATTCTACATAAGAAATTATAAAATGTATAATTTCCTTTAAACAGGAATTCAAAATTCAGTTTGGCAAAAAAAAAAAATACTACCATGAACAACTGCCTTAATAGAAACTGAAAATATTATTAATATTTTCTTTTAAGGTTTTTTTTTACCTTCAGTATTTTTAGATGAATATAAACCCTTTATTTTCTTTCTAATGAACTTCTTAAGCTGCCTAGATTCAAATGTACAAAACAAATCAGATTAAAGTTCATGATACCATTACTTCAATTTTTGTTAAGGAAAAGGTCACAGAGATGAATTTTCAACAGAAACAAAAATTCTTAGTTCTTAAAAGCAGTTTTTTTTCCCTAAAGTAATTCTTTGCAAAAGGCTCTGTCTTTTTCTCCCTCCATTGTTCAAAATTTTATTTCATAAGTTCTCATTTTTTTTCATTAAAGAGCTGAATCCTTCATTAAAGAATTCATACCTTAACAAGGGTTACAAAATTTGAAAAATGGAGTTATATAGCTTTAACAGCTATAACAAAAACAAAAGAAACTCTTGAGTCTTCACAAAAATTCCTCATTATTTATAAAAAGAGTAAAACCTTTTCAAAAGTGCTTTGAACTAAAGTCTAGAGTGCTTAACTTCTAAAGCATGCTTTAAACTAAATTCTAATGTGCTTTTCATCTTATCTATGCTGGATTTAATATTATTACCGATGAATCCTGCAGGACAAATACAAGAAAATCCATCAATATCATCAACACATGTTGCACCATTCTGGCAAGATGATTCAGGAATGCATTCATTATACTGTTCTTCACAATGTTTTCCATGATAGTCAGGAACACAAAAACAGACAGTCTCTTCTGATATACTGTGGCTTGAGTTTGTATCCAAGAGACAAAGGCCTCCATTACAAACATTACTATCACAAATATCTACTTTTGTTTCACATGTCTTTCCAGTGAAACCTCAAGAAAGAATACATCAATTAGAACAAGAATATGTCTATAATAAACTTCATATTTGATTTAATTACATCTTAATACTCTAACATCAACATTGTCTTAATAACTTCAACAGTATATAAACCTATTTCCTCACAGGGAATAAATCTTCAAAGTATGTTTTGATTTAAAAATATAAAATAAGAGAATGAGTGCAATCTTTACTGACTTTACATTTCAATCAAATAAACATAAGATAAGGAAAATGATGAATACAAAGCAGCAGTAATTGCAGATTTAAACTAATCTGCCAGTTTCAGTTATATAAAAATAGTAATTCATCATAGTTAAAGACTTCAGATATGTAACATAATGAGATTCTTAAATTAATGTCTCCACAGATTTTCATTAAATTGGCTATAATTTAACACAGCCAACCAATAACTGTTTTGTCATTGCCTGAAGCCCTGAGAGCTGTACTTATTTGGATTATAAATATTTAACCTCATCAGAGGTACTTGTGACAAGGTGCACTGTGCTATACATTTCTTAGTACATAACAAAAATACAATATATTTTCAAAAGGGAAGTCCTTTTCAAAAGGAAGCTCTCTTATGTAACGAAGTAACAGAGGATCCATTACTAGATTAAAACCCTCTCTCAAATTTATGTAACCATATTAACTTCATTTGCTTATATATAAATCAAAAACTACTATTTTTAAAAAATTCCACAAATATATATGAAAATTTATTTTCATATAAAGTTCTTCATAAAACTCTTCTTAAATATGTTCTTAATAAGAAATGGTTTTCTATGAAGAGATAAAAACATAGTTGCATAAGTCTGAAGATCTTTTTCAGCTGTCCTGTACAGTCTCATCAGCATTTGGATACTTTTATCTAAAGACCAATATTATCTCATATTCTTTTAATATAGGATGTACACTTTCTATGTTTTGGATAATTACTCAGAGTCTGTTACAAATTATGAAGAAATTATAGTAACACAAATTTACATCAGAAGCTATCGAAAGCTAGAAAAGAAATGATTATTCTGAAATTTAACTAATATTAAAGATGTAAACAGTTCCTTAAATATTAAAACAGTTTTAATTAACTTAATTTAGTTATGCGCATAGTTGACAAAAGAAAATTTTTTCAAGCATTATGTAGCACATCAGAGAACTCTTCAGTGTATATTTTTACCATGGTGATAAAAAAATTAATTACATATGCACAATAAAATAATTTAAACTTTATTCTTGAATAAATGCCCATAAATATTCAAATTTTTAAGATTTATAGAAAAAAAAAATTGCACTATAATTAAACATCTCTGAAACTATAGTATAATATATAATATTTAACTGATACACACAGCAGCTTCAATTTAACAAGTTTTGCTTAAAAAAAGGAGGAATTTTTTATACATAAAATCCAAAACAATATCTCTCTTTTGTGCATTTTCAGCTTCAAAAAATAACAATAACTGCAAAAATATAAAAACTTAATAGGAGAAATATAATCTTACCAAATGGACATAAGCAATTAAAATCAGTTTCTCCAACACATACTCCTCCTCTTACACAAGGACATGATGAAAGTTCACACTTCTCCCCATAATAATTAGGTAGACAGCTATAAAAATGTTTATTATAAATACACAAAACATTTATTATTTACACAAAAAAGAATAAATACATTATCCATGAATATGACAGTAAATCATAAAATTTATAAACTTAAAAAATAATTAGGAATTTAAGATAATTTTCAACATAAAAAGCAATAACATAAAATTTCTTAATGTTTTACAAGTATTTAATTATGCTGATATGATGACTGATGCTGCATGTGACCTGCATAAGCCTCAAGATATGGTCCTATCCAAAGGGGTTCTGACCTGAAAGTTGCCTAGCCAAAGAATAGCTAAAAATACACTAAATATATACTCTGATAATACTCTACAATTCCCAGTGGCCACAGTTCAACTTTTTTTATTCATTTTTTAGCTGTCGAGTCAAAACATCCTTCTTTTTTAGTCACTATTTTTCAACCATTTTTCTCTGAAAACAGGATCAGAACTGAATTTTTCTTAACAGCAAATTCCCAGAAGGTTCTTCAGGCTAGCTACACCACATTATGTTAATTTGATTTGAGTTGTGGGATACATGGTCCAGGATTATGTCTGTTCCCTCTCTGATCATCCTTCAAAACTGACCATCTACAAATTTAGGCCATGGTTGGTTCCTAGATAATCAATTCCTTGATATCAAAACTTTTCTCTCTATTCTCCCTTTGTTTTGTTTTAGCTCTGTGTTGTCACACAAATCACACTAATTTTGCTGTTCATTAGCCTCTGGCTTTGGAATTTTCAATCTCCAGAGCATAATTGGCTTCACAGCTCCATAACATCCTATTCAAAATTTTCTGAAATTTATGTCTGTCTTCAGCTTCACTCTCATGGGTTTGTATGGTTCTTCTCTTATGAAGTCCCTCCTGTGTGCCTAAGGTGGGGAAGGAAAGGTGCTTGAAAGACTAACATAAGAGGGGTGGACACCTACAGTGATCTACCATCACCAACAGAGATTTTTCCTGAAAGGCCTTGTTTCTAAGTTCAGCCCCATCCAGCACATTCATGTTTCCTGTTTGTAACTATATTTAAAAGGAATTAACTAATTATGTACTTTCCAGTTTTATTTGAGAAAGCTACAATAATTCAAAAATTAAATTTAATAATCTAGAAATAACCTAAAATCTATATATTATAGAAAGGACAAAAATTTATTTACCTACAACTACTGGTATTTCCAGGACCTAACACACACATTCCTTCATTTCTGCAAAACTCATTTTCAGTAGCACAGACATTAAAATACAGCTCACAATTGATGCCTATTTGAGCAAAAGAGAAATAATGCAGTTCTTACACTTTCTCAAATTTCATTAAAAACATGAGCTATGAATAAACAAATATATCTAAACAACAACATTATTCAGTTGACATTTTTATATTCATAAATTTAATTGTTTACATTCAGAGAAAGAGCAAAGAAGACAAACATAAGTTTAACAGTGCTAAACTGAAGATGTTCAGTCTCTGGAAAAACAAAATAATCTATTATTATAAATTTGGTATTTTCAAGTTATCACAGATGTCTGACATTTGATTTCTGTCAATATCAAAATATATATATATATACATATATATATGAAATGTGGAGTCATTTTACATATAACTGTTTCTTTATAAATTTCTCCATCTGGGAATTTGCTTAAGATTATAGTCATGAAATGAGATCCTATATTTAAGTTAGAGTAATAGAAAATAAGTAACTTACTATTTTATGAAACAAGAATATGTTAAAACATATACATGCCAGAAAATAGGTTAATCAAAACTAACATATTTTTTATCATTGAAATAATTATTAAAAAAGAAAGCAGAATTACCAAAAAATCCTAATGGGCAGTGACATAAATAATCATTTATTAAATCTTCACAGACACCTCCATTTAAGCATGGATCAGAGGAACATTCATTAATATCTGTATCACATGTTGAACCTGTAAAATTATACATTAAAAGAAAATAAATTTTAAACTATTCAAAGATAAGCAGTTACTTTATGTGTTAAAATATTAACGGATATTAAATTAAACTAAATTTTATTGGCAAACTTATTAATGAAGCACATTTCTAGAAAATAAACAAATACTGAACCATTTTGTTAAATGTACTGATATTAGTAGCGATAGGTTTAAGCTTTCATTCTAAAACATGCTAAACAATTGAACTGAAAATTTCTAAATTTGAAACAAACATAAAGATTATGAAATTCATTTTTTTTAATTTTAATATGAATGATAAACAAGATAGTTCTTATGACAAAACAATCCTTTTGGATACAAAAAGTTCAATTTCAAAATAGAAGAATTTTAGAGAGGAATAAGGAATGGTTTCTACAATTGCACATAGACTGCTCCATCTTATGGATTAAAGTTGTTTGAATATTACAGATTGCCAAGCAATGACTGAATGGCTAGAACTGTGGCATTTGGTCCCAAAGTATGTGGGTTCAAGTCCCATTGTTGGCATAATTGTTTGTAGCCTTTCAGAATTGGCTTTAAGGGTCCCAGTCCTTGTATAAGAAAAACTGACCATAGTACTCTCAACCAACTAACATTTGATATTAGCTATCAAGTTGAGTAACTAAAATGATAAGTCACTAGGTATTTTTGAATTTTCATGACAGCATTTTAAAGTTTCCTTGACTTTCTGAATAAAGTTAAAATTTCTCTATTTTGTATAACTAACTATAACTTTTTGTCATTAAAGATGAGTCTTAAAGGGATACATTTCTAATTATATCATATGTAGCCCTCATAAGAATTTGCTTTAACCTCATTCCTTATAATTTGAAAACTTAATTTAGGCAAACTTTTCTGACATATTGCCTCACTGTGAACTTTTTTGTATGGACAGGTTTTTTAAGTTAGAAATACTGAGCTAGGAAATATACTATAAGTGCTACTCCTCATTTGGGATATATTCTCTAATAACCTTTATAACAATAGTTTATGCACTTATTAAATGAAATGTCTTTGGTGTCTCATTACCTGTAAATCCTTGATCACACATACAAGTGAATTCATCAATGCCATCAATACAAGATCCACCATTAAGACAAGGATCACTTCTACAATCATTATAATTTGTCTGGCAACTCAGACCAGTATAACCATTTTGGCAAAAGCAGCGGTGGCCACCTGAAGCATTGTCTGTACAAACTCCGTGAACACATGGTTGTGTAGTACATGGTCCTGGTAAGGTAAGATCTGTATCGATGGGTTCTAATGCACTGGATCCAAGGAGAAATATGATGGTCCAAGTTAACAGGGGTTGATAGAGAGAAATTATCATCTTGTAAAACAAGTGGCATTATTGTTTTAAATTTTGGTAATTTCAATTTATTAAGCTGTCTATTTTTAAGAGACAAGTTTCTATGGCATCCATTTAATTTCAACACTATAAAAGAAAATGAAAATCAGTTACTTTAGATCAGAGAATATTCAATTAAATGCAAACAAAAGCATTATACATGAAAAGAAAATTGATTAAAAAAAAAATCCTGCAAGATCCAATTCTAGGGGGAAAAAAGTGAAAAACAATTAGTGCCATTATAATATGTTAGGGTGAAGTGGGGTAAGTGAGAACACAGGCTTAAAACCCTAAAAAATTTAACTTTTTAAAAAAATTTCAAGTGTAAGAAAATTCTTGTAAGAATTTCTTTGTAAGAAAATTCTTGCTTTACTGTTATGTATAGTTTTTATTTACAGAAAAAAAATTGTAAAATCAAAAATTTTTATACCTACCAAACTCTTGCATTTTAATTAAGGTATCTAAGTTTGAGTACTAGCCAAAATAAAAAACATAACTAATTAACCACATCACAGAGTTATTTTGAAAATACCCACTTATTCATTACAAAATGAAGAGTACAGATAAAATATATAAAAACCATTTCTTTTGCAATATTACTTCAGTACTGCAGGATTTTCACTTGCCCCATAAAAATGTTATGTCGGGGCAAGTGAGAACTGGCCACATATACTGAAAAATAAACCTACCTTTGTGTTATAACAGCCATAAAAATAGTTTTTTCTTCCCAACATATGTTTTCTAGCTGGAGAAACTTCATAACCAACCACCTTTTGCCATATTTCTTTAACAGCTGATGATTGTTTTCAATTCCTTAACATTCAAAAATAGAAAATCATGCAACTGAAACTAGTTTTCTTGTTGCAGGTTTGAAGAAGTGAATTGTAATAAACTAACTTGTTAAAACTAACTGTAAGTGAATGTGAGTGGAGTGGACATTACAAACTGTGTATGAATATACTGAATTTCTAATTCTGTTGTCACTATTTCTGAGTTGACTTTTGTACCAGATGACTGACTGATCAGTGTTCCTTGAAGAGCCGAGACCTGGAAGGCATGGTGAACTAATTTTTTCCATTGTTTTTTGGTCCTACAATATTCAGTAGGGCCTAGGCAAAGAAAAAAAATGTTTTTCAAACTTTTAACACACATTTGTTACTCTAAAACAAATAATACTAATATATTTATTTTGTTAATATTCGAACATTACTGAAACTGCTAACTTGAACAACAAATACCTCCACAATGAAAGAATGTAAAAAAAAAGGCCTTTTGTTCAGCATGAAATATCTATTCTTTTCCTTGCCCTATTTATTTTGCTATAAGCAACTATGAATTATTCAGACCTGCATTCTCACTTGCCTCAAGTGTGGGAGCAAATGAGAATTCAAAACACAAAATATTTAACAGCAAAAAAAAAAAGTGAATAGATTTAAAAAAAAAAAAAAAAAAACTATAAATGTAGAATATAACCAAAAGTATGTATGCAAATTTTCATACAAATACAACAACTTGTTAAAAACTTATTTAGATTCAAAGTGGAACTATATGATTTTGCATTCTCACTTACCCCACTTCACCCTATTTTAAAATTATGTTGAACTTTTTTACAAGAAATTAATTTAAGAGAGAGGTTGTTATATGCATTAGAAAAAAAAAAGATTAGGATACGAAATACAAAGATTCAAAAATATGAATCTCTAATTTTAATAATATTATTTCAAAGCATCTTCTTTCCAGCACTGAAACTGAAAGTTTGAATTATGATAGCTAATGTACTAATGAGGGTGAAACCAATTAAAACTGTTAAAGCAAATTGAGAAAACATAAGCAAAAACTCTGTCAGTCTTCTTTAAATATCCCCATTATCATGTAAAACAGATTTACATTTATACTGAGAAATGCACATATAGATGTACAGAAACTAAAAAAAATGTAACAACAATAATATCAATTTTTACACGACTCGCTTGAAAGCATTTAACATCAATTATTTAGACACTTATGTATTTTAAACATAAATGAAATTCTCCCACATATTTTCATTCCTATGGATATGAAACCCTTTATTTAAAATTTTCTCGTGAACTGAATTACTGTATAATTCTTCATTGAGGCATAGAATGTATTAAATGTTTATTAAGCTGTATAGCGCAAAGAAAAAAATATATATTGTAAAAAAAGCCATATTTACCCCTAGTTATGCAAACGAAATAATCATGAACATATAATATTAAAGGGCACTGCATTTGATCTTCAGTGAGCAAGAAACTTATGTTGACATTGGTCTCCATGACTACTGCATAATTGAAGTTACCGAACCTTGTTGTTGCCAATAACATTTTCTAACTTTACAAAATATACTCTTTCAGTGGTATAGCACACAACGGCTTTATAGTATCGTGGACCAAAAGTACTTGATAGAAATTCGTCTTTTATTTGTTTAAGATTAACATCCTTATGTAACATTACGAGTTTGAACTTTGATCTCAATGACTGATGGGTTAATTGAAAACGATAAATTATCACAGTGATTGTGATCAGTGTTATGCCTATCAGATTTTGCCTATCGGAAAAAAATATGCCGTATGATTGCTTAATCAGTAGTATCATTAATTACGGTATTCATTTTTAGCACCAAGACGCTATTATTATCACATTTGCGGCTACAGTCAAATGTTAATGCAAATATAGTATCACATGAACCGTTTTGCATTTCAGCCTTTTTACAGTTTCTTCAAAATTTTCAACAACACAAGTAACATGGTAGTTTCATGTAATGTCACCGAAGGGTATGAAGGGCAGAACACTGCGTTTAGACGTGCGTTTTAGACGTGGAGCTCTGTTAACTTTTTTTCTGCGAGTTGTAGTAATCAAAGCATTTAATTGTAGAGATTTTTGCTCTTCGTTTTTTGCCCAAGTTGAGATGTGACATGCAACGCGCAACTGCCTTATATAACAAAGCACTGATGATGTTTAACAGAGGAAGAAATCATTGTGGGATATTCCGAATGTCACTCTAGACAAGTATGCTGAAGGCGAAACAACTCTTATCTTCAGTACCTATCTTGAGATACTATGACTGTACATATCCTCCTTGTGTAACAATGTCGAAAGTTTAATACCCTAAATCAAATAATTTTTGCATTTTTTTAATATGGCAAAAGATATAGTATATAATTATTTTTTAGAGTTAGAGAGCTGCGATATTAAAATTCTAAATAAAACTATTCAATTAAGGTCATGCATTTTAAATTAAACAAGATCGATTGCTCTCATTAAGTAGTAGTACGAGAAATTCTTCAACTAAAAAAAAATAAAATAAAATAATCAGGTAGTCTCTTCTAACGAAACTACCGCGGGTTATTAACGTAGGGTTACTTATCGTTGCTTACCTCTTTTGTATGTATTATGTATGTATGTGTTATGTATGTGTATCTATATACACAGTCCAGTCACATTAATGTGACCACCTGTCAAAATCCAGAATAACCACATTTCGCAGAGCGGACCGATGCGAGACGTGCAGGAAGAGAGTCAATTAGGTTCCTGAAGGTGTTCACTGGGATGTTGAGCCATGCTGACTCCAGTGCCGTAGCCAGCTGCGCTAGGTTACGCGGGTGAGGATCCATGGTGCGAACAACCCGATCGAGGTGGTCCCACAGATTTTCGATTGGGTTCAAGTCCGGGGAATTTGCTGGCCGAGGGAGTACGGTAAACTCATCCTGGTGCTCTTCGAACCACGCGCGTACACTGCGAGCTTTATAATACGTCGCATTGTCCTGCTGGTAGATGCCATCATCCTGAGGAAAAACAATTCGCATGTAGGGGTGAACATGGTCCGCAAGGATAGATGCATACGTGTGTTGATCCATCGTGCTTTCCACAATGAGGAGTGAACCCAGAGAATACCACGAAAACATTCCCCAGACCATAATGCTCCCTCCTCCAGCTTGGACCCTTCCGGCAATTGTTGCAGGGTGCTTGCTTTCAGACGTGTCACGCTGTATACACCAACGTGCATCTGTCCGATGGAGCATTAAACGTGATTCATCGGAAAAAGCCACCGTCTCCACTCAGTGGAAGTCCAGTTGCGGTACTGGCGTGCAAATTGCAGCCTTCGTCGGCGATGAACAGCAGTCAGCATAGGTGCATTAACCAGGCGTCTGCTGCGGAGGCCCATACGCAGCAACGTTCGCTGAACCGTCGTTCTGGAGACATTGTTGGTAGCCCCTTGGTTCATCTGGGCGGTCAGTTGCTCAACGGTTGCACGTCTATTCGCCCGAACGTATCTCCGCAGCCGTCGTTCACCTCTGCCATCTATGGCCCGTGGTGCACCACATTTGCCACTTCGCTGATTTTGGATAGTGCCATTTTGCCATGCACGGTATACTTTTACCACGGCGGCCCGCGAACAGTTTACAAAATTAGCCGTTTCGTAAATGCTTCCACCCTTGGCCCCAAAGCACAATGATCATGCCGTTTTGGACGTCGGATAAATCGCTCTGTTTCTGCATGACTGAAAGAACTGAAATGTTTTCCGAATGCTTACAACACACTTTATATATCCACCAAATTTGCTGATGACACGTGCCTTCTGCAATTGGTTATTTAACGTTGACGTCAAAAGTATGCGGTAGTCACATTAATATGACTGGACTGTGTATATGTATGTATGTATATACACATATGTATGTCAAAATTTTGGCGCATTTTGGTACATTTCTGTGTAACTGTTTACTGCTTGTCCAAGCGATACAGACTTGGTTTGGCGCGCTGCCAAAATTTTAACTCGCGAAGTACGGACGGACGGTTTTAGCGTCTGAAACTTTGCTTTCAAGAGGACCATTATGGAGGAACGTAATGCTACGTTAAAAACTACCAGTCAGTAAAACTACGAAAACTGAGCGCTTAATGCAGCAATTTCCTGACTAAGCCCTTGTTTACATTGCTTCCGGAACGGAGCATAGCGTCAGCATTAGGAAATATTTTTAGCCGATCAACAAGCCTCCATAACTAAGATTGCTGAAAATCGTTTCGATACAAGTAACGCTGACGCTGACGAACGTAATGTGAATGAGGACCTGTTCACATAGAATCCGTCAGCGTCAGAGTTACTCCTATTGACATATTTAAAACCAATCCCAGACCTTAAAAATCTCGGAGATAAGAGATAGGTTTTCCTTCCTATGAACCTTGAAAGCAACAAATGCTATTAAAAACAAATTGTTATAGTGTAAAAAGTCTAAAAAGTTCCATTGTATGTTATAGGGTCTTCTAAAATGATGTCCGCAGAATAAAAGTCAGAGGTGACGCCTGTACTTGTACCTGTTAAACATTAGATTTCAAACCCACTGAAATACGAAAAAATGTTCATGAAATA
Source organism: Dolomedes plantarius (assembly GCA_907164885.2). Classification (NCBI taxonomy): domain Eukaryota; kingdom Metazoa; phylum Arthropoda; class Arachnida; order Araneae; family Dolomedidae; genus Dolomedes; species Dolomedes plantarius. The sequence goes on along the minus strand of OU015493.1, from coordinate 50,865,494 downwards.
ATTTTTTTAAAAAGACAGTTACCTACCGGGATCTTTAGGACCTGTTCACATAGCAGTCTGTTAGCGTAAGCGCAAACGTATTGAAACATATTTAACCAATGATACACCTCCAAACGATTAGCAACGAAATTGTTAAGGCCTATGATTGGTTTATTTCCGTCATAGCGCCAATTTTCCTTTTACGCTTACGCTAACGGACTATTATGTGAACAGGCCTTTACTTGGACTATCTTTGGATGATTCCTTAATAAAGCCTCTAAAATAAACTAGTGCTCCCATGTTTCTTTTAGTAGTGAAAAATACATATACAAGATTATCAGTAAAGGTCTTGCAGTATCCTCCCCCCCCCCCTCTTTTATACGATTTACTTTTATGAGTGGGTTTTTTTCCGGGGAAGGGAGGGGATGAGGGTCTCAATTAAAATACTTCTTCCATCAAAACAGTCCATGAATTTTCATAGTTTTAGAATCATTGGTACATTCTGTTTTAAAAAATCAGTCGTAGAACAAATTATTTTGAGAAATTCTGGAAAATGGGACATAATATAGCCTGCATGTTATAGAATAATTGAGAACCAAAAAATATTCAAAATCAATTTTATTTTTCAGGAAGAGCTCTGTTTGTCCCATTTGCTAATCTGTAAATTTCTGTTTCATAAAATCAGTTCTCGTGTAACAAACAAGAAATTTGTGGAATTTGGCATCAGCGTGAAAGGCCAGTTTTTTAAAAATTTATTTCTGCTTATGTGTTTACAAAGTTGAAACTTTAATTAACTTTATGGTCTTCGCATAGTTTTGGAATAAAAACACCTCTACTTATTCTTCTTTGATGGTGGAGATTTAAAATTTTTTGGATGTGACTTTTTATGTTCAGTATTTTGTAGCTTCCATTCCCAAGTCCAAATAGGTATGCCCTAAACATGTAACAGTCAACATTAATTTCGAGTAAAAAATTTCTGCGAACTGTCGTATTGAAGATGATCTGTTCATCGTAACTAGTTCTATCTAGCGATCGTGTTGCGTTATGTCGGAAGTTTATAATCCTGTGCTCGCCGTAGAATATGGAATTGGAAAAACATAAACAATTTTCATTTTTGTTATGTTAACGTAGATTAAAATTATTCATGTTTCCTCTAATCATAACTGTAACCTAACTAACATTTGTTTGGAAAGCAAATTTTATAGGTCAACGGCAACGAGAAATGAATATTTTTTTCAATCTTTCCAGCAATATAGTTGCTTGTATTTGGTTGGTCTGCATTGCCTATTTGCCCGACAGTAGGCCGAACGGAATTCAGATAGAGTGTCTAAATATATAGTTTTTGGAAAAAAAGGAGCAACAGGCAGAGATTTCTGCCGTCTTATAAATTTCATTTGAAAGAGAGGGATAATTATGATTTCCAGACATTTATTTTTATGAGGAACTTGACTTTCATCATCGGGAGAAAACTCCCTTTTTAAAAGTTTACTGAGAAAAAAAAATAAGTCACTTAGCTGTGTGTGAACTGTGAATACTATCCCAGATTTATAGTATGAAACTCCTCAACTCGTACACAATCTCAATGCAAATTATCTCGCCTCCAGTACAGTACTGTTATGTTGGCGGTACGAGAGAAACGGCATATTACTTGAGACTGCACGATATCTGGGAGGTTGAAGAATACGTTAGAGTGGTTGGAATAGACAAAAGAGAGGTTGCGAAAGTGCAGATTATACATGTGTTTGGTTTATACAGTTTATACATGTGGTTGGTCGAGGCTGGTATCCAGCGACATGAAGGATGTTAATGCCATAAAACGTAATATACAGATATAAGAAATAGCTGATGCCCTTCCTGGTGTCTGGAAGATTCGAAGTTATTGAGAGAATAAACATCATACCGACGCACGAGTGGAGAAGAGTCATAAATTGTATAACTGGCACCAGACGCACAAAGTTAAGTTACATTAAGAATCAAAGAAATTATTCAACAGCGGCCTTCAAATTTTGCGATCAATTAGTCAGTTTTTGAACCAGGGAGTTAATTGTTTGATCTAGACAGAAACAGTTAGTTCTAACAGCTTTCGCGATCATTTTCCTGCATTTTTTCAGAACAGTATAGTATTTCAATTGGGATTTTGATAGCTGGTGCTGAATTTACAATTCTGGATACCGAATTATTATCGTTATAAGGACTTGATATAAAATCCGAGTTTTACAGCTGTGTTGCAGTTCATCTTTGGTGGCGCTACGAGCGCCGTCAGGGAATCACTCCCCGTTTCAAATGTTTGAACCAGAATGCATTGCGCATAAGAACCGATCAGTTCGGTAATAATAGAACTCTCGTTGGAGAGTAATTTCTTAGTAATATTTAATGTAAATACTGTAAACTAATCTTACGGAATTTGTAAATAAAGTATATTAATTTAACCTGATCGTCGTAATTGAAGAGAAGTGTGCAGTATCATCATTGAAGACAAAATTCCGTTGAACATCTCCCAGCGCAGAATTAGCAAGCTGTACGGGACCTTATTAATACTTACTTTTTTTTCTTATTTTTTTCATAAAATGTATTCTTATATTAAGATCACTAGACATAAAATACACTATATACTAATAAGTATTTGGACACCCATGCAAATGACGATATCTGCGGTCCTGATATACGTCATGCCCTCCGCATTTAAATATCGTGTAGGAAACAACATTGGCATTAGTCGAATGCAAAATGCCACGAAGTGCAGAGTTATCTGATTTTGAGAAAGGTGTAATCTTCGGGTATCACAGAAATGGCCGATCCTCAAGGGACATATTTAGCGAGCTGAATTACCCGAAATCAACAGTGGCCTATGTGATTCAGAAGTGGAAGGTGAGCGGTGATTGCCGGAATGTGCCCTGAGTCAGCAGACCCAGAAAACTGGGAGACAGAGACCGACCGGTGCTGTTCATAGAAATTCGGAAGAACCGCACCCAACCGATGGCCCACATACTCCAGGAGTTTCAAAAGGCATTCGGGAGTGTTGTTTCGATGAATGTCATCCTTAAGGAAGCACATTTGCTTGGTATTCATGGTCTTGCTGCCACCCATAAGCCTTTGATCACAAAGGCCAAAAGCGCTTGTGTGCAAAGCATGTCGAAAGTGGACCGTAGATCAGTGGAAACGGATTCTGTGGAGCGACGTATCAAGGTTCACCCTCTACCGTTCGGATAGCTGTGTCTGGGTCTAGCGTTTGCCTGGAGAACGCCTCCAGTCAGAATGCGTTGTGCCCACAGTAAAGTTTGGCGGAGGTGGAATTATGGTCTGGAGGTGCTTCTTTTGGTATGGACTGGGACCCTTGGTCCCAATTCATGGTAAGCTCAACGCCGGCACCTACTGCACTATTTTGGATGACAGTGAGCTTCCTACGTTGTGGCAGTTTTACGGGTTGGAGCCATGTTACTTCCAGGACAACAACGCCAGCTGTCATGTTGCGAGGTCCACCATGGATTGGTATGGTGACAACGGGGGTTAGCCGAATGAACTGGCCTGCCCAGAGCCCAGACCTGAGCCCTATCGAGAACCTGTGGGACGAGTTGGATAGCTGAATTAAGAGGTGCAACAACCATCCAAAGTCAGTGAAGGAACTTACATTTCTTCTCCAAGCCAAGTGGAAGAAAATACCACTAGCCGTCATACAAGGACTTGTGGAAAGCATGCCCCGGAGGGTTGAGGCTGTAATTGCCTCTCGTGGGGGCTCTACCAACTATTGAATATGAATAAATTTTGTTTTTTATTCTATCACAGGTGTCCAAATACTTATTGGTAGATAGTGTACGCTTAAGCGATTTGAAATTTTACTGTTGAAAATTAAAATTCAAAAGTTGAAGCGGACATGATTTTGATAAATCCACTGGAACAATTGCTCTATTTGCACATATTTTTTTCTTTTGTGCATAGGAAAGATTTCAAAACAACTTGTCTCATCGAGATTTATAAATAAATCTGTTCATAAAAATTTTAACCAGTTTAAAAGGAAAAAAATCTTTATTTTTATCACGGTACATTTTGTTTCAGGGAAGATATTTCATTAATTTTTACCCCGAACCAGTATTTTTACCCCGAACCAATATTTCTACCAACTATTGAATATGAATAATTTTTATTTTTTTTTCTATCACAGGTTTCCAAATACTTATTGGTAGATAGTGTATGCTTAAGCGATTTGAAATTTTACTGTTGAAAATTAAAATTCGGTCTTCCCGAAAACAGTCAAACGAAAATGGAATAGTGCACTGAATTTCATAGCGATATCGTGTAAGGAATACTTGACATATCCTTTTAAGGTTGTAAAATTCCATTCTGAGATAAATAGACAGAAAGTACAGATGTACAAAATGGTACACGTAGGCAATACAGCATGAAAATGTTTAAAAATCACAGTTTAGTTACTGTGGAAAGTTGTGGTTTATATTATTTGATTTTAAAGACTTTCTAGTATGCTTTAAGAATGGTAAATTGCAAACAGTTTTTTTTTACAATTTGTTTCCTGAAAACATGTATTAAAAGTTTTAAGTAATGCGCTAGGAAGTGACTGTAAATTGGGATTTCATGTTCGGTTTCGGTTTTAAGACGAATGCTAACCATAAAAACTAATAATAGTTGATTTTGTATTACCGTTGAAATTTAGGGAACTGTGAGAAAAAAAATTCTTAGCATTGAAAGATTGAAATTCTCATAAAAATTGAGGACTAATGCAAACACGAAATGATTAGGTATGCAAACCATTATACAGAACGTTATCGCCAGCTTTTATTGTTGTTATGCATTTTAAGGGTCTAATATACGTGTTTGTTTGTAATTTAATAATATAAGCACAATCTGAAGTTTTGTTTTGAACTAAGGAAAAAAATTAAACTCCGCAAAGTTTACTTTTGCATGGGATGAGATTATCATTCTTTCTCAGATTATCTGCTTCAATAATGTCGCGATAAAGTGATTGTAAGATAGGTTCGAACTGAGGATATTTTTGTAATAATATTACGCAGATAATCTTTGTTAATTTGAGAGTAATCGATATTCAAACCTGACTGTTTTTTTATTTTCCAATAGACTCCAGAAAAAATTCTGGCCTTTTATCATGAATATGTTTGCTATATTCTCTTAAACACATGATGCCAAGAGAAAATACGTCAGTAATTTTACTTTTTTCGAACGTAAGTTTTGTGCTGTACATGTGATATTACCTTACTCAAACAGACACGGCTTTTAATTTCTACTAGTTGTGTGATGGCGGAGAGACCGCATTTTTATCATTTTATTGCCATTATATGCGGCATGATGTTTGTAATCGTTCAGATTTGTCTTTGTGCAGTAGTTGCCAGTACTTTTCCAAAATGGTTGTATGTTGCTCACATGATAAAGAAGCCAACGAATTCGCAACGTGGATGGGCGAATGTCGTAAAAGGACAAAGTGCCTGCCGTGTTGGAAACAGCAACAACTTTTTCAAAATCCAAATTCCAAGTTAGAAACTGATCATTTGATATTATTCCTTTAAGAGTTAGAACACAGTGAGTTGAGCGGTCACAGAGATCTGCTAACACCTATCACAGCTTTTAAAATGTCGATTTTTTTAACTACACATATATCCAAACACACGCGCTTGTATTTAAAGAATATATCAGTCCTCTGATTGGGGCTTGCGAAGGGCGTTTTGTTGGCCGGTGTGTCAGCTGTGTTCCCGCGACCGCGTGTCTCGGGCCGGCGGCATTCCTGGGGGTGTGCCTCCTCGGGACATCCCTCATTTCTTGCGGGGCAGGGGGCGCGGATCGTCCGAATCGATAGCGCGCGAGAAAGAGAGAGCAGCGGCTCCTCCGTGTGTGTTTTCCACCTGTGAAGGGAAGAGGGGCGCTGCGCCTGCGTGTGTCTCTCGCCAAGGTCGCGGCGCAGAAGCCCACTGCGCGCCGATCTTCCCCCTCTCCGAGCCGCATCGTCTGCGTGCGTGCGTGCGTGTCGCCAGAGAGCGAGCGAGAGAGAGAGAGAAAGAGAGAGAGAAGAGAAGAGAGAAGAGAAATGGCCGAGGACTTTTCTGGAATAGCCGACGACTGAAGCACCGAAACCGTTCCCACGGACGATGGGGTCGAGCGCAGGGATCCTTTGATATCACGTGCGACACCCGACACACTATTCGGCCGCGAGAGAGCCGAACGGACCCGCAATATGGCCGCCAGGCCTGGCGCGAGCAGCTCGTCCAGTCCGACGACGGAAGGGCCCCCGGAGGTGGTCCAGCAGGGGCACTTCTTCAGCAAAAAGACCTTCCACAAGCCCACCTACTGCCATCACTGCACCGACATGCTGTGGGGACTCATCGGACAGGGACTCATCTGCGAAGGTAGGAGGAGAACATTCTCTCACCCATCCGGCCCCTCAGACCCCCAAACACCTGCCCCTGACCACGGTCCGTAGCCATTTCGCATGCACCTGCTAGCTTCCAGAACGCCTAACAACAAACAGTCCCTTCCAGAGCGCGTACCACTTTCCCATTCGGTTCCTCGAGCGTTTTCGATCTCTTGTTTCCCCCACGAGCTTGGAAGGAGAAACATTTCCCCCACCGATATCGAGCACAGAATGTTGTGAATGCTTGCAAAGCCTTCGGAACGAAAGATAAACCGAACACCAACGAAATTTCAACACCTCGCTGAGAGAAAAACAAAATCGAGGCATTTTTCATCTTATTACAATTACAGAGTTATGCCATGCATGTAACATAATTTGGGATGAAAGGGTGTGGGATTTTAATTGTTGTTGAACTGTTTAAATTTCGGAACAAGTATCAAAAATGTTAGCCAATCGAATTGTTGAAAATATAATGTTAATACAGAACTATGGAAAATTCTTTACTTCACATTGTAGAAACTGAAAAATCTCATTCAAAATCGAGTACAGAGGAGCGAATCAAAATAATTATAAATATCTTTGACAAGTTTGTGAAGGAGAAGCACATGAAATACAGATACACTTTATTTATTTATTATTTTGCATGAATGGAGACTTGAGATTTTGAACTATTTTAACTCATTAAGTATGCAATGTACAGTGACACATCCTCCAGTTTAACAATTATGATTAAATAGAATCGATACGTGTACAAAATAATTTCTTTGAGTTCGTTGGATTTTATATATATCTAAAAAAATTAGACATTGTTTCCCTAGCTTTGGATTTTGTACATACTAGAGATCAAGTGTTCTCTTTAACTGTTTTTTTCCTTTCTTTTTTTTATTTTTTTTGGGGGGGGGGCGGGTCATGTACAGCTGTAAACACTCAACATTTTCATTTGATAAATTTATTTCTTTATAAGTCAATACATTAATGAGGTCAGGTACTGAACAACATAATATTTAAAGCCATCGCAAATTTTAAAATGTCGCAACAAATTTTACTCACATTATTGTTGCAAATGCATCAAAAAGTACACTGTTGCTCATCATCAAGTCCGTAAGATTCAGTCTGATATTTGAGAAAATTAACTTTCCTTCCCATTTTAACAATTTTAATTTGTTGAACGAAGCATAAATTCATGGTGATAAGAAGTTCGAATGAGATTTCCCATTTACCTCAATTGATTTTGTTAATTCTCACTTGTTTAGAACGAAAGATGTTCGGTAAAAAATTAAATATAAATCATTTATTGATTATTAAAATGATATATTTAATAACGAAAATCAAAATGTTAGTTATTTTAAAAATGAGACAATTTAAAACGTATAATTTAATCAAAATGTTAGCTATTTTAAAAATGAGACAAATAAAAACGTATAATTTAAGCGAAATTAAAGAGTTCATTGAGTTATATAAGATTTTGCTAAATCTGTGTGGAAATTACAACAAATATATATTCATTGTTACTGAACACAATGGTTTACTCTTCCCTTAAATACGTTATATCCTTGCCACAGTGAAACTATTATGTCAAATATGAATAGTGTTCGAATACACACATGCACAGATATATTATTATTACCGTAAAAGAGTTTAAATTAAATCCTCAGTGCTTTCTTTGTACGTATGTTTACCATGACTTCTCTCTCTATTTCTTATTGAAAATTTGTTAAAAGTAAATTAAAAATCTCTTTACAGTCCAGTTGTTTTTAATGATATTTTTATTCAAATGGTAACTTGAAGAAAAATGGAAATGCAATTTACTTATGTATTAGCCAAAATATATTTTGTAACTTTTAATGCAGAATGACATACACAGATACACAAATAATTATTTTCGATTAAACGATATATTATTTTATCAGTTATAACAGTACTTAAAAATCAATAGAATAAAATTTATTAAATATTTTATTATTAATTTTTTTAGTGACCCGAAATAGAATATTTTATAAAAAATAAAGGAAAATTTTGTCCACTTCTAAAATACAAGGCTCGATAAATGATTTTCTGGAAGAAGGGAATTAAACAATCTCCTACTTCATAAGGTATAAAATATTCCCATATTTGGCTGAAATTATGTAAATATTAATAAAATGAAATTTGTCTGTATAGTATCCTCAACTTTTACTAACCAGTTATTTTCAAAAGAAATGCTTAAAAAATTATTCACATTAATTGATTTGAATGTTTATATTCATTTAAAATATTTAAAAGATATCAAGAGTTGTTTCCTTAATCTAAATACAATATATTTATATATTTAGTAAATATAAAAAAAGTTGTAAATAAATGTAAAAAAAAAAACATAAATCACAAATCGATAATGCATGCTTATTCACACATGCTGATATATATGAATACAAACTCGCACTTGTATGGTTATAAAACAGCAAAATCAGAAAAAATGTCTTTGAAACAGAGCAGTGGGTGGAGCATAATACTGGTCTCAATTCGAGCAAATGGATCAAGCACTGAAGACCATTAAACTAAATTCTAATGAACCAAATAATGGCTAAGGTCGATATATGAGAGAATCAAACAAGTTTTTCTTGTTTACTTTCCTACAGTGTTAAGACTAATGATTCATTAATATATATGCACATAAATACGCTTCCTCATATTCCCACAAATTCGATATTATATATATATATATATATATATATATATATGTATATATATATATATATATATATATATATATGTATATATATATATATATATACATATATATATATATGTATATATATATAAATATATATATATGAATATATATATATATATATTTATATATGTATATATTTATATATATATATATATATATATATATATATATATATATATATATATATATATATATATGTATATATTATATATATATATGTATATATTTATATATATATATGTATATATTTATATATATATATGTATATATATATATATATATATATATATATATACATATATATATATAAATATATATATATATATATATATATATATATATATATATATATATATATATATATATATATATATGTGTGTGTGTGTGTGTGTGTGTGTGTGTGTGTGTGTGTGTGTGTGTGTGTGTGTGCGTGTGTGTTTGTAAGTATAATTCTATTTTATAAGGGTTGATAGGCTCCCGTAAAAAAAGTGTCTGAAAATCAATGCAAAAAAAAAATAAATAGAAAAAATTATAAATATGTTGGTTCCAGACGTTAAAACCATACAAATCAAAATTGAAAGCTTCACTTATTTTTTATTCATTTAAATACATTTTTTATAAAAAATTCATTATACTTGAGTTTACAAATTTGTACCTACAAAGATAGTTATATTTGAATTTATGAAGCAATCTCTGTTTCATAGAGAAAATGTGTCACTAATTTAAGAATAATTTAATTTAAGAATACAACTGTGCAATAAAAATATGACCGACATATACCTGTTAACTAGATTTTGACCGTTGTCACTTCCAGGCAGTTTTATTCGATATTTTCGATCTGTTAAATATTTAAACATTTTTAACTTTTAATACAAAAAGAGAGAGAATTAAGAAAGCATTACGAGGATCACAGAAATCAGTGTTGCAACCTTATTCCAAATGAAGCCCTCTTTTTTTGTATTTCTATTAGAAAAAGGAATAAATTAGAGAAGACTTGTTGCATAGAAATGCTCGCGTGGTTTTTATTTTGGATATTTAACCACATAAAATAGGAATCTACGTGAATCAATCCAATAAATTTTTTTAAATATTTAATTATTAATTTTTTCTCTGACCAAAATGGCATTTTTTATAAAAAAGGGGAAAATTTTGTCCACTTCTGAAACCCAATGCTCGATTTTAAATTATTTTTTGAAAGAGGGGAAATGAACAATCTTTTACTTCATATAGCAGAAAATATTCCCATATTTGTACAAATATGGCTATTACATAATTATTAATTTATAAATTAGGCTAATTATGTAATTAGTAATAAAACGAAATTTGCCGTAGTATCCACAGCATCAATTTTTACTAACCAGTTATTACAAAAGAAACCTTAAACGACTTCAATAAATGTGATTATTCCTAGCATTTACATTAATAGCATCTTTTATAAATGTATAATCTGGGAAATTTTTTTAAAATGATTATTTTGCAGAATTAGGTGTATATAAATACGTACTCATTATAAACATTATTTTAAAATTATGTGGCATGATTTTAGAAAGATGGTAATATACAATTTAACTATCTTAAAGTTTTTATATTTACATTCTATACAAAATATTCACTAATTTTATTGAAATGTATGCTCAATGTTTGTGAGTGCATGCTCTTTAAACGCATTGCAGAGAAAATGAATTGCAGTTCATTCGCCTAAACAAGTTAACAAACAACAAGATAGAAACCAAATTTATCTGTTCATTCATGAGCCCTTTCAGTAATCACTACAAAAGTAAACGAAGCAATGTTTCTAAAGTGATACGCAAATAATTTAGTTACATGTAAAGTGAGTCTGATAAATTTTAGATTCTAAAAATTCGTACTTATTTTGTTACCCAATATCTATTACTAATTTAAATTTTACTCAATTTTGTTCTAAATATTTGCTTTAA